>OX439393.1:11172267-11772267 GCA_949319315.1 Zelleria hepariella
TTAGAGTTTAGTAGAAGTTTGTGGTGAAGTCTGGGCGAGTGGCTAAAGCCGACTGTCGAGTAGAGTTTAGGTGCGCGTGTGCTGCACAATGCAATGTCAGCAACACGCGACCTATGTATGTACGGTGTTGGACCGTACAACCTATTTGGGATAAAAAAGATAAAAAACATTCATGCGTGCTACTCACAGACTGCCAGTCGGCGTCTGCCTGCTTTCTTTATGTAGCTGTTATCTGAGCCGACCAGCTCCGATAAGCGCTGGCGGATCGGCGCTGGCAGCCAGCGTTCTACGTGAATACGCCCTAAGACTCAAGTACACTGACCGATATCCTGCGCGTTGTTGGTCCGTCGGTCGCGGTGTCGCGGCGCGGGTTCGTGTCGCGGGTCGCGCCGGACGGGCGGCAAGGAGACCAGACTCCGAGCCGCGTTCGACTCTAGAGTGGTGGTACATTAACAGTCACTGGGCTATAGACACTGACCGATATCCTGCGCGTTGTTGGTCCGGCGGACGGGCGGCCAGGAGACTAGACTCCGAGCCGCGTTCGGCTCTAGTGTGGTGGTACATTCACAGTCACAGAGCTATAGACACTGACCGATATCCTGCGCGTTGTTGGTTCGCCGGACGGGCGGCAAGGAGACCAGACTCCGAGCCGCGTTCGGCTCTAGTGTGGTGGTACATTCACAGTCACAGAGCTACAGACACTGACCGATATCCTGCGCGTTGTTGGTTCGCCGGACGGGCGGCAAGGAGACCAGACTCCGAGCCGCGTTCGGCTCTAGAGTGGTGGTACACTCACAGTCACAGAGCTTTAGACACTGACCTATATCCTCCGCGTTGTTGGGGCGGCAAGGAGACCAGACTCCGAGCCGCGTTCGGCTCTAGTGTGGTGGTACATTTACAGTCACAGAGCTATAGACACTGACCTATATCCTCCGCGTTGTTGGGGCGGCAAGGAGACCAGACTCCGAGCCGCGTTCGGCTCTAGTGTGGTGGTACATTCACAGTCACAGAGCTACAGACACTGACCGATATCCTGCGCGTTGTTGGTTCGCCGGACGGGCGGCAAGGAGACCAGACTCCGAGCCGCGTTCGGCTCTAGTGTGGTGGTACATTCACAGTCACAGAGCTACAGACACTGACCGATATCCTGCGCGTTGTTGGTTCGCCGGACGGGCGGCAAGGAGACCAGACTCCGAGCCGCGTTCGGCTCTAGAGTGGTGGTACACTCACAGTCACAGAGCTTTAGACACTGACCTATATCCTCCGCGTTGTTGGGGCGGCAAGGAGACCAGACTCCGAGCCGCGTTCGGCTCTAGTGTGGTGGTACATTTACAGTCACAGAGCTATAGACACTGACCTATATCCTCCGCGTTGTTGGGGCGGCAAGGAGACCAGACTCCGAGCCGCGTTCGGCTCTAGTGTGGTGGTACATTTACAGTCACAGAGCTATAGACACTGACCGATATCCTGCGCGTTGTTTGTCCGTCGGTCGCGGTGTCGCGGCGCGGGTTCGTGTCGCGGGTCGCGGCGGACGGGCGGCAAGGAGACCAGACTCCGAGCCGCGTTCGGCTCTAGAGTGGTGGTACACTCACAGTCACAGAGCTATAGACACTGACCTATATCCTCCGCGCTGTTGGGGCGGCAAGGAGACCAGACTCCGAGCCGCGTTCGGCTCTAGTGTGGTGGTACATTTACAGTCACAGAGCTATAGACACTGACCGATATCCTGCGCGTTGTTGGTCCGTCGGTCGCGGTGTCGCGGCGCGGGTTCGTGTCGCGGGTCGCGGCGGACGGGCGGCAAGGAGACCAGACTCCGAGCCGCGTTCGGCTCTAGTGTGGTGGTCGATTGGCTCCGCTGGTACATCTGCGGCGACGACTTCCAGCCCTCGAATGCCACGTCGTTTTGGCCGCTGTTCGAAAGGGGAAAGGGAACTTTAGTATCTTTTTTGTTGAGTCAGCGATTTTACACTTCTTGCTAAACTAAATCATGTGAGAAAATATTTGTCACGGTGTTTTTTGTTAAATGAAATGGCGTGCACTTTGTAGTTTGATTGATAATAAGAAATATTAATAGCGCGCCAAACTAAATGAAAACATATTTCATGCATGTGTTTTAAGGTTTAAGACCTTTTATTTTCTGTTCATAGATACTGTAAATCACCAAATGTAGTGGTCGCACCGCTCGATTAGGCTCCTGCTGTCGCTGCAACTCCAGGCGTTCTTTAATTATGGTGCGACCTTTATTACCCAGATAGAGATGTGTCAAAACTCAAGTCATAACTTGGTTTACGGTCTAACAGCGGCATTCTATAAATATGTTCTATGTTCTAGGAAACAGAGTCCAAAGTGTCACTCACGTGGAGCTCCCCCGGGCGCTGTCGCTGCTATCCGCGGGGCTGTAGTCAGAGGCCTGCACCCGCAAGTATTCCTCGCTGCTGCTGGCTATCGACTCCACCAACTCTCTATCCCGGAGCTGCAACAACAAATTGTATATATTTTTCACTACAGTCACGACGGTTTTTAGGGTTCCGTATTTACATTTAGCATCCCGCACATTCAATGATTGTACAATATTTTGAATGTTCACACGCTAGCACTCTACTCGGTTACGCTACGGGCGAATTTACAACAAAAGTGTACACTCTGACGTGCTGTCGTGTGTAGGAGCGAGAGTTTTAGGTCGCAAAAAAAGCTATGAGATTATGAAAAACTGCTTTTTTCAAAAACGTTCCACCATTTACACGCACATGTCGAATAATGATAAAAGTATAATCCATAATGTTTTGTCTCAAAGTGCACAAACTGAATAAACATATAATAAAAATGCTCTATCGTGAAGGTGCAACAACAAATTGCGAGATCGCATACGCTTGACGATTGGAGAGAACGAATTATTCAGTACAGAAGGTAAAGTATGTCTGTTGTGTACCTGACAGAGTGGAGATGACGTGCACAGATATGGGTATAAAAATTGTATTTAAAGGCTCGTAAAATTGTTTGGATTAATTAATATTTTGTTAATTTAGGAAGTGTTTATCGCAATACGCGCGTGTGCTTTTGCTCATTGAGTTAATCTTCTTTCATATAGAAATGTTTTCAGATAGTTTACAAATAGATTCAATGATGTTTGCTACTATTTCCGAACTGAATAAACAGTGTTGATTCACCAGCATTAGTAGCGTAGGCTTCACACTATCTGACTGACACCATTTACATAAATATCGAATGAATGAAACATCGAGTTGTTGAAAATAGACAGTCAACATAGGAACCGAAGCTTACATTTACTCCGATACCGCTCCTGCCATGCTACGATGGCACCCAGCCTCGGCTCTTTTGTCTACGCTTTCATACGATATTTCTACAGTAAGCAGTAACCATAGCCGAGCTAGGACTCATCTAGAAAGCACGACAGGGCGACATGTTTTATCGTGCTATCGAGTAGCGCTTGTTTTCGCGGTGTGTCGTGCCGCCGGAGTTGAATAGAACTTCTGGAAAGTTCTATTCAACTGCGCTTTCCAGCGAGTTGATGAGATTTCTTGGTCCGTTGTAGTTTTTCAACCGGTGCCGCCATTTATTACTATTCTTTAGTACTATATGAACGTTTCCTCATGATGTTTTTCCTTCACCGTTAGCGAGGCTAGGCTTAGTTGGCTTCGCACGTATCGACCTTGTTTTTCCTGAGGGCAAGGCCGACTAAGCTGTCAGGATAGTATAGGTGCTGGGCAAGCCTACTCCATTAAAAAAATAACAATGTCCCAGCGAGTGGTCTCTTCATCCATCTAGTGTGAGTCTTCGTTCCTCTGGACGCTGTATAAATCGTCTCATTAAGCAGATGCAAAAGCCTAAGTTTATGAACGAGGACTTATAATTACCTGTCGCACCTTGTTCTTCTCGGCGGCGAGATAGTTCTGGTCGATCCGCAGCCACAGGAGCTCGTTCGCCAAGTCCTCGGCGGTGATCTTGGGCGGCGCGGCGGGGCCGAGCTTGCTCGCGGCCCCCGGGCCCACAGTGAGGCACTCGGCGGGCAGCGATGAGTTGGCCTCTTGCTGGATCAGGCTGCAAAGGGAATACGTAGGTACAGGTAGCGTCACGAGTTATGAGCGCTGACCTTGAATTTCAGAAGTCATTTTGTATGGCAGACAGAATCGATTGTATGCGCTGAAAACCCCCACCACTTTTGTCGTGTCATTGCCTCAAGTAAGTAACACAATGCGAAAATAAGGTAAGAAAAGGTCCCCGAGGATTCCTAGTATGCATCCAGTAGTCAAACTCGAATCCTCCACCTCTTATGGCCGTAACAGCGTTCATGGCAATCTGCAAAAAGCAACGGTCCCGGCGTTACAGGTTCGCCTAGCGCGGAGACCTCGGCTAATCGGCTCATTGTGTGAACGCATTTTTTTTATTGGAGTACTCTCATTTGTAAATAATTCGATGATCGGAGTATCGGAGATTATGGCCGGAATTGACCGTAGCGGAGATTATTTCTACATTTAAACCTGGCTCGTTTCCGCTTTGGTCATCTCGGCCCGCTTGTAATCACTCGATTCAAATGCTTGCTCAGACAATTATCCGCGGGGAAAAGGACCGTAAAGCATTTACTAGCATTTTAAACGTACTTCTAGTCCCTCATGTTTATTATTCGATGCAGTTTTAAGCGTCCTTCGCCTGTTGTAAGACTACTTGCCGTAGTGATAGTGATGTCTCTAAGAAATGTAAACCAAATCTGTCTATGCAGTGCGTAACTTACTTGGCATTAGCTAGCTTCAACGGCAACTCTGATATATTCTGTGTCTTGGTCACTCGTCGCTTGTTATAAGTTTGCGCCGCGGAGCTTTCCAGTATGATGCTCTCGGTCCGTTGTTGTTTAAGACTGGAACAATATTATGTTTACATTTATTACATGGACCTAAATTATTAAATAAGAAGTACGAACTAATAGGAACAAGTACTAAAATTTCGTAGCAGTTTACCTTGGTTTGAATATTTTTTTTTTTTGTTTTTCCTGTGTTATCTACAATCGGCCTTTCTGGCCATAATTAGATTAGTTCATTGTCGGGATATATTTGAATAAATGGAATAATTTGTGAGATCTTATAGTGCGCGGCATAAGGGCGCAAGAACAAAAAGGGATAAAATAGCGTATCGCTGACTGTATTGAAAGATGAATCTAACGTCCATAAATATTAAAGTGTAATTAGCTCACCTCGAGATTGCAGAAAGCGGTAACGACTGCGTGGCACGCAGCTGTCTCGTCTTCTCCGCTTCCTCTTGCATCAAAAGGTTTCTGGGAAAATAAAATGAATACATTGATTGGTATTTTTTGGAGAGGATGGGCGTTTCTATTGCTCTATTCTATTGCACAATGCTCACAGTTTCTTCCTACTGTATATTTTTTTTGAGGCAATAAACACCTTTCCACCCTTTGATCTTTTATCTTTATCTTTAGACCGGTCATAAATAATTTAATTACATTTACGATTAGAAGGATCTGCGTTGTGTAAACTTTAAAATCAATCAGCAGAACCTGCCTTTTAACTAAACTAGAACTAAGAATATGGCAACAACTGGCAACGCATCACACGACGAGGATTGTTCCGGATAAACGACCACGACCCTCAGTGATGAGGATATCGATGCAAGGAGGAGGAGAGCTAAGAGTTGCCTTCCCTAGCCACGGACAGGAGGGAACAGAAAGCCCTACTGACGACCCCAGACTCCTCAGAGAATAGTATTAGAGAGCGAGAGGAGTATCCGAGCAACTCTCACCCTGTCGCAAAACTTAAATATTGTATGTAGGACGGTGGTGGAGAGAAGAGGAGGATTGTTCAAATCTTCATCGTAGTTTAGTTTCTTGAAACTTCTGGTGTTTGGGGCGCGGAAGGCAGGGCCTTTGTTTGGAAGATAGGGCGTCGTCTGAGGAGTCAGGGTTTTGACAAACGGGGGCTTATCTGATGCAAAGGATTGCCCAGCTGTGCAGCGTGGCAACGCCGCCAGTATTATGGGTACCTTTGCGTCCGATGTGTCCCGGGGTGGTCTCTTTAAATAATTTTTGATTTTTTATATTTTAGTGTGTGTTTTATTGTTTTTAAGGTTTGACAAAACTGATTGTGATTTTTTTTTTCGTTTTTTGCGTGTTTTTGCATTGTGTGTTTGTGTTTAGTTTTGTTTTAAGTTTAGTGTCCAATTTTGTGACATGGTAAATACCGTTTATGTTGAGAGGCGATAGCCAACTACAAGGCATTGTAGTAATGCCTGTGTGCTCGGCTGCGTGCGCTATACAGTCAGCACTTGAGCGTCCTAGAAAAGCTGGACGGCGCTTGCGAGTAGATAACCAAGAAGTAATCTTAGTATAATCCGTGCGGGATCAGAATGGGATAATACCTTTTGGAACTGAGAAGTTGGCGGTCCTGTAGCGTCAGCATTTCGGCAAACTCTAGTTGTCTATGGCAAACTCGCGTCGAAACTTGCTTGTGTTTTCTGAGCGCGTGGGTGTCTGCTCGAGTTTTATCACGTTTTATTCAATTAATGCAATAACATTGAATCCTTTTAGATTACAACCATTAAACATTGTTGTGTGTTTCCAATTTCATAACCCTATGATAGAACGTAGAACAAAATTTTTTTTTACTGACGCTATTCGAGAACTGTCATTTTCGATTCGGTTCCAAAAGGTATTATCCCATTCTGATTCCGCACGGATTATAACAATACTCACAGTTGCTGGTCAATGATGGTGCGGAACTCCTCGATACTTGATTGCCGGTTGTGCAGTCCGCTCTCTTGAGGCAACTTGTGTAGACTGTCGTGCTGTCAAAACAAATCGTTTTGTTGGATTATTAGGAAAACCTTTGGTCGCAGATAAATGCTAACGCGAGGAATAGTACTGGTGATCTTATGCTTCAAAAATAGGTGGAGATAACCGTTTTCAACTGGACATAGGACTGCCAGGTCACATTGTTAAAGACCACGAGATACCCTTTTCCAAACAATCAGAACAGGCAGCGAAACCCTATCTACGATAGGGACGGGATGTCTTCAGTGCCAGCTGATAGACGCATATACCAGCTGCTCTAATTTATTTATTTATCTCGGACTGTACCTGCGCGCGCTCCAAATCGTTTTTCACGGCTTGGAATGAGATATCAGTAACTAGACTAGATCGACATCGACAGAAATATCAGTTGGACAGGATAGAGATAGATAGAAGGCAGTGGACTGTATAAATAGGGTTTATTAGAAAGTTATAATTTTTTTTTAAAACTATGCTACGTGGGCTTTTGCAAAGAGATTTTGAAGAGAATGGCGGCGTCACAGATTATTATAACGTACGTTTCCGTTGTGTCGCGTGGCGTGTGCGTGGGCTGTCGTAGACATGAGGAGCGCCGGCAGAGCTCTCCGCACCAGATGGCCGCGCACGGCGGCTTGGAACAATGTTTACCTCGTCATATACCTGCGCGGGCCGCCTCCGGAGCGCCGGCAGAGCTCTCCGCACCAGATGGCCGCGCACGGCGGCTTGGAACAATGTATACCTCGTCATATACCTGCGCGGGCCGCCTCCGGAGCGCCGGCAGAGCTCTCCGCACCAGATGGCCGCGCACGGCGGCTTGGAACAATGTATACCTCGTCATATACCTGCGCGGGCCGCCTCCGGAGCGCCGGCAGAGCTCTCCGCACCAGATGGCCGCGCACGGCGGCTTGGAACAATGTTTACCTCGTCATATACCTGCGCGGGCCGCCTCCGGAGCGCCGGCAGAGCTCTCCGCACCAGATGGCCTCGCACGGCGGCTTGGAACAATGTATACCTCGTCATATACCTGCGCGGGCCGCCTCCGGAGCGCCGGCAGAGCTCTCCGCACCAGATGGCCTCGCACGGCGGCTTGGAACAATGTATACCTCGTCATATACCTGCGCGGGCCGCCTCCGGAGCGCCGGCAGAGCTCTCCGCACCAGATGGCCGCGCACGGCGGCTTGGAACAATGTATACCTCGTCATATACCTGCGCGGGCCGCCTCCGGAGCGCCGGCAGAGCTCTCCGCACCAGATGGCCTCGCACGGCGGCTTGGAACAATGTATACCTCGTCATATACCTGCGCGGGCCGCCTCCGGAGCGCCGGCAGAGCTCTCCGCACCAGATGGCCTCGCACGGCGGCTTGGAACAATGTATACCTCGTCATATACCTCGTCATATACCTGCGCGGGCCGCCTCCGGAGCGCCGGCAGAGCTCTCCGCACCAGATGGCCGCGCACGGCGGCTTGGAACAATGTATACCTCGTCATATACCTGCGCGGGCCGCCTCCGGAGCGCCGGCAGAGCTCTCCGCACCAGATGGCCCCGCACGGCCGCTTGGAACGCGATGATAGCATCCCTCAGGCGAAGGTACCAGCGCCGGACGCGCGCGCCGCGGAACCATGCTTGCACGCGGATCGCCGCTTCGTGCCGCGCTTCGAACCATTGCCTGAGGAGGGGAGGGGTATATTGTTTAACAGGTGGTAGAAAAGTGAGTTAAAGTCTGGATTCACCACTATCTATCTATCTATCCAGCCCATAAATAAAGCCCACTGTTGGGCATAGGCCTCTTCCTTTTCATGCCAAGAAGAGGCCTATGTCCAGAAATGGACCAATTGAGGGCGAGTTAGTTGGGACTTTCGGGATATCCAGACGTCTTAGGAAATAAATACCGCCCGCTTTTCACAACTGTTTCGATCCCCCAAGGTTTGCTTGAAGAAATCTCTTACAAGGATAAGCTAGCCTTTGTACATGTGTTTTCTTACCGTTTTGTCCTTTAATCTGTTTGTGTGTACAATAAAGTATAATAATAAATACCTACCGGCAGTAACCCTGTATGACGAGCGAGGCTTTCCGCAGCGCAAGGAAGCGGCGCCGCTCCAAAACGGCTCTGAACCACCGCTGTATGGTGATGATCGACGCCATGATCTGCTGATGCAGCCGGTATTCCAGCTTCGTCTGCTCCGACTCGCGCATGAATATCTTTGTAGTGCCTGCAAGGAATATAAAAACAATTAATACAATATGCTATCGAGAGGTCACACTTTTATGCACCGCTGAATCCACTGCGAGCGATGTGGTATAGAGCTTTGGGTGACTCCTGTGACTCTTTTTTTATTGACCGTCACGGTCTCACCGTGTAAAATTCTGAATTCAGCACTTTAGGGTCTGATACTTTCGTTTATAACCTTTTGTCTGCTTCGATTCCTTTAGAAAAAAAACCTCCTTTCATTTCTACGAAAAGGTCGATACTGCGCGATATGGTGCTATACTCGTATCTCACTCCGTTGTTCTACCTAGTCTACCTAGAGCGTATTTGTCACAGTTAATAACAGCGAATGTATTTTTCTTTTGCCCGGAATTCGACAACGCTAATTATTATTTCTTTGTCACTAGCCGCCATAAGATCTTCCTGAGTACAGGTGTTAGGGCACGCAGGGCATGATGCACGGATCACCAACTTATCCATAGTGACTGCTATAAAAATGAGGCCATCAAATCCCACTGCTACAAAAATAAGTCTATTCCAATGTGGCTTCGCATTTGATTTGAATTTGGTCGACTTGCACCAATGTTGTCTGACAGCACTATTAATTTGTTTATCCAGTAGTTTGTTTTGCCCAATTGCCACGGGACTCGCCAATTCATCCATAGACTGCTGTAAAAATAAGCCTATTCCAATCCACTCACCCATTTGATAGTTATCCCGGTCCAAATTCAACGTCGCTAAGAAATGCCTCACGTCGAGTTGCGAGCTCAGCAGCCCCTTAAGCGGCAGGATCCGGTACAGTTGTATGAACTCGTCGTGTGTCAGCCGGACGTTGTATCCAGCCTGACTCTAATTTTATATAGAATACTCGCGACCAATGTGGCTTGGCATTTGATTTTAAATAAGTCTACTTGCACTAGCACTGTCTGACTGCACTATACTTAGGACTTCGCATCTACTTAATGAGATGATTTATGCAGCGACCAGGGGCACCTTTACTCACTAGATGGGGAAGGGACCACTTTGATCGCTGCAGTGCCTGGGACATTAGATAAAGTAGGATGACTGCACTGTTTATCCAGTGGTTTGTTTGACTCGCCAATTAATCCATATAGAGTAGGAGTGTCCCGAGAAATTGCCTTTTTTAGATTTTCCGAACGCCAGACCCCTTAAAAATTTCGTAATAAAATATAGATTATCGACAAAATTATTAAAAAATATATTAACAAGTATCTTTAGGGCTCTACCGAGCATTGAAATTTTGACAAAAAATTCCTTTAGGAGGCGATGATTGACGTTTAACTTTATAACTTTACTTCAACTTGTGCAAATAAAAAACATTACAATTAGGGGCTTGTGGGTATGTAATTTATTTAAGTAAGTACAGAATTATCAACTTTACTCATCGCCTCCTTAGGGCATTTTTTTTATCTTAACTTTAAAGCTCGGTAGAGCCCTAAAGATACTTGTAAATTTTTCTTTTTTTCTTTTTCCGATAATCTATATTTTATTACGAAACTTTTAAGGGGTCTTACGTAAAAACACTTTTTGACGGGACACCCTAATATAGAGTCCTGTAAAAATAAGCCTATTCCAATCCACTCACCCATTTGATAGTTATCCCGGTCCAAATTCAACGTGGCTAAGAAATGCCTCACGTCGAGTTGCGAGCTCAGCAGCCCCTTAGGCAGCAGGATCCGGTACAGCTGTATGAATTCGTCGTATGTCAGCCGGACGTTGTATCCGGCCTGCCGGATGCGGACGGTCTCTAGCATGCCGGTGTAGCGGAGCTGCCTCTGGACGGTCTCTTCGTCGAAAACGTTCGGCACCTTGTCGCTGTTCGACTTTATGCATCTGTTGAGGAGGGTTTGCGGGTCAGAGAGGTAATTCGGAACCCAGTCTTTTGTTCGAAAGTCCGTTATTGGCTTAATCTTTAGACAATATTGAGAAACTAATTTAAATATTTTTTTATTTTGGTCCAGTAGTTTTGTTTTTATGCGCTAAAATGTTTTGTTCCTATGACCGCCAACAGTATGCAGACCGTCGCGTGACGTCATAAAACCGTATCTTTGAAACGTTGTAAAATCCAAACTGCTGAACCAAAATAAAAAATATTGAAATTAGTTTCTCAATATTGTCTAAAGATAAGATTAAGCCAATAACGGATTTTCGAACAAAAAACTTTGGGTTCCGAATTGGGACCGGAGGGGTAATTGTATAAGTTTTGTTTGAATCTATCGCGCTCCCTTTCAAATTGACGTTTGAAGGGTGCTGATCGAAGTTTAGAGTGCATTTATTTGACACAAACTGTCATTGAAAGCTATTGGATAGGGATTGCGAATCGATTTGTAAGGATATTGAGGGAATAAAATTGCAAAATCGTTCACTCAGTCTATTTGTATTTCAATTTGTATGGCGTTTTGAATCATCCGTTCTGTTAGCGATTGTGATTTAAAACTTAGACAAGTCGGAATCACGACCATAATCCCGATTATTATAGTGATTGCGGCTTTGGGTCAATATGGGAGCCGTAAACTCTGTTTCTGTTTACGCATTGGTACAATATTTCTGCGGCAAGCGTAGAGAAAAGGTACGCTTCATTTGCGGAAAGTAATTGAATTATGTTATTTAGTTGTGATGAGGATGACACTTATCATTCAAGGCCAAAAACATTTAATGACACTGTTAATCTAGCATTTCTAAGATAATGTTGGTATTAACTGGGTTCGCGAAGAATCTTTGAGCTAACTAGCCATTGCACAAAAAAGGGTCAGCCAAAAACTGCAGTAATTACCGTCGTCTCATCGCGCCGATATCAAACGCGAGCAAAATTCTACTGCACATTCTCAATGAAAGACTCAAGGCCTTGCTGTCCAAGGAAATCTGGCCAGAACAAGCTGGATTTGTGAAGGGAAAGGGCACAAGAGAGCAAATTTTTACAGTTCGGCAGATTTTACACTTAAACTTTTGTAAAAAAAAAACTAAGGCCTTTGCATCTACGTAATGAGATGATTTATACAGAGTCCAGTGGCACCTTCACTCACACTAGATGGGTGAAGAGACCACTCGGCGCTGCAGTGCCTGGGGCATTGTTTTAGATGGAGTAGGCTTGCCCAGCACCTATACCATCCTGACAGCTTAGTCGACCAAGCCCACAGGAAAGACAGGTCAATACGTGTGGAGCCAACTTAGCCGCGGGTTTCCTCACGATGTTTTCCTTCACCGTTAGCGAGTGGTATTGCTACTACAAATTCACAAATGTACGTAACTTTGAAATTAAACAAAGTCATAGATACATGCCCGCACTGGGAATCGAATCGGGTACCTCTTACTTCAACTTCTACTCTTACTCTTACTTAAACTTTTGTAAGCACTGCACATTTTGCATTTCGTAAACTGTTAAATTTTCGAGAAGGCAAGTCTAGCTCCTGAATATTAAATGTTTGTGTATCTTATGTCTTACCTTATAAAGAACGGATTGGCTTGGTTGAGCGTCTCCATGAGTGCAGCCAGTGAATGTTGGAACTGTGCTGCTACAGTTAGCGGTTGCTTCCGTTTGCCGGTCGGCGCGGCTGTGCGGAAGGCTAGATGCTTCACTGTTTGGAGGTTCTTGAGGCCTTTCTTCGCCCTCTCGCGGGGCCTGAACGACTTGTTCTTCCTGTTTGTGAAGATAAAGGCTTTAGTTCGAAAGTAAAAGAGGTGGAAAGCCCTGCCACCGTAGTTTTTAAGGTAGATACATGCTGGTTTGTTCGTTGGAACTATTGCAAAATATAAATAAAGCTCAAAGAAATTTAATAGTCTTAACATTGGCATTATATCTAAGCTTTTGTATGTACAGCAAATGAAAATAAAATACTAGTTCATAACAACTTAATAATAAACACGTACACAGAATAAAATACCCCTCAGGAGTTAGAACAATAATATCGCTGAAAACAACAGTTTTCTCAATGCAAGGAAAATTAACACCAAACAGCCATCACCAGTAGAAGATTCCCAAACCGAGAAAAGACCAGATTCATCAAACAAAAACAAACACGAAGTACAGACGGAATGAGTTATACGACAAACAGAAATAGGCGGCTAGATTGACCTATGAATCCACATTTAGAAATAAATCTATATTTTTTACTTCAAAGTCTAAAACTGCACTTAAGTCAAAGAAAGATGCATGCGAAGTGAAGAAGAGAACAACATAAAATTCAGGGTTAAAGACAGATCCTTTATAATCAAAGTTAATCATTGGTGGTCCATTCTATTGGTCTTATGGTGTACTCATTCCACGGCCGTAAGGTTTGTTTGATGAATATACAAGTGCGACAGTGCTAACAAGAAGTAATGGATTGCAAACTGCCGGCACGTACATCACTATTTGACTCGCGCGCTGCATCACGTCCGTATCGTCGATACGTTCCACCCTTCTTGTCCTCGTCTCGGCCACTCTGTAATTCTTTGTCCCTTTCCCACCGACGCGAGTCTCTTTCGCCGTCTCCCTCTCTCTTCGCCCATCGTTCGTGCGGCTTGGCGTCTCGCGGGCCTTACTCGGCGTCCGATTCGGCGTTCTTTCGTTTCGAATTTCGAACACGCGGACGAGATAGGAAAGGGAGGTTTAAAAATAAAATTAATTAACAAACAAAAGACAAACGTAAGGTTTGGTAATCGCATGCACAAGTGTACAAAAGGAGTAGGATTAAACAAAACACAGTGTAGAAATTAACCCTTTAGAAAGTGAATTACTGCTAAGAAGCTGACACTTCTAATAATGATTCTCTCAGCATGAGTAACCCGTTATTTGTAAAATTACTAAAACATACTAATCACGTGAAAACAAGAGTCAAGAAAAAATAGTGTCATGAAAAAAATAACACATGCTCAGTACACATCGAATGTCTAAAACTCTAAAGCCATCTTCACACTCACGCCGTGAAGCCCGCGAAAAGTGTTTACACGCTCTCACGCACGGCGGCGGTTATTACAGGAACGGGGCGATGTCGATTTTATATAGAAAGTTCGCGGCGTGAAATTCACGGCTTGAGTGTGTAGCGGCCCTAGGAGATGTAAAAGCATGCCATAAGGGTGCCATAGAGTTAGCGGCGACTTACGCAATGCGGTTGATTGCGAGATTGATTGACGAGACAGTCACCAGATGGCTGAGCACAACAAGACACAGTTCGTTACGTCACACATACGTCAATGGCTGAAGCTTTTGGCGGGTACGTCGAGGAATCAGAGACACTTGCCTATAAGGCTACAACTTTCTAGGAAAGCGACATCGGATGCCGTAATATAACAGTGTAGGGTAGGATACCAGCCCTGGCAGAAAGACACCGCGCTAAATGATTTAAACGTGCTATACAGGGTAATTTTTAAATAGCTTTATTCCTGAAACAAGTCAACTTCTAAATGTGATTTTCAAAAACTTTTGTTCTACGACTTTTCGATACTTTTGATTTATTGAGCGTTTCTTATTATTTTGTCGTTTGCATTTGTACCATTTCAGCTCTGCCTGCGCGGTGCATTCGCGCCCCTCTACTCTCTACCACCTTTCTTGCTCCTATTTGTTACCCCACGCAAAAACTTTTCGTATTTTTTTTTGTATAGAGATAAATGTTTGCCCTTTCAACAAAGTCGTAGCATTAAAGTTGTTGGAATTCACATTTAAACGTTGACGTGTTTCAGGAATAAAGCTATTAAAAAAAATCCCTGTAGAGTAGCGCCATCTTGCTTTACGCAGTGAATTAAGGCAAGACAAAGATGGCGCTAGTCGATCGCGGAATGAAAACTTTTCACGCGGTGTCGGGCCGCCGGGGTAATCTTACTAGTTCATAAAGATCTCTTATTGACATCATTCAAAGGTTTTGGACGATATCGGTTTTCTAACCGTAGCAGGCTATTGTTTCCAGAGATGGGCGGTGGGTATATACCCAATCTACCCATTTGGGTATTTACCGGGTACATTGGGTATATACCCGGTAAATACCCGTATGCACCCATTTGCTGGGTATATACAATTTGTGACTTAAAATTAACAACAAAGTATGCCAATCAGTTCTAAACCATGTTCCCCACGCAAAGTACGTCTTAGTGATTTTTCGTTGAACGCATATTTACAAAGTTATGCATGTTTTTGTGATTTATTTGTATGAAAACGAATATTCATAAGGACATTTGTCTTATATTTTTATAGAATTAACAGCCGGTATGTTTAAAAAGTACTTTGTCATACTTTGTATGACTAATATAATAGTTTTTAATATGAATTTAACAATAATTATTATTGATTAGGAACCAAGTGTCAAAAATTTATACTTACATTGAATTGAAACGTTAGACAATACACTGATGAAGTCAGGCACAGCCTTCTTTAGTCAGGTCATTTCGGTCTAATTAAAATGCGAACACAGGTTAAGTGTTGCAAATAACAAAAATTTATAATCATAAAGTATGGTATAAGTTTGTTCTCCCCGAACAAAGAATAACTAAAACTTAGTAAATTCGTTTATTTTATTTTGCAAATGGCATTGTGCCCAAAATGCTATACGGTGAAATGTAAGCCGTCCAGCCACCTCATTACGTCCGAGTCGGCCTCATCGACACCGCCGCCTTGGATGGCGAACAGCGGGTAGTCTTAGTTGATATGGAACATCGTCTGAACCCGCCCGCACACGCAACTCGGGTCCGACCCACAGTTACATTTTGTGTATTTAACTCCGCACACCTTCCCCGTAGGACCCGGAATCTATTTATTTGAGTCCAGTGCTTTCTGGGAAGATGGAAATCTGGCCCATGGATATCTGGCTCGGACTCGAGATGCTTGTTAGGCAGGTCCACAGATGTCCACCAATCCCGCCATTTCTCCATCAGCGTTCTGTCGTCCTGCTAGAGTTCATGGGCCTGCATGGCATGGCAAGATGGTTGCAATTCTTTGATGCAACCCCGGTTCGGTCAAAATGCCACCAAAATTGAGGGTTGCTTTGACCAAGTGCTTGTAGTAACTTCTAACATCGAAGCAGGATTCCAAAAGAAACTCGAAACAGTGGCGGTATTTGTGGATCTCAGCTCAGCATTTGAAACTCTCTGGAACATGTCTGGAAACAGGGACAGTCAGGGCCAAACTCTGAACAATAGTGTTACGAAGGGCTTAGTCCTGGCGCCTACGCTTATCAACGCCTACGTCAGTTACATATCAAAAGTCTTCGGGCGATCATTTATGGAGGCGATGACATTACCATCACAGCACAAGCTTCGACACTGGACAAAGCGACAACACTGGTTCAGGAAGCCGTTGCAAAGTTTGAGCGCTATTTCATCGAACCTAACCCATGTAAAACTGTGAGCTGCTCCTTTTACCTCAACAATAGGCAAGCTAAACGCAGTTTCTGCAATGAATCACGACCCTAACCCAGGCTATCTTGGTGTAACTCTAGACAGAACTTCCACTTTTAAAGCCCCCTCAAGAAAATAAAGAAAATGGTATCAAAAAGCTGCAACCTGATACGGAAACTGGCAGCGATAACATGGAGCTGCAAAGCGGATACACTGTTCATATCAACACTAGCCCTTGTCCATAGTACGGCCCGAGCTAGTGTAGGCCGGCCATCATTTTGACCTGGTTGACGTTGAACTGAACAGCGCCATTAGGAACATATCCGGAACCGTTAGACCCACAAACACTAATTGGCTTCCCGTCATTTCCTACATATTCCCGTCACGTCTGTGGAGATAATTAATGATCAGAATGGAGTATGATAAGATCAACAATATGCCACACCTGTCACTAGTACCTTATCTTCAGGTAACACGTAGTGATCTTCGCCTACCATCAGAGAGATCTTTTGCCATGCCATGCAGGCCCACGAACTCTTGCAGGACGACAGAACGCTGATGGAGAAATGGCGGGATCAGTGGACATCTGTGGACCTGCCTATCAAGCATCTCGAGTCCGAGCCAGATATCCGTGGGCCACAGGTTTCCATCTTCCCAGAAAGCACTGGACTCAAATAAATAGATTCCGGGTCTTACGGGGAAGGTGTGCGGAGCTAAATACACAAAATGTAACTGTGGGTCGGACCCGAGTTGCGTGTGCGGGCGGGTTCAGACGATGTTCCACATCAACTAAGACTACCCGCTGTTTGCCATCCAAGGCGGCGGTGTCGATGAGGCCGACTCGGACGTGATGGCTAGACGATTTACATTTCACCGTATAGCATTTTGAACACAATGCCATTTGCAAAATTAAATAAACGAATTTAATAAGTTTTAGTTATTCTTTGTTCGGGAAGAACAAACATAAAACCATACTTTATGATTATATTTTTTTGTTATTTGCAACACTTAACCCGTCTTCGCATTTTAATTAGACCGAAATGACCTGACTTCATCAGTGTATTGTCTACCGTTTCAATGTAAATATTTTGACACTTGGTTCCTAATCAATAATAATTATTGTTAAATTCATATAAAAAAATATTTTATTAGTCATACAAAGTATGACAGAGTACTTTTTAAACATACCTGTTGTTAATTCTATAAAAATATAAGACAAAATGTCCTTATGAATATTCGTTTTCATACAAAGAAATCACAAAAACATGCATAACTTTGTAAATATGCGTTCAACGAAAAATCACTAAGACGTACTTTGCGGAGGGAACATGGTTTAGAACTGATTGGCATACTTTGTTTTTTATTTTAATAATTTTCATTATACTTGAAATCACAAATTGAATGTACCCAGCAAATGGGTGCATACGGGTATTTACCGGGTACATATCGGGTAAATACCCACAGGTGGGTATATACCCGGGTACGTGCCCATCTCTGATTGTTTCACAACAATTTCATCAAAAGATCAGTGAGTGTGGCTTTTCTTTTGTCGATGAACTACCAGTTTATAGTAACTATAACTGTTGTCAATCGATTATTTATTATTAATACGGCGGTCAAATAATAGCGACCATGGTTCAGACAGTTTTTTTTTATAGGGACAACGGTATAGGAAAAAATTGACGCTCTATTTTTATAAGACACAATGTTACATTTAGCTTGAGGTTTCTTCAATCGGTCTGAATGTTCGACATAACAATAATGCTAGACAGGTATGTATGACATTTTTGGTACAATAAAATGCAATACCAAAGTCTCAGATGTAAAAATAGGGAGGTTCAATAACTTTAGCAATAAACATGCTATCGTTAAGGACTAGCATTTCTCAACCAGGTTAGTCAACAGTAAACTCTAGCAAACTCTAGCTTCGTTTCAATACAAACGGGACACAATGGCGTAGCAGTTAAGGCACATTTTAGCAAGACAGCTTACCTGATGATGCTATCGTTAGGCGCTTGGATAGACGCTCGGGGCACCCTGGACGCGCCCTCTACTCTGTGTCCTCGGTGCTTACGACCTGCCTCCATGAAGGCAAAGTAGCCTCTGTGAAAGATGACAAAGTGTCTTCTTTACTATGAATGACGACAAAGTGTTTTTTTACTGCGAGAAATGGGGTAGGCAGCTTCACAGTGATCTCCTGTATCTACAGGGTGCACTCTAAGTCGATAGCGGAACTTTAAGTAGGCTGTCTACTGATCAATACAAACCAGTTTTCCTAGGTGGCTAAAAAAATGCAACGAAAAAAATATCTGCTGTTCCATACAAAAGGTCGACTCAGTACTGCGCCAAATGTATGAAACAGCTGATATTTTTTTCGCTCATTTTTTTTCGCCACCTTGTACAAGTTGTTTGTATTGATCAGTAGACAGCCTCCGTAAAGTTCCGCTGTCGACTTAGAGTGCACCCTGTAGTAAATAAATTTGAAATTACGTGTAACATTAATAACTCAGCAGTGGGTGTTAAGAATTCCCTGTACAAGCGTGGGAACTCGGCGATGGCCAAGCGCGTGAAACACTGTTTTCTATAGCTGTTTCACCCAGAGCGAGACGGGGCGCGGGAAAAGTGAGAGGCAATGCGCCACTAATGAGTCTACGTGTGTTCGTGTCCTTTCGCGAGTATGTAGTTGTAGTTATAATGTACTAGATCTATTTTCCCAAAAAATTTCGTAGTTCAGCTGCCATTTCTACATTTTATTAGCAATTTCAAACATTTTTTTTTTCTGTCATGTACACACGACATCACGTCGACCCTTACACGCTAGCACTCTACTCGGTTGCGTTACGGGCGACTTTACAACAAAAATGTACAGTCTGACGTGCTGTCGTGTGTACAATACATTATTGATGTTCCCAAGGTAGTTAGACTGCAATAGACAGTGTAATAATGTAAGTAAATAACAGCTGAAAGTAACCCCTTTTTCGGCGCGAAAAATGCATCGCTCTAATTTCTTTCAGGCAATTTTTTTTTATTATAAAAACTATTTGTAAACCTCCGTATTGGTCATCTACTCATATAAACCAAGTTTCAGCATAATCCTGCCTGTAGTTTAGACCTGAACTACGTTTGTATGGGAAAATGGTGCTCTAGCTCCCTCTTAAGGGCTGATGATGATGATGATGTAAATGCATTTTAAACTGTTTAGCCTAGTAATAGCTAAAACAAATTGGTTCTTAACATAAATACAATGTAAGAATAGAGTAGCCTTACCTAAAGAAAGCCCTAACAATGGCCCAGCGGAAGACGGCGACCGGATCGACGCCGACCAATTCGCGCACAAAGGCAAGCGAAGAGTTCTTCAAAACGCTCACTATGTCCTGGCGCATAAGGTCCAAATTCTTTTCGCGCATGTTCGTGACCTAAGGAAAAACACATTTTCATTAAATAAATACGGTAAAGTAGTTCCACAAGCAGCTTCGCGCGCAAAGTTTTAGGTATTTCCCAGAGGTATTGGGATATTTTCCGGGGTAATAAGCTTATTGCCTAGCAACTATTTCGGTGCATGGTTGATGTTGTTCCTCATAAAAGTCATAGGCTGGAAAAAAATACACTACTTGTCTTTACTTAACTTAATGGTGTTGCCTTGCTACATCTCAAAACACCCTGTTTAACCGAGCAGAGAAGGTCCCTACAGCTTGGGTCCAGTAATAAAACGTCAGAGGTAGAGATTGGCACGCCATCCAGGTAGGGGAGCACAACTTCAAGTTAAAAGTTTTATCCCACTATCGGGTAGCGGCATCTCGCTTCACGCACTGAAATAACGCAAGATGGCGATAGCCGATAATGGGATAAACCTTTTATCGTGACATTGTGCTCCAGAGGTCGCGGGTTCAACTTCCGACTAGAGCGAAATGGAGTCCGCTACTGAAGCTCAAATTTTTAGTCTCCCAATACATATTTCAAGCAACAATGTTGGCCCTTTAGTTTTAGCCCAAAGAAAATGACTTCCTCACCTGATACTTGACTCTCCCAGCATAGTGTTTGACGATGAAGGCCGGCTCTCTTCTCTGAGGCTTCTCGTAAAATGTGTTGTCATCGTGGACAGAGTTGAACTTCTGTAGGAGCGTTTCGTTCGTCGCCCACGGGAAACTGAAAGGAGAGAAGGGGTTTTGTAAAGAAAAAAATAGCTTTTTCTCTTACAACAAAGTCAATTGCTGGGGCTCATTTTGTTTAACGACTAGCCATTGCGGTTTCTCGACACCGAAGGCTAAGTTAGTGCAAAAGGCATAAATTATTATGACCTCGGCATAAGAGACAAATATTGTAACAATGTACTTTTCACCAAAAAAACAAAGATGTAAACTGTATCCAAAAATAAAAGTCTTATTGTGTAAACAAATATGGCGGAATGGGTAACCATAAACTACTTTATAGAGCTGTGATGAGTAAAGAGACCACTCGGCGCTGCAGTGCCTGGGACATTGTTTTAGACAAAGCACATTAGCAAACAATGTTTGATACCTTTTGGCGACTTATGGAAATGTCACTTGTAAGTTTGAGGTTACAGAGAATTCGATTTTCTGTAAAAAAAAAATAGTTTTACGATGAAATAGACGTATTATTACAAAAATAATGGTCTTGCATGTGATTACGCAGATGCTACAATAATAATCTACTAGCTATTGTGTGTGATTACACAGGGAATGCGTATTTTTCTTCCGGTAAGTGGTTTGTTTACACAATAAGACTTTTATTTTTGGATACAGTATACTTTATGACCTGTCAAGTACCGGTACCGGTACCTGAAGGACAAAATAGTGCCTGACCCTTCGATTCACAATATAATCAAACAGTCACGGTCACATCACATAATTATTGTATCTTCAATGCAAGCTTTGGTGATCGGTGAACGATGCACGATTTGATGCATATCATCGTGGCTATCAATATCTTTCTTTCTATAGGGCCCGGTTTCTGAGTTGAGAATTTTACTAAGCACATACTTACGTATCGCTCTGTCACGCTCTTTTGTGAGAAATCTGCAGAGACAGGACGATACTTACCCATTTGCTTAGCAAAATTCTCAACTCAGAAAACGGGCCTAGATCTACTGCCTCTGCCTACGATCTGCCTAGAACAGGGCCTTTGATAGATCAAAGGCCAGACCCCAGATTGTTCATCAATATTAACAAACGCGTCACAGATTCAGGGGTCCTGATATCTAGGGGTTGGATAGCGACAAGATTGTTTTTTGTTCTCGAATCTCGATACTCACTTGCACTGATCGTCGAGCACGCAAAGCAGTCCACTTGAGAAGCCGATATCCGTCCACTTGATGCCTTCCCTTCTATACTCTTCCTGCTCGTATTTAAAGACGTGTTGGTTGAAGTAGTACTGCAGGTTTTCAGCAACAGACAACAGATACTAACTTGAAAGCTTGAGTACTTTGGCCATAGAATGCGCAACACCAATAATGAACGCCTTTAACTAACAAGGAAAGATGCCAAGCAGCCGAAGAGCGAACACCCAAAATATGGCTTGATAACTTACGCCATCGGTTTAAACAAACCATGAGTTCCTTTTTTTGTTTGGCAAAAAAAATATGAGAAGTAAAAGATACTCACTTGCACTGATCGTCGAGCACGCAAAGCAGTCCACCCGGCTTCCCCTGAATCAGCTGCAGACACCCGGTATTATCCGAGAAGCCGATATCCGTCCACTTGATGCCTTCCCTTCTATACTCTTCCTGCTCGTATTTAAAGACGTGTTGGTTGAAGTAGTACTGCAGGTTTTCAGCAACAGACAACAGATACTAACTTGAAAGCTTGAGTACTTTGGCCATAGAATGCGCAACACCAATAATGCAGGCCTTTAACGAACAAGGAAAGATGCCAAGCAGCCGAAGAGCGAACACCCAAAATATGGCTTGATAACTTACGCCATCGGTTTAAACAAACCATGAGTTCCTTGTTTTGTTTGGCAAAAAAATTATGAGTAGTAAAAGATACTCACTTGCACTGATCGTCGAGCACGCAAAGCAGTCCACCCGGCTTCCCCTGGATCAGCTGCAGACACCCGGTATTATCCGAGAAGCCGATATCCGTCCACTTGATGCCTTCCCTTCTATACTCTTCCTGCTCGTATTTAAAGACGTGTTGGTTGAAGTAGTACTGCAGGTGTTCGTTCGCGTAGTTGATACAGAGCTGCTCGAAACTGTTGCTGGGGCCGAAGTCTTCGAAGCCAAATATGTCGAGGACGCCTGGAATAGTGCGAGGAGTTAGTTGAGAGTGTAAAAGGCAAGTAATGGCCCGTTTTCAACTGAATTCGGTACGCAAAGTTTTTTGTTCGAAAGTCCGTTATTGGCTTAATCTTATCTTTAAACAATATTGAGAAACTAATTTCAATATTTTTTATTTTGGTTCAGTAGTTTGGATTTTACAACGTTTCAAAGATACGGTTTTATGACGTCTCGCGACGGTCTGCATACTGTTGGCGATCATAGGAACAAAACATTTTAGCGCATAAAAACAAAACTAATGGACCAAAATAAAAAATATTTAAATTAGTTTCTCAATATTGTCTTAAGATAAGTTTAAGCCAATAACGGACTTTCAAACAAAAAACTTTGCGTACCGAATTCAAAGCCCTTGGTAGATGGCGCTCATATACTTGGCCATACAAGAACCGGGATGTGGCTGTCAAATTTCGGGTGATTCCGATCTGTTACCCTAGAAATTTCACCCTAGGGTGAATTCTAGGAAACGTATGTCCGAGAATTTACCCTATGCTAGGTGAAAAAATTGAATTTATTTTAGATTCTTATTCCGATTTTTCAACTGGCGACTGCCAAGCTAAAGTGGAACTGGGCTGGTCACATAAGCCGCATGGGTCCAGACAGATGGGCGAAAATCGCCACTGACTGGTTGCCTCAAAATGGACACCGGCGCCGTGGCAGGCCAAGGCGGAGATGGCGGGACGATCTCGAAACCTTTTTACCGGGGTGGCTGGTGGTGGCCCCAGATAGAAAAGTGTGGAGGACACAAGGGGAGGCCTTTGCCCAGCAGTGGGACACAATACAAGCTACATAAAAAATAAAAAAACTATTTTTCAACCTAGGTACAGTTAAGCTTGTTGACATTGCACTTTCACAAGGACAATAATAATATACAATACTAATAAGTATCTTTGCATAAGTTATCAGAAGAGGTTACTATCTAAACAATTCGGTAGGCAAAGTTTTTTGTTCGAAAGTCCGTTATTGGCTTAATCTTATATTTAGACAATATTGAGAAACTAATTTCAATATTTTTTATTTTGGTTCAGTAGTTTGGATTTTACAACGTTTCAAAGATACGGTTTTATGACCTTCACGCGACGGTCTGCATACTGTTGGCGCTGTTTGGCGGTCATAGGAACAAAACATTTTAGCGCATAAAAACAAAACTACTGAAGCAAAATAAAAAATATTGAAATTAGTTTCTCAATATTGTCTAAAGATAAGATTAAGCCAATAACGGACTTTCGAACAAAAAACTTTGCCTTCCGAATTATTGTCTTATATGCTTTTCATAACAAGTGTTTCGTAAAAGAACAAGTGACTACTTCTAGTCAACTGTACATTTTCAGGGTGATAAATTGGAAGTGAGTATAGATTAAGATTTCTATTATTTACCCATCTTAGGGTAAATTCTCGGACAAACGTTTCCCAGAATTCACCCTAGGGGAAATTTTCTAGGGTGACAGATCGGAATCACAGCAAATTTCGCTTACACAGATTAATAATATCTTCAGAAAAAGCGAAATTTGACAGCCGTGAAAACGGCTCATTTAGAGGGGGGAGGGCTACCGAGGGGGTACTCCCCTGCTCCCTTTATCTTCATCAGATTTTTAGCTACAAACAGCATTTCCGATGGCAAGAGTAAAGATAAAGTTTAGTGAACGATTCAATACGAGGCCGATAGCTAGCAGTGGGACACAGTACTGAATACCTGCTATCGCAGTTTACATTTACAGGGAGGGATTGATTCTAGATATCTACAGGGTGCACTCTAAGTCGATAGCCCAACTTTAGGTGGGCTATCTACTGATCAATACGAACAACTTGTACTAGGTGGCTAAAAAAAATGGGAGCGAATAAAATATCAGCTGTTCCATACAAAAGGTTGACTCAGTACTGCGCCAAATGTATGAAACAGCTGAAATGTTTTTCGCTCCATTTTTGTCGCCACCCAGTACAAGTTGTTTGTATTGATCAGTAGATAGCCCACTTGAAGTTCCGCTATCGACTTAAGAGTGCTCCCTGTAGAAAGAAAAAAGGTGAAGTGGCAACCCTTTTTGGGTCTTGGTCGCCTCAACGTTCTTCTTCCATTTCGCTCCGTCTCTGGTCTCCATTTTCCAAGATGTTTTCTTGCCTATCCACCGTAGATCTTCCTCAACACCGAACTAAATCCCATAGAACCCGCATTACGTATAAAATCACAATAAAAACTTGTCCCCACAGAAACAAAAGATATCAGCAATAGAACAATACGAAACATCATTTCGACCATTCGTCTAATATTCGAATGTCAACCTTATCGCATTAGTGTACAGTTTTACTTTAATTGCATGGACTACGAGCAAATAGGCTCCCAAAGGCAATTTGGGCATCTATTTTTCCAGACACATTTCAGAGTTCTATGTTGCATCTAGTTTTATCCTTGATCGAAGTTCCTCAATACAGTCCTTCCACCGCTTCCTGGGTCTTTTTTGTTGCGGAGTCCACTTGGAAATGGTTTTAACCGCTCTGGCGTCATCCATAGACTCCATTAAAAAAAAATAGTGAAGAACATGTCTCTCTAAGGCTTCAAGAGATAAGAACTAAAATCCCAACACTCACCTATGCTATGTCCCTGGTGCTCTCGCAGCGTGTCCTTCTTAGAAAGCAACGCGTGGTTGACTTGCATAACTATCCAATCGAACAGTGCGCCATACAGACACTTCGCCATCGCGTCTCGAGTCGCTATTGCCTCGGGTAGCCTGTGAATGAAAAAGGCCTCGTTACATCTCTTGCAAATCTGTCACCCAATATACCTTCTTCTATCAGCACAAATTTCGCAGTGCAATCAGAACCTTATTACCTAGAAAGTAGGGATCAGGTCTGTTAGCCATTACGCCAAATTTTAATATCACTCGCTAACAGTGAAGGATAACAGTATACACATCGCTGGTTGTTAGATTGTACAAATCTGATAGAGAGAAAGTAAAACATTTCGATAGTGGATGAATAGACGGTCTCTGCCGTCCATATTTTCAAGTTGGGCAAAGTTACTCATTTATAAAGCACACACGACAGCACGTCGACCCTTACATGCTAGCACTCTACTCGGTTACGATACAGGCGACTTTACAACAAAAGTGTACAGTCTGACGTGCTGTCGTGTGTACATATGGAAGTAGTGATTGGTAAATTACTACTTTCCTATGTACTTTATAAATTCATGCAGTTCGAAGCGACTCGCCTAAAGCTTATGCTTGTACGCTTAGACGTGAGATAGATAGAATACTCTTTATTGTACACACGACAGCAAGTCGACCCTTACACGTTACGTTACGGGCGACTTTCCAACAAAAGTGTACCTCTGACGTGCTGTCGTGTGTACATCAAACCAAACGAATCAGGTATTTACATAGAACGTATGCTGCAGCAATTAGCGACTTTAGCCTTACGAAGTACCTAAACTCCACGCCCTTCATGACACACTCCTGAGCAAAAGCGCTAGACACAGCGCCGTATGTTCCACTGCGCTGACAACGGGCCGCACCGGCACCTCCACCACATTGCCCCAAACTACGACCGGCCAGTAAGAGGACGTCCGTACCCGCGGGAGCTCCTCGAGCTGCAAGACTCCAGCAGCTCGGAGCCCCACTGACCACCATCGCAACGATTGCACACCCAAGACCCGGGGGCTGATGCCTCCGGAGAAGACGCACGGGACAAGAGTGTAACTCAAAACCCGCACCTACTACTGCGCGGCCAAGCAGCAGTAGCAGACGACCACTGATGATGACCCACCTGTAGTTGATAACAAGCGTTTCGCCAGACGCCCTCGCTCGTTTAGACGTCAGCGCTGCAAGTAGCGTCTCCTGCTTCACGCGAAGTAGTGACGATATAAGTGAGACCACTTCCGGGTTTCTAACGCCTACTGCTTCGTCGTTGTGGTAGGACCGCTGCGGCTGGAACTCAACGTTGCCTGGAATGTTGGGGGTTTTGGTCAATTATTGGAGCAAAAGAAGTAACAATACTTTTTTTTTCACGCTAAAACATCAGTAAGTTACTTGGGTTACGCTATAGATCGACTATCTTATTTCAACGGTAGCTCGAGTCTCTCTTTCTTTCTTTCTCTTTCTTAAGCCTTTCTGTTGAAAAAGGGGACAGGTTTAATAAATACAATACATTATTTCGCTAAGTAATCTCAACATCAACAGTATGAATGCGGCAGTTAAATCTTCTTTTCCACAGGATTCCACAGGATTCTACAGAATTCTATTCTTCATTATATCGACCACTGCTGTATTCTCGCTAAATTAGTAACTAGCAAGAACTATGTCACATAGGATCCATATTACTAAACTTGGGTGAACAGATGTGGGAAGTGACCAATTTGTGATAAGCCTAAAATACTACAAAGATTGATGAGGCATTTCCATTTCGTTATCAGCAACCAAACATTCGGTGCAATGGCCGAATTTGTAAAACAATAATTATCAACTTCCTATCTTATCTTTGGTAAGAATTTTTGCTATCAGTGTTAATGATACACGATTTTACGTATTTACAATGCTGTTATAAAACAAAAAGTTCAATGTTTGTTTACAATAAACATACTTTATCAGTAAGTTGCGAATTATTTATACAACACGTAAAAATTCTTCACACAAAGCAAAGTAAAGAACGTAATTCAATATCTGATTCTGTTCAGCCAGCAGGCATAGCGAGGATAATCACTCCAGTAATAAGACGGTTGAAACATCAAAAGTTTATAAAGAAATCTGCTCACCCAACAGCAAAACCGCCGAGAGGACGGCAAACAGTCTCCGTTGCTTGTCCATCGTGAAACCCACCATCTCCATAGACTGCTTGAGCCTCGAGAACTCATACTGTTCGTCCACCCCCGGCACTACACTGCACCCGGTCCGCGACAGATAGTTGTACTTGTCCGCACTTAGGAGGTGCAACTGTTCACGCTCCGCCTCGGACGCGCCCGCGATCAAATAGTAAAACACGTGATAGTTCCTTTCGTTGCGGCCCTGACTACAGATCCTCGACTTTTCGAGGAGATACTTTTGCACCACGGCACCGTGCACCATGCCATTCTCTTTATAATT
This sequence comes from Zelleria hepariella, assembly GCA_949319315.1. Lineage (NCBI taxonomy): Eukaryota > Metazoa > Arthropoda > Insecta > Lepidoptera > Yponomeutidae > Zelleria > Zelleria hepariella. Next base: position 11,199,957 of record OX439393.1, read on the forward strand.
CACTTGGATGAACTTCCCGAAGCGAGACGAGTTGTTGTTGTGCGCGGTCTTGGCGTTCCCGAACGCTTCCAAGACTGGTCCGGCGCTCAGGATTGTTTGTTCCACGCCGCTGCCGTGGGAGCCCTTCTGACTGAGCGCCGTGAGGTGATGCAGCAGGAAGTTGGTGCTCTCTGTCTTGCCGGAGCCGCTCTCGCCGCTGATGACGATGCACTGGTTGGTGCGCTCGCGCAGCATGCAGTGATACGCCGCGTCCGCGACCGCGAATATGTGCGGCGGGAGCGTCGACCCGATGCGTTTGTTCTGGTACAGCTTGACATATTTCGGGTTGTAGATCGGGTAGAACTTGAACGGGTTGAGCGCTATGAGGATACTCCCGACGTAGGTGTAGATGTACCCCGCTCCGAAGCGCGCCCGAAGGTTGTCGAGCAACGTCTGCTCGTTGAGCTCAGGCAGCTGGCACAGGTCCGGGTATTCGCGGTCCTTCGGCTGGTAAAGGAACCGCTGGAAGTAGTCCTTGATCAGCTGCGGGTCCACCGAGAAGTTCTCCATCCACGGCTCGTCCTGGATCTTCTCGCGCAGGAAGAATCTGCAAAATAAATACAAACGGTAAAATGTCTATTTACGGGGCAATAAATCACGTATTCGTTCCTCACTTTTGAGTCATGACTTTTAGTGAAACGTAAACAGTTGCGGGATGTTATTTTGAGCGGACATGTTTGTAGCGAGTGTTTGATTGGCAGGAAGACCGCGCAGTGGTTATCGCACGGGCGCGGGAGGGCAGGAAGGGTGACTCACGCGCGGTGGAGGGACATGGACATTATCCCCAATCAGAGTCACCGCATTTACACTACAAACGGCTATCTTCGATGCAACATAATTATGCAACCCGGCTCGTTAAAGAGTTGCTAATGAACGCATTTCATTCATTAGAGAGAAAACATGTTAAAAGTTGAAAAACTAATGTAGAGCCGCGCGTGTTGCGATACAAGGACGTAAGATACAAATTACCATAATTACTATACATAGTGAATGAATCATTGCGCGACATCGTGAGGTTGTTCGCAGACTCGGATGCGAATAGTATTGGTGTGACGGCTCTAGAGTGATTGTATGTAAACAGTAGGTAGAGCGCAAGGCCAGCTTAGACCAGATTATACCTATCTATTGCATTAATTGCGGAACTATTATAGCTATGTATCACGACACCGCATACCTCAATGGATCACGCATTCAACATGTTTTATGTGGAAAATATCGTTCACGAGTCAACCAAGTGATAAATACTTACTGCTATGTATGTAACTTCAGAAAGTTTAACGCTATAAAAAAAAACTAGGTCAACCTCATTTGGCGCGATGATAAAATTAACATTACATTATTGTTATTCGGAAAGCATTAACATTTCACAAATGTACATACAACACAAATCACTCGTGATTTCTAAGAGATAATTGGTGTAATAAACCAAATTGGCCAGCATATTTAATTTAATCATTGCCAATTATAAATTAAAGAAAAATATAGTTTCAAACAACTGTGTCGTCGTCACCCAATTGAATTCGTTGAGCTAGTTTAGCGAAGATTCGTGGAAACTTACGATGTTCGGACCATTTGTAGTAACCGCAGATCTAGATTTTGAGCCAATCTCGCGACTCACGTGGTATTATAGCTTTGGACTATTGAATAAGGTTCTGTAGGAAACCCGAGATGGATGTTGACAGCAGTAGCCGACAAGTTGGCTTGTTACGCGCCATTAGATGTCGGATAAGTTTTACATTATGTACTTCCATTAACACGTACGTTATGTATGCCTGATTGATATATTGTTCTGTTGTTTTACACTCAGGATAATTATGTAGAAAAAAAAACAAATTCAACCGCATCAAGAGTGAATTTGACAAGTTTTTCCTCATTTGGCGCGAATATGACCGACAATGCGCGGGATAGGTTTTTTTGCGACAGCAAAGTCCCAAAATAGCTTTTTACTCCCCACACCATCTTCCACGGTCGCTCGCTGAAGCTACCAGACTGCCCAAATGGAGGGTTATTTTTACACGATGACTTTGAATTAGTTTTAGTCTTCTTTTTACTATAATTTTGCGAATAAAGAGGGGTTGGTGCTTGAAGTTGCGTAGTTGCTACCGCGTTGTGGTTTGATAAACGCTGGAGGCGTGAGCATGAAGAGGCTTTTAGTCAACAGTAAGTTAACAGGCTGATGATGATGATGATGATGAAACTCTCGTGTGGTAGCTCCCGGAGAGTCCCTCAACTCACCTGTAGTTAGTGATGTACGCTTGGAAACATTGCCACTCCCGGCAATGTTTCCACTGGAAACATTGCCGGAAAGTTTCCGAAACTTTCCCAATGTTCCCATAAATTCCCAGTAGTTTTTTTGTTTATAATTCATGCTTATTCTTGAAATATCGCGTTCGTTAATCACGTGACAATGCATAAGCGTCTTTCCTTACAGTGTTGCCATATAGAAACTGCATAAAATGGGTATTTTCTTTAAAAATTCCATGAAATCCCTACTTATTGCCAATAAAAGTGAATTATTCATATGATTTACATATATTAGTGAAGTCAATCATGCTGATTCTTGAAATATCGCGTTCGTTAATCACGTGACAATTCATAAGCGTCTTTCCTTACAGTGTTGCCATATAGAAACTGCATAAAATCGGTATTTTCTTTAAAAATTCCATGAAATCCCTACTTATTGCCAATAAAAGTGAATTATTCATATGATTTACATATATTAGTGAATTCAATCTTCAATGAAACTCAGAGTTATTGTGTTTTTTTGTCTTCAACCATTGGCTACCGATGTTATGCTCCTTGACAATGGTCAACAGTGGGCTGAATTGATTGACTGATCGCGGGTTTCTATAATATTCCAAATTATTAATACTAGTAGTTCGCCCCGAACTGTAAACTCGGGATGTATAGGTACATTTCCCCAGGTAAGCCATGAAACTTGGTAGATGAATGAATTAGACGACGGGGTACTCTAAGAAAAAGGCTCGACGAGATCTACCCGATAAAAGTATCAAAACTTTAACTGTCCATATCTCCTAAACCGCTAATGCTAGACCCATGTTCATGGTACTCTAAGAAAAGGGCTCGACGAGATCTACCCGATAAAAGTATCAAAACTTTAAGTGCCCATATCTCCTAAACGGCTAATGCTAGACCCATGTTCATGGTACTCTAAGAAAAGGGCTTGACGAGATCTACCCAATAAAAGTATCAAAACTTTAACTGCCCATATCTCCTAAACGGCTAATGATAGACCCATGTTCATGGTACTCTAAGAAAAGGGCTTGGCGAGATCTACCCAATAAAAGTATCAAAACTTTAAGTGCTCATATCTCCTAAACAGCTAATGCTAGACCCATGTTCATGGTACTCTAATAAAAGGGCGTGACGAGATGTACCCGATGAAAGTAGGTAGATCTCGTCGAGCCCTTTTATTAGAGTACCATGAACATGGGTCTAGCATTAGCTGTTTAGGAGATATGGGCACTTAAAGTTTTGATAATTTTATCGGGTAGATCTCGTCAAGCCCTTTTCTTAGAGTACCATGAACATGGGTCTAGCATTAGCCGTTTAGGAGATATGGGTAGTTAAAGTTTTGATACTTTTATCGGGTAGATCTCGTCAAGCCCTTTTCTCAGAGTACCATGAACATGGGTCTAGCATTAGCCGTTTAGGAGATATGGGCAGTTAAAGTTTTGATACTTTTATCGGGTAGATCTCGTCGAGCCCTTTTCTTAGAGTACCATGAACATGGGTCTAGCATTAGCCGTTTAGGAGATATGGGCAGTAAAAGTTTTGATACTTTTATCGGGTAGATCTCGTCGAGCCCTTTTCTCAGAGTACCATGAACATGGGTCTAGCATTAGCCGTTTAGGAGATATGGACAGTTACAGTTTTGATACTTTTATCGGGTAGATCTCATTGAGCGAGCATCATGATCACTGTCACTGATTTGATTAGCCTAATAAAGGAATCTCTAAGATTAATGAATAAGCTCTACTAAACTGTTAGTGAGAAGAGTTTAAACCATGTTTAAACTCCGACTGTGCGGGAAGAGTTTAAACTGTGTTATCAATGAGCGTTCTGTAATACCACCGTGAAACCCTCATTTCTTATAAACGACATAAAATGGTCAGCCACACATGCCACCCGTATAATTTTCGATTTATGAGGAAAAATAAAAAATAAAACATTTTTTTTTCTTCTAAGTTCATGTTATGCATGTATGCTACGGAACCAACGCTGCGCGAATCCGACTCGACCTTGGCAGGTTAAGGTAGTGTGTGGTTGGTTAGGATTTTAAGTTTTAGCTGTTTAAATCTAGAATTTCGTACTTTGTGACATATCATAAAGGGAAACTGTAACCTTTTTAGTTGTTTAAAACGTTGCGGGCGACTGTTCCATTATCTTTATCATAAAATTCATCACAACACTATACAAGATCATCGATATTTGCATAAATAATGGTAAAGTTTACCAACAAATATCCCGAGAAAGATTGCTTGGAAACTTTGCCGGAAATAAACTGGAAACATTGCCAGGAACATTGCCGGGAACATTCCCAATGGGAAACATTGCCGGAAATAAACTGGAAACATTGCCGGAAACATTCCCAATGGGCTGGCAGTTTTCAAAGTTATGGGGTTTTTATTGATAATTTATTACCTGGTGTATAGAGAATCCAAAATCATGTACAGTTCAGCAAACAAATATTGGAATATCTCAAGATTTGAGCAAAGTTCCCAGTAAATTCCCAGTTGGGGAACATTGCCGGCAATGTTGCCGGCAATGTTTCCAGCGATTGGGAATGTTCCCGGGAACGGTACATCAATACCTGTAGTACTGTCCCTGTGTGTTGTTGGGCCATAGCAGCAAGACCGCTCCTTGCAGTCATCGCTGACCATGTCACCCACCGCCTTAAGAACCAACATTTCCATACTAAACGAGCTCAGAATAACGAAGCGACAAATAACAGTCTGCCTGCAGAGGGCCCCCAGCTTTTTTGGGCATATTAGGCACGTCATAGCCTAGAATTTTGGGCCAATGGAAGGGAGACGGGCGAGAGAGGCAGAACACCGATGCGCTGGTCCGACGTCCTGAGTAAGGCAGTAGGGGGATCCATCCAGCACGCATCCCATCGCACCTATGACCGTGATGAGTGGAGAACCATTGTTTAAGGGTAGACGATAGCAACGAGGCCAGAAATTATTTTTTTTACAGTTTTTTCCATTTTGTAGCTAAACTGAGCTATTTTTGTTCAGCGATTTTTCGTTCGCGGCAATAACATAGTATTCTTTTCATTATTGTAAACAAAAAAACAACAATAATTCAGCCGATTATGTGTTCTGGTCTACGACAAGTTTTTTGGGCAGTGCTACTGCTTCGCAGACCAGAACACATAATCAGCTGAATTATTTTTGTTCTTTTGTTTACAATAATGAAAAGAATACTATGTTATTGCCGCGAACGAAAAATCGCTGAACAAAAATAGCTCAGTTTAGCTACAAAATGTAAAAAACAGTGAAAATTTTGAATTTCCCGCCACGTCGCTATCTTTCCACCTTATCCTCAGAATCGAGGGACCGATCTGGAAGAGATGTGTAGCTCACCTGTAGTACTGTCCCTGCGTGTTGTTGGGCCACAGCAGCATGACGGCGACGGGCGACTCGTTGGAGCCGAGCCGCCGCTCCTTGCAGTCGCCGCTGACCACGTCACCGACCACCTGTTAAAAAAAAAAACACTTTTACTTAGGCTTATAAACTCGTCTCTCCTGTGGGCTAGGCTGACTAAGCTGTCAGGATGGTATGGGTGCTGGGCAAGCCTACTCCATCTAAAAAAATGTCCCGGGCACTGCAGCGACTTGTCCGAGTGGTCTCATCACCCATCCAGTGTGAGTGAAGGTGCCACTGGACGCTGTATAAATCATCTCATTACGTAGATGCAAAGGTCTTTATTTTTTTATAAAGTTAAGCCTTTGCATCTACGTTGTTTTGAACCCGGGACCCGGGACCGGGACATTGTTTTGAAGGAGTAGGCTTGCCCAGCACGATGGGTTTGGAGGGTTACCGGTCTTAAGAGATGTGATTCCGTTGACAACATCTTCGTAGAAGCTAAGTGTCGCTTAGGCTCATGCTGCCCGCGCGATTCGCCTGCCCGCGGTAGATACAATTTGATATCAAAGTTAACCAATTGAATGTGTAGTTTAATTAAGGTCTAGACTAATATTATTTGAATGAATGCCTTTTGAAGACTTGTCCACGTAAAAGTAGCATTAGTGCAGATGTGGCGTCGCAAAGTCCTTATTAGGAATTAATTAATTTGTCGACGCCTCAGTAAAACTTTTCAATAAAGAACCCAGTTTTAGGATTAACAATCAATTAGCAAAAACGTTTCAAGGTGATATTTGGCCGTTATTGTCTTCAAGCCATAGAACAATCGCGTATTGTTATAGAATGTAGGTAAACCATGGCTAACTAGCTACAGATATTGCCAAGATACTTAAATCCAGGCTCGAAATAAACTGGTGTTAAGGTGGGTATCGACTGTTCCGCGTTCTCTGCAATTGGTATTGGAGATTATTTATTCTGCGATTTTTAGACTTTTCTAGGGATGACAATAACTACGTTTTTTTTTCCATACATAAAGCTGTAGATTCGACATTCGATTCTTGTTCGCGAACGTAATGTAAGCGGTAAACCAGTCTTAAAACAAACTCCTCGTAAAATTTGTGAATGAATGGCTCCAAACACGTCATGCTACCGTCGAAGAGCAACTGAGCAACAAGTCGGAATAGCTCAGGGGAAATCTTCCAATTTGTTGCATGCTATGTTTAGTTTTATGCTAATTGTATAAATATATGAATATCTAACTAATCGCACTGCGAGCATATCATGCGCTTGCATTTGTTATTTGACTGGCATTGTGAATTACAAATGACAGTCAGGAATCACATTCATTTGTAAACTGGAAACTGTGTAGGATTGGATCCAGGGTTTTGTCTTTATGAAGGTCCTTTTTAACCAACTCCCAACGAAAAGAGGAGGTTCTTAACTCAACTGTATTATTTAGTTACGCTTACATATTAAAATATTAGTTTTCAGATAGATATTCATATTAGACCTTTGATCAAGTACACACGACAGCACGTCAGACTGTACACTTTTGTTGTAAAGTCGCCCGTAACGTAACTAAGTAGAGTGATAGCGTGTAAGGGTCGACGTGCTGTCGTGTGTACCTTAAAACTTTTAAGCTGAGTTATGCATCATAAAAATGATATTGTAAATAAATTGAAAGCAAGTTCAAATCAAATGGCCTTGATAGTTCACCCACCTGCAACATTTTTATTTCAACACTTATAATATTATTATCTAATATATGTTTATTAACTAACTGTTTTATTCTATTTGGGTAACTAAAGAGAAAAGCAGGATAATCCATGCATGGTGTAGCCTACATCATAAATTTAGTGATTCACTGGGAAATCACTGTTATTATTACTTACTCATAAAGTAAAATCTATTTTACATAATGTTCAACGATTTTACAAAAAAATATGCTTTTCATTGTGTATTGGTTATTTTAGGTTTATAAATTACGAACAATGAGCTTAGCCACATCATTGGATGAATCTTAAATGAGACAAAGATAATGGACCTTCATTCATATACAGCTTATTCACCTCACCTAAGTCACCACCATACAGACTGAATGACTGTGGCATAATATGCAAATAAGCTAACCGCTGACAGCTGTTAAAGTTGGTCCACTACTCATAGCACAAGGATCTTATCAGACATGGAATGAATAGTGATGAATCTTTACTTTAGTAGCGAAATGCATGTCAATTATAGCACTCTTTTGCCAGAAACACCAATGAATGATACAGCACATACACTAACTACACTAGTGGTTCGCCCCGAACTGTGAACTCGCGACCCCATATAAACTTAACAACCCCATATCTCGTCAACCCCTCGACCGATTTGGCTCATGTTCGAACTTAAAAATTCTCTCTCTGTCGATCAACCTAAGGCGGGATAGACTGTGTATGAACTTGAACATGGTCCCTCTTGAAGATGAAACATCTAAGATTTCTTAAATATTTCTTAGATTATGAAATTATCCTGTGGCAAATCACATTCTTTGTCCATATCTGTTTTTGCCAAAGATATTTGCTTTGTGGTTTTTGTTCTAAACAAAATAGAAGCAGAAAAATTCAGTAAGCAAGCTTGGAAGACGAGATAAAGAAAACATTTCTCATACCTCAGCCAACTCATAAGGCCCGCCGGTGCCATCGTTGAGGTTGAGTTTGTCAGCGATGCAGGACACAATCTCTTCAGAGCTGGTTTGTTTGGACGCTTCCACTGAGAGTGCCTCATATTGCGCGGAGAGGGCACCCACAAACACCTGGTGATTTATAATGAGGACTTCAGTGTTGGTCTACTTAGGAGTTAGTTATAATATAAGCCCCTGCACGATAGGAACAAATCAAATATTTTACTAGTCTAAACATCAATTTTTATCTAAACGTCATGAATTTCTCAACTATTTAAATAAATAATTTTCATAGCAAAGTTTGGAATAGAAAAGTTATATTTATCTTTGATTGATTGAAGAAAGTAGTTGGTTTCTTATCTTTTCAATTACATTGATTTAAGTGGTTTCCAATAATAACCAAATGTTTGTTTCCTACCATCCATTTTGTGAAAGAATGTGCTCATTATGTTATTCTAAAATGTTGTTTTATAAAAACAAACTGAAGTGAACACGTAAAAACACATTATTGTAACTGTTAACTTGCATTACTGTTATTTGGGCATCAAATTATGGACTGCATCCGAAAATTACACTTTAATATGTAAATAAAGATAAGAAGACTACTTTTTAAACAATTTATTTGAGTATGAAGCTGTATTATTATGTTAAACATGCCAGAAATAGTATGTTTGCTTAGCTGCCAGAGCTAATATTATTCTTAAATAGGTAGGTAATTAATCTTGGTGACTTCCTTAAAGTTTTGGACAGGTTACTTCTGGGATTTCAAGGAAGATATGTTTTTGTTGGATTTTCTTTCTTCTAAAATAACGTCTTTGGATTATGTTAAGTCCACCCTATAGATGTTAGAATAGTTTCATTATTTTGGCACTCTTCTGGCTAAGTGGGCTGTCCCAAAAATGTTTCAAATAGAGGTTACTGACCTGCACAATATATCTGTGATTCTCAGTATGTGCCATTGTGCGACATTGTCCTATGCTAGGTAGCATCAATCAACACAGATCTCTTGTTCTCATGTTGGTACTCTCCAATCCATTTCCATCATGACAAACACGGTTTTGAATCCATGCATTTCAATGAATGGCTATCTAAGGTCACTTTCAAACCAGTTTGGAATGTGAAAACATAACACCACATATTTTTCCGATTATTCTCGCAGGTCCAGAGTCGATATCGGCTTTTCGAAATAGGACGGCAGTCAGATCGTGTACCTGACCTCCCAAGGACTGTATTCAACCGTGACAGGTGCACCACGACTCACATCCTACTCCGAGATAACTCGCTCAGAGCCGTAATATCAAGTGTTTCTGAATTATGCGATGTCTGTTTTTAGCTTCAACTACTTCGTGGCGAAGCTCAAAGAGGAGAAATCTCTTATTTGGGTCACATGCTGATAGAACGGAATACAGACATCGAAACTCGGCTTGACCTGAGGCCTCCTCGACGTGGCGCTTTCTTGTTTTGAGTGCACTTTAACAACATGCGCTAAGCAGATTGGGCGAGATTGGCGTGTAAATAAGAGTAAAGTAGGTAAAATTAACACATTTCAGAATAAACTCCAGCGAAATCGGTCTCTTCAACAACCTGTTATTTGTCAAACACAACACTTGCCACCGCACTAAAGGTTACACTTCGGTGTTTACAAATACAGAATTCACTAAGATCGTTGTTATTTTCTGTGCACTTTGATAAATATTCTAACATTTATTTCAATTTACAGATTAAAATCAGAGAAATTATGCATTTACCGAACCACCATTTTTATTTGTGTCGAGTTGAATGTATGATATGCACCCAAATAAAGAACGTTATGTTGCCTTGAGAACAAAGTTGCTGAAGCCTACCTCCTCAACTCAGTAGTATAATACCACAGACAAAATAGAATGTAACCATAGACAATTCAAATAAATTCGTTAAATCGAATAAAACCGAGAAATATTAGTTTTTTAGAGCTCAAGTACGAATAAAAATATAAAATCTTGCATTTTTTTGTTTTTACTTGTATCCAATAATCAACTTATTTCCCTTGCTTTCTTTGATTCGTGATGTAGAACAGCAGGGCCCTTAGCCTGTAAGACAATGGTGCCAAAATGGGCTGTCAGGTGACGACTTCAATTACGATTTGCTAACGCTGTCTGTCCTTTTAGTGTTTTTGTAGTACAGCAAAGAATATTTTGTTTCTAATTCTAGAGGATTAGTTCTCTGGTTGTAGGAGAAAAACGAGGAGAGCCCGGTTTTGTCCTTGTGCCTGGAAGCCATTGACCCGCCATTGTCTTACAGGCTAAGGCCCCTGAATCCATGAGCCAGCCACACACACATTGACGTTTCATCAAAAGAAGTAAAAAGTCAATCAGCACTATCGCCATCTAGTATTTAAATTGTGTAGTAGTAAAAACCCTGTGGCGCCATCTTTCTGTGTGTAGTGAAGCCGAATGGAGAGCGAGCTCTACATAGAGCTAGAGCGCGATCTTAGCGCGATACGATACATTGCTTTCTCTCACTCTGTTGATTTATTTAGATCGGCACATTGTGGAGAATCGAGCTGTTCAACCGGTCATGCTTTGTGTCCACCTGCAGGGATCTGCAAGCATAGCTTAAGATGAGTTAGAGCGTATCCACGGGTTTATAACTCTAGCCATCCCACTATACCTACCTAAGCCAACAGAGTGAGACAGCAAACCCATTGGTACGCTCTAACCCAGTCTTAAATGCTAAGCTTGCTGTACAGTTATGCACCCTTCGTCTATAACGTCCTTATTATTGTTTTTTCTAAAGCAGTGCTCACTCGAGCAAGGGATGAGGTGGAGGAGGTGATTTTTAGTGCCGTAAGATCAATCACAGTTTAAACTCAGACCTTAGATTAAAACTCGCATTCTATATGAAAATTAATCGACAGATAGGGTTTAAACTAGCCTTGTGATTGATCTTACGGGCCTAGATAGGTACAGATCCAAGAAAATTATGTAGCGTTCTTGTAGAGTAGACTTATAGAGCTTACCAATAAAAATCCAATCTCTCCAATCCAATTATTATTGTACACACAACAGCACGTCTTTGTTACGTTACGGGCGACTTTCCAACAAAAGTGTACCTACAGTCTGACGTGCTGTCGTGTGTTCTCATAGAGCAATTTCAGGCACCTAGGACCTCTTGCCTATACATACAAAAACATAAGAGGGTAGGCATAGGTTCAGAATACAGACGAAACTTCTCGCATAGTAGGTAACTTATATTATTAATTAAGTAGTTATTTCTAGGTAGACATACACTAATGGCACATGAATGGCCGGAGGCCTAAGGTACAAACATTCGGCTCGTAAGTTATTTGAGAGATATCTTTATTTTAATATTATTGCAATTACGAAATGAAAGGAGTGCAAGGGTGTAACCAACGAAGTTGCTAACATTAATTCGTAACCAATAAAGTCTTATCTATCACTTTAAATAAATTAAGTAAACTTAACACTAAAGCGCCGCATCAAATCAAGAGCCGCCTGGAGCGTGGCAGATGCGGCATGGCGACTCTGCGGGCAGCGACGGCGGCGGCGGCGGCGCGCCTCGCGTGGACTCGACCGTGCTTCGCGAGGTGGTCCGAGCGCGCAAACCGCTTGTCGCACTCCCTGCAGCGGTAAGGCTTGTCTCCAGAGTGACTGCGCTTGTGGCGGGCTAGCTCGTCGGACCGCGCGAACCGCCACGAGCAACCACCCCATGTACAATGATAAGGCTTCTCCCCACTGTGCCGGCGCAAGTGCGCGCGGACGTGAGACGCTTTGGCGTACAGCTTCCCACATTCCACTACCGGGCACCGAAACACCCCCAGCTCCGGGCAGAATGTCGGCTCAAGCACTTTCGGCACCTCTGTGCTTTCAGCAGGACTCGGTCTGGTTTCCGTGAACTGCGGCGTATGGGTGTCCTTTACGCACATGGAGTCTAAATCTATTCCTAACACGGAGAACGTGTCGTCACTGTCGGTAGAGTCCGAACTTTGTTGAACGTCATTGCACTCATTCACAGCCTCTAGGAGGTATTCGTCCAAATCAACACTTTTGTCCAAGTCCGCAAAGTCGAATAGCACTGGGGAAGTGTTGTTGGCGCCGCTCAAGAAGTCGCACTCGAAGGGCCAGTCGTTGTCGCCGGATGAAAGTGACGGTAGTTCGAAGTTGATTAGACTCTCCGCTGGCGAGTATTCGAAGAGTAGCTCGTCGCTCAGGATGGCGTCGTTGAAGGCACTAGTGCCCTCGCGCAACATCTTGAACCTTGGAAGAGAAAAAACACTAATCATTAAGTAATTGCAAAATCGTTTACACAAACAAAATTAATACAAGACTGAAGATGATCGTTTACTTACAAAATAATGTGGTATCTAAACCAGCCAGCCAGGTGAACTCGGGTTAAATGTCCAGAAAGTCTCGTTGTCAGTTGTCAGCCAGGATGTCCAGAGGCAGCCGCGCTCGGTGCGCCCACGGGATGGACTGGCGAGCGACGCCGGACAGAGCGGTGATAACGCGATCCACGATTATCCACACACGCCACCGGGAGACGAGGATGCTTAGCTGTTATCGGGATCACCCAATGACGTACCAGCGCAAGCACACCACAATCAATGGAATTGAGACCAGATGAAATCTGGCCGCACATTCGGCACACTAACTAGAGATAAGTCAATTTGTTATTCTCTCAATGTTGCCGATTGACATTAAAAATAAGGCATTAAAAACATTGTAGCGACTAGAGAGCTCTTTTCAATGATAAATCGTGGAAATATCAATAAATTGAGCTATATATTAAAGTAATGAGACTTGGTTTATTGATATTATTGTCGTTATCGCTAATATTTTGCTGCTGACCTGTCCGACCATAGTTCTTTCACCTAAGCAGCGGTCGTGGAAAGCAATGACTCTCTTGATTGCGTTGGCAATCAAATTATGTTTACCTAGCTTAAACTGCTGCGTATTACGGTCAAAACAAAACCACTACCTAGTCCACACAACATACATGGAAAAGTCGACGCTTACGCACCAAATTAGAACACCAAGAGGAGGCAGGCAGAAACAATGATTGCCACTCATGACAATTTTATTATTTTACTATCTATCTTAGCAAAAGTACTTACAAAGTGTTTGAGTCATTGGTTGACTTTAGATACTATTAAGATATTCCATTCTGTCTAGAGTCACCTAGACTCACGATCCTGTGAATCATTTAATGATAACGAAAAAACCAGAATAAGTTCCGCAAATTCGTGACTCATTTTGTTTTTATTTTTTTATACAAAATCACACTCGTCGAGTCGTATAGATTACGTTTTTATCACCAAGTTCCTCAGTAAACTCAAAAACAATAATTAACTTTGCTCGCATCTTCAGTCGTACACGTGATAAGTGATTAGATTTTTAAAACTAGGTGGGTGACCGTGGGTGGGAATTTAATAGGATGGATTTTGAGTCCCAGTCAGTCTGGATGTTATCCATATTTTGTTACAGTACAGTGCAAAAGTTATACATACATAGATAACTATTTATTGTAGGTATAACAGCAGACGAAGGCGGAGATGGGGCTTGATGATCTCACAACACAACCTTTCTGCCGGGATGGCAGGAGGTGCGGATAAAAATGAGTGGACACTGAAAAAGGAGGCCTTTGCCCAGCATAGGAACAACAAAGCAGCTACGTAAAAACAAAACATTAGCCTATACCTACTGAACTCCTTATAAAACCTAGGGAACCCTAAAAAGGCGCCAAAACGGCGTCAAAGTTACGCAGCAGTCTCGCCGTTGTTTGTTATTGATACCGGTGGAGTCGGTGGCTGGCACCGCCAGCATCTGGCGGCACGCGCAGATTACAGTACTGCAAGTACTCTATACAGATGTATTATAATAAATGCTTTCATTTCGGAAAACAAGGTTCTATATTACAAAACATACAATTTACAAAGTCACAGTAGACACAAAAAATAAAATAGTAATAATTTCTAGTATTTGAAAAGGCCCACAAAATCTAAAATACCTATTGCTGTAAAAAAAACTGTCTTGATTGTTACGCGTTAGTTATGGCAAGCTCCAAGCTGTGATTAATTCTAGAGGAAAGTTGAGTTGACTAGTCTGAGGCCCTCTCTCTCTCTGCCAAGTAAGGGTGTCACTCTCTATCACCATTGGGATTCATGGTGGTAGAGTCAACCTTCCATCTTGTTGCTTTGTTTTTTTTTGTCGTTTTCAGTTATGGTAAGCAAGCACCTAGTTTTTATGAAGACTAGAGGAGTCGGGGTGTGGCAATCAGCATCTGGCGCACGCACAGCCCTACCCTTGACGCCATTTTTTCAATATGGCGCAATTTACAACTGTCTATCTTTTACTAATGAAGACGCATTTTATATTTTTATTCTACACAACATCCTTGCCTTTGAATAAACATTACAACGTATTGTATAAAATCAAAGCACGACTAAGCTAATTCGACGAGAAATTTATTTTAAAACTTAGTCAATATGAACGCAATAGCGTAAAAAGTACCTCACCCCCCAGATTACAGCTCCGGCCCGTTAGTACTCTAAAGTATCTACTATCGAATAAAGCCCTTGCTTTACGGAGTTAAATAAAAAGCAAGATAGCGCTATTCTATAGCGGGATTTAATAAAAACGTTTGTCTCGGAGTCGTGCCGCGGGAACCGGTTCTTCTACTACCCATTAAGAAAATTACCCATTAACCACCCTATCCATCCTGGCGTACTGTCTGAGTAATTTATCCATTCGTTGGTACCTAATGGACGCCTAGTAAGGTCATTTTGATTTTTACCGTAAAAAAGACATCAACGCGTTGTCGGACTTTCAAAACGAAAAAGACATCAACGCGGTGTTAGAACTTCTGTTCCAAAGAACCAAAAAATCCCGTGTCATCAATTTTCCTCCCAATCACACTTTTTTTTAGGTCACGACGAGCCCTTAGGTCACGACCCCCGGGGGTCGTGACCTAAAATTCTAGATCGTTTTTTTTTCTTCCATCTCACAAAATTACATGTACACACGACAGCACGTCAGACTGTACATTTTTGTTGTAAAGTTGCGCCTAACGTAAGCGAGTAGACTTATCAAATAAAATTTATTTTTTTCAGGTTGGGTTTTCGGTTCCCAATTTATTTCCATTATAAGTGGGTCGCACCATGAAAAGGTTGAAAAACACTGGTAAACACACGTCCAAAAGATAAGCGCAGCAAATCTTACTGTTTTAAGCTAGCTAAGTGATTAGCAGCCTCTAATTCATTAGGCAGTATTACAGTGTGCTTTAACTACTTACCTATAACAGTGCTCGGCACACTATGGGTAGACAATTCTTTGGTAAAAAGGCAATTATTTGATGAGGTAAGTGCTGGGTACCTAAGTGGTATTGTAACTATACAGCCCTAGTCATTCATCCCCCGACTATTCAGCCTTGACATTGGCAGGCCATTAGCAAAAGCGCAGCCATTGTGGCGCGTGGCGGTCACTTCCGGCTTCCGGCCGTTCCGACAAAAGCGGCAAAAGGAACCGATAAGTGGATGTGACGTGTTTTCGCCAACGCACATCGGACGCGTCAGATAACATAACATTCCATTGAGCATACCTAGCATAACCACCACATCGAGGTACAATATACGTGTCACAAACACGAAAGAAGAAACTTGGCCGCGCCTCCCGCACCTCTTTCCGCCACCCTGATGACGCCCGCTGTCTTCCCGCACTTCTTTTTTGTAATCTGTGTCCCGCACTCAGACCTCAAAACTCTAAAGATACCTAGGTATAAATCGTCACTGCGCATGTCAAACAACGTGGTGTCTGAAGTCTCTTCTTTCGTGACACGCATTGTAGATATAGTCCATCGAACAACCGTCGCGAGTAAGGCCCCGTCGTCGTCGACTTCGCGGGCAAATTCGGAGCTTTACTGCTAAACTAGCAGGTCTAGCACGAATTGACATTCGAGGTCGATAGAACGTGCGTGATGCATCAATTTACCTCCCAATGCTATCTCTCTCGTTCTTTTGATATACATAGAGCGGGACAGGGCGTCGAGTTGCCAAAGGTCGATATTTTTACAGAATAAGCACTGATTACCATAACATTGTAATGTGTTCACTGCTACATTATGTAGCAAAAACTATGTATAATAGTAAATCTGGACGTATATTGATTAGCAAGCGCCGGTGGCTGGCACCACCAGCGTCTGTTCAGTTCAATATCGGATTACACTTGATAAAGGTGCTGCGTTGCGCACCATTTTTTTCGTTTGACGCACCTAATTGCATTGGCAAAAACCAAATGGGGGATTTTGATAAACCACATATTGTTTTAGGGTGTTAACGGGCCGATGTATCAAATTACAGGTTTCTTGTTACTCGTTATGGCTATCATTGGGACGGGTTTCATTTTAATGAGGTTATTATCAGAATTTGTGGGTACTATTGTGTCTATAGGGATAGCTCAACCCCTGAAAGGTGGCCACAGATATTGCACATGTGCATGACATTGATTAATGTTTGAGGGAGTTAGAAAGATGCATCACTGTTATATTACTGTTAGGTTCAGTTTGTGATGTAAAATAAAAGAGTCGTAAGTATAATTTGCGCATATCTTTTCTTTAATACGAGCATTTTACAACAATATTGAACGAAATCATCAATTTGAGATCTGCTGCCAACATACACTACGGCGCTCAACAAAATAAAACGTAACATACATCGCGCACACTAAACTATATAAACATGTCGCATAAGTACATACAGGCTTCCCAATATAATTCTATACATACACTTAGGGACCTGCACGGACGACTCCACGGAGATCCTTATTTCCATACACGTACGTATCAAATTACATTGGCGTTACATCCAGCTCGTTTTCATACAATCATCCGTTCAAGTCCGTGTTCTAAAGCTATATCACCTCACTCCGTTCACTGAACGTTCGTCACTAGTCACATCACTGTCACTTCTTGATCAGTTTTGTTCGTCTGTAAGTCTGTACGCGACCACTAATAGATGACCTCGTAGACTGTGGCTTTCTTGTCGCCGGAACCGGTCACGATATATTTGTCGTCTGAGGAGATGTCGCAACTGAGAACTGAAGAGGACTCCTTTGACTGTAACAAAAGGAAACGGAAGTTAGTAAATCCAATATGGCGGCGCCAATATGGCGGCGCCAATATGGCGGCGCCAATATGGCGGCGCCAATATGGCGGCGCCAATATGGCGGCGCCAATATGGCGGCGCCAATATGGCGGCGCCAATATGGCGGCGCCAATATGGCGGCGCCAATATGGCGGCGCCAATATGGCGGCGCCAATATGGCGGCGCCAATATGGCGGCGCCAATATGGCGGCGCCAATATAGCGGCACCAATATGGCGGCGTGACAATCTGGTCCTTCGAACCGGACAGTATACGGATGAAGAGAGACTATATCATGTTCTACTCTTATTTCATAAAACTACAAAGGAGACATATGTTTGTGCTCATGCTAAACAAACGCTAAGGCAAATTGGCATAAAGACTGTCTTCATGCCAATTTGCTCATGCTTATTTACATCACGAACGGATTTTGCACGCTCACTCTTCTCGAAATCATCCATGCATTCTTGAAAACCTTGTAAGCCTTTAGCCTTGTTTTTTTCTACCTCCAACAAGCGTGCAGATAAAATTTCAAACTACGTAGCTTGAAAGCGCCTGATTTCGAGCATGTCAGAAATATCAATGTAAACATAAAATGTTGTATTTTCCTGTAAAGGTGTTTCACACGGAATAATAATTTAAGACCTATTTTTAATTAATGTAATGTGAAAAACTGTTGGAGAGTCTAAATAAATAATAATAAATGATCAATGACTTTTATTTGGAGTCTGATTACACATAACATTTTGCGAATTTAATATTCTGTGCATGCTTGACAAAACATTACATTTTCTACTCAAGGGCCTGCGAAAGCTTCCCAATCCCTTGCAAATGAAATGAGTCAACTTGTTCACCAACCTGGAATATACTAGCGCCGTAGGGCGTTCGCCACGCGTTGAGCAGATTGTCCTTGCCAGTAGAGACGAACCACTTGCCGCAGGAAGCGAACCGAAGAGAGAGGACGCACGACTCGTGAAGGTGCAGCTGGTATTTGTCCGGCTTCACTGCGTGCAAGACTTCCACGTTGCTGTTCTCCATGCCAACGGCAAGCCACTCGCCTGAGGATGGAAGACAAATATGATAACTGGGGCTTTACCCTGTATCGCAATGGTGCCAAAATGGGCTCCCGGTTGACGGTTTTAATTTTGCTATCTTTTCCCCTGACTGATGTCGATGGCGGGGGGAAAATAGAGCTGCAACTTTTTATCTTAGTCAGCGCGGACGAAGTCGCGGGCAAAAGCTAGTGTACTATAAATAAATGTGTTGAAGAGAGCAGGGCCCTTAGCCTGTAACACAATGGTGCCAAAATGGGCTCCCGGTTGACGTTTTAAATTGCGATTTATGAATGCTTTCGGTCCAGTGTCGGTCCTTTTAATGTTTTTGTAGTACAGCAAAGAATATTATGAGTCTAATTCTAGAGTATTAGTTCGCTGGTTGTAGGAGAACAACGAAAAAATCCTGGTTTTGTCCTTCTACCCGGGACGCCATTGATACGCCATTGTGTTACGGGCTAAGGCCCCTGATAAGTAAAGTGTCAGATAGTTCAAACCTCGACTAGGTACCCCAGTGTTTGCGGAAGTTTTCTAAACTCAAAGTCAAATATGATCGCCTAGCAAGCATGTCTAAAAAAACTGTTCAAATGAGTTCATCCGTTTTGGAGATAAATTGTCAGAAACAGAGGCTTAAAACTTACTCTTTTGGTCGGGTGAGTTGGTCATTTAAAATTATATTTAGTAAATAGTCTACGAGATAATTGAAACTTTGCATTAAAATTATACTCTGCTCTTGAGGAAAGATAAAAATAAAGTATATTTACCGGTTGGACAATATCCCAATGAGAAGATCTGTGAGCTAAAGTCGTGCTGCTGTAGTTGTCTGCCTTCACGTAAGTCCCATGATCTGTAACAATAAACATACAATTTTAATCCTACCTCTTGGTAAGTGAAGTATGTTCAGAATTAAATAGAGCAAATAATAGTCAAATAGAGAAACAGTTGCACAAAGCAATAAAATAATCGAAGTGGTGTGAGAATTGTGGCTGGCTGATCAAAACATTACAATTCTGTCAGATAATTTTTAAGAACTAGCTTTTCGCCCGCGACTTCGTCCGCGCTGACTAAGATAAAAGTTTTCCAGTAGGAAGGAAGCATTTTCCCGCGGTAAAAAGTAGCCTATATTCATCAGGGATAATGTCGGCTTATAATGGTAAAATTATTTCTCAAATCGGTCCAGTAGTTTCGGAGCCTATTCAATACAAACAAACAATGAAATCTTTCCTCTTTATAATATTAGTGTAGATAGATAGTGGAGATAAACATAAAAGTCGACATACCTAACAGTATTGTCCAAGCCGCCGGTCCATAGCTTGGTGCCGTCGGCAGATATGTCGATACAAGAGGCTCCGTCCGTGTGACCTTGGAACTGCCGCACTAAGGTCTGATTGTGCAGGTCCCAAACCGCGATGTTGCCGTCCGAACAACAGCTGAAGCATACCTGGAGAGGGGAAAATATTTTGTAGATTAATTAGAATCGGGTTTTTCTATTTACAAAAATCACATTCGCTTGTAGCTCACAATGCACAATGGTCTTGTGATTTCATCATTGGCACAACGATCTAAGTTGTTCTTATTGATAGTTGAATAGAACGACTCCCTAAATTATAACATTATACGTATAACTTGAAATAGTTCCGCCAAAAAGAGAACAGTTCTGCAAGGATATAGCTTGGGACCTATTTTATTCCAATTTTACAGTAATAGAGTTCCGCAAGGATCTAACTTGGGACCTATACTATTCCTATTTCAGAGTAGAAGGGTTCCACAAGGATGTAACTTGGGGTTGAGACCTATACAGTTTCTATTTTGCAGTAATAGTTCCACAAGATAGATAAGATAAATTTATTTCTCAATCCACAAATTACAGTTATTTACATAGGTACACGGAAAATCAGATAGAAAAGAATTTGTGAAAAGACTGGAGCCTAAACTAGATCAGAGATCTGTATTTCAGGTCTCCAGGACAAGGACTCGAAATGGCGTCTGCTCTATTACTAATTTGTAGACTCACCTTAGAATCGGGGCTAATAGCCAGCGCATAGCAGGCAGGTGCTGATGACGTCAACTCGGCTTTGATTCTCGGCGTTGGTGAAGCCAGGTCCCATATAGAGAGGTTGGAGGCTTCACCGCCCACAATCAGCGTTCGACCGTCTGGTAGGAGCTTCACTGATCGAATGTAATTATCCCGTTGCTGGAATTAAATGGATTTAGGTTGTTAAAAAAAAAACAAAATAATTAGTTGGCAGAAAGATTTTGATCAGGCGAGTGGACAGTTCAGTTCCTTCCCTTCATTGTTAAGATCAGGCTCCATCAGTAAATGAACTTCAGCTAACGCAAACACCCACAGAACAAACCACTGTTAAAACACGTAGTGACAATATTGGATGTTGAACTGATATTAACGGATGGAATGCCTCAAGGTGCTGTTCTAGGCTCTACATTATTTATAGTTTAAATAATGACATTCTTCACCTGGCCCACTTTTCATAAAATACCTGTAGAATATCACTGTACGAGTGTATAATTCACGTATGCCATTCTTTTAACCCTTAACATATTAACCTTAGTAGCTATAAAAGCATGGTATTAAAAAGTAACAAAACGTAGTTGGGTCTCGACAGTTACCCACTCACCAGGCAGTCCAGTTGGCTAACGGGTGCTTTGCTCGGCTGGCTGATGTCCCAGACCTTCACGCAGCCCTTGCCGCCCGTGTACACGTACTTAGTCGGGCTGGACACTGTCACTGCACATACCACCTGCGGAGAAGAGAAGAAGGGTTAGTTAGGTGCCCACATCTTAAAGGCATCAAATGTTTTGGTATAGTTATACTGCTCTTTGTTTTGCGGGTAAGACCATGCGCCTCGCTTGGTTCCATATGTATTGCCGAAAGTTTTGATCATGTTGGAATCTTACGAAACTGGTATTTTTACAGGCAAAAATCGCTGGAAGGAGTCTATGCTTAGGAATGAATTTAGCTCAATTTCATGATCAATTTCATAAATAATCTTGAGAACACAGTTACGATTGGCCGTTAACTCTCGCTCGCACTCATCCTACGAACTGTCAAATGGAGAGAAGTGTGTGAGCAAATGGAATGCCAAGATTTCACGAAGACATCTCAACAATAATGTTCAAGTATTCACGATTACAGCGATTTTCTCCTGGAGGTTTGCATAAACTGGTGCTAAGTGTGTGGTACGTACCTCCCCGTGAGCTAGGGCGGAGACCTGACGCGCGTGCCGGGGAATCCCCGGGCCCATGAGCGCGTCAGGGGGAAAAGGGACCGGCTGCATTTGTCCCTCCGCCGACACGTGGAATGAGTACGCTCTGGAATAGGAGAAAACCTAGTATGAATACTTTAGTATCTGACTGTACGATACAGGTTCAATATTTTGAGAGTGTCCGAGATGTCGCCTCAAAAATACTAGTGGTTCGCCCCGAACTGTGAACTCGCGACCCCATATAAACTTAACAACCCCATATCTCGGCAACCCCTCGACCGATTTGGCTCATGTTCGAACTTAAAAATTCTTTTAATTTCATTTACTCGCCTACCAAATTTCATAACGATCCGACCTAATTTACTCAAGTTATCGTCGAACGAACATTCATACATACATACATACATACATACATACATACATACAAACGCCGGATTGTTCCAGTAGACTAGGAGAACTTCGCTCGCTCGTTCAATTAAAAATACAAAGCGACATTTCGGACAGTGTCCGAAAATATTTTTTCCGAGATGTCGCCTACTCGAGGCATTCGCAGAAACCCGTGCGCATACGCACTCCGCGCCGGCGAGCAAGAACCAATACTACACTCGCGATGGACCAGGCAAGGGTGGGTGGCCGTTGGTCCCGACATGTCGGGTGAAGGTTCTGTTGGTTAACACGTTAACGCAACCATTCAATGATCTTCCAAATGTAATTGTCTGGTACATTTTTGTGAATTTTAATGGCCATACCTACCAATCGCTAATGGTGAAGCAAAAAATCACCCATGGCTCAAGCTGACTAACCTGAGAAGATTGTATAGTCAGCAACCCGATTAATAACCCTTATTATCCCTACGAGATACTTGCCCACTATTTACCTACCTAATCCGAGCGGTAAGACGATGTCGTTAGGTGACGCCTTGCATACTAGGTTTTCTCGCGAAAACTTCTGGTATTGTATGAAGTGACAAAAGTAATTTCCAAGGTACCGCTATGGTACTTGACCTTTTCAAGTGATTGTGATGGCCAAGATTGAGGGGAAAGGGCGCGTTGGTAGAAGAAAGCCGTGGCTCAGAAACATGAGAGAATGGACGAAGGAAGCCTACCTAAAGACCCATTCCGCTTGGTAAGTTTCTTGGCAAGATAGGCACAGCAAGAAGAAGATACTTGGGACTAGTTAGTCCCAAGTAGTTACCTGTCCCCGTAGCATGACTTTTATCGAGGCGGATTTATCCAACAAAATGGCGGTTTATCAGCATTTTTGACGTCTATAGTGGGTTATATATCGTCGAGAGCGATATATAACCCACTATAGACGTCAAAAATGCAGATAAACCGCCATTTTGTTGGATAAATCCGCCTCGATAAAAGTCATGCTCCTCCCGCAGGCCACCAAGATTATTGATTCATGGCTAATAGTCTGAAGAATTGTCTAAGAAACTTACGGTTTGCCACCAGGGATCGGGGCCAGCGAGGCCGGCCCGATCGGCGGACGTAGAGGTTCATACGCCAAGGCAGCCCTAGCCGAATACCCGGCCAGGCCATAGGCATCGTGAGCCCCGTTTCCCAGGTACGGGTACTGCAGCGCTGGGGGCTTCACAGCTGCCTTGAGGGGAGCCCCGGCGGCGCCGGAGCCTCCGCCCCCTCCGCCAGACGTCGGCGTCACGGGCTTGGAGATCGGCGTGCTCGGCTTCTCGTCTAGCTTTTTGGCTGATGGCGTCGAGGCGTTGCTTGAGGTGCCCGACCTGGAATGAAGACGTTAAAAAAACTTAGGCCTTTCCATCTACGTTATAAGATAGTGATAATTTATACAGCGTCCAGTGGCATCTTCATTAACGCTAGATGGGGGAACGGACCACTCCGGACATTGTTTTTAGGACGTTTATATGTATTTAGGCAATAAATGGAACGAGACTTCATAGATGAACCGCAAAAACTCTATAGATATAATTTTAGGGTGCAACTCACCAACAGAGCAACCTCTTTCTTTATTGTTTTTTTTTTGTGTGCAATCTAATATCTAAATGATTTCAAAAACTTAATGCCAAGAAGCCGATCAGGGTAGATATAATTATTCTCTCTGTTTTTTTTCTAACGGCTTATCTTTTAACATACCTCCATAATAATACCCCCGGAGGAAACGAATGGGCCACGTAAACGTGTTCGGAAGACGGGATGTCTAAGTTACCAACAAAATAATAGGGTGGCAAGGAGCCAACTAAAGTTGAAATAACTTGTAATGGGGTTTTACCCAGAAGTGGAACTTAGGATAAACTATGTAAATTACAATACGAAACATGTCAGACGTTCTTTGAATTAGGCCTCTCAAGACGATGTCAATCGGCTAGGTTATTTTAGGAGGCATGAACAGGAATTCGATATCCTCCCTAATTGATTGGATTAACATTTGAAGCGACTAAAGGCGAGCTCAAGTAAAAAGCGACCTTCTTTGTTCAATTTGTACTTGTACCGCATTACCTCGCTAGGGCTTCGCTAAACGGATGCGGTGCGATTAGCGCAGTTTTGTTCAACACCGACTTAGTTACTGGTGCGAAATGCGATACCTCGGCGCGACTTCACTTTATGCTGGCTTCGAAGCTTTGGTCCTGCAAGCCAGACTTTCAGCTAGGTATAAGCCGGATTAAAAAAAAACTATCTATCTACCCTATCGAGAATCCCAGCGAGAATGGCTATGTAGACGTGATAAAATTAAATGTCTTCTAGAACACCTTTTTTAATTCGTATTTCTTACATACTTTTTCTTGTTGTTTTTTCTGCTAGCCGGTTTTTTTTAAGTCAAAATAATGCGTCATAGCAGCAAAACAATAAATATTCAATGAGGTTTGCTACTTTTTCTAGCCAGCATCGCGCTGTCTAATGAAGGCCATTTCCTTATCCGCCTTGATAGCTCCTTGATAGAACTCACAAAAATAATTTCGACAAACGGATAATCGACAAGATTTTCTTTCGACAGTACAGAACTTACCTACAGTTGTCAGGACAAAACCGGGTTTCCCTCGGTTTTTTCCTACAACCACCGAACGAATTCCTTAGCATTAGAATATTCTTTATTGTACTAGAAAAACATTATAGGTCAGGAAAGGACAGACAGTATTAATAAACCTTTATCGTAGCCTACAACGCTGAACCTATCGGGCATTCGGGACACCACTGCGTTACCGACTTGAGGCCCTGATGCAGAACACTCCCTTACCTAGGACTATGGGGGGGGTGCTCCTTCTTGGGCTGAAGCTTGTCCAGTCCGTTCTCGCGGGGGGAGGGAGCCCCATTGTGAGGGGACGTCGGCTCTTCACTCGCGTCGTCCACTACCAGCTCCTGGAAGATAAGGTGAGGATGCTATGAGAAAAAGATAAGAGGTAGAGCAAGTAGTTCTTGCATGAAAATGAAGCACACGTCCTATCTATAGGAGTCAATTTCATTAGAGAAATTATTACCTTATTTTGGTGGATGGTTTTTAGCTAAGTTGTTGTTCTTACTGTAAACAGTTATGTAGTGGAGTAAGTAATCAACACGTAAAAATGTACTGCAGTAAGAACATAATTTTCTCTGAGAACCCACAAATAAAAAGGGCCACAAGTAATAATTTATCTGATGAAATTGACCCAAATCATTTATCAAACCAACGCACAGTGGTCGATTTGTACGATTTAGGCGGCCAAAAGTCCATTTCTCAAAGTTAACTTATAACAAAACTAATTGATTCCCGGAAAAATAGACACCCCGACTGCCCAAACCCCACCCCTCCCCAGTTCCTAGAACTGCGTGCGCGCCCCCACAGGTAGTCGGAACTTGATCGTCGCGCAAGCTGTACGCGTTCGTTCTCGACACTCTTAGCGCAACCGATATTCTAAAGTGAATATTTCATTGGATATTATTCAGTTACAAGTGAAAGTGATGGAAGTCGAAAATTCAGGTAAGCTCCTTCAAATATAATTTAAATTAAGATAAGGAATATCAATATTTAGTGCAGTTACAACGTATCAAAGATCGCCCTTTTTCATAGAAAATATTATCATTTTTTTATTTTCAATAGTAAAAATGTTGTACTTCCGAGACCGTCCGAGTTAAATTCCTTATGGTTTCTAATAGTATGGCTCTTTGAGCAGATAACCACAAAAAAAATAGCCACCACCTTTGACCACTTCGCGAGAAAAATAATAATTCATTAACTTAGGCAGAAAGTGAGAAAAATTCCTTTTTTGTTTCTTTTGCGTTAAAATTCCTTTTCGTTGTTCTAGGTTCATCAAGTTACTCGGGCATGGAGGTAGTAACTCGCAGATATCTTTTTGATAAGATGATTGAGGAAAACTCTCCATCAATAAACGACAAATTGGAATACTTACAAAATTATTTGTTAGTGTCTTACGGGGACTCCGACGAAGACAAAAAGTATATAAATCATAAATTTTCATATTTTAAAACAGAAATAAAAAAGAGATGGTCCAAAGCACGCAACACGCTAGAAAAATTTCTTATAAGCAATGATGCATGGTTAGCAGGAACGTTCGAGATGCCCATAAAAACGCATAATAAGTCAGGACGACCTAGCAAAACATTCAGTGAATGTAGTGAAAGAACTAAAAGGAGGAAAACAGAAGAAGTTCGCTCCTCTGTAGGCAAAGAAGTGATAGTTCACGCAGCGCAAGTAATTTTACAAAAAGAAGGAAAAAGAAACGCCTCGCAAGTCCTAAAAGATATTACAAATTCGCCTGCAGCCGCAAACGAATGTAAAAAAAGACATTCCAAATCAAAGGCACAAGATCCCCTTACGCCTCGGGAGGCACTGCGAATGTGCGTGGACGCTGATTTGACACGAAGTCAATATGAAATTGTGCGAGCAACCAACAGAAGCTTTTACCCGTGCTACGAATTAGTGTTGAAGGCTAAACAGGAATGTTACCCACCCAAAGAGACGCTACGAGTGACCGCTTCCTGTGCTGAAAGTGATCTACAATCTTTGTTAGATCACACCGTCACGCGATTATCAATTTTCCTCGAAGAAGTACTAATGACTCTTAAAGAAACTGAGAGAAATTCCTTGCAGATTATCTGCAAATGGGGTTGTGATGGTTCACAACAAGCTCAATACAAACAAAAGTTAATGAATGACGCCGACTCGGATGCAAATATATTTTTGAGCTCATTCGTGCCTCTACAAATTGTTTGCGGCGAAGACAAAACAAAAATGGTTTGGCAAAACCCGACTCCTTCTTCACCACGATATTGCCGCCCGATACGATTCAGATTTATAAAAGAGTCTACAGACATTACAAAAGATGAAATAAATTACGTTCGGGACAGTGTGAAGTCCCTAAAAGCCACGGAATTGGAACTGAATGGGCAAAAATTCTCGGTTAGCCACAGTCTTAAAATGACCATGGTGGACGGCAAAGTTTGCAATGCGGCGACTGACACCAAATCAACGAGTAGATGCTACATATGCGGAGCCACTTCAAAAAACTTTAATGACTTAAGTAAAAAAAACGAAATTCACCCAGAATCGCTTGAATTTGGCCTATCAACTTTACATGCCAGAATTCGATTATTCGAGAGTATTTTACATTTAGCTTATAAATTGCCCGTTGGGAAATACCGTGAAAAAAGAACCAAAGCAGAAAAGATGCTAGAAGAACAAAAAAAAAGAGATTCAGCAAAGATTCAGAGAAGAAGTAGGTATCTTGGTAGATATGCCAAAATGTAATTTTGGTAACACAAATGACGGCAATACTAGTAGAAGATTTTTTGAAAACCCACATCTGGCTGCTGAAATAACGGGAATAGACTTTAATTTTATTTATAGAATTAAAGTTATTTTGGAAGCCATATCAAGCGGTCACAAAATAGATGTCCCGAAATTTGATGAATACGCCATGGAGACAGCAAAACTGTATGTAGAGTTATATGGTTGGCATTCTATGACTCCTACCATGCATAAAATTTTGGTACATGGTGGAAAAGTTATAGAAAATTCTCTAGTGCCTATTGGTCAACTTTCGGAGGAAGCTGCAGAAGCTCGTAATAAGCACTTTCGCTCATACCGTCTAAACTTTGCTCGAAAGTTTTCACGCGAAGACTGTAACCTTGATATTTATCACAGGTTACTCTTGACATTAGATCCACTCATCAGTTCAATGAGAAAAAAAAAGAAGATCCGATCAAAACCATTTTTGCAGGAAACTTTGGAGCTTTTGCTTCCTGCAGAGCCAAATACAAAAGGCACTTGTGATAAATGCATAGAAAGTGACGGTGAGGAAGAATTGTCTTTTAAAGAGTAACATAACAATTTGTATGTTAAACTTTCATAAAATATTGTCTTATTGTTTATGATTCGGTACCTAGCATTGTAAGTAACATTTAGTATAATAATGTGGTAATAACTGTTG
This sequence comes from Zelleria hepariella, assembly GCA_949319315.1. Lineage (NCBI taxonomy): Eukaryota > Metazoa > Arthropoda > Insecta > Lepidoptera > Yponomeutidae > Zelleria > Zelleria hepariella. The sequence goes on from OX439393.1 coordinate 11,228,084, forward strand.
ACCATTTAATTTTAGTGTATACTGTATTTTTTTGTCATCCATATTTTATTTTCAATTTAAATAGGCATGCAGACTGTAGAGAATAAACATTTTTTTTTTTATGTACGGCCGTCTTTTACTTAACAAATTGTGATAATTCTTAACCCAAATATCAAAAACTACTAAGCCGATTTCGATAATTCAAATGAACTCAAAATATATTTTACACCAAAGGGAGATTTAAAGAAAATTTAAAAACATTGGCGCTATTTACAAAAATATTTTCACAGAAATGTTTTTTTGTATAGAAAAATACGCTTTCAATGAAACGAATAGGGATAAACATATATATTCACTCTAAAATACCAGATTAGCATTTGTTGTCGTATTTATTACTGAAATAAAGCATAAAATAGTTTTGGCCGCCTAAATCGTACAAATCGACCACTGTGCAACGCCGGTAAGTTATTAAGAGTAGGTTCATGAATGATAAAAAACAAAGAGAGAGAGCACCGTATAAGTCTTCGTTAGTCGGATGAGGTTATAGAGACTAAAGAAAAAATAGATGTAGAAATCTTGAATTGGTAAAAAAATATAACCTAAGTTCAAACGAGAGGGTAGAGTCGACGATTGGAAACGACTAATGGGCGTTCGGAGAGTATATTATAGGTACGGTGGGCCACAGTCACAGATACTCCATGGCAGCTCTTAACGCGCGCGGCATAACGGCGCTAATCGAACAAAAAGGGGTATTTTTGGGTGAGGCCGGCTGTACTCTTCGAACGCCCATACACATACACTACACTACAATCCGACTGCAATACTTTGGATCATTATGATCCAAAGTATTGTAATGTAGTGTAAGGAGGTATTTTGCATTGAGAGGAAGTCTACAGTGCACTACTTCAGTATGATGATTAGTTGCTCTTGCAACATCGCGTTTGTTGTTGCAGCTTGTCTCGACGCGGATTTACATATTTGATAACAGACTCGAAACCCGTGGAGATAATGCGCTACATAAATGTATGTCGCACTTCCATATAGCACTCAGGGCCCAGCGCATACGTAATCCATTGCGACTTGGATTTGCATAGAGATATCGTTATCAAACACTTGACATAAGCCGCGGATGAAAAAGGCACGCCAACATGTGATTTCATGGAGCGTGTCTGATAAATCATAACAGTTTGTACATTTTTATACCTCGTGCCACATGTGCGTTTTTTTTTCATCATCGCATGCTTCGTTTAGGCGGTCTGCCTACACAGAGATATGCGAGGAAGCTAGCCTCGAAAAATTTCGAGAGCGATCGATCGGTATTTTTTCCTTTTTCCTCGGATACCACTTCGCTTCCTCACACATCAATGCCAACTAAGCGTAACTCAGACAAGTTTAATTTACAAAGCCGGTACCTAAGCCTTAATCGGGTCACAACAAAGCACGAGAAAAACAGAAAAAAATAAGGACAATGAAATCACAATACCACATGAAAAGGGTCAGAAACCAGCAAGGGTTAACCACAGAACCCTCAGGTTGCTGCGTCGAGGTATAGGTAGGTACTTACATGGCCCATGTCCTTTTCTTCCTTCTTTAGTTTCTTGTGGTCGGGCTCGGCGGGACTCCGCGTTCTGTACTTTTCCCTCTCGCCCGGTGAAATGGAGTTTCTCTGCAACAATAGAGCCGAACGTAAATGCTGGCGCTCGAATAAACAAGAACAAAAGCAAACATAATGGGAAAACGCTCATAACGCCGTGTTTACGTAAGTACAACAATCAATCGATCATTGTTTGCGAATAAATCGGCGCGCCTCGCACGGTCAATATCAATATCAAAACACGCCGAGGCAAAACAAACTGACCGCGTGATTAGGTCCGGGAGTGGTTGCCTGACCGCCTGCCTGTCTGTCCGCCTGGCCGCCCCCTCGGGGTGGCACTGGCACCGCAGCACGTGGACGAGTGCGCAAATACGGACTAATGAAATAATCATATACGTGCCGGCCGACCGCCACGCTCACTGATTCTGCGCTGTTGACACAATAGGCGCACACTCGCCGGTATATTCCCGGCATCCATGCGGGATTATCAATATTCGGGCGAGTGCTCGCGGCGCGTTGTGTGTTAGACAGATGCTATTTCAAGTGTACGCCCGCCATCAGCGCGGTCATTCGAGCGAAAAGGCTTACGTTCTCCGCCAGCGGATTCAATAAGCGATACTGCTGAGTTTTTTGCGTTTGTTATTCGATTTGCGAAATCCTTCACGACCGTCTGGCTCTCGAGTAACGATGCGAAATGGAATTCGTTTGTTGGCTCTACTACGTGGGTGAGACTGAGCTGAGAGGTAGAGTTATTAATCGTGGGGAGCGACTCGGGCCCGGGGGATATAACGGGGCCTAATTTTACGAGGCACTAAGTTAGTGTCAAGTGACTAAATTAGAGTGTCGAATGTCCAGCGTGTTAATTTGCCGGCGTCGGAGCCGGACCTGTCGCCGCCCGCTGTGACTTACCGCGCTCCCATTTCGGTAATAATGCTCTGTCAAAGATTCTCATCTGCAGCTCTAAGGCCCGAGAGGCCGAGACACGGTTAACAACACAAAAGATTCACTCGGCTTAATGATTCGCCAAAGTGTTATTGTCCGCACTCGCAATTTCATTTATTCCGCCGTAACAAAGAGGCTGCGGAATCGGGTTTTTATGGGGGAGAAATTAGATAATAAAATCCGCTCGTTGCAGGGAGGTACACAGTTGGTCGAGTAAAAGCGAGACGGCGACGTGGCTTATTGCGTCGGTCTTATTGGATATTTTTGATAGGCGATATGTAACCAATAAAGTTTTATTCGTGGCGCAAGTCGCGTGCAAGTGGCGTCGTCGTCGTCGTTCCGCCGGCGTGTCGTCGGGTCGTCTAACTGAAGGAACCCCCATTTTACGGGACACTCGAATCTCGACGCTCCATCTATTGGATATCGAATTTCGGAGCACTATTTGAGGAGACCGTGAAAGGTGACACGTCAGCTGTTTGGCGGTTACTTTTTCTTTATTATCAAGAGGCGCGATGTTATTTACGACAGAGATGGAAGACGCACAAAAAATCCGCTAACCCAAATCTGATAATATTTTGTAGCCTATCCTGATTCCTCTCTGATAAATGAATGATTGATCAATTCTATCATACATAGAGGCTTTAGAGTGGATTACCAAAAAATATAGAGGCCGAGCACGGGCCGTAGCTAGCCACTCTCAATAACAAATGGTTCTAATACCTACCGACCGAGTTGTTATTTACGCAACCTTTTTCCATTTTCAACACAAAAGAGAAGAGGGCTAATCTTTACTTTATCCGATTACGCGGGTCAGCCTCAAGAAAAAGGCAATTGAGTGCCGAGGGGCGGATCGAGGGGGTCGGGGGGGCGCGGAGCTCGTAACAAGTACCGAGCGCTACAAGCAACAACAACACGACTATCAGCTACCGTTCGTTCGCGTGTCGCCGGAGGAGCACACAGTGGAGCCCTCACATGTGTGGGGGGCTGGGGGGTGGGTCGGGGGCAGCGGGCGCGTGTGACGTAACATATAAAGTGGCAACACACAGGCGCGCTGTTAACGCCGCCCGGGCTTATTGTCTGCGGTCACGCGACGAGCCGTTTAGCCGCGCCGAGCCGCGTCGCCGCCGCCGCCCGGTTAACCGGAAGGGGGGCGGTTAACCGGACGCCCGGGGGGCGGAAGCGGGGGAAATAGATAAATAGACCGCCCGCCGCTCGGAAATGTACGGATTGAGTTCGGACTATATTTCAGGCATAATAGTTTTGAAAAGTTACGTGATTTACACGCGACATTTTCGGCTTTTATCGGAGCCCTACCCGCTTTATACGACGTCGCTTTATGACGCTGTCATCGAAAAGTTTTATTGCGCACCATTTACCTACTTACTTTTAAGTTCCATGATTTTAGCGATTTATAACTTTGTATCGTCTGCACAGTGCACGGTCTCGCTTGGCCGTTTCGCCGACAATGGGTTCGCATGGAAGCAGCTCGTTGGAGTGCGAGTATACTCGCATCATTAAACAGCGCTACCTGAACATCCGCATGCTCGTAAAAAATAAACGATAATCACTCGGAAACGAGAACCAGTCTTCGTCGGAAACGTGCCTTACAAAAACGCTACAAAAAATTAATCGTCCGCGAACGCGTAAACCGCGGGGCGCTGCGCGACTTTAAAATTAACTTTACCGGTTCATTCGTATACATAAATAATGGAGGGAATTTCTGAATGCACATTAAACTCCTATAAAGAATACATTAGCATAAATTTATGGTAGTGAGTCGGCGTTTCGAGCGCGTTTTTACGTGGCTCGTAAAGTTTATAGTCGCGAGTGGAGGATTGCGTTTACTGCGCGCGCTATCGGTTTATTGCCGACCCCAAATAACCAAATTGCCCGGAGTCCGCTCGCGCGTCGGCGCCCGCTCCCGCTGCCGGTTCGCCTAGAGCCAACCCTGCCGCAATCTGCTCTCAAGTGGCGAGGCCATTACGCCGCCACTCCGCGTTATGAGCGCACTTCGCGGCCACGCCAGCCACACTCACAAATGCACTGCTTGGAAACTTGCCCAATACAATTGCTGTTCATTACTGCACTCTGTTTGTTACCTGCAGCCGGCAGGCTTCGACTCACGTGTGGCTGCTGGCTGAAGGTTATTTGAATTAGTAACTCGCGCGCTGTAATCCGGTGGGAGGCTCATCAAAGTGGCGCCCGACGAGGGATTCGGAATGTATCACATAAAGTGTAGTGAAGCCGTCGATAAGCAATCTCACCGCCCTCGCTCCATTACAGGAGTAATTAGCGCAATTAACGGCGGGGGGCGGGGTGCGGGGGTGAGCGCGGGGGGAGGGTTGCGATCGCGTTCACGTACGCAAACAAATGTCACGTGGCACGGGGCGCCTTAATTAAAACGATAATTGAGTTGACTTGCGAAATTCGTCCGCCATTTCGACATTCCGAGGGAAATTTCAGGGAAACTCCCCCTTCAAACTACGAAGCCCTTAAGTGTCGACGACTTTAATTTTGTGTTAGCGTCTACTTTGTGGTTCCGGGGCAAATTTTAATACGGAAAGCGGGCTCGCTTTGCAAATTACTTTGATAAGTTGGCGCGAATCGAATTGCGCCGTCGTCATAGAGATAACTCGCTCGGAAAATTGTCGTTGCAGATTATAACTAGCTTTAAACAGCTTAGAATAGCTTGTATTGTGCTCTATTATCTTTGAGTGAAAGCGTTTGAGTTAGCACTCAAAGAACAAGAAAGAAGTGGTCTTACAATTAAGTGGAACTTTACCTGACTAGATAGATAAGAAGCGAATTTATTTCTACACTTAATGATCAAGCTTTTGCAAACGTACGTAGTTTAAAGCATATCTTAGCGTAACGAAAACGTTTTCTTAGGTACTTGTCTAAGCCCTATAGATAATAGTAGAGAGTCACTTATACAAACATGCGCATAACGTAATTAGAAAGAAGCCTATCTATACGTTAGCGAGTAGGGAACTAGGGACACATAACTTTATCTCCACATACGTCTAAAGCCGAAGCAATAAAGCGACAAATGCCCCCAACGTTATTATGGTAATATAATCTATCTGGCATATCGGGGCAGAGTGAGCCGTGTTGACAAACGTCGTCTCCTTTAATTGCAATCCCTCGTCTAAATCACGGCGGAACCCTCCGAATGGTCCCGAGGGTTTCAGAGGGTTCCCTCGGTCAACGAACGTGGCTCCGCAATATGTGCATCGACACTACTCCGTGTTACACAATAATAAACAACAGAAGGACACGGATAAAGTGCAGAAGTGTGTATTTTGTATTTTCAAACAATTTATTGTAGAGCACTCACTATTTTAATTAAAAACTACTCTACTAAAAACTGCTGTTTGGATTATTTTTCTCAACTCAACTCGTCAAGTCGTAAACTAATCTAGTGTGTAATCACCTGAAAAATCCTGAAATGTAGGGATATCATTGTGGTTCAGAAAACTTCAAAGGGGCATCTACAACGAGCTCTATTTTCTTTTTTGGACGTCAGACAACCAAATGGTTGAATAGAGGCAAAAATAACTTGAAACGCAGAGCGAAAAATAAGATAGAAGTGGTCTTTCCAGCGAGCGGAAGATTCGCAGTTTTTGGCACTCTACATTTTGGGGATTTATTATTTAAATATTGAAATCACATTAATCAGTACCTCTGATGTATTAATTCTGTAGAAAGCAATCTATCTATCTATCTATTTGGATTATTTTTCTCTACACTACTCGTCAAGTCGTTAACTAATCTAGTGTGTAATCACCTGAAAAATCCTGAAATGTAGGGATATCATTGTGGTTCAGAAAACTTCAAAGGGGCATCTACAACGAGCTCTATTTTCTTTTTTGGACGTCAGACAGTCAAATGGTTGAATAGAGGCAAAAACAACTTGAAACGCAGAGCGCAAAATAAGGATAGAAGTGGTCTTTCGCAGTTTTTGGCACTCTACATTTTGGGGATTTATTATTTAAATATTGAAATCACATTAATCAGTACCTCTGATGTATTAATTCTGTAGAAAGCAACTGCCGTCTCTCCCCCACCCATCCTTTAGTGGGTTAATACCGGGGATAAGCAATTCGCTCCGTGACGAAGTTGGATTTTTGGAGTTACAAATTAATAACGTGTCAGTGACAGCATGGGGATTGGGGTGATTGCTTCTCGGGGAGACTTTGCGATATTTTAAACAGTCTCCGAAGCGTTGAGGGTGAAGTCTTTAAAGGTGAAGTAGGGGCTTTGTTGGTAGATTGTAGTTAGCGAATGAAAAGACGGTTTATGTAGAGACTATGAATACAAGAATAATTTCTTGTGATATAACAAGTGGATAAAACACGCGGTCGCGCACCCTGTAGGTAGAGAGGCGAGGCTTTTATTTCCGGCTGCAAATAAATTAAGCTCCCGAGCATCCACCGCGTACATCATACGTGAATTAAACATTCACACGCAAAACGACAATGTTGCCCGACCGTTGAATAATGTGTTTAACAATGTTGTTGCCACTTTTGTTATTTTGTATTGTGCCGTATGTTGCCAATGCCGCGCTTGTTGTTTGCTTTTCATTTCGCCACGCACCAAAATGTCTTCTTACCGTACTTGTACAAGCTTATTTAAGACCTTACATGTTTGCAGCGCTCAGACGTGAACAGCCATTCCGAAGATGAAACAATGGAATCTCGAAAGCGATTTGTTCGAGGATCCCTTCAAATTATATAGAGTCGAAGTTTGCGGTCGGTTACTGTGTAATATTACGAGGGTGGAGCGGCTGCGGTCAAGTGTGGAACGTCGGCATCTCGCATGATCGGCGGTCCCCTGAAGGCTGAGGGGGTCGCGCGAGGGTCGCCAGCGCAACCGTACGCTTATTTAAATGAGAGTTCCTCACCACCCGTCAATAAAACATTAAACACGTAACAAGTTTATGCGCAGCGACAACCCTAGCGGATTCCGCCACTTCGTTAATCCGGGGCGGGGGCAGCCCTAAATTAGGGTCGAGACAAGCCGTAATCCCCCGCCCGGCGCGACGGGGGATTTATATTGTTATTGCTCCGCGTCCGGAATTATACGAGGGTTGAGGGACTAATGAAAGGGGAAATTTAATTCCTAATGATTCTCGTCTTAGCTCGTAACGAGGAACTCGAAAAAGGGCTGCGACCCGCGCTTTTTTATTTATGATTAATCGCTTCAAGCGTGCTTGAGATTATTCGATACGACTCGCCCTCCCTCGCCGTTTGTTGTTCAGTATATTGAAGAGTGCTCGTCTCTGTTTTATTTGTGGAGCGAAATGTCACCGTTAGTGTTTCGGGGCGCAAGTTAACCATAAAATTGGATGATAAATTTATTCATGAATCATTTTAGATGCTCGTACACGACCGCGACAGAACAGTAGTGAGCGAGGGAAACATATGTAAATGCGAGACAGTTTCGTAGCTACATGTATACCGTACGTGCATCGCATGGAGGCGTTGGAGTGCCGGTAGGTACTCACCTAGCTCTTGTGTAGTAGATAGTGTACTGTGTACCTAGTGTTGGCAAAGCGAGGTGGAACACACAGACACGAGCGAGTCGGGGCTCCACAACACGCCGCACGCTCGCCGCATTGTTAACATGCCTCGCAACCGCACCGCCCATCGAATAAGGCTATCTCCTTTATTATTCCGCGAAGCCATAAGCCGTTGCGAAATTACCGATAATTTACACACGACGGCATGATTGCGAGTGTGACAGCAGACAGCAGTGGGAGAGCGCAGCGGAGCGCGGCGTGCAGTCGAAGCTACTAATGCTCACAGGAGCGAGCAAGTATGGCGTCGGCGTCGCAGTCGGCCGCCCTTCCGCTCATTATGCCGGCGACTAATTGAGATAAATTATGAAGACGTGCAGCGAGCGAGCCCGCGCCCGCTAATTACTCGTTGCCATTTCAATTACACAGGCGCCCCGTGTTATTATCTGCCGGCCGGATTACATTCGTTGAACCGGTCGCCGCGCCGCCGCGCTCCGGCCGCAATCTTTTAATTGTTTAATAAACGTCTAAACAATAAGTGCTATCGTTAAACGTTAATTGTTGGAGGTGCAATAAAATAAAGTGCAGACATTATCTCGCGCTGTAATTATGTATGGGCGGCCACACACGGCGCTGGGTGGGGGAGGGTGGGGATTGTTTGAGAGGCGAGGTGACCACGACAGAGAGCCACCGCAGGGTGTCGCGATGCTGGCTCGACAGCCCTGCGGTCGCACGCCACATTGTCCCGAGTCCCCACTCGCAACATCTGTGCTGCCGACCGACTGGGCTTTTCTTTTTGCTGACTTTACCCTTCCTTTGAAGTTTTTCCCAGTCGGAAAAGATTTCCACCGCAAAGCTAGTAGGTATCAAAAGCCTGAAGCTCGTGGGTTTGACGTTCCAATAAACGAAAAGCATTAGCGCAAAAGGTCTCGCAGAATTCCCGCATTGTTTACGAGCGGCACGGAGCGAGACCGGCGGCAAAACATTGCAAGTATCGATATGAATCGTTTCTCGTGAACGTATTGAATATTTCATTTGGAATATTGAATCGGAACGGGAGTGCGGGGGCCACGTTGCGACACGGCCCGATGCATCGATGCTATCTGCACACTGTCGGGAGATGCAATGGGGACAGAAGGCAGAAGGATGGACGCCTCGTAGAGTATGTGCTTGACAAAGCTATCTCGACTGGAGTGTTCTTAAGTTAAGACACTGCACGTGCGTGTAGAGCCGGATGCCACGGTCACAGCAGAGTGGTGGCTAGGGATGGTTTGATGACTGTCGGTACGCAAAAGCTCCTCGGAAAGAAGATAAAACAAGACTTAAATTGGCATCAAATGACTCTTCTTTCACTCCCATAAAGGTTGATTTGCAGTATTTTTTTTCTTAGCGCACCTCTTTATCTCATAAGGAACACTGTGTCCCTACGTTTCCTTCGGTATGTCTGTTGCGCAGATCTTTAGCTGACCTGTGCGTTATCTCGGACTGAGTATGTCAGACAGGGTATAATACTGTATACAGATTTGTGTTAGGAATAGAAGCGTTTACAGATGAAAGTGAGGGTTGGTCTACCAAATAGTTAGAAGTGGACCTTCGATGCATCTCCACTTTGCATTGATGGTATCGAGCACCGCGGATGCGAACAATGAATCGATGCGGCACGATTGAGGCTGCGGATCACTTTTGCAAGACGACTGGGAAATGTTTAGAGTAGACGAACTTTTGCAGTTGTAGTTCTTTTGAAATAATGCTATGAGTCGCTAAGATAATTGCAATTTTCTGTATAGAGAGCGGTTGTTCCCAGTGGGACGTGTACCTGTACCTATTGGTACCTATGCCACATCGTATTTTACTAATATAAAAAGAAGTTACGATTGAGCTAATAATTAGAATGTTATTCCTCTTCTAAGTTTCAAAAAAGCTAATAAGAGTATGTACCCTCAAAGCACTTATTACTTGTGCCCTGCGCAAAATGCATATGGAGAGCAGCTGATATTATAGAAGACCCTATATGGCTTCTTGCTTTTAAGAGCATCTAAAAACGCAATACCTCGTTAACTCTTGAAACCTAAAATACAGATCTTTTGGTCTAGTTTAGGCTCCAGTTTTCTCATTCAGGTACCTATTTGCTTGTCCAAGTTACCCTACTTTTAGGAATTTGTGGCGAGAAAAATAAATTTATCTTTAACTATTCAGTTTCGCACCTTTATATTGCCACCAGTCCTCAGCCCTATCTCGCCAGGCATGTCTGATGCGACATCGCCCGCGTGCTCCGGCCTGCATTGTCTGGAGTTTAGGGGGCGAAGCGATCATGCGATGCCTCGTTATCTACGTGGAACAAAGAGCTACCTACCTACCCTCGGGAAGCTCTGCTTAACTAAACATCTTTCAACGGCATTAACTGGGGCCCTATTCGAGGTAGGCAGGGGCTGATTTGCAGAAGTATCTAAGGATATTTATATTTGGTGGGAGGTTAGCGTTCGCATCGTTTCGCTGGCCTAGCATGAACGAACTTATCAGAGCTCGATGCACCAAAAAATTAAACTCTAAAAATATAGAACTTACAGTTAGCAGGTTACTAACAAATATAAAGGAAGAAAAAACAAAAGACAATATTCATTCATTTCGTTCCTAAGCAAGATCCACACCACTCAACCCCAATAAACATTCAGTAATTTCAAGTGGTTCAAGAGCGTGAATTTCATTCAACGTCGAAACTGAAATAAAACACTCCCGCTAAGAACGTAATTCCAAAACGACTCGAGTGTATTTTTTACCAGTTACCGCGGCGTCTCCCGATGCGGCGGGGATACATTTCTTGCCAGATAATCCCCGTCTGGCAACATATCTCCGGCATACATTACCAGCTCGCTCCTTACAGTAGAGTGAACATTCACAGTGTTAGACAGGATTTAAACTGCACAAGCAGATGCGATCCGGGCGCGGATTAAACTGTTTGAACGATCTCTGTACTCAATCAGTATCTTGTACTCTTAGAGACATAGCGGAGTACGTTATGTTCAGACAGCACTTACCGTGAGCGCTATAGATGCCAGTATGCCACAAAAGTAAAGTTCTAATGTACCTGACTGTACCTACCTTCTTGCAGGTGGCGAGATCCTTTGAGTGCACTCGAACAAGGCGAATGGAAATGAATTGACGCCTTTATGGACTAGTTAGTTAATTACAATGTTGACTCTACTTTGTTTGTGAAGTTTGTTTAAAAGCAAAGGGTCTGGTTACGATCTCCAGAGGCCTCCCAGGCAGGAGTTTAAGTAATTGGACTGCGGGTTTATACCTCAGTCTGCGATACGATGCCTAATCTATCCAATCTCATCTCAGTTTCAGCGCTCTCTGAAGCTTCACTGAAGCGTAGTTCCATCAAACGCACGTACCGCAGCCGAAGTAGCAACCTCGAGTCAGAAACTGCTGAATAACGCGCTCGAAACATGATTACTCATCGTTAATTTGTTTACTCTAGAGCAAAAACGAATGCCAGTTGAAAATGCAAGAGGGAGAATTTATAACTGCCTGAAAAAATACGAGGCAAACTTCTACAAGGCATTTTACTTAGTATCCGAAGTGGGGGTGGGAAATAAAAAGAGACTGCCGTGCAATCTGTTACACTTTAGGGCGTCTTAATAATTACAAGTGGCCATTCATTCCAATTAAGAAAAGTCTCCGGCGATAAATTCCCGGCGCTGTCGCGGACCGCACTCCCCGGGTTGTGTTGTAGAGCGCCGCGTAAACACGACGACTTCGGGGGCTACTGACTACCGACCACGCAGCCGCCCGCCACCCGCCCAATTACAAACTTTTCTTTGCCCTTTTTTAATTTTCGCCGTCAGCAACGGCGCAATTGGAATACCTGAGCTTTCACAAGAATTTCCCGGTCGTAAAAGGCGTACGGTTACGGTTTCATATACCTACCTGTATTTTAAATTTAATCAATTAAATGGGGAGCCTAATTGAATACGCGGCGAAAGAAGACAAGGAGAGGCGTATCGGCGGAAGAATAAACGCAAATTTATTCTGACCGGAATATTTTTCAGCATCTATTAAATAAAGAAGTCGTGGAGAATGGCAAGCAAGGTTGAGCGTCCTCGCCCTACGAGTTTTCCACTTGAAGTGGCGAGGGTGGCGGTGGAGTGGGCGCGGGGGCGCATTCAGAGTGGCTTAGATAAGGTAAGGAGGATGAAGAGCCGAGATGCGCGGCGTAATGAACCGGCTCCGAGCAGTTTTTGTGTGATTCCGGCGCCCAAATTGAATATTAGGCGCGATTCGAGAGCGAACGAGCGGGCGCGGTAATAAATCCGCGGTTATTATGTTACCCAAATGAGATTGTGGAAGGGCTCGCTCTGTTAGGCTTAGAAAGCCGCTCAATTTCGCGCCCCAGTGTAAATTGGCGGCCTTAAGCCCGGCTATTTTTGGGCTTTACGGCGGCCGGCTTGTCTGAATTTAAACATTAATATTGGCTCTACATAAATTCTCTAACTTCTTTGCTTTTGTTCTCGCGCATTATGCGAGAGCAAATACGGGGGCGATGTTTGCAAACAAAGCGGGCGCAGCTGCAACACTGGCACCTCCGTGATTCGCAATAAAAACACTCGTATCGAGTGTAGAGGCGCGACTCGAGCAAGGAGTGTAACTTGACGCCCGCACGTCTGGCTGCCCGCACTCGGTTTATGCAAACTTTATTACGAAGCGTGCATTTCCCCCTGCCCGCCCTCCCACGGCCGCCCACCCCTGAAGGCTCTTTCAGCTTTCGCTTCAAATTGGCGCGTCCGAGGCGCGCGTGTTTGCACAGATGGACCGCCGCCGTGAGCGGATTGCTAACGCTCTGCGGTGGATAACGGTTTAACTCACCACCCGCACCCGCCGCTCACTTCGGAAACTCTTCACAGTGCTACACCGACGTGCGCATTTCGAACCGAAATGCATACCTTGTGAAAGATGCTGAGTACACTCACCGACTGACTAAAACTCACTCTACATTGTTGACTGCGAACGTTCACAGTTCAGATATTTTCATCTGTATCATTTCTCTCAATAATAAAGGAAAGGCGTGTAAAAGCGCCTCGTAAAACACCGACACAAGGCTGCTTCCTTCGTAACTCGCACTGTTAGTCCCCCTCCGATCGAGCGCTACGCGAAATTGAAATAAATTGAGCTGTCGAAAGAAGTATCTGGAAAGCGCACGGAGTAGGTAGGAAGTAGGTTAGTGCTGCACAAAGACAATGTTACAGAGGGGAAGAGTATCGATTCGCATGCATTTCGCTTGCAGCGGCGGCGGCACAGATGTGCCGTGCCGTTCAGCGGAGCACAACAACGGGGGGGTGCTGGTTGGTACGGGGGAGCGCGTCACCGCCAGGCAGCCACCTCCTCGGCGGTAACACGATAGCCGACATTCGCAACACCTCGCGAACAACGCTCGGTCACGGGGGGTGCCGAGAGCGCCACCCACTTGTTTCAGTCGGCGGCGTGTTATGAAATCAACGTGTTTGGAGTACGCGCTCGCCTTACCAAATGGAATAGCGTCGCTGAAAGCTTCGGGCGAATTTACAAAGCCGAAATATGCGAGGCTTTTCTTTTGCTTTCTCGGCATAATCTGTACTTTTACTTACATGCCTCTCCTCCGCTGAGCTGATACCTGGAAAAGAAACGAGGATTACTTAGTTTGGTTATCTAATACGAGAGAATGGAGAGACACCCACGTAGTTCATTGTTAGCAATTCAAATTCGACGTGCGCCTTTTGACCCGTAACATTTGTCGGAATCCTAACATTTGCATAGAATGAGGCAGCGCGACGACTCGACTGTGTGGATGTGGAATTGTGGAGCGTGTAGGCACCTATATGGGGGAGCGTGTCGATGAGATTGATCGATTCGCCGCCTATCCTCAGCATGGAAGTAATAATTGAGCGCGGGTCGAGGCGCGTCTCCGGTGTAAAGTGGCCGATGAATATTGCAAGAGACGTCGGCTGCGTCACGAACTCCTCCGAGACCCTAACCTCACCACACACAGACGAGACGGGCGTGTATGTGTGTGGGTGCCAAGTGGCAGCACTTACGAGTCACTGCATCACACTTGTCAAATTAGCTCTATCAGCGGCATCAATCTCAGTCTCCCTACAGATAGAGGTAGAGCTATTATTACCGCCGCAGTATTACGTTCTTAATGCAGATTATTGAGCATTATGCATTCGCGATTCGCATCTTATTAGACGTTGATGCAAATTGCATGCCGTCTAGATCAATATTAATCTGGCCGGACTCATGGGCAATTAGTGCAGTCCTATTATCAGATGGCATACGCACAGTGTATGTAGTACATAGGGTGCCGGCAGACATGCGGCATTAGTGCACTGGCACAATTAATTTAAATGCAATAGCGTCAATTATTGAGCAAACTCGAGCTATCGGCTATGTACGCAGCGTTGTGTGCGCCTACCCGACTGGAACAATTAATATTAACCGATAACGAGGACTAATAACAGAGGATAGGTTGTTTGCCTTGCTCGTCCGACACGCATCTGTTAACGGATCTCAATAGCAACAATGAGGCTATTTTGTTTTAATCCGCTGTAATGAAGAGAGCATTAAGGCGCGGTTGAGGCAGCCGGCAGCGGCAGGCACCGAGCCTCCACTCGGGCTCAAAGCCACCGCACACACTCAAGTCGCCCGCAAAATTACGTTACTAATTGACTAAAACACGCGACGCTAACACCGGCAAGGAATAATTAATTGAGCGCGGGGGGCGGGTCGCTACCTGCGCGGTAACTCTTACATCAGTACACCGATAATGGCACAAATTAGCCAGGGAAGTAGCAGGGGGACGGGCCGGGTGGCAGGGGGCGCTAAGCCGGAACATCCCGAGGCGCAGATTACCGCTTGCTTTTGTAATTAACCGGAGCGACGGGCGCGGGCGGCTTCCAAATCCATTTCTGTGTTACATTTTCATTTGTGGCACGCTCTCGCTCTCGCCTGGATTACTCGCGCTACTCCGGAGCCTCACCCCTCGGCACAATGGCAACATTTTACTTTGTAATACATTTATAACGGCGAAAGGTGAAATAGAGGGAAACTTTTTTGATTTCCGAGCTTGGCTGTTTACCGATATTTTTTCCTCGGTCTGCGGCTCAGTGGACTTTGTAGCGGTGATCAATTTTACATTTGTGTTTGCACGAACTCGACACAAACACGATAGGTAGACATATATAGACTCGTAAGTAGACGTAGATATTGGAAGAAGCGACACTCGTTCATTCTTTCAAAGCAATATCGGGTTCGGCGGCGGGGGCGGCGTAGCCGTCAGCGATTCGTAAACACGCAAACAGTGAGTTCAAAAAGCCTCTCGAGCTGGTAAATATTGAATCAGAAGTGGGATCGCTCGGCGACGTCTGGAGAGGTCCCCTCGGGCCAGAGGGGGCGGGCGCGGGAGAGGGGGCGGGAGGCCCTACTAATAGTCTCCAAAGGTTATAAAGCAAACAAGTACCCTCAGACAAATACACGGCGCACTTATAAAATATTCAGCCTTATGTACATTTCGTCTCTTATTTAATCGGTTGCCAATATTGCGACCCGGCGGAGGCCTTGTTTATCTAGCCCAGCAAATTGCCTTGGTTTGCTTGGCTGTGCCAAAGATTGGAACAAGATACTTGACTATACCTACACATAAAAAAATGTGTTGATTGATTACAAAATGTTTACATGAGCCAGCGCTCTTCCAACAGAGCTATCAAGCGAGTGGTTACTACTCGATTTAGAATTCCTAATCCTTTCCTGCCGGTCTCTTTGCTAACGACATTGGCTATTGCCTGTCAGTGGTTAACCAAGTGAATTGGTCCTTCGTGTCCGGGCGTTAGCGTATTAGTTGGAGAGCTGGTGACCAATCGAGATATTTTTTCGTACAAGGCTGGGAGTTAGTAGGCTGATAGAGTAGACTTCGCTGAGTCTGGGAAAAATATTTTTTTGGTCCGGTCGCGGTTGAAAGTTAGATTTTTTCGACTTTGAAAGTTTAAATGTATGGGTTGAGTCATTTCTTTTTTGTCTACAAGGCTGGGAGTTTTTAGGCTGCCTTTTTAGTCTCCGCTGATCACGAAATCACTATTTATTACTAGCCAAACGCGGTAGAAATATTGTTTTTTATAACCTAGAAAGTGTGAATTTTTGGGTTATAAAAATCAAACTTTCAACCACGCTCGGTCAAAAAAACAAATATTTTCTTGTTCAACGGAGTCTCAACAACTAACTTAGAAGTTTCTAGCCTTGTACGACAAAAAAATATACTGAACCCATACATTTAAACTTTCAAAGTCGAAAAAATCTAACTTTCAACCGCGACCGGACCAAAAAAATATTTTTCCCAGACTCAGCGAAGTCTACTCTATCAGCCTACCAACTCCTAGCCTTGTACGAAAAAATATCTCGATTGGTCACCAGCTCTCTAACTATATTGAATATTGGCTATCCACGTACCGCTATTGCCAATGTCCATAGCGCATTGGCATATTGAACGTCATTGTGCCAGACGGGCACCATCAGTTAATGAGCAGGCGTCTCTTGTGTGTTTGCATGTTTTCATGCACCTAAAAGAAGTAAGACGTGTACGTACAAAGTGTACATGTCTCAGTATATGTTCAAAGACCTTTTCTCAGAGAGCGCGAGAGATGCCCACTGCGGATTGTCGATTTGCGCGTTGTGGGTATTATGCCTCAGACGCTCAGGTTTCCTCACGATGTTTTCCTTCACTTTTAGTGAGTGGCATTGCTACTACAACATAAATCACCTAGAAAAACATATTATCTCCTTACCGTTTCCCTTATCATCAGGTCGGTGAAGGTCCGGCGGCTTGGCGAGGACCGAGAGCGGGTGGTGTGGGACTCCAAGCCCCAAAAGGCCCGCTGGTGGGAGCGCCCCTTGCCCCAGCAGTGGTAGTGGGGGAGCCCCGTGGGCTGGCAGGTGCGCCGCGTGCATCTGCTGCAGCAGCCGCGGCAGGTCTGGCCTTTGTTGCTGGAACAAAAGAGGGGAAATGTTAGGCATTTGTGGGTAGATATTTTACGCAGCATCCGCCCTTCGTTTCTATAGCTATGATGATATCGAAAGAGGTAGGATATCGAAAGAGTGCAACTTGTGTACCTACGTCTAGTAGGTGTTATTATTTGTTCTGTGATTGCGTTTAGTGGCACCTCTACTCACATGAGTTGGGTGAAGGGACCAATGGACGCTGTAGTGCCTGGGACCAGCTGTTTAGATAAGTATACTATCCTCTTAACTAATCCACACTTCCACAGGAAAGACAGGTACTACGCGCGGAGCCGCGGGTCTCAACTCTCACGACGTTTTCTTTCACAGTTACGGTGTGTGGGTACTGCTACTACAAATACCTAAACGGTAAATTAAAGTGGAAGTCTAGTAGGTAGACCTTCCTAGGCGGATGTCGAGGGTAAAAAAATAAAAGCAGCCGAAGTGCCCCCAGCGCCGAGTGACGACAGTCAAAGTGAATTGATGTGTCGCCGCACAGCGACCTGCATTTTTAAAACGAGTCGGAGTCAAATTAAAAAGTCCTCCACCGTCCCCCTTCGCACCGCGATATTTTAAATTTTAAATGAGAGTTTCGCCGACGGCAGCGAAATTGATTACTCCTTCTCCATTATTCCCCTTTTTCCACTTTTCCCGCGCTCCTCGTTCGTATCTGGTCTCGTTGAACGTTATTATTATTCGCGGCCGCGACGCGTCCCGCCTGGCCCTGTTTAGGGCGCGTCATATTGCGGCCAAGGAATACTAAACGCGTTGTCTCCGGTGGCGCGACTGGCGCGGCCGACGCATTCATTGTCCCGACAGGTTAATCAGATACGGCGACGCCATATGGAGCCAAATGTTGTAGGATCTATTACCGCTATCGTCCGTCAATACATCACTGCCCGGTCCCCCGCGCCCCTCCCGCCGACCCTGGCGCTTTTTCCGCCCGGACGGCCACCGGGTTTTTTTTCGAACAGTCGAAAATTAATTGGATTTTCGCCGAGGGGTGGAAAATATTTTTTTTATTGGCCGCTCACAGCTGTGATTTATTGTGTGTCAAAAGGTGGCGAGCGCCACTTAGTTGGAGTACTTTTTTCACAGAGGGGATTATATATTTTTTTAATTCAAAGTAGTGCCAGTGCCAGTAGGTAGCTACATGCGTCGTTTCGTCGCTCCCAACTGTGTCGTTTGCAGAGTTTACGCTGCTCTGTTAGCGCCGCTTTTGCGCTGTATTTATTAGCGTAGTTAGTTGCAGACGCCTTATAAAGTAGTGCAATAAAACCGGCATTAGTCGCGAGACACCGGTTAATATCCCGCCGGATGATCCGAGTGCAGCGGGCGCGGGCGCTTCCTGGGGACCGCCCGTAATTGCCGCTCGCGAACAATTAATAATTCAGGGCCGGACTATTTATTTACATTTTACGGCGAGAGCTAATTAGACGGGTCGAGGCGACGGCGCTCCTCTGCGGAATCTAAATTATACAAACAAAGCCGCCGGTATAATTACAGCTCTTCGGCGTGTCGAGCGACGCGCCGCCGCCCGTGATGTGATCCCGTCTCATCGAGGGCCCGGGGCCGCCCCCACCGCCCCGCTGCCGCCCCCTAGCCTCCCTTACCTCATTGTTATGAATGACAATAACGTGGCGCTGATATCTCGCCGCGATATTTTTTTTCCACACCGCGCATAATTTGGACGTGATTAAATAGCGGGAATAGAGAGCCCCGCGGGATTAAAACTCACTCCCCCTAACGACTTTTGCATCGGCTGCTTATCTAGCAGAAACTTTTGTCGTTTATTGAGAGGTTTTTCTTTGTATAATTTCGGTGAAATCGAACTTTGATTAAGTGTCTTTTGGCGAAGTTTGCGGAGCAAGTTATCATTTTCTTGGTCGGAGTTGGTTTTGCTACTGAAATGACAATGCATTGCTAAAGAAAAGTAACCTCACTACGTTTTCCCACGCCCGGCCGTCCACACAAGACCGCAAACTACATTCCACCCTTGTAACATTAATAAAATAAAATACTCTTGGGTGCACGGCGACTACACCTCATATTTTTTGCCCGCACAGCACACCGCAGGCGGCACTCTAGTATTTTCACATCTATTATGAGAGCTTTTGTGCGGTAAAAATGCGCCGCCGCGTTTAGGTTTTCACGGCACATTTACCCCTGTACATCCTCCCCCGCAGAGATTATTCCACCCGCCATTTTTATAAGTGGATATGGTGTGAGATACCCCGCAAGTCCCACAACGCTCTCTCCAAATATATTTTCACGAGAAAAATTATAGGGTCGCTCTACACTCGCGCCACGAAGGGATGTTTCGCAGCTTCTTGATCGCGACTTGTATCCCAAATCTGTCATCATGGTTCTTTGCAGGTTCTATTACATTCGTGGTGAAAACACAATCAATAACGGCATATGAGAGATTCATGATTTAAGGCCTAAATCATGAAGCACACTTAATTTTAGGCAAATTAACATCATGGCATTTCGACATTTAGTAGTAAAGTTATCGGCCGTAGGGTTTTCGCGCTTTCGGACAAATTTTCCCATAGAAAATTCGTAATGGGTATGGGTGAGTGTAGAGCAGACTTTAGATGACACATGTATTTTACATACCTGTCGACTCGCGAAAGCAAAATGGTTTCAAAAGACATGCTTGACAAGAAATCGATATCTTGCCGAGAGATATTATTATGTATCCTTGTGGTTTAATGTCTTTAACAATTACCGATCTAAGTGGGGCAGAGCATTAGTTGTACGCATTAATGAATGTTTAATAGGCTCTTACTGCGCTAGCAATTATACGACTGTCTTAATGACAAATAAGTGAGGTTAGTACTTAGTTAACCCGCAATTAAGTAAGAGGAAAAGTTTCCACACGAAAGAAAATAATTTGTCTCCGGCTACTTCGAGAATTCGGTAACGATAGTCAAATACCGATTTGTAAACGTTGCCAAAAGCACAGGCTATAAAGTATGTTACGAACGGACGAAGTGATTAATCATCGTCAGTAATTCGATATACCTACAAGTCGTAAAAATGTAATGACATGACAATAATGATTCATCACAGTAAAGTTTTAAAGCTCTACATTCTCGAACCACCAACGGCGTAATCATGGTTATCAAATAAAGTTTCCAAAAAGTCAAGTGTTGTTGTTCGAGCAGGGGCGGGCAGAGGGTTTATGATCCGGTCCCATAACGTCTTCGGGTTGATATGATATTTACACACAACGGCTTGGCAGTCATTCGCCCGTAAATACAGGATATAAAACGTTGGCATAAGCTACAAAGAGGGTAGTTTATGGGAGGATGGGGGGTGAATGGAAACGGGGGAGGGCGCAGCTCACGCACCATTAGACAGCCGTACACCGGGCACGCCGCCGCCGCACGCGACGCCGACACATGTGTTATGTACACTTTCAACATAATTGCCTCTAATCACATGCAAACAGACGTGAAATAATAAACAGGTCGAACAACCGACTCTTATTAGGCTAAGTGCTGTGCGACAGACAATCCGTGTACGCAAATGGCGGTTGTAAAATAAATAATTGGCCTAAATCACGCTCGGGGAATAGGCCCGACGATTACTGACTGACATCGACGCTGTCTTAACCAATAAATAAAGCAAACAACATAAAGTTGTCTAATAAAAAAGCCGGAGAGTGGAAGCGGAGAAAAAAAACTTCAAACAGAATAAGCAAACATAAATAATAAAAGCCGCGGGCCGGATGACTCGTAAAACTGATTACATAATTTCATTGGACGCGACGACAGACCCTCACCCGGGACGAAAAAACAACCGGCTAAACGACGGGGAAAAAGTTAATACGGACTCTGGAGTGTCTTCCAAGCCGTCCTGCCGCCCATCAGCGGTAGACTTACGCGGAAAAAGCGCTCGATTCCAGAAAATCCAGCCGGGGTTTTGCTAATCAACGGAGCTACACTGAGACACTGGACGAAATTACCAGTCATAAGGCTCATGACTTATTGAACTATCAAAACCACACCGATATTTTCTTCTGAGACTCTACCACTACCATAGATTTCTACAACAAAAGATTGCTGTGATGTTTTCTTCATAAACTTGTTAAGTTATGCGTAACACCCATGGTAGAGCCACAGGCGCTAAAAGCCTCGCTAGATCCAGCTGTAAAGCTGCTAGAGGTGTCAACAGCCCCAAGGGTCTGCCCTGCAAGATCCCATGCAATATTTATCACCCGCCGCGAACGTGCCGGGGAAAAAATTACAAATTCATGCTTGGCGCGGCGCGGGATTTATCCGTCGCGTAATTTTTTTAAGACCGTCCGACCGAACCATGAGTTTGGGATGAATGGCTTCCCTTCCTATTGCAAAAAAGTAACAACATATCGTTGTTATCGCGTATAAATATTTTATACCCACCGAACCCACCCTCAATCTGTGCTTTACTCCATTTAGATAAAAAAGAAGCACCAGCTCAATTAATACGTAATACATCGTTCGGGTTTTCCGTCCCAATTTGACAAATTACTTGGCTCCGCACTACTTATTGGCCTTTGCATTTCTTGAAGACTGGGCAGCCTAGGCCGACTAATATGAAATGATAGTATAGGTGTTGGATAAGCCTAGTCACTACTCCATGTATTTTTTGTAATTTGCGTGTATGTAACTCGCCTATTATGATTCTAGATATCTAAATAAAATGTTTTTTTATTTTATTTTTAACATTGAGTGGTCGTAGCACCCATCTCGTGTGAATGGAGGTGCCACCGTAATGGGCTTTAGATAAGTCGTTTAAAGATCAATAACTCTGAAAAGAAAGAAACAGAGTCGGGTCTTAGAAAAACTATGCCCAGTAAGCTGGCTCATTTACATACATTCATGTTAATGCAACAAGATGCGGTGTAGAGTCGACGGACGCGCTTGTAAACAAACCGTAGGTACTCGTATCTTGTTCCGCTTCTATGGCTCAGTAAACAACAGTCTAGCAAAAACAGTTCAGTCTTGCTTGCGGTAGAGTAGTGTAGTGACCAATTCAGTAAGTCTCATATCGTATCCTACCCATTTCGAAGACTGACCGCGATTTGTTAATCAGATGATCTAAAGCTGAGGTTAGAAAGGGCTCTCATAAGCAATAATATCGACCTAGTAACGTTTCATATCAGAAAATCCCCAGGCGGATTCCTGTTATATACTACGCTCCAGTATTTTCCCAGGAATATTGTTCCGGGTTCTAAGTAGCATATTGTGTCATACTTCGGTGGTTGTAGCGAGCTCCTATCTGGAAACTATTACTAGGAGAAGTAGGAGAGAGGGCCGCCCCCCGACTCGACGACGCGGAATAAAATCAAAACGAGAAATGATGTTCCGATAACATCGACCGTCGCGGCGCCCCGCCCTCCCTAACTTGGTTATTGTTAGGAAATTCACGCACATTGCTCGCGCACAAAAGATGTACAGCGTCTACGTTTCCGTGCGCCAGTGTTCGAGTGAGTAGTTTGTTAGTCTGGAAATTGTGGACTGTTGCTAGAGCTTAGGGAGAGAGACTGACGCATAAATTAGACATAACATGCTCACACGCACGTATATCCGTGTCATTGATCTGAGCCCACATAAAGGCAATCACTTGCCGATCGACGTGCCAAATGGCAACGATGCAAGTCGCAGGCCTGTCGCCTTATCTCTCCAAGGCACAGAGTTATCTTGACAGGGAAAAAGGTCGCTGTCAGGCCAAGCCATCTTCCCCGATACTTCACTCATTCACAGCTTTCCAGTAGCTTTTTATGTCATGTTACCATTATTCCGGCAGAATGAGAAACATGCAATTTCCTCACGATGTTTTTATTCTCTGTCATGGTTTCGTAAGCAGGTAGGTACTCTACTAAAGTAAGCATTACATGAACTCCGAAAAGCTGACGCAGGTCTGAAGAGCTAATTGCAGTGTTTACTGAGACAGCGATAAGAGCTATTACAACAGCAACTTTTAATTCTTAGGAACGGTAGGTAACGGACACCTCTCTACATAACAACAAACACCGTAGAGCCCCGATAAAACAAAACGCTTACGAAAGCGAAACACTCAGAACGTTAAGTGATTTTAATAGGCAGGCAAACACGAGTCCCCAATTTGAAGTGTTTCCTCTTCACAAATCGGCGGGCTGCGGAATCGGTGCAAATCACCCCCAAACCCCCTCGGAGACGCGGGGGGATGCCGGGGACCCCTGGGGACTAGCCCCTTTGATCCAGAGCTGACCCGAAAATAAAAAAAAAGGTTCGTAATAAAAAGGACCGACATACGGAAGGTGGCGGCGCTTTTTTATTTAAATTAGAGCATTTTATAGGGAGAGCGATATTGCGTTTGGGTACCTCGAAAGCTCTTCGGTTACCTATACAAATACATGTAAATCCCCTGCTTTACCGGAGGGCGATGAACTCCCTAAACCTCGGCAAATACTTTAGGGGTCGTCTGGCGTTTTATCCCTCGAATATTTTCTGAATAGCTTTAATAAAGTAAACATGGGTGCGTTTGGTTGATAGATATGGAATGGCAATAAAGAAACCCATTACAAATTAGTAATTGAATATTCATGAGCTGAAACTAGCGCTGTATGTCATACAAGAATTCCTGAACATCCATTAACGCTGCGCAGCGAGCTCAACGTGCGTGTAAATAATCCATGAGATAGTTGATTCGAAGCCAAATGTTACACTTAGGTCTTACATTTAACTCTGTCTCGAAGTGTTAATTTAGTAAATACAGCGCGTGAGACGTCTGCCAATGCCAACAGAGCCAATGTCGAGCGCAGGTAAACTAATACGTGCAAATCGTGCAATCTTTTTTTTAGCCTGCACTGAAGTAGTTCAGTAGATTAGTAGGTGGAGGTGGGGACGAGCGAGTGTAGACCGCTGGCGTGCTGCCAGGCTTCGGTGAACGCTCAACAATGTCTAATGGCTGACGTACAAGCGACAAAGTGACTTCAAACACTTTATTTTCGCTCTCATTATCTTTAAAGTGATTTATTTTCGCCGCGATAGCCCGTCCGCGCGCCAAACATTGACACATCAGTGTTGCGAGCTAAACACTTGGCACGGAGCCGAGCATCGATAGCCTCTATATCTAACCACAGAACCACGCTACAATGAAGCCGTCACGAGTTCACGACGAGTGCTAAAAAATGCAATTAGATCGCCGCGAGATTACTTAGCGGCACAATTTGAGGACGGCACGAAAGGCTACGCATGTAAATTGATGTAAAATGCTAATAGCGCAGTCATTAGGCGGATGTATTAATGCCACGCCTACGCTAGACAAATGGATCTCTCGCGGGTGTATAATGCATGCTAATTGGTGGCGGGGCCGAGCGCGATTAATAAACCTTTGAGGCTCCATAAAAAATAATATTTGAATTCACGCAGTAATTCTATCAATTCTGCGTTGCTTTGGCAGGCGGCCAAGTCGTTTCGCGCGTTAGATCGTTTAATTAACGACCGTCGAACTCTCGACTTCGCTCGACCTGTTGAAAACCTCTTTTGGAGGATCGGGCGAGTGAACACGCGGCCGGCGTGGCGCGTCCTGTGCCAGCGAGCTGTGCAACCTACAAGCTAATTAAAGTGCTCAGCAAGCTTTGTCTAAAACAATACCGATGAAGGCTTTTCTTGCAATACGAATGCTCGTTATTTTTTCGTTTACTTATTATATATTTAAACTCTCGTTTTTTTTTCCAGAAAGGTGTACTTAGCCAGAATTTCAGGATCACAAGGCTTACAGCTGACTTGTTAGTTAAGGACCGTCAGTGATGGATAAATTGCTAGCTTTTAGATAGGTGAACGCTCGTGAACAAATAAAAGACACTATTAAACAAAAATTTTAAAAGTTTGAACGAGGCCCATTGCTTTTATTCTCGACTAAAATAAAGCTAGCTCGGATCAAAAGGGAGCTATTAAAATAAACTATTTATTAATGCCCTGGAACTGATGAAGCAAGTGGCGAATATCTTGGCAAACATTCACCGCTGTTTGAACAGATGTCAAATGGTCTGTCGGCTTGGAACTCGTAAGTGATTGTCTTCGCATTCTTTTGGAGACTGTAACCAATGAATCACCCGAAGTTGAGACATAATTCTTTCGTCTCCTTTACGCTGGACCATCATGATGAGCCACTGCTAATTGCGATGGTCCATCTCGAAAAAGGGGCAAGACTTTTTTCAGGGTGGTTTTAGCTCGTGTGAAAAGCTGAAATAAAGGCTAGCGCTTGTCGACATCTATCCATGCACGATAGATGGCCAACGTGAGGCTTATAAGTTAAGGTTTCATCGACCCGGTTGGACATTTTGGACAAGGCAGTGGTCGTAAACAGCGGATTCCTAAACACAATGTTTCACAATATTCAGCGTTCGCATCACAAAATCACGAACCAGTTCGGCGAATGGTTTTATTGCTATTTGAACAAGGCGCACATTGAGAGATATTCCTAGTGATCGCGCGTTTATATTCTGTTGCGATTGGCGAATCGGGACCGGGCAATAAAATGTTTTATTTCTTCTACTTGGAAATGACAGATTAAAGAGACAGTTAAAATTTTATTGTGCACCGTTTGGAGCTTAGCGGACGAGAGCCAATCGCTTGTAAAAAGATAAAGACGGCGTTTGTGTACGCGACGGCTGCCAAAAATCATTTGCTCGAGACAGTTGAGGATGGCTAAGTTTACATTGCAACTTCCTTGTCACAAACTACTGGGGCCTTAGCCTGTAACACAATGGCGTAGCAGTGGCGTCCTAGGTAGAAGGACAAAACCGGAGTTTTTTCGTTGTTCTCCTACAACCAGCGAACTAATCCTCTAGAATTAGACTCATAATATTCTTTGGTGCACTACAATAACATTAAAAGGACCGACACTGGACCGACAGCATCAATAAATCGTAATTAAAACCGTCAACCGGAAGCCCATTTTGGCACCATTGTGTTACAGGCTAAGGGCCCTGCTCTCTTCAACACATTTATTTATACTACACTAGCTTTTGCCCGCGACTTCGTCCGCGCTGACTAAGATAAAAAGTTGCAGCTCTATTTTCCCCCCGCCATCGACATCAGTCAGGGGAAAAGATAGCAAAATTAAAACCGTCAACCGGAAGCCCATTTTGGTACCATTGTGTTACAGGCTAAGGGCCCTGGGGCCTTAGCCTGTAAGACAATGGCGGGTCAATGGCTTCCCGGCACAAGGACAAAACCGGGCTCTCCTCGTTTTTCTCCTACAACCAGAGAACTAATCCTCTAGAATTAGAATCAAAATATTCTTTGCTGTACTACAAAAACATTAAAAGGACAGACAGCGTTAGCAAATCGTAATTGAAGTCGTCACCTGACAGCCCATTTTGGCACCATTGTGTTACAGGCTAAGGGCCCTGCTCTCTTCAACACATTTATTTATACTACATGGCCGTATCCCCTCGCTCCGAAAAATTTATTTAGATTTATTGATCGTCTTCGAACTTGTTGATAGGGAAGGTTCCAAAGTATTTCTCTACCTTCACCTTGAATGGATCGCACTACCCAGGTTCTATTTTTCACAGTACGTCCGAGGGTGATATTTTGTTGAGTTTCACAAGGATTAGTTCTTAGGTATGTAAGACAAGTTTTGAACTACCAGTACATAGGTTTTCGTAAATGTAGAGTAGGCTCGGAACAAAGAATCCTTGGCAGATGATCAGATATTACTACTCAAGCATTTATCTTTTGAGGACCTTCAGACCTTTTTTGCTAGGAGACGTTTTCAAGGATAGGAAAAGTGCAAACGAGGTATACAAGGTGTTACAAAAGATCCTAACTCTTTTTACACGGTAATGGCACCCGGTGATAGGAACCACAAACTATTTTTTTTGCTCTATAACGTGTTGACCAGTAGGTTACACCAGTAGGTAAGTAAAAAATGGTCTACTTAAGTAAAATATGTTCTACTGATTCAAAGTAGACATAGCCTACAATAGCTGTCAACATCTTATTCCTAACCTAAGTTTATAAATAAGTTATCATTATTATGCAATAAGTTTTTAATAGGTGTGTTAGCCTGGGAAACGAAAATTAATTACTTATGTTGTGTTCCTACTATACTGTGTACTGAGTGAACTGTGTACCTAATTATTATGTTAATAAAGACTTTAAAAAAAAAACAGTAGGTTACAACCTGTAAAAAGGGTTAGGACGTTTTGAAACACGTCGTAGTAGTACTACTAAGGCCTTTTGCATCTACGTAATGAGATGATTTATACAGCGTCCAGTGGCACCTTCACTCACACTAGATGGGTGAAGAGACCACTCGGCGCTGCAGTGCCTGGGACATTGTTTTAGATGGAGTAGGCTTGCCCAGCACCTATACCATCCTGACAGCTTAGTCGACCAAGCCCACAGGAAAGACAGGTCAATACGTGTGGAGCCAAGTGAGCCGCGGGTTTCCTCACGATGTTTTCCTTCACCGTTAGCGAGTGGTATTGCTACTACAAATTCACAAATGTATGTCGTAGTAGTGCATAAAGAGTAACTTACCCCAATAATGGCGTTAAGTTCAGTCATGGTGACCTGCTTGGCCCTTTCCACTGCAGATGCGACCTGTTGCTGATGCTCCTGCGAGAGGAACGGCAGGATCTGCGCTATGATGGCGTTTAGCCGCTTGGCTATCTCAGTCTGGAAACAAACACAGGGGGTTGACACTTTTTTTAACCGGCTTCAAAAAAGGAGGTGGTTATATGTTAGGCTGTATTTATTTTTATTGTTTCTCTAAAACTCGTGAAGGCGAAAATTTTGAAAAATATTATTAGTAAAAGGTTTAAAAAATACGCTCGGGACAGGACTTGAACCGTGCCTGAGGCGAAGATAGTTTGTTTGACCGAGAAAAGGCCTTTCTAGAGCATGCATGCAATGGGAGGCAGGGCCCTTGCATGGTATGGTAGGTAGTAGTTTTGCAATAGATTCACAGTTGTTAGGAAAAATCTTCTACAATGATGACCCTATCGAAACGCGGCTGCGTTACAGTTACAGACAGTTTTTTAACCAGATTGCTACAATGTTTCAACCCTGTTTTAGCTTCGCAACAAGCAAACATCGACACAGAATGTCAAATTAGAAATTCAAATGGCAGTAGATCGATAAAGAACTCAACACGCATTTGAAAGAAAATCGTATTTAAATTAGGCGAATTTAAATTCATCGATCTATTTCGCTCCGTATAAAATAAACATTAACATTCAATTAAAATACTGTAATCTGGTAGGGTTATTCACGGGCCTGTTTACATCGAAAATGTTTCCAGTTTTCCACATTCCACTCGCTAAAGTGTATGATAATTATAACGTTTATTCGGCGGGCCGATAAGCTCATTGAATTATATCAAATGAAATTAACACGACAAACAATACTACCCAGTCCGGACTCCGGACGAGATGATAAATTCGCTCGCTACTCTCGCTCGCTTCGCTATTGACTTTGTTCATATTTTCCATTTAAACGCACATTAATTCGCCAATCGGCTGCGAGTCGGGGACAAATTAACATAATGAAAGTTCCATAATAATGTAGATAAATTCCGAATGGAAATATATCGCGGTGAATATTAATATCGGCGGCATTCATATATTAAGTATTCGGGCTCTACGAATTATCTTCATGGGTGATTATCTTCATGAAGCCAATCATTGATTAACACTCTATTTGACTAATAGCATCGAGGCCCCTTATTAGATAAATACATAGAGAACTCTTTACTGCAATGACTTTCCTGTGTGGGTTAGGCAGGTCGAAGGATAGGTGCTTGGCAAACCTACTCCATCTAAACATGTCCATGGCACTACCTGGCGATTTCTGAATTGAGAAACTCACTAAGCAATTACTTACTTACTTCTGTCTTTGAAGATTTCTCACAAAAGAGCGTGACAGAACGATACTTAAGTATTTACTTAGTAAAATTCTCAATTCAGAAACCGGGCCTAAGACGTCCAAGTGATGACTTCACTCATCCACGTGGTGTGAGTGAAGGTGCCACTGGACGATGATTTAATAACCTCATTACAATGCAAAGGCATTAGGCCCGGTTTCTGAATTGAGAATTTTACTAAGCAAATACTTAAGTATCGTTCTGTCACGTTCTATTGCGAGTAATCTGCAGAGACGGAGCGATATTTAAGTGCTTGCTTAGCGAATTTCTCAATTCATAAATCGGGCCTTAGTTTCTTTATTGCAGACCAAAACGAACTTTAATTATAAAAGAGAAGAAGTAGAGAATGGTACAGTACAGTATAGCTACCACGAGTGCGAAAAAGCTGTGCCGGACGTCCGCCGGACGTCTGTCATGTATCCTAATACTATAGTAGTAAGGTTGTTTATGCAACTTGTCACTTTCAGTGACATTGACAGTAATCACTCGTGGTACCAGTACTGAACAGAGGACTTTCGTGGAGAATGGGCATTTAGCGAAGCAAACTCCAAACTTGTTCGTCCAAACCACCGCCACCGCCAGTGGCCTAATTTCTATTTACAATTCCCATTTTGGTGCAACGTGAATGCTAGAATGCATGCATATGCAAGTGCAGGGAAAGTGTCTTCCTAAACGACGCAAAAACTTCATCACAAACCGCCGCTGCGCGTGTTTGCAAATTCGGTAGGCAAAGTTTTTTGTCCGAAAGTCCGTTATTGGCTTAAACTTATCTTTAGACAATATTGAGAAACTAAGTTAAATATTTTTTAAATAGTTTTGTTTTTATGCGCTAAAATGTTTTGTTCCTATGACCGCCAACAGTATGCAGACCGTCGCGTGACGTCACAAAACCGTATCTTTGAAACGTTGTAAAATCCAAACTACTGAACAAAATTAAAAAATATTGAAATTAGTTTCTCAATATTGTCTAAAGCCAATAACGGACTTTCGAACAAAAAACTTTGCCTACCGAATTATCGTAGTTCTGCATCTTCTTCCAGCTCTACATAATGTCCGGTGACGAATACACAGGGTGGTATTCTAGAACGCTACTTAAACTCAGTTCAAACTAGAACGCTACTTAAACTCTGTTTAAACTCAGTTCAAACTAGAAAGCTCCTTGAACTCTGTTTAAACTCAGTTTAAGTAGAGTTTAGTAGTGTCGACTGTCGGTAAAACAGTGCGTGTTTTGATTTGAATATCCCTCCCTTCATATCAAAACATGCACTGTTTTATCGTCAGTCTGAACTCTGTTTAAACTGAGTTTAAGTAGCGTTCTAGAATACCACCCTTAGTACACTTTTGTTGTAAAGTCGCCCGTAACGTAACCGAGTAGAGTGCTAGCGTGTAAGGGTCGACGTGCTGTCGAGTGTACAATAAGTGCACAATTTGTTCGTGCTGTAGAGTTTCCAGACAGTATAGCAGTCTACAGAGCCTTGGTGGAAAAACATAAGTACCTAAGTAGTCACAGCTTCAATAATAACAAGCAAGATTATGTACACACGACAGCATGTCAGACTGTACACTTTTGTTGCAAAGTCGCCCGTAACGTAACCGAGTAGAGTGCTAGCGTGAAAAGGTCGACGTGCTGTCGTGTGTACTAAGGCCTTATCGTGATGAGATGTTTTATACAGCATCCAGTCAGTGGCATCTTCACTCACACTACATGATTGAAGGGACGCTGCAGTGCTCTTTGTGTTTAGATGGAGTAGGCTTGCCCAGCACATATACCATCCTGACAGCTTACACGGCAAGAGTCCTACCTATACAATTAAGTATTGAAGACTAATATATATATTTTTTTAATTTAAATTAAGTAGGTTAAATTAGTATAGTTTTCTTTTTATTATTAGTTTAGTTTTTGTATATTTAATTTCGTTTAATAAATTAATTTATCATTGTTTATAGTTTAAACCATCGAACGGTCTCGATAGGAGGCGCCCGGGGCGGCCCGAATGCCGACCACGTGTGTAATGTGCATACGCGGCGCGGTCGCGGCCGCACGCCGCAAATTGCACTCTCATTCCGCGCCGCTAAATACTGCGACTGTTTGTCGCTCGCTCGCTTCGCCCGCTTCACCCGCTACGCCTAGGGTTACCAGAACAACTCCGGGAAAAAAAACCTGGTTTCCTTTTTAAAATCCTGAGAATTGTTCGTAATATCAGATATTTCAACGTTCTTAATTAAAAATAACAAAATTCATTTAAATTTTATAATTAAAATATTAATTTTGTGCTCTTGGCAGTCATAGTCACGCGTCGCACGGTGCGGGTTAGTCCCTTCTCTGAGCTTTTTGATTTTGAAACTTGAAAGATGTAAAAAGTCGAAGTACTTTAATTATATTATTGAAAATTCTAAAAACCTCTGAGATTTACAAAACCCGGCCGTAGTCGTAATCCTGAAAATAAACTAAAAATTCTTCAAACTTCAGGACAAATCCTGGGATATGGTAACCCTATCTACGCCCCCGCCATGTGCGAAGCGAGCGAGGCAAGTGATGCGTTATCGGTTAGCGTTGTTTTGTTTGTGAACGTGTACAGCTGAGTGTTAGTTAACGCCTACAGGGTGGCTTGAGTATATAGAAAAAGTTGGTAAATAGGATTGCTGGTAGGGAGTAGATGACGAGAGAATAGTTGAGGATACAACGTGGTGAGCGCTGGTCTGATGATAATAATTAACCAAGTAAATACGTACTAAATCGACTCTATCTATTGTTAAGAATGTTTCCTAAAGCGCAAAATGGCTTCTCCGAGTGGTTTCTCTAATTGACGCCGAGAATATTTATGAGAGAGGTGGTGTTTCAAACACGAAACAATGGAAGTGGCGAGGCATAACTCAAATAACTAGCGCGCGGTTGTTCAAACGATTCCGATGCAATGGCGGAATTAATTACAAAATAAATCATCGCTCGCAGAGACCTAGTGACGCGGACAAACCGCAGCGGGACGCTCCTCTACGATTCAGTTGCTACCACAAGTCTATTACCATTTACCGTAGCCACTCGTGCGATAATAGTTTCAGGTTTCAGCTTATATTGCTACAACATACAATCTGTACCAATCAACGCATGAATTAGAACGCTCCGTGAATAGTATGTTGCATTACTGGCATTTAATAATACGAACTATTTGTGTGGGAAAATGCATATAAAATAGGTGTATCGGTTGGGAGCGCACCGCGACCGCAAAGCGTGGTAGTGCGTCGCGCTCGAATCACCACAAATTACATTTTCATTTTGCCGCCTCTCTCTCTCTCCAATTGTTACAACCTGTCTACACTTTAAATACACCGTGAAATTCCACTTTTTGCCCATGCAAAAAAAGCCTCGTTTTATAGAGATCATTATGCCTGAGAAAAAAAAAACGAGCGAGTTAAGCCATAAAAGCTGTTATCCATAACGTAGAAGTTTTACGACGGTGAAAACATTTCAAACATACAAATTAATTAATACCGTGGTTAATTCGCTCACACTGTTATGTGTTGGTAATTAACAGCACGATACGTTTTTGAGTGATGAGGACTGTATTATTATTTATTAGTCTCATTGTGTCATTACATTAATTTGCGAATTATTGTTTTTTAATGCTGCGCTCCAAACCGGCACCATCTCAGTTCACTTGGCCGGATGGCGATGGGGGGCAATTTCATGAAATTATTGCCGCTGGTTAACAAAGTCTTTCCCATAAGCAAGTTTCAGCGTAGCATCTGTCTCGCATCTCCAGAGTGGGAACGAACGCGAAGCGGAATGAAAGAGGGTGAACAAAAGAGCCGCAAAAATACGTACTTTTGCGAGCGCCTCTCCACAAAAGATATAGTACGGTTTGTCATTAAGGAGTTCATCCCCGCGCGGGAAATAAAAGAGGATCGTCGAGGTGGGAGGACCAGTCGGAGGGGGGGATGGGGCAAGAGGGCGCACTAATGGTGCCGACACTCATCCGCTAATGCCGCGGGTTTTCCTACTCTTTTTGTGCGATTTTCACGTGGTTTAGTCCGCGAGCTTTTAATCCGTGCGCTGTATCTTGTCCGCTGGAGCTTGGGACTCTCCATTTAGCCCCAATCTCTTGAGATGACGTCACTCTAATGCGTAGACTGAGCCATCTATTGTTCGCTTAAAGACACGCTAGATGTCCCGACACACTTGCATCAAGCATGATTGATTTGCCTACTGCCGGATAGGCACGAGATAGTATTTCGTATTTAGTTCATGATAGAGTGTAGGCGGTAAGAAACCACAGAGAAAGGATAAATTCAGCTAAACGTGACCGTTTAGGTAAACTTTTCCAAAAGGCGACCGGTCACATCTTAACCACAAGATCAGAATATCATCCCTAAG
The DNA here is from genome assembly GCA_949319315.1 of Zelleria hepariella. Classification (NCBI taxonomy): domain Eukaryota; kingdom Metazoa; phylum Arthropoda; class Insecta; order Lepidoptera; family Yponomeutidae; genus Zelleria; species Zelleria hepariella. The sequence goes on from OX439393.1 coordinate 11,261,423, forward strand.
TTTACACCGCAGTGTAAGCCTATTACCCGCCCAGAGTTTCCTCCAAGTTTTCCTTACCGAGAATAGGCACTAAATACTTGATAACCCTCGGTTTTCCCAATCAATTACGACGACTGCTCGGTTTCGCGTTTGTGTCGTAGGTACTTGCGCATATGTTGTGGTTGGTTGCATCGGCCTGCGGTCGCGGACCGCAACTCATTGTCCTGCTCTCCCCACACTCCCTGACTCTCATCGATGACTACCTCTATAACAGGTCTTGAGTCATCTCAGCAGAGTGACACTCAGCACTCACATTCACTCAGATATTCAGCAGACGAGCCCAATAAACTCGGTAATCTAAATTCCCAAATATGTCGATGGAAATCTCTAAGATCAAAAATAATTTTCCTTTCCCGAAATTAGCACTCTGGCTACCTAATTGATGACCTAATTGAGTCAAAGCCTTCGATGTGAAGTGGCTGAGCTACAATTAAACAAGCACCTCCTGCCAAACGTAAAGTTAGAACTTAATATAATGGATAAGACGCTATGAAGCGGCGCATCTCTTATGCCTTTATTCACGCTTGCTGTATAGAGATGTATACGTAGCGATCGCCAGACGGAATCGACAACGGGAATATCGACAACCAGGAGGACGGACGTGGTCAAGAAAGACTTTATAGATTGCGACCACCAAGAATTGCGTGAAGAGGAGAGACAACATCAGGAAGGCCGATTAAAGAGAGAGATTGCTGTATATTATGTTTGAAAATGTAGTCTACGGCTCCCAACTTGCCTCGGGAAAAGCTTGTGTCCATGTCCACAAAGTGTGGACTCAATGAGCGGCGACGGAGGCGCGGATTACAAGTTCCACCCTCTAACCCCGTTCTGTAATAGAAACCCGAAACTCGAAGCCTGAGGCCCGAAGGCCGAAGTTCGCCCGGTGTCGCGGCCGCAGCCCTGTTGAGCGCAACCGTGCCCGCACAACTTTTACCGCGATTGTGTTGCACAAAATTAAACCGAACGAACGGGATGGATGGGTCGAATTCGTGCAGAAAGTCCACTATTTGTTGCTGTTACTCGTAATGAGGAATCTGCCCAAACTGGGCTTAGTCTGTAAGGTAGGCAGTTTTTCGATAGGCCAAAGTTAGGAAAAAGTTGCTTTTTTTCTACTAATTAGAACCTTCTTCTTCTTCTTAGGGTGCCTCTCCGACTCAGCGAAGGTTGGCTGTCAGCTCTGCATATCCCTCTTTGTCTCTCGCGAGGCGAAATAGCTGTGCAGCACTCGCGATCCCAGACAACTCCCGTAGGTTTCTTCTTGCGGGTCACGCAAAAATATTTAAGTAGAGTGCGAGGGATGACAACACTTCTCCTCTCCACCAATCTCCGCTTTGGATATGGGCCTTACCTGGGTGGTACTTCTGCCCCTTAACGTAAGTTGTGTGCGGTCGGTGGGCGGGACGGTTGCAAACTGCTGCGGTTTTAGCCTTCATTAGCGACTGCAGCTCTTTTATGAATTATTTATGCCCCGGCGCAATTGCAGCTTTACATTTTCGACCCATAGCCTACGGGTTTAAGTTTAAGCTTGGGCCAACCAAATTTTCGAGACGAAGACGAACTTCAGTTTCGCGGTGGCGCAGCAAAGTTGACGGTCTCTTATCAACAACTGAGAAAGGTAGGCCGTAGCATGACCTATGATGATAGAGAGAACAATAAGGCCAGGAAGGAGGAGAATGACATGGCTGTGTAATACAAACAACGTGTTACAAAACATCCCAACTCTTTTTACAGGGTGTAACCTAGTGGTCAACAGGATGTCAAAGCTGTAAAAAAAAGTTGAAAAAAACAATTTTTATTTTATAACCTCAAAATTGAAAATTTTTCATAACTTTTTTGTTTTTGGTATTAGCACAAATTTTAAAATATGTTTGTGTGTGTAGGCGCATTTACATAGCTTTGAGTTGTTAAAACACTGTGAAAGTCAATGAAAACAATATTTAAAAAATACTTTTCTCCCGCCACAGTGTTCACATTTCATTAATTTAAAAATCAACGGAACGACATAGAGCAAAAAAAAATATTTAGGTTGTGATCCCTATCACCGGGTGCTATTACCCTATAAAAAGAGTTAGGTACTTTTGTAACACCTTGTATAAAGGAATGGACCGGCATCCCGAGATATCATGGCAGACCCAAGTTATCATGGCTTGACAATCCACGGGCTCCTCGTTCCGTTTGGCAGCTGCAAAGGAAGAAATAGCCTAGATGATTGCCAACCTCCGATAGGAGACGGCACTACAAGAACAAGAAGGTCCGGGCATCAAAACCGTGGAATAATTATTCAGGACAGCCATGAACAGAGAGCGGTGCAGGGAGCTGACTGCCAACCTCCAGTGATGGAGAGGCACTTCAAGAAGAAGAAATATTACCCGCCCCGATACACCTATGTCTTTGCCGCTCTCCTTTCCATCCATCATCAGCGTAACGGCCCTGACGAGGCAAACAGCATATTGCGTCAAGAACTTTATTCAAATTGTTTTGAATACATGTCTGATGGTCCAACTCACTAATAGCCATTCGCTTGATGCAACCGGGTCTTGGCAAAGCAACATAAGACGACTGGAATACAAAGTGAGTGATAAATCGTTTCTTTACTCGCACAATCGAACAGTGTATAAATGGGCTATTATTCTAGGGCGGGGCCTGTCCGGCTGACATTTATGGACTGGTATTGAATTGGAATGGCAATAATCTAGAGCCTAACTGTTATATCTACGAGTAGTGCCTAATATCTAGCAGAGTAGATTAACATCGGCCTCAAAAGTAATTTGACACTGGTTAATAGTTGGGTTGGTTTCTTACTTTACAATCAAAAAGTTCTTTGCATACCATGTCACTAGTTCAAACCCGTATACACCTACTCTCTATAATATCCTCTATCGCATCCATAAACTAGGAAGGAAAGTTCCTATAGAATTGCAGGCGAACATACCACTCAAAGATCGGAGTTAAGGTAAGAGCAAGAAACTATGTAGTAAGAAACTTCCAGGCCAAGTAACTCCACACGAGCAAAGCCGCGGCGACAAACTAGTGTGTGTAGTTAAATGTAGCCAGTTGTTTCGCGGCTAGCACATTGTTAATTCATAGAGCCGCCGCCGCCGCCGGCGCCGTTCGCGACCCATCTAATTTGCACGCCGACATCTCTTTTATAGACCTTCGATCGAGTGGAATTTGTCGATACTTCGCCGATACGATGCTAATTTTGCCGGGCTCTACATTTCAGGTTATTAATAAGTATTGACACCTTGCTAGTATTATTGGTCGTCGACCTTCCATATAGATGAGATATAAATCTACAAGCATACCAGCATTCATTACAAAATAAACATGACCGTACATTAAGCATTCCATTACTATACGTAGGAGTATTAATTTGGTTTGAATTAAAGTATTTTTTGTAAGCGCCAAAGCATGATTCACGAGTTCACAACCAAAGTTTAGTTTAATGAACTTGTATCAATTGTATTGTAGCCGACTTACCATCAATAAAAAGCTACGGGTACTCGCTCTAATAACAGAGACCGGTAAGCCGTGATTCATTCGTCGTCGTAGATACTCCATTAATGATTTAAAGACCGACATCCATACATCCCTACTCGGTTAAGCCCAAGTGCTACCGTCCAATGACAAAATAATTGGCCTTCACTTAAAATAATTATCGTGCGAGCGGTGCTTACGATAAATTAACAACGGATATGTAGGTACAGCACAACTATCCGGGAAGGCGTGCAATCAATATTCATTATGAACCAAATGGAATATAATTACTTGGCAAGAACGAGTCAGTATAATCAGAGGTACAACTCTCTCAGCGCTTTAATGCTCATTACATTGAACTTTGAAGCCTCAAGTAGTGTAGAGAAGGTTTCTTTGGCAACTGTACGAGGTAGCAGGTCGTCGAGTGGGCGTCGGCCAGCGCGGGACGGGTCGTTATCTCCATCGAGCATCGACTCGATGTCGCTTCAGACGAGAAGTAATCAGACTGTAATTACAAGATCGAGAGGCACCGGCACTGGCAACTATGTGGGAACACGCCGCCGCGCAGCTACCTCAGCCAACTGCTTATTAATTTTATTGACCGATTGACACAACGTTGATTCGACCGGTTTTAAAACGCAGCTGTAGGCTTAGTTAAATTACACGATATGACAAGTTGACTTAATGCGTGGTTAACGTCGGGCTTCGTAGCTGCCATTTGACATCCATTAACATAGCGAGTTGTACGACCTTTAACTCTTGGCGACTGAATGCCTTCACTCGGCTCTAAGCAACACTCGAACCAGACGTTTTGATTCGTATTTAATCACCGTCTCAATTAGTTACGAGAGGTTCGAAATAACCAAGTATCTTATAAGATCAGAGGGATTCCGTGCTCGAGCATTAATCTCACACAAACATACTGTAATTATATTGAACGCTTGACGTAATAAATTGAGTGTAATGGGATTAAACGTGGTGCACAGGTCGATTGAAAGATTAGAGTTGACAAAGGTTCCTTTCGGACGCGGGCTGGTAGAGGGACATGAGCGTTTGCACAAATGTTTCTCTACAAACAACGGGCAGCTTCCTAGCTACCCCTGTTTGTTTAGGTCCGCGCCCAACGTTTATTGCAGTCTGTGTGTTTTCCCCTCCCTTTCAAACGCGTGAGGCATTTTCCACTCGACACTTTTTTCGAGTACGCTCGTGAAGTGAGTGTGTAGATTACTTGACACAACACGCATTTACAAATTTCCATAAGTACACCCATGTGCCGTTTGCGGTTCGAAGGAAAACCTTATAACTTTTACCACAAATTAGCTTTCGAAACAATTAGCGATTCGCAATAGACGCCCACGCGTCTCCTTTTACATAGTAATCATGTTAAATAAAAAATGTCTCCATTCTGGCGTCGTAAAGTTATAAACAAACATGTGAATAGGTGCTTTGTCATAGTTTATTCTCCTACAGTCGAGTCGGGCAGAGTTGACTGGTGAAACCGCGTGCGGCTGGAAGTCAATGCGCTTACGTGAGCGGGTACAAAGAAACAAAACGTGTTTTCTCGGCACATGTGAATTGGTCAATTTACTTAGAAGAGAGCCTCGAGCGGAGTCTACTCTGCAGACGAATCAATCATCCGCAGAGCGTTTTTGTTAACGAAGGCACGAGTGCACTTCGCTCTAATGAAACGACTGCGCATTTCCTCTCCGCGCGACCGATTAACAGACTGTTATTATTTGTGGTACAACACGAACATTACGGGCGCAAGATAACAGTGTCTATTCGGTGGAACAACAATTAACACCGTTAATGTGTCACTAGTTTAATTTATGCCGCGCCGCCATCCGGACGTGTTTAATACGGACCTAATTAATATTAAACGATACGAAAACGCTCTTGTATAATGCGCTCGTACGAGTCAAATTATACACGCCTCGGCGCACACGGATTATTTTTTGTCTCGCAACGCTGATTCGGTACGCTATCGCTTGTAATGACCACTCTGTATATTTAACAACAACATATTAAACAAACTTTACAGTTGCCGGAGATCGGGGCGATTAGAAATTGAAATGTAGAGTTATCGGAATGAGAACGATAGTGGTGATCAAGACCATAAGAGGTCCGTGTTTTTCAAAGATGTATATTAGACCTACCTTGTGTTGGAATAAGATTGTGGCGATTGCTCTGCGACGTTTGAAGTTTTCACTGATATCTAATAACGCTTTATCTGTTAATGGATATTGTATTTTTTTCTCCCAATCAGATACTGTCACCGACCGCGGTAACACAAGCAATTTGATATATTATCAAGGAAGTAGAAATGTTAAAGGTAGTTAAAAAGATTACTCATAGCATTGCAATAATCTTCAGAATAGATAAGGAAAAAGCATTTGATTTCAGCTGAATCAGCTTGGCCAATCAATGTACACTTCAAAAATGAGAGACATTGTCAATATCCTTACTCTCTCTACAGAGAGTAGGCAAATATAGGCGCAAAGAGCCAGCATATGCTTTTTACTCTCTTACAATGTACTCTACCTCGTTACATTGCCTTCCTCTAGGTTGGCTCGCCATACTTTCCCCCAGTTCTTGCCGGGCGAAATAGCAGCATTTGTTCCAAGCTCCCGTCTTTCCGACGACGTAACAGGATTAGGATAGGCTTGCTCCGTCTGAAGTGGGCCTTCCAACCAGACAGCCGAAGACGGCCTAATGAAGACAGATGTCATCGGTAGCGCTGATAAGATAAACCCTTAAATCCATCGATTTATTTCAGTGGACTAGGGCGAACTTAAGGACAGATGTCGTAGCCAACGATAAAGATTGTTTTCAAGTTATAAAATAGTAATGTTGATTCTTGAAATAAGGATCGATGAAGTTTAAATCTAGCTTCTGAGAAATCAGGTAGAGCTGGCTATAAAGTACAAAGGTGTTGTTTCTCAATAGTATGGGGCTCAGGCTAAGACTGAAATTAAACAAGGACCAGAAAAGATAGACTATTATTTAAATTAACCATATTTTAACAACCACTCCTCAAATCTGGTTCCATGTATAAAATGTTTTGATTTGATTGCAATGCAACCCACACTCCACACTGACAAAATGGCGAACTCTGTGGTGAGCCGTGTGCACAGAATAGAGGAGCTGTCAGCTGTTTAAATCACAGACTAATCAACACACACCAACATGCACCCCACGCCACGAACGAAACACCACAGATAAAATTCGCAACGGAGGGAAACATTCCAAAACCAGAACTTACAGGTGGTGCGTTAGTTAATAAATAAACTTCTGTCAATAACTTACGCAAATAAATAATGAGGGTCTATGTCTCGAATGGCAAGTTTTAAGCTATATTTGAATGATGTTATGTTTGTATTTTGGGTAAAAAATATTGTTTTAAAATCAAAAGCATTTACCTCGCTCGTGTAAAGCAGTATCTGAACGCCTATAATGGAACTTTCATGAAAACCAAAACTGTTCGTACACGAAAATAACACTGAAATAAAATCTTTTAGGCACCAGATACTGTTCAGGGGATTTTTCTCTTTGATATTGGGGGGTCATAGTAAACTTTAAAAAGATTGCAAAATAAAAAAAAAATGGCCCAGAAAGAAACGAAACCTTTATTGATTGAATCTGAACCGCATTGCGCTATAAACGCATCAATCGGTTAGCAAATGGTTGGGCTTAGAAGTGTGCTTGCTGCAATATTACATCAGGGTTTTCAGTGAGACATCGATTCTTATTTGCATAGCTCTGCCGCTCGCCGTGTACCTACCATGTAGAAATGCCTGGCCTAACATTGTACCCGTGCAACGCAAACGTTGCGAGGACTGTTGCATTTAGAATTCTGTGAACATAGCGCAGAGGTAGAAACGTAGGACGAGTCCAAACAAAGCTAAGATACATAGATGCGAGCGAGCACAGGGGCGGTTCGGGGCTCGGGGATAGAAGAGCTTGCAACGTTGGCACGTTTGCACAGGGGGCGCGCTGTTTACACGCGCTCTGTTTGTTCTTGCGATGCTTATTGTGAATGCCGGGTGGACGTGGCAGCGGAGCTGGGGCGAAGTAATTTGATAAATAATAAATTCAGTGACAGCTGCCCGGGCTACTTTAGGTAACTATTTACCGAACTCATTTGGCTTGTTACGATATTTGACGCCGGCAAAGCTTTGTTTAGTTTTGAGATATCACTATTTATGAGACCAAACCGCGTCGCGTCCAAACGTCACGCCGCAGCTTTTAATGAACCGGCCGTTTTATTTGATTTCAGCAAACAAAATGAACGCGATGTAAAACCGTCCATCTGTTTCGGCGTCTGCGGCGAGTCGGTGCGGCGGCGCGCGGTTGCGGCGCGGGCGCGCGGCGGCTGCGGCTGACCGCAACCGCTGCCCCCGTGCGGTTTCACCGCCCCCTGCCGCCCCCCGGAGCCCGATACGGGTAGCGATAACCCGCCGCCTGTCTCTATCCTCCACGGGGGATTTATCTCGATTATGTTCCAGGGTCGGTGGTTCACGCAACTAGAAAGTTTCCCGTTGCTCAAGTTTATTTTGCGGAATTGAATATTGGCGATTGCGATGGCTCGATATTGCGATGGCTTGTGGGAGACGAAACTGGGTCAGAACAATAAAATATTGGGAGTCGTTAACATGAGAAAACCACAGCCCCTCGTGAAGTCACGAAAGCGACCCATTGAGCGAATCTATACGTATATCGAAATCGTACAAAACGAGCCCATAACATAAATAAAACAATAATTTCCCAATAAGCCAAAATCACGTTCGTGCTTCGCCCCATAACGGAGCAAGTTTAAGGATAAAGGAGGCCCCCCAGTCATATTGCCGGTTCCAACTGCGCCGCCATACGTTGATACATGTTGTCTGTCTCACACGTCACATGCAATAGTGATAGAGTAAGTAAGTAAGTAAGTAAGTAACTCTTTATTGCACAAACGAAAACATTTTACAAATAAACATTTAAAAATAACAGTACAAATGGCGGTCTTATCGCTAAAAGCGATTTCTTCCAGACAACCTTTGGATGGACAGGACTGAGAGCGAAAACACAGTAGCAGCAGATGCACAATAAGAAATATAGAGAGAGCTCATAGGACTTCTGCTGACAGTTGAGAGACGTCCCAATCTGGTATGCAGCTTGAGATGTAAGGAAGAATTTAGCTATACGTAAGACAATTCACACGTTAAAAGGAAGCAATCGATCAATTCTGTGATATCCTCCTCAATCCTATTAATTCCTATTCTTGAAAAGAGTGGATGGACGACTATTGATGTTCCGTTCCCGGGAACATTGCCAATCGCTGGAAACATTGCCGGAAACATTACCGGCAATGTTCCCCCAACTGGGAATTTAACGGGAACTTTATTCTAATCTTTGGATATTTCAATATTTGTTTATTGACTTGTAAATGGTTTTGGATTCTTTATACACCAAATAATAAGTTACTAAACACATAATTCATACGAATTTCAAAGTTAGTACGGATTTAAGATGGATATTTTAATGAAACACCGATTTCATACAGTCTCCATGTGGCAACACTGCAAGGACAAGACACTTATGCAAATATGCATGTCAATTGACTAACCAACGCGATAATTTAAGATTTAGCATGAATTAACAAAAAAAAGATCACTGGGAATTTATGGAAACTTTCCGGGTACATTGCCAGTGGAAACATTGCCAGGAGTGGGAATGTTTCCAAGCGTACACACGACAGCACGTCAGACTGTACACTTTTGTTGTAAAATCGCCCGTAACGTAACCGAGTAAAGTGCTAGCGTGTAAGGGTCTACGTGCTGTCGTGTGTACATCAATATGGACGACACGCAATAAAACTCATTGCGGCCAAGTAAAGGAAAACTTTTCTCATTAGCATTAATTACTTAGTTATGCAGGAGAGCCACGTCGTCGTGTCTAATAAATAAAAGCCGTAAAAGGCAAACAATGCAATGGCTTGTATTAGTTACTGTCTATAAATTTTAAATTACAAAGACGCACTATCGCATAATGCTATCACATAATAATAAATAACAGAGTTCGCCCTTTTATTGTCTGTGGAGTGTGTAATGTATTGTGTAGAGCGCCCGCTCACTGATTGTGGATTCACCCGTCAACGCAGCTACCGGCAACTTCCCCCTTATTTGTACAAACTAACCCCTTCGCAACAACCTCGCCCTTGTTTGTACTACACCACGAACCCCTTTCGCGCAGCCTTACCAACTGTCAACGTTCCAAAGCCGAATTTAATAGCAAAGATATTGTTTAAAACACGTCGCGAGCTTGAAATTCTCACAGCGTGCACGCTGCAGTTTTTACGAGCTATTTACACTGAATGTGGAATGAGCATGACTCATGGTCGGCTGGTTAGTTAACCATTCTAATGGGATATTTTCAAATGAAGAGCACAAGGCGTCCATTATTCATGAGTCGTTTCACAGCGTCGAACATCGGCCGAGCGAGTGGGCGCTGCGCTGAACAAACAAATTGTTTCCAAATCAATATACAAGGTGTCTCAATCAGTGCAATTAAGGCAGGACTGGATTCAGGGTAATCAGTTTCTCGCCGTCTCTGCTGGGGCGCCCCCAAGCGGCGGGGAAATGACGGCGGGGCGGTCACAGGAGCGCGGTCACGTGACTCGCATATACAGCTTGTTTACGAAAAGAAAATAATGAGGTCGTTAAGCATGTTTACTTAACCTCATTACGACATCTTAATACGTAGACGTTAATTTACTTTAGGAAAATAGATAGATAATCATAATATTATATCGACAAAGGTATTTTAACAGTTATGACATGGAAGATAAGACAGCATAAATCGTGATATGAAATTAATTCCTCTGATGTATTACAGCTACACGAACATGATAGTGAGATTAACTTGTATTAACAGAGATAGTACGCCAGTTTACAGAGTGCTATTATAACGTTGTTTCGTCGCGTGATTTAGTTCGCCGTTATAGGCAGTGTTTTAGTCACGAACGGCCGCGGGAAACTCATCGCGCGCGCCGCTGATTCTCTAATTACTTTTCATTGCAAACAGGACGCGTTGGGAAATGCAACACGCTGTGTATGAGCCAATTTAATAAAGCCACGAGGGTGCGTACGCCCCATTTTTTCGCGTCACACACACACATACAGCCCCTCGACATTTTAGGGACCGAATTTGAAAACACAATTAGACTTAATACAGAGGTGATTGTTACAGGCTAGGGGTCGCTCGCGAGGGTTTACCGGCAAATCCTTTAATTTGGCTCCCCGATCAAATAATAAAGCGGAGGGGCAGCGAGCGATATCGCGTTTAGTGGTTTTATTGCGAGCGCCATCTGCCGTGGGGGGCGGCCAGGCAGCACTAGGGCACCCTGTAGATGGAGAGATAATTTCGCTTTTAAAACGGGGGGCGTCGGAGCGTGCATTGTGAGTTGTTGCGTTCGTTTAGACAATTCACGAGACTGTATTGTAGATGCGTCGGATAGCGACGACCATTATGTGGGGACCCTAACGACTGGGTACGTTAAAGCGAAACTCAACAGTTATAATTTGATAAGGCACGATGTTCGCTACGCTACAATGCAGATTTCATTTCGGTTTATTACGCACGCCTTTGTGTTAAATTGTTGTATATATTTTTTATATCTTTCATGAAAGATAGAGATAATTAAAACAGAGAAAGGGTGTGACCCGTATGTATGACACATCAGTATCAACTTGGTATCGAAAATATATTTTAAGCCGATAAAGGTAAATGCTTTATCAGTAAATGAAATCAATCGGTTCTTAAAAAGTAATTAGCGTGTAATTTAGCTCTCCCAATCTTAATGATCCAAAAAAACTGATATCGTCAACGATAAATAATAATTCTGTGGTATTAAAAACCAATTTCTGATACCAACTAATATTATAATTTATTTTATTGCATCACAATATAAGCAGCTTATATATTGGGCTTATGACTTTACCGCTGTTTATTATTGTGCTACCAGTTGTTACTATTTAGTCTTCGGCCTATCATTCTATAGGTCGCTATTTGTGGAGAACAAAACAAACAGGCCTAAGGAGGGCACAAATCAGCCCCAGGGTTGTTTCATTCATTATACAATTCGTAAGCGGATCTGGCACGTGCAATGTTTTTATCAACGAAGGCTACAGGCGGGTGGGATCGCCCAACGCGAGGGTAGATACCAACCGGCAAACTTATCCATTACACACTTTCAATGATCTTTATCATGAAATGTATAGAGTATATTTTCCGACGATTCGACACCGGAAAGATAAACTTGCCGAAGTGTAAACATTCCCTCCGGCCAGTATATGAATAATAAAATTTGAGCCGACGAGGGTGAAGGGATAGTTGGATGGATCCGAAAATAATATCAGGGGCAAATTATTGGATTAAATTATACACATGTCACGAGCGATATGAGTTTTCACCGACGCTCATACATTTATGCATCAGTTTTCATTTGTTTGGATTACAATTTTCTGTTTTAGATTGGAGAGCTTTTATAGGATTTTTATTCATAAATGTTTCTGAGTGAGGTTTGGTCGCGACATCGATATTTCATCATAGTAGAGAGTGTGGGGCGAAGGGGGTGGCATGTGTGCCCAGCGGAGCGCGAGCTAGCAGGCACAGGGGTGTCACCGCTCGTAAACCTCTACAAAGTATTCCAGTGAACAGCCTCAACCCCGTCGAACAGCGCCGCGCCACCCTATTGTCTGCCACTCTCTACGTTTGACACATCATGAAATCACTCCAGCGTTATGAATTCACTGCGCTCCAACAACTTTCAGCTTTACATTAAAACAAGTCCTCGAAATAGCGCGCAGCACAATGCAACCGTACACAATAACACGAGGATTTGCGTAGTCAACGGCCGACGCTAATGCGGAAACCGTTTCAATAATCAACGCCGTGAAAGTCAGTCGAGGCGTGGTGAATGCCGCGAGAGGCGCAGAACAATACGCCTCCGTCTCGATACAGCTACACAAAGACGTAACGATCAATTCGCGGCGTAAGTAGGTGCGATTGGATACGGTCTGACTGGAGCCAAAGCAGCTCCGAGACTAACAAAGAAAATCCAAGCAATTAGTCGTAGTCAGAAAGAGCGGAAAACACGCGTTGGACGCGGTCACGACGACACGCCGAGCCGCGGTCACGCCGCGCGACGCAGACTGCAGTGTCACGCCAAAATTGACTTTAGAGAACAGCATCAGAACTACGACTCACATCACAATAAAGTCATTACCAACCATGAAAATGACCTTGGCCAATAAGGTTCAATGGATTTCCAAGAAAAAACGAAGCGGATAAACTTCATCTGGCCCGATGAAATTAGAATTATTTTATTGAGTGTTTAACCCGAGGCGTCGTCATGCACCGGCAAGCCAGAAAAAAAAGTAAAATGAAGTAAGAACTTAGCTGATTGTATCATGAACGCTATTGTTAGAGAACGGTTCGCAAATAAAGCAACCCTCGTCATCGTAGAAGGGGTCGTTGTCGGTTGCCGCTCGGTCGAGCACGTTAAGTGCTAATGTAATAATCCATTACAAAGAAGCGCGGCAGTGAACGCTAAATAGCGCATTCAACCATTGAGCTGAGGATGGAGCCAGCCATCTGTCCGCGAGGGGCAAACAATGCGACCCCTCGCAACACGACCCCAGTGCGTACCCTACCATTATATCACGGCCATGGAATTAATATTTCCCGACTTTAATAACTTTGTAAATTAATACCCATCTCCAGTGCAGTCGAGTGCTTTTCGAAAGCGGCACCTGTGGTTTGTCACGTTAATAATTAACAGTTGCCAGTCACATGTGCGTGCGTTCCAACAAGAAAAAGCTCGAGGGAACTTGACGCCTGAAACCTTAGGAAAAAAAACAATGTTTCCTCGCTAGTGTGAATTGTAAATTGATTCCCCTAACGTTCAGTCGACGGCTGAGGACGTGTTAAAGTACGGTTGTTATTAAAAAGTGTAGCGAGGAGCGTGGCGGGGCGCGGCCGAGCGTAAAATCAACAGATTACGGACGAAGCCCCGGGCCCGCTCACCCCCCGGCGCGACTCTGCCAACAATAATACGCGATGCACCCTATTGTCAGGGCTGCCGCTTTGTTGCATTATTTAACGCTCACTACACCGAATTAATGATGCACCACCGCAGAGATGTGGAGAATCTACCTAAAATACATTTAAAAAAAATGGTTTGTTTCGAATAAAAGCATCTGTACGAAAACATTCTTGATTAAGTTTGAGCGCACTCAATATGAGCGAAAAAGAAACAAAAATAAATACGAAAACTTTCCTAAGCCCTATTTAATGAAGTATTACAGTATCAACCCTAAAGCATCCCCCTTGTTGTGAATTCACGTAGCGTTTCAATCTCATAGAGGTATTGTCTCGCAGTTCGAGGGGAGTATCCGACCCCCGGGCGATATTCCAGTAATCACGTATTGAAATAAACGCCGTCATAATAATAACCCCGACGCCACAGGGTGCCATGGATAAATTATTAATAAGGTGCAACGCACGCAACGTTACTTTTAGAAACGTTTTATCTTGGTTTGCGTGCGAAAAAATGTCGCGAGGAAACTCCGTGAAAAATTACAAAAAGAACTGATATGTCAACAACGTGGTTTGACCATCGCGTGCCAGCCGCCCCCTGCCGCCCGCCCTGTGCAAACAAGCCGCCCGCCCCCGCGCGCGCTGTCAAACAACATTTATCCAACAACCCTACGGCGGGCGCAGCGCAATAACACCTTGTTTTATTTTATTTTTCGTACCTTTTTTAGAACTTTTGCCCACCGCGCCACTTCAGTCCCGTTAATAAAATATCACCGAAATCAATTTGCGTGTTTTAAGTTCATTTTCGCGTGGAATAACAGGAAACATTTCCGTTGTAATACTTAAGCTAAGAGGGAGGGAAGAGCGACTTACCTGTTTGTGCATTTCCACATTGAGGCCGTAAGACATTTCGTAGTACTGAAACATAAATAAAACTGATTAGCGGCGTGATGAAACAGTCGAGTCGGGCTCGAACTGTGACACATTAAACGTTTGGCACAGATTAGCTTTCTCAAATTGCACGAGAGTCGTGCGAGTGACTAAACATCCGCAGTGCCACAGTTCTGGATCGCATCCAAGAGCTGTTTCCGACACATAAAAAAGGCCGCGAAAAAATTCACCCCGAATTAAAATAAATCGCGAGCGATTTGGCAACACTTTATCGTGATTCATGGGCGGGGTGAACGGATCGGAGAAACAATTCTGGCGAAAGAATTAGTAAAAGAGCCACAAGGCATCGTCCACTGTTCGCGAAGTCAATTTACTATATCAAAAGAATTCTCTAACAGTACGGCGTATTACTATTGTAAATAATAGCCCAAATAATGTGGGCGATTATCCTCTTTCAAATGCGAGGGGTCTGAAGTACCCGCTCCGATAGAAAAATACTTATTATTATAGTGACATGCGGGCGTGCTACAATGGGCTCAGATATTGATTCTCAACGACACAATATTGAGGACTTCATTTGGAGTGATTCGAACGTCAACTAAATTGGACCGATTGATACAAATGACAAATAAGTGTCAGATTTGTTATTTTTTATTGGAATCGTTTAGGAACAAAATAAAGTGTTTACTCACCATAACATAATGCCTCTGTATTTCAATTTTTTCACTAGCCAGCTTTTCGCATTCTAATTTTAAACTGAAAACAAAAACACACCAGTTTATAATATTTTGAATGTTTTCGGTTTGTTGGTGTAGGTATGTGTTAGTTGTGGGCCTCATGGAAAAGATACAGTGGTGGAGCTAAGCATATCCTTATATTATGGTTCTTATAGGACAAAGACATGAAAATTATACCCCTAGGATGTAAAATTTCTACACGGTCTTGGCTCAGTAGAGTAGGTAGGTAAGAACATTCAAGCATGTGATAAACACAATGTTTCTACGAGAACATTATTTTCTATTTAAAGAGCACTTGTACTTGTAACATGACTTGATAAGGGTTTCATAACAAGTAGGTGCTTGGCTTATTATTACGTTCTCTTATCGCCTTTATTAACTGGACAGTAGAAATCTGTTTGTACGCTACGTCTTAGTTCGGTGGCTACGTCCGATAACCTCACGACTCGCAACTATTTTAGTAATTTAATGACTTGTTGACATAAGGCGTATTCGGGAAAATCTGATCATGTTGTGAGGGTGACCGTACACTGAGCGTTAATATAGCGTGAATTGACATTTATTTGGCGTGTCATGTCGCGTTTAGAGCATGAAAACACTTCGTAAACTTTATATTGTTATTCATAAACAAATGGCACAAATATAAATGCAGTATTTACTTTTATCGCACAATTTTGCTATCGGTGAACGTGCAAATTGCGTTAGTTTTGAACTTTAGTTTGATTTTTATCGCTTTTCGACGCTACTGCGTCGTCGTAATAATGTAGTTTGTATGCTACTGCGAGTAGTAAACTTAATGGACATGCTAAAAAACATCGCATTCGAAGACGATAAAAGAAAGAAAAGCTATAACTTTCTAGATTAACATAATATTTAAAAGCTGGGGAGATCGGCGTAAAATTTCTTTACCTAACTCGACAAAGTATGTTCTCTAAGTTTTACCATAAATAAATCGAACAAGAGGGTTGATTGATAAAAGCAGGGATTACAATAACAAGTTAATCGTAAGGGGAAGTTTTTTTCAGGTAGCTAAGACGGGCATCTGTTGATTCCCAGGATCAGTCTTGATCCCAGATTATTCGAGCTTGAGTGTTTTTTGTGCCAAGATTTAGGATGAGATTGTGCCTCAAAGGTATTTTGGTAGGTAGGTTCTACTAACTTATGATATTGGGCTTGTAAAAAGTTGAATTCCTCTTTGATCCTATCACAGGACTCGCCCACTGTGAACTTGATGGGCTGTCCGGGCTGCGGCGGACCCTGCAACAAAACAAACAAAACACCTGTCACAAACAACGGTTTTTATAAAGCTAAGAGTTTGAAGTAAATGGCACATTTTGTTCCATTCATCAATGTTTTATCTCTTATTACGTATTTACAGAATTTTATCTAACGAAATAATTCCCAGCCAAAATAGTTGACGTTTAAATTAATGACACTTGAATGCCGATTTGCGACCACGCACGCCACGATTAGCAATTAAACAACACACAAACAACACATCAATCTCAGTCGGACCATAAAAATACGTTCCTATCACGAAACAAAAATTACACGCATCCCATATTACCATAATACAAATTATCCTTTAATGACCATAATTCGGTGCGACCCAATAAAAAAAGGGCTAGTCGACCGCCGGCTCTTAACACAAATAAAATAACGCGAACACGCGAGCACGTAATGATAAAAAGAAAACAAAATAATAAAAAAGGAACTCCATAATAAGAAGCATGAAAACAAAAATAAAGCGAGGGACACAACAACACACGGTCGCCGGGAGGCCGACAGCAAAAAATAAACAACCGCAGAGAGCCGAGCCGGGCGCGAGGAACAATCAGACTTTAAAAATAATAAAAAGGAGCCTTAAATAAAAGCGTAAAAGGAACAGGCTCCGTGTAGACGTTTGTAAGTGGAGCCGCGGACAATTGGCCCCACGGAAATATGCGTCGGGAATCCGGTGAATGCTGCCACCGCCCTGCGGTCGCATGTGCACCGGCCGCGGCGATGTCGCGACTGGTTATCGCACATGAGAACTCTCTGATGAGCTCGAGGGAAATATACCGGCGCGTTTTCTACATTATGTGGTTTTTCTTGACCGCAAGCCACTTTTGCCACATGTTATGTGTGTAGTATGCAATTCGTGCGAGCGTCGGTTACGGCAGCAAAGACAACACAGGATTGTTATTGAATGACATTTTTCAACAACATATGCCATAAATGTTTTTTTGCAATATAGCAAAGAAAACGAACACAAACCAACCAACCAAAATCATTGTTGGCTGGCACTAAATGTAAATGAGAAAAATAAATAATAAAGTGTCGGCGTCGGCGGGCGATGTTGGTCGGTAGCGCATGCGTGTGGGCCAACGACACCACAGTGTGCGCCCACCTTTACATGTCGAACTTTTTTATCTCCACTCAATAAGTTACGGTGGCGAAGGAAGGCGTCGCACGTATTTGTTTTAATGTTTTATTCCTGCTCTTATCGCGGTTTCGTCCGCTAACGCGACCTCTCTACGCTTGTTGTCGATCGACGCGTTATGTCGGCTTTATGGGCGCGATTAAACGCCCATAATGAATAAGATTAAATTGAAAGTGTATAATTTAAATTTAACATTTCTCATGTGCGAGTAAGCCGTGTAAGCAGCAATGAGTAGGTAATAAGTGTGTGAAATGGTGTTAAACATGTGTTTCAGCATTTCGCAATCCGTTGGGACTTTAATAATTTTAATAGCTGCAATTTTATTCCCACGAGTAAATAATGTTATGCTACACAGTCCAAATCGGAGGTTTTTTTTACTTCAACAGACTTCAAATAATATTGATAGCTCTTTTACTTTCGATCGGAAACTTCGAGTCGCTAACAAAAGAAAAGAATCCCAATTCCCAATGCATTGCAATAATAGGCTGAATAAACGTTCCCCTCCGCCCGGGAAGAGAAAAAATATCCCTATAAATTATCACGGAAAAGGTCAAATTAAAATACAATGAGGAGTTTTTGAGTGGCACCATTGTGAACGGGTCCGGATGAAAGGCCCGCATCCAGCGGCAACCGCTCACAAAAACAAAACTAAACAGAACGCGTTTAAACGGATAATAAAAGAAAAACGTGTTCTTATTTCAAATTATATTGAATTCGTCTGTCTGCCCGTTGGCCACGTCTACCTGGACGTACACTGCCTGCACAAACTTTTAAGTTTTCTTTTTTGCTGTCGTTCGAATTTCGTCCGGCCACGGTTGACTGCATGGATGGGAATTTAAAATTTGATCAAATGTTTTTTTTTTATTAATCCAGTCTGTTCTTCGAGGAAAGAGGATTCTTATGATGAGTCATTTCGTTTTTGGGGTCGATGACAAAATTCCTTATTAGATCTCACATTAGAGGTTTCATTTCGTGGGCAGGGCACACAAGTTCAGCGACTCTGTAAACAACTAAACACCATTCGCACTTACAAACTAAACAAGATACACCAATATTTGAACGAGTCTAGTGTACATACATGGTTTGAAACTTAGCGTTATAACATCTACGGTTATCGCACCAAACTCGACTCTACCAGTTCTCGTTTAGGTTCAAAGTCATTTAAACTGTAGGATGATAATAAGGTAAAAAAATGCGAGTATACTAATATGGTAGCTGAGGAAACAGAAAGTTGATTTTATTTTCTTAGAAACACAACACCTAGCAAGCAACACTGACCGACGGTTTGCCTTTAAACATAGAGGCTTTCTACGAGGCTTTTAAATTAGGGAACTTGGAACAAAGGACCTTATAAGTTTAAGTGACGCGTCTTC
The DNA here is from genome assembly GCA_949319315.1 of Zelleria hepariella. Lineage (NCBI taxonomy): Eukaryota > Metazoa > Arthropoda > Insecta > Lepidoptera > Yponomeutidae > Zelleria > Zelleria hepariella. The sequence goes on from OX439393.1 coordinate 11,280,442, forward strand.
GTGAACATTTCTCATAAAAAGTTGTAGACCCGTTTCACCCCCTTAGATAGGAAATCCTTTCTTTACATCCCGGAATAATGTTCCAAACACGCTTCATCGAGTGATTTCAGCTGGGCTATACATATGCCTGCCAGTAGGTATGTCTGTCATGGTACAGTTTAATATTTTTTCAATTAATTAATTGATAATTAGGTATCTAACTAATCGATTTTAATCCACATATTTAAGTTGGATTACTAAAGCGTCTCTTCATTATTAGAGGTCATCCATCAAAACAAGCAACTTTTACTGGCAAAATTCTTTAAGATTTTAATCTTTAAAAAGAAAAACAAGTGCTATCCTCGATTCGCTGACCGTACTACAAGGCAATGTATAACGCAACGTACGACTGCCTAAAGCAGGGGTTCCCAACCTTTTTTTGTCTACTGCCCACTTTAAGAATAAATTATTTTTTAACGCCCCCCTTTTTAAACATACTTAAAAACCGCTAAGTACTTATAACTGATTATTGAAACGCAACTTTATAGCATTCGTACAGAGAATCTTTTTTTTTCTGGGTCTCTTACCGCCCCCCTTTAGGCCTGCAGCGCCCACAAGGGGGCGTTATCGCCCACGTTGGGAAAGACTGGCCTAAAGTTATCAGCAAGTTTACATCCATCTCGGTTACCTACTAACTTTTCTAATATTGACTTTTCAGCCTCGGCGTTGATGGCACATTTAAATGAGTGAGTGGTGTTTGTCTACTCCACATGAGTGGTTTGCTCGGGCGCTGATAACGGTTATCGTCCGACGAATGTCTACGGATCATTTTCATGAGTAAATCAACACTAGAGTTTATCACACGCCGATAACCCGCTTTTTTGGCAATTTGTTTTAGGTTAATAGTGGCCGGATTTGTTTTCAAGAACGTTCTTTTTTAAGGCTGGTTTACACCTGCAGAGGGGTTGCATACTGACTGGCAAATATTGAGATGTAGGTAAATTCAGACTTTGGCAGTCATTAGAGATCTTACTAGAGAAAACGATTCGTACGATTACCAAAAACTAGAGGTGGTAGATAGAGTTATGGACTTTATCGTATGTGGGACAATTAGTTAAATAATGGGGAAGGGGAAATTAGGGTGGTATTCATGAACGATACTTAAACTCAGTTCAAACTAGAACGCTACTTAAACTCTGTTTAAACTAAGTTCAAACTAGAAAGCTCCTTGAACTCTGTTTAAACTCAGTTTAAGTAGAGTTTAGTAGTGTCGACTGTCGATAAAACAGTGCATGATTTGATTTGAATATCCCTCCCTTCATATCAAAACATGCACTGCTTTATCGACAGTCTGAACTCTGTTTAAACTGAGTTTAAGTAGCGTTCTAGAATACCACCCTAAGATATGCCTCTTTAGAGGTTTGGTTGGACTTTGATCCACAATTTTTAAAGGGTGTTAGGAACTCGACACAACAAGTCATGGTGTTGACTTGGCCTTGGCTATCCGTGTGGCTCAATTGCTTCTGCTGCAGCTGTATTGTCAACCATATGCCAAAATCAATGACCGCGAAATGTCTTGGTATTGTGCTCTGTTCAACCCGGAATATTTAAGTTTCACATCTAGAAGTTGAGTGTCATCTTAATCATTGAAACGTAAGTTCAGTTGACTCTATCATTTAGCACTCCTTCATTTTCACCCTTAAGTCAATGAACATAAGAGCTACAGCTAGCCTGCTAAGTAGACTACGCCGTACGGTAATAAAATTCTGTCAATCAAATATTGTCAATGTAGCATACGACACGGATTGCGTGCAAACAAGCAAACAAAAGCCTACCCATAAGGCCGTGGCACACGGCGGCGCTAAGCGGAAGGATGAATATTTAATTTTAAAGCTGGTTACACACAGAGACTGAGAGGCAAGTACACTCTCTGGGTAGAGGACAAATGGGCCAGAAACTACTAACAAATAAATAAAAAATAAAAACGATTCTTGCAAAGTGAGCAAGTTTTAACCCAAAGGAACTACATTTCAGTAAATCTCGAACAATGGAAGGTTACATAAGAGTTATTGACAGGCTAAGTCCCAACTTAGCTATTTACATGTTTTTGACTTTCCTAAGAAACAGGAAGATGAAGTTTATATCAAGTCCGATAAAGAATAGAGCCTTGTACGTAAATAAAATTGAAAATAACATTTTACGACTTAATTGTTGTTATTATGCTCTAAGAAAGAATTTCTTCTCCGAACTTCCCCATTATGAGCCAACTACAATACGGAACTAAGCCTTTACAGCAGAACAAACAATGGCTTGGCTGTGTAATTAATTACTTATGAATACTCGTATACCTCAGCGACCATAAAAAAACTTAAGATGACTGAGAGAGAGAAGAGAACAAACACAATTATGATAAGAAGAACATTAAACTACAAGTAAGATCAGCTGATTGAACTGAACCACTCTGTAGAGACCTCTACGACTTCATTAAAACGTAATTTTCTCAGAAGAATATTCTTGAATGAAGAAAACTCGACGTAGGTCACATGAAATGGTTTTCAACCTAATGGCGTTGACGAAGGCCTTTTTATAAGGAGCATTTCACACTGGAGCGTGGGAAGCTTTTTGCTCTATTGTGAGCATGGCTCTATTAGGTTTCTTTACTTGACAGATAGTATCACAGTACGGTTAATTTGTAATGGGTAAGCACTAACGAGTAAAAAGGCGACAAATTTCGTTGCCAGTTGCCACTGTTTGACTTTCTTCTATTGTTTTTTTTTTATAATAGCTGCAAGTTTTTTCACCCTAAAGATAAATAAAGATATGATAGTTACGAATTATTGAAGTCTCAGGTCAGTTGTGTATTCTGAAAGCATATGACATTACTTGTAGCTCGATTGGGTATCCATTTAGCAGCTTTTGATGTTTGCAAAAAATCTGACTTCAAAGTTCAAGTAGCTTTAGTTGTGAAAAATAAAAAGAGAAAAGAAAGTATAGAAGGAAATTCATGATTCGATTTTTGAATTTGGGGCTCCAGCCGCCGCCACGGCAACAGATGCGCTGCGGGCTGCGGTCGCCAGCCAGCATTTATCCTACACATGACACGAAACAAACATGTGGAAAACACCGCTTTATCACAAGCGAAATAGAGTCAATTTTCCTACGCTAAAATATAAACCTACCTAACTACCATCTGATTCTGTTAGCAATATAAAACTCGCCTTATTAATCTTTTTTTTTTCGAATATCTTAAAACCGAAAAGCAGGTAGAGCATATCCATTCCGTTTGGCAATTTCATGGGTAATTGACTGTCATTGACAATGGCAATGATCCTGACACAACCCCTCCCCGGGGGCTGCCCCCTCGGAGATCCCGCGGGCCCCAGTCCCGTTTTTACATTTTTATTGTCTGCTCTGGCATTGTTGTACGTATTATGGAATTCAATGAGCTTACAGCAGAAAAAATACGTTTGACTGTAGCTTTCATCAATTTTGTTACCCTTCACAAGGATCACAGGGAGTGTGGTTTATAAACGAGAACATTTTGCAACGTTTAAAAAGTTAAGTCGGGTGCGCGCGTTGATCTCTTTTCATAGTATGGCAGTGCGTTATCGATTTTTGAACAAAAGACTTCAACGCGTTGCCTTCTTTTTCAAGTTCTAGGAAGTTCATTCGTTTTTCGCACCTACAGGATGTAATTTTCGGTATCATCCAATATTGGATAACCTCTATATCTACTCATAATTTATGACATGAAGATAATTACACACTAAACTGTCTCCTTATTTTTTTATCTGCTAGATAGTGCCTTTAAATCCACCGTCTCTTTCATCAGGTGCTAAGTTATATGCATCAAGCAATTATGCTAAATTAACAACTCCGACCGAGCCAATTTGAACCGTGACACCAGCCAATGGAGGCACCAATCAATCATCCATCCATCTCAAGTCTCAGTCGAAGCTCACCGGATGTCTAGCTGCCGCCACGGCAGCGGCGGCGGCGGCGGCGTTCATGGCGCCGGCACTCGGATACATCCTCAGGCTAGGCCAGCTCGCATCTCTCAAAACACACAACACAGCCACACGTGCACTAACAACACTGCAATAAATCCTGAAGCAAAATTATACACGCGGGTAGAACGCTCGGACAATGGACACAACCGTCACGCGCGAAGAATGGCGGGAACTGACGCGCGCGGGTGATCCCCCCGAGGGGGGAAGCGACTCCCCGCCCCGCCCCAGGTGATACCCCTCTGACGCCTGAACTGCCTGAACTACACAGCTAGGGTCGGTCGGAGTTTTTTCGTTCGTGTTATCGAATACTTTATCGAATTGGGTAATAGATAGAACCTTTCCTATCGACCTAGCCAACGTTATTTTGTTGGTAGGATCCTCTGGGGTGATTTTTTAAAGACTAGACGGGAAAATAAGTAGCAGGCAGCAGCAAGGGCACAGGGAGAAGTGGCCACAGATTACACTAGTGGTTCGCCCCGAACTGTGAACTCGCGACCCCATATAAACTTAACAACCCCATATTTCGGCAACCCGTCGACCGATTTGGCTCAGGTTCGAACTTAATTTTTTTTTAATTTTATTTACCCGCCTACCAAATTTCATAACGATCCGACCAAATTTACTCAAGTTATCGTCGAACGAACATTCATACACACATACATATACATACATATAAACATGTAATACAAACGCCGGATTGATCTAGTAGACTCGGTGAACTTCGCTCGCTTCGCTCGCTCGTTCAAAAAAGAAGTGACGGTCGACGATGTCATTTTGTAGTCCGGGAGCAGGGGTTAAAAAAATGTGTTCATTAATATCAACTCACCACGGATTAAAGAAACATCGAAAAATCGATACCTATTGAGAATCCTTAAAAAAATGCACGTCTTTCGTTAATTGCAAGAAATTATATATTTTATTTAAAAACACTTGTTTCACTGAATAAGGTGAAATTGACATTTCACTATAAAAATACCAAAAGGTCAACAAATAAAAAATAGTCTGCTGCGGCATAATTGACTGATACGTCAATTTAAGACGCAATAGGTCTCACAAGTCACAACTAGCGCCGGCAATGAAAAAAAAATCATATCTTCTTTTTGGATGCGTTTTTAGCATCCAATATCGATTCACGCGTGGCCACTTTTGGCGTGAATCGATTGCATTCGTAGGTTTTAGGATGGAATCCAAACCTTAAGTCCTAAAAATAGTTAAGCCTCGCGTTGAGAAATCGCAGGAGCGTTTTTTGCTAAAAAATTGGCGGCGCTAGTTGTGCGTCGTATTTCGTCTTGAGCAGTTAATCGAAATGTCTTGCCTCCCACTCACACTCGCTTTAAGTGCTTTACTTGTCTTTAACCTTCTTTAGTTGAAATGAAGCCAAATGATCGCTGCTTAGCGATCGCATGCTAATTTAACATAGGTATTACAGTCGGCCACACGCTTGGATACCCATTTTTGTTCGATAGGCGCCCTTATGCCGCGCGCGGTAAGAGCTACCTTGGGGTATCCTAGACTGTGGCCGACCGTAATTAAACCATGTTACTTAATACTTAGTATGTAGCTGTTTGTTATCCCAAATAAAAAATATAATAACTTCTCATCTACATTTGACTTGAGGCAGAAATTAATTATGATGACAAATTAATAACTCTGCTAAGGTTTGAGCGAAAATAATAAAACAAGCTTCCCATTTTCTTTTCTGGCGTAGAAAGTGGTTTGGGAGGTTATATTTTTTTCTTTTTACATGCGTACTGTGTAGATGTCAAAGGGCGTGAGGGTTTGTGACTTGACTTAATTCGGACTGTAATAGCATCGAACGACGTTAGTATATAAAGGGGACCAAATATTTCACTGCTCATTTTGTTTTTTGTTCTCTAGCTTGCACACAGAGATAAATAAAAAAATCGTATGCTAAAAAGTAACTTGACTAGGTAGTAGTTCTATCTAAGTAGCGAGCGACTGCAATGGGCGTATGTCATTTCTCGCTCTCAGCATGCTATGCCACCGTCGTGTGTGGCAGCGGCAGCACATGACAGCCGATGCGATAAAACGACATGGGAAAGTAAGAAACAAACGCGACTCGCCAACATTCGACATAAATAAATCTAAACAATACAATATTCAGGGGAACTATTGACGCTTTGGGGACACAATACAATTAAAGATGGATGGAATTTACAGCGACATTGTCGCAACACAAGAAAGGAGTGTTCTCTTCACCTGCCGTGCCTTAGGGTGGGTTATTCGCAATTACTTTTAATTGCAACTACCTATAAAAGTAAACTTCCACCGTGTCATTCTAAGGGCTATGCGTACCGAGAATCCATCTTTCGTTCTTATCTTAGAGTCAACATCCGGCGCGGCGCCTGAGAACAGCATAACCCGTTCCTAGGCAGGCAGGTACTTAATAATAGGTAGGTATGTAAGTATTAAATAACAGTAATAAATAAAAAAATAATGATTAAAACGTAAAATTTTAAAATAAAAGGTTGAAAAGAGCTTTAGGTAGGTGTTGACTTTTTACATTCGTTAATTACAACATACTTTCGTTATCTATTACCTATACCACAAAAGCGAAAAAAAAAAAACTACTCAAGCGGATGTTTTTTTTTAACTATTCCGTTGAGAGTTGAGACTTACATCAGCCTTCGCAATGCTATAATTATTTGGGTTATACTAATTACTTTACCAATAAGATGACGTCAACACTAAAAGGCGATTAAGACAGCAACACGCATTTATTTATTTCACAAATTTATACCTATCCTTTTTATTGTATAGGTACCTAAGCAATAAATAAGATAAAGAAACAACATTGTTAAAAAGTAATAGTAATCGTGTCTCTATTTTACTGCATGTAGGTAGGTACTGTGTTTAGGTAGTGGTACACTACTCACGACAGCACGTCGACCCTTACACGCTTGCAGTCTACTCGGTTACGTTACGGACGAGTTTACAACAAAAATGTACAGTCTGACGTGCTGTCGTGTGTACGGTCAGCCACAATCTCAGATACCCCATGGCAGCTCTTACCGCGCGCGGCATTAGGGCGCCAATCGAACAAAAAGGGGTATCTGAGACTGTGGCCGACTGTACAATGATATGTCAATCATCGCAATAGGATCGTATAAGTGCAGTATTTACGCCCATTGTTGCCGGATTTGTGACGACACAATGGTCTGATAGACGTTGCGTAATGTAAACGGTATTGTCTATGATGACCACTTGAAGATTCGAGAGCCACATTCAATTGACAGCATCACTTTAAGCTGTTACGGGGCTCAAGTGCTTGATTGAGTGAGAATTTTCTCTCTCGTTATCATTGTACATTGTAAAATGTGTTATCGTCATGAATCAACACTAGTAGGTCGTTATTTATTTTAGTACGTTTGTAAATTTCAGCATTTAAATGAGTGTGAGTAGACCTTGGACGCCGATCTTTAGGCTGATATAATATTTCATCGGGCATTCAATACATTCCTTCACAATTAAATAAGTATTCCAGAAAGTAAGCAAGCAAAAAAAGGGTCCAAGAAGGACCAGCCAGTCAACCCGCTTGGTGACTTCTGGGAAGCAGACTTTTTTTTTTCGACACGGCGAGTGACACAATGGCTACGTATAAAACCTTTATACAGCTAATTGTTCGCGCTGGCTAATTATGCAGCGGGTTGTTTTGTTAAACTTTTGTTTGCCCACTCGAGTGCGTCGCCCACTGTACCTACCCGATGGGCGATATAGAGCCCTGTTATTTGTTTTATAGAGACCACCGACCGAGAACTGGTTGTCTGATTACAATTTATATCTCGCTCCTGGTCCGTGCTATCCACAGATCACCCCCAATAGATTCCGCATGATGCGACATTTGCACTGGACCGAACTCACCGAATTTGGAGGAAGGAAAGGTGTGCGGGGAACAAACAGGCGGACGTGTGATTGGCTAATTCAAGGTCGCGCTAGAAAGCACCGACGATCTAGTGATGGGACATCGAAATCACAGAGATAGCAACTTATCGATACATACTTAGTCACTCAATGATAGCGAATCAATTCCGATGAAAGACCTGCGATTTTCTGAACCACAAGTAAAGTGACAGATTTAACATTAAAATGTTAAATAAATTTAAAATATAATTAGGTGTTACAAAGCAAACAAAATGTTTTTCTTAAGCAATTTATTTACATAATGCAATCAAAAACACACTTAAAATAACTGTATATGTGTATATTATGATGAGGGTGCAAAGGTGCATATTAATTACAAATTAATTCCGCAAATTACGCTGTTCTTAGAAAGGAACCATCATCGCCACGATGTACTGCATATATCCATTTATTTTTTCATTCAGGGCATTGCGGAAACCTAAAACAAACGAAAACAAATTGTTTCGCATTAATCTAGCTCTTAAACACTAAGAAAAGTTGCGTAGCAAAATCCCAACATCATTTGTATAAAAAGATCGATAAAAACTTGAGCGCGAAACACTACACAACACTAGTAGTATCGCATGATTTGGATAAAAAAAGACACGTAATACTCATTACCGCAGGTGAGAAAGAGACATTTTCAAAAGACATCAACGCGTAGCGCAAGTTCTAATAAATATTTAATATTAAGAACCATTGTATCTTGACCTTTGCTTCACTGGCAAAATAAAAATATTTTGTGAGGCTTTTACTTACCGGTGGAATGTAATCCCATCTTTTTGGAAGTTCGAAGTCTTAGAAGACTTCCCTCACCACTTTACACTACAAAACGGCATTAAAATGTTCATATTTCTTCGGAAAATATTTTTTAACGGTTAATTATTGCGCACTACGCGCGGGTCTGACACTTGGTCTGGACTGAAGGAGCGCATTCAAGCTTTGTTTCGTATAGGAGCTATTGAGCCTATGCGTGGTGCGCGTCGCTTGCCCTGTATGTGGTATCTATTGGGGGTGATCTGTGGTGCTATCTCTCTGCATTTAAATTATATCAACTGTATCAACTGTTAAGTAAATTGTTTTAAAAAGAGGGGCTTATTGAAACCGTTAATGCTATCGTTCCATTCCGCCTCACTTTACATTCATTACAAAAATAATAGTCAATTAATTGGACACTTAATTAATTAACGCGAGCTTATCTGGCTCTCCGGCGATATACATCTACTCGGGGCTGTAGTAAACGTTGTTTTTCCCCCAGAGCCGGTCTATAAGCTATAAAGTAACCGGGTGCGATTAAAGGCGTGATAGGGGAACACTTTATCTACCTCCAGCCTGTGGTTGTGGAGACGTTACTTATAGTTTGATTGTTATTTATTCGTTATCGGCGCGGCGATCGTGCGTGTGGGATTGGCTCGCTCATTGAAAGGGATCTGTCTGGGCAGCGGACATCTGGCTTGAATCTGAAACGGTAATAAACAAAGATAAACACAGACTGCCTGTTAATGACGGCATCAATCTTGAACCTCGGCAATAAGGTAGCTGAACTTGTCCATTAAACAAAGAACTTCCAGCGTTGGTACTAAATAAACGTAGCAATGACAAACGTTCAACCCGATATCCCGAAAAAGGAACTCTACGGCAGCAACAGTTTTTTTTTTTCTTACTGTTTAGCGACAAAAGTAAATCTTATTGCGCAGCTCATAAGTGCGTATAACAATACGGGATTTCTTAGCGTGTTGCTGACTGTACTACCTAACAAGGTGAAACCGGGGATTGGACCCAATGTTGAGAATCTGATCTCTCACCCCATTGGTTCTTCTACAAGATATTAGATACAAACCAATTCACATTCTAATGCTTTATTAAATACTTAGGTACTTATGTATGAATGAAAGAAATTCAACAAACACGTCCGTCGTTTCGGTTCCCGCCGTTGTATCCCCACACGATGGCCTCGGAGCGACATGTGGGCATTCATCGAAGCGAGCAAAACGGCTGCGCGATTCAAATAAAATAAGATGGAATCGACGACGACGAGGCAGGGCAGGGAAAAAAACACGCGAACAAGGCTTGTTCCCTGCTGGGTATGATCTTTTGTTCCCTGGCGAGGTTTTATCTTGATCTACGCAAATTTTTGTCTGCCAGCCCGGTAAGGTATCGAGGTTCAAGAAGATTGACAAAAAAATAGTCTTTGAATTTTAATGAAAAGTATTGTAGGCCTTAAAGGTTCACAGATATAGTTATAGGTATAGGCAGGGCACATGAAATAGAGAGGTTTATGTAGATAATAGGTCAAGCCTATTAAAACTAATTTATCAATTAAGGCTGGAAGATAGCAGCGTGGCGGGAAATTCAAAATTTTCACAGTTAAACAATAATTCAGCCGAATATGTGTTCTGGTCTACGAAGCAGTGGCACTGCCCAAAAAACTTGTCGTAGACCAGAACACATATTCGGCTGAATTATTGTTGTTCTGTTGTTTACAATAATGAAAAGAATACGGTTTTATTCTCGCGAACGAAAAATCGCTGAACAAAAATAGTTCAGTTTAGCTACAAAATGTAAAAATCTGTGAACATTTTGAATTTCCCGCCACCTTGCTATCGTCCACCCTTAACTTAGTTTGTAGAACACGCCTGCCTACCCGTCCCACAGGAAACTAATTAAGGAATATTCATGATTTTAAATATCCTTAAAATAGGTACTTTGTAGGGAAAAACACTTATCACTATTCACTATGGTCTCTTATTTAATAACTTCGATGCCCAAAATCAGACTCTTTGGGGGGAACAACCCACGAGCAAAACAAAATGAAACGAGTCGAGGCGTCGGGTTTTTGTCGCGGCTCGTTACTTGCCTCGCTCGTGTAAATGCCACGTAAATTACGAGCATGTGAGCCTGGCCACTCCGCTGATGATGACTGTTGATGATCGCTCTCTGCGACACACCAAAAAAAAGAGGCCATAAAATCATTTATAACGACTGCGAGGCAAACAGTAGCTGTTGCAAAGTTGCAACGGAAACTTCAAAAAAATTACTCAAAAATATTATATCGCTTTTATACGGCAACGATTTGTTCAAGTTGCCATACCTAGTTGTTTTTAAGCTCGAACGTCAACATTTTTTTCTATAATTACTGACCTACACCTTTTAAAGGTTTTCTAGCCGGTGACAATTTTCCAAGCAATAAAGATTAAAACTCCAACATAATGGGTACAGGATGGAGAGTAGGTATCAGTCGATAACCATGCAAAACATGTCCGAGCCAAGAGGCCGAGTTCCTTGATTGGTAAAAGTCGCTTGAATGGGCAAAAAACTGCACTCTTCCAGGTGACAGGATAAGGAAACGGTTCTCTTGCGCACTCAGTCTTTTAGAGATAAGTACCTACTTACTTGAGGTGTAAATTGCAGATACAAGCTGTACAAGTTACAACCATAAAAGCCATGACCCAATTAAATTCTATGGACAACCCAAGAAAGGCAATTTCTATAGTATAATAATTTTAATAGAATAGATAGGGCGACAAAATAATAGAGCCACCTTTGTTACTGGTGGTAGGTAGGCAATAAACATACTGTCGTGTCGGAATGCCAGACAGATACTCTATGAGTAAAGTGTGGGATACTGTTTTGTAAGCGTGCTTTGTCTGTTGACTTCTAAATAGGTTCTTTAACTAGTCAATTGTTCATTTATCTTTGACTCATTTATTATTAACGATCGCATAATGGTTGGTGCCGTTTTTTTTAAATGACACTCAGTCAAATTGATTACCCAGTCATTGTTGAAATTGTAGGTTTTATGTGTATCTAAGTAGGTAGGTTTATTATTTACCTACCTAATACCTTCCTAGGTATTCTACTTATTCAACTCCCGGACTACGAAAGTTTAGGATTGCTTGTCTATGGCACACAAACGGTTCTAGAACTTTGGGATGGTATTAACCCATAAGGAGTCAACCCCATCTGTTCATGTTGATCTGTTGATATTTCGCGTTTGTTCGGGCGCGTTAATCGGACGATAAATACGACGTAATCGTTCGTGTCTAGGTAACCATCGCTAGCGTGTCGCAGCGAGCCGCAGACATCGAGCATGGCCTTTTAATTAATGAGCGAAGGCGCCGCGTCACCCGCCGCTTGCGCCGCGCCGTGTTTCGTACCTGGCAATAACCAGCATGATTTAATAACTTCACTTTACGATCCCAAGTTGAATGGCGAGGCTCACCCGAGCAAGCGAGGGGTCTTTCTCAGGATCGCGCGGGCGTGCGTGCGGGAATGTCACTTATGTGGATACACGCGCCAACGTCCTCGTCGCTATCACCGATGAGGCACTGCGAGAAGCGCAGGAAGGAGTGCGGGTGACCTGTGCGACCCGCCATTAGCGCCGCGCCGCAGCCGCATTCAATAATAATGAACGAGCCGCACCAAAATATCTCCTGTTTACACCCACTCGCTCGCTCGCCTCGCTCCGCGCCGCGCCGCCGCCGCCGCCGCCATCGCCGCACCAACCGACCGCATTTTATTTTTTCGCTGTCGCACATTTCGCCGTCATAGCTATTTCCACTCGAGGCATTATACGCGCGCCCGTGTGTGCGTCAGTCCACGTGGACCGCTTCGCCGTCGACCAGCAACCTTCACTGAATCCGCTCACGCCATTGGTCAAAACGACGAGATCGCTTATTAAAGGCGGAGTTACACGCGTTTATGCCCTCTGATAGGCCGGTGTGGTGTTCCAACCGGCTGCGATTGGTTGAGTCGATTTTTATAAGCGAAGCGGTCCACGTGGACTCGATTATCTATTCAGACGCCGGCAGCGCGGTCGCGGGGGGAGGTAGGGGGGTATACGGGCAATCAGTAAAGGCGGGAGGAATACGGCCATATTTATAAGAGCTGCGGGGATGCAATCACGAATGCGGCGCGGGGGGAGACGTCGGGCGGCAGGCAGGCAGGAGGGAGGCGGCGGCCATTTTGAGGGCAGCTCTTTTTATTCGTTTTTCGCGCGGGGTGCGTCGGTTCGTCGTCGCTAGAGGCGGCAGCGACGACGGCGGCGGCGGCGGAGGCAGCGGCAAGTCGGCAACGCGCTAATTGCGGGGGTAATGAGGGCGCGCTCGCTCACTCTATTAAACTCGCTGCTCTATCGAGTACCTTATTGATTCCTCTCCTAATCGTGTCGCGGCCAGGCACCCGGGGCGGCGACAAGGCGCGCCACCGCGCTCTGTAAACAAAGCGCTGGCTGCTGACACGGCGTGACACAGAAAATACTACAAATTGAATTAGAATGATTACGCTTGCTTGACTCACGCGCGCTCGCCGCTCGTCCACCATCCGTCCGTCACACTACGCTGACCTACTCGCACACATAGTTCAATAGCCTGTTAGCCATTGATAATTTGTTTATTGTTACTTGGCACTTGGCGTTTTACATTTTTTGACGCTTTAAGCCCTCTTTAAAAATTTTAAAAGAGGATAAGTAAAACTAATAATATTTTATATCAGTCATCAAGGAAAGTTTTGAATATTTTTAATTAATTGACTTCCGATTATAAGATTACTATTAGGCTCTATAAAAAAGAAATAGGTTAAAACTCAGCCTTTCAGTTATTTCTTATTGTTAAACCGTACAACCAAAGCTTAAAAGAATTTATTTTTATACTGAACTGTTTCTAGTCTAGTAGAGTGGCACATAATGGTGCTTGCGAAGAACCTAGATCACTAAAGTGCACTATAGCATAGCATTAAAGTTTTTATTCGACCAGCAGCCGACGTGATATCGGTTTTCTCTCGCATTAGTAGAGTAATTGCGGTAGATACGCCGCCAACATACGTCGGCCGCTGTAGTGATGTAGGTAAGCTCGGTTTTATTACATTTTCTCAACTTAACAATCGCTTTTAGCTAAGACAATTACCTTGGCTATCGGAGATGTGTGTGAGCCAATGTATTTACATTGTAATACCCTCCTAGCACTTTCCAAACATGCATGTCATGTCTCCGTATTTGTAAAGATTATGATGAGGTAACAACAAATAACAATACATTCATAATGTTGGTAGGTATGCTTGCTTTCGTTGCTTGCTAAACCCTGAAGGCGGGTACTTACAACTCAGTTAATTCTGTGAATCGGCGTGCTAAGCGTATGGGTGGTACGGGTGGTAGGATAACTTAACCTATAATACACGAAACCAACTGTGTCAATCTCGTAAACTTTTATTCCGCTCCGCACTTAATTGTTTCTCGCACTCATTTGTCCGACTGTGACGTGGCTGCTAGACTGCCTTGCAAGCTGCTCAAACAAACACCCACCTAAAAGAACAGAAATAACGAACCAACTCGTCATGATGTAGTGAGCAGATAAATAAATTTATTACAGTCACCAAAGCCTTAGGTAGGTACCTATCTACGGTGATACTAATATATAAATTAAACAGCGCAGAGCATTACTTATCGCCAGTTAACAATAGGTTTCGCTAGACAATAGCGGCGCTAACAGTCACTTGTAACAATTTAGTCGATGCGTAGGAGGCGGGGGAGGGCGCAGCAGCGATATGAAATTTCATTAACGAGGGTCGCGCGCTCTCGCAGCCCCACAAGATGCGGACACGGAGCCAGCGCGCGTGAACCCACGAATAATTCACACGCGAGCCCTACAAATAACGCCCCCGCGCTCGCCCCCGGCTCCCGTCGTCGTCGTCTCTCTCGCCGCAAACTGAGTTATTTATCGCCACCCGCCACCCGACCGGGGACAGGAAATACCCGCACGTATTTTTACTGCCTGAAGACCTAACCACGGTCCGACTAGCGACATCTCCCGGGGGTTCACTGAAGACATTGTGTAAAGTTTAAATGCGACGTCGGCACAACGTTATGGTTACGTGTGCTACATTGGTGCTACACGCTTTGCTACTTTGTAATCACTGGGTTGTCTTATCAAGTAGCAGTGTCAACTTCTGAAGTCTGCATTGAATCAGCCGATTAGTCGGCGAATAACCAGAAAATTTTCGTACGATATCATTATCTTTTTTTACTTATAGGTGAGTTAGTGAACATTATTCGGATCAAATCCAGTTACCTATCAGTGTTTAAAGTCGAATACCTATTTCCAGCTAGATATTTACCCCACTTTGATCCACCACATCTCCATCTTTCTAGGTTTATTTTTCTATACTCCGTGCAATTTTAGTGGTTTTAAAGCCGAAGGTATTTTGTTGCACTGGTGATTTTGAGCCAAATTAAAAAAATTCATTCCAAAACGCGCGAAAAAAAAATTCACTTCTCCATACAAATGGTGTCGATTGGCGATAGCCGTTTGTATTGGGAAGTGGTTTTTTTTTTCGCTCGTTTTGAAGTAGAATTTTGGAATTTGGCTCAGAATCACGAGTGCAACTAAATATCTTCGGCTTTAAAACCACTAAAATTCCACGGTGTAGACATAAAATTTTAGGTCGATCTTTAAACTCCATGCAAGCAATGTAGGTATAATATAAATACTTACGGAAGTATCTTTTTCCAAAATTTAAGTACACACGACAGCACGTCGACCTTTACACGCTAGCACTCTACTCGGTTACGTTACGGGTGACTTTACAACAAAAGTGTACAGTCTGACGTGCTGTCGTGTGTACATTCCTACTTGCCCTGGCAAAGTGCAAACCAATAAACAGATAAAAATCGCAGCAAATAAATTAACAAAATTGATACCCAAATAAAACACGATCGACAGAAACCCAAAACAGCCGACTCACCCCCAATTTTTTTGCGGGCAGTCGGGTCGAACGAACGTCACACACACACCGTGCGCGCCGCGACACCTACAGGTCAAGTGCGAAGGGGGAGACGGCGGGTGGCGGGAGGCTCCCGTGACCCCCGCGGCAAATCCCGACTGCCCCGCTGTGCTCCGTTTTCCCGCCGGATTTGCGTTCATACGTAAAAATAAAAAGGGCGATTTGGCCGGCGCCCTCCCATCGACGCCGCTCGATTAGCGACGCCCCGGGGGAAATTAAAAGTATAGTATCCTAGCATTAATTTATTTATTTTTGTTTGTGGCCGACCGTGGAACGCGAGAGTGCGGCGGCGAGGGCCCGTCACGCGTCGTGCGTGCGTGAGCGTGACTCGTCACCGCGAGACAAGAGTGTAAGTGGCACCGTGAGATACGATGTTTCTCAAAGCAAACATGGCAAATTACAAAGTCAAATGAAACAAAAAACAAACAGCCACGAACCAAAACAATGTCGGGTCGAGATAAATAATTTAACGTTTTACGCGACGATTTTTTTATACCGCCAAATGGAGGGAGGGCAGCGCGACAAACAAGTCAGCCATAAATCAAATATTAGTACAAAATAAGCGAGACGCCTCCTTTGTCCCGTCCCCTGAAATTGTTTCCGCACGAAGCTCTCTTCATAATTACAAAAAGCCCAAAAGGCTCCGATTTCAAAAGTTCCGTTTCGCTCAGTAGCCATTAGCTATGCCCATACGAACGGTCGTTCGGGGAAAAAATCACTGGCCAAGTGCGGACCTGTGGGCTGTGGGTTCCGTCCCTTCCCTTCTGTTCTGTCTCACTTGTTTTGTGTCGATAATTTGTAAAAATTGTGACGTTGTTTTTTCAAATTTGTGAACACACGCACCTTATCTTCGTCAACGTTTCTACTTTCCTAGCTGTCCAAAAACTCATAATTTTCTACCTCCACCAGATCACCTCAAGTAATTGCAACCGTTAAAATTCACGATGAATTCGATTTTAATGTGACACGCACACAACACAAAAGAACCCAAACTGCTGGAGACGATTAAAAAAGCATTTCGAGACAAGCAAGAAAACTCAACCCAACTTCGGTTTTGCAGGACTTTTTAGTTTTGGTCCTTTTATTTGCCGAAGCAAATACTCCGGGAGAGAAGGATCTACTCTCTAGAATCCACTTAAAACAAAAGAATTTCAGAGATAATATAGGAGAAGTGGCTCCTTAATGTGGGTAGGAGGGTTCACAATAACTTGCCCTTTTAAGAATGCGTCATCCATCGCAAGCCGATATCAAAAGAAAGGGGAGCAACGGGCAACTCTAATATTTCCGGGCCTGCTGCTGTTGACAAAAGGGTTCCTTTCTACAAAATGAATAAAGGACATAGGTACCTACCTAGGTAAGTAAATGATCAATAAAAGACCGTTTGAGTCGATTTGTTTCGCGAAATTAGGTGTTGGGTTTCGTTAGAGAGTGAATTTGTTGTGTGAATTCCGGTCCTATTCCTATATTCCGTGGTTATACCGTGGCCAGATGGCTCAGCTTATGAAAAAACGCAGGCACTTGAACGAGAAATTGACGACAGGGGGCCTACTTCCTACCTGTTACTAAGCTGTTACAATACAATAGTTACATAGGTACCCAAATGCTTTATTTCAAGTGGCCATAATGTAACCTACAAAGATTTTTGTACACCTAGATTAAATTAAAATCTGGACAAGTTACCGTAAACGTACATTACTTGGTTTGTTCTGCTGTTCTACATAAGCAATTTAAGTACCTACAACAAATAAAAATTTATTCGGGATTTTAAGGTTGGGCCCTGAAAAAAAGGCAAATTTTAGAATGACCCCATAAGACGGCGGACGGCGGCGGACGGAACGGAACCAGGAAAGAAATCTGGAACCTCTCTTGCAAGTCTTGCAACTTCTCCATAAACGCACCGTTTCCCCCGTTCACATTGTAGTGGCGAGCATGTGATGCAGACAACTCTGACGATTGACGACGCAGTTCGCAGCGGGCATGCAGCGGGCTCCTCCAACCTTCACCAACTTACGCCCGTGTTCTTGGGAATCGTTTTAAATTCAAGAACCGCACCGTACCGCCGCAAGAGACAATGGACTGTACACCCTACGAGCTAGAGCTGAAGTTAGACAGACCATCTTGGCATAAGTCATTTCGAAAATCGAACACGTCACCACCACGACATAAGAATTCAAACCTTATTTCCGAGTAATAGAGTTGAGACTAGCATCAATAATGTAAAAGTGGTAAAGGCTGTTGGTATGAGTGCGGAGGTGAGAAATACATTAGCGGTACCGTTTTCTATTGGTCGTTGCTCCTGTGTTGATACTAAGCAGTCCACGTGGACCGCTGCGGAGTCGCTTGTCTCGTTTTTTTCAGCGGGAGGCTCGCTATCCGTCTCACTCTAATCTGCAACGAAACGTGGAATGTCGTGTTTCAGAGTTGTTCAGAAAGTCGTGAGCGTGCATCGTGGTTCGAACAGGCGGAGCGCGGCAAAAGGGCGTAACCACATTGCTTTATTTTTACGAAGCACCCTTTACACAAAGCTTTTAAGAATCAGATTAATTTTATGATCGATTTCATTACGATCTTTATAGCTGCGAGAAATATTGATAAGCATTTTTTAAGTCAATTAAGGTTGTAAGCTAAAAGCGGTTGTTGCTACATTTAAATTATCGGCCGGGGCATTCAAATAACGCCACTTTTTTTCGTGTCGGCACGATTTTATTTATAGTTATGTTATGGTGGGTTAATAACGCGGTGTGGCCATGTGGGTGATACGATGTGTGCTTATTCATTCATTCGCACCTCTAATATTCAAGTAGTCTAATGCGGATCTCTAATTTGGGAGGGGCTGTTTTGACTTCTCTGTCAAATATCCGTCAAACGGCCCAACGGCCCAACGGCCCAAAGAACTACCCTGTATAAAACCGCAAACCGGCAACATGGGTCAAAATGAACGTGGAAAACATTATTTTATTCAAATATCTTCTTAGTTACGTGGCAATAAGGGAAGGACGTTCATTTTTAGCCGGTGTGTCTGTGTCTTGCTTGTGTATCTTTTTCGTTCGCTGTACGCGCCAGCCACACACAGCCACCCCTCTGTAACGCCATCTATCCGTGTGTTGGTGAACTATGAACAGTGCAGTAAGTTGTATAACCCAATTTTTACAGTCTTTCAAAGCATTTAATACACTTTAGGGACTCGTTAGTGATATTTTATTACATGCAGTTGATATAAAGGAGTCCCATAAATGCGGGTCATAATTTTCCGGCTATGGACTTGCTCACAGCCTCTGTGACTGTATGGTTCCTAAACCTCTTTTGATTATTATTATTATTATTTATTTATTGAAGTTCCTATAAACTCCTTTTTCTTCTACTCTTGATTAGTCTGGAATCGATTGTCTGAACCACAAGTCCACAACGCATTCTTTTTTTTTATTTTACGGCATACCCCATCAATGGTTATTGCCATCGCCTGACAATAAAAAAAAATAGGTGTTGCCATGTCGTGTTTCTGTATCCGGGTAACCGGGAATTCGTTTTTGAAGTATTTTTCATTATAACATTGTATTATCTGAAGAAAACCTAATATTTTGCGATAAACGTATTGAAAAATGGTAAAATTAAGCATACTCTTATTTTTGAGACAAGCAATAAGAAAAAAATACTTTATAGGGAATATTGCACATTTATATAGCAACCCTTTTCGTCTTTATTCAGCAATGTTTTCGTATTCTGACGTTAGTAGTGCTGGGGCCTTAGCCTGTAAGACAATGGCGGGTCAATGGCTTCCAGGCACAAGGACAAAACCGGGCTCTCCTCGTTTTTCTCCTACAACCAGAGAACTAATCCTCTAGAATTAGAATCAAAATATTCTTTGCTGTACTACAAAAACACTAAAAGGACAGACAGCGTTAGCAAATCGTAATTGAAGTCGTCACCTGACAGCCCATTTTGGCACCATTGTCTTACAGGCTAAGGGCCCTGCTTTTTTCTCTATTTAACTTAACGAATGAGAAAGAGACATATGCGTAACTTAGACAAGACCCAAGATTAATCAAGATTGATTACGCAAAATGTGCGTGATGATCTGTGGTTGTGTAAGGTAAAAAAAAAAAAGAAACGACATGACATGTTTTTTGACCAATAATTTGTAATCACGCGCTAGAATCAACCGGACCAATCGTCTTGCCGTATACACGAGTGACCGTCTTTAGTGAACGCCTCCCATTGGTCGAAAAATTCAAGACGTCGTTCGCTCCAACACAGACGATATAACATATTTTTTCATTTTTTGTAATCTGTGGTCAAGATGGTGGAAATGGAGTAAACTCGGGGAGTACCTAAATGTTGTTTGCAGGTTTTTATAAATTCACAAGTATTTTTAAACAAGAAACGTGGGTTATAGTGTTTGTTTGTGTCCTTAATTGTGTACTCGTGCGTTCAAAGACACCGTATAATTGTCATCAAGCTTTAACAAGGAAAGTTCATGTGCAGAGTGGTTCTTAAGATTAACCTTCGTTAACTGAAACCCTCTATCCATTATCTGATGAAAGACTCCTCAAACAGACTCATACTGTCTATTCGTAAGTACTTGAACTGGTTTTCCACACCTAACCTAACTTATCAACCCTTTATCAATCAAACGCCTGGGTCTGTAACGCAATAGCGTATCGATGGCGTCCCAGTAGGAGCACTAAACCGGGGTTTCCTCGTTTTTCTCCTACGTAAGTATGTGCTTAGTAAAATTCTCAACTCAGAAACCGGGCCATAGTCTATAAAATATCTAAGAAACTTTTTTCATTTCAGGTCTTCGACAAATCAATACATGGACTGTTGAGTATATTTAGAGAGCAAGCCAGTATCTCACCCCAGAAGCAAAAATCAACATGGATCAAGATACAATAATCAGACGGCTGTTGGCATTCCTTGCGCCCCAATTGGCCCCAACCATACCTAACTATTCTTATTAAAGTGTAACTTATTTGCATTTGCAATGATTTTTTGCTAGAAAATAGAACCGTGTCGTCGTTTTTCTGGAATATGGTACTTTTATAGGTATAAATAAAACCCTAATTTTTCCACAACTTTTAATGGTAGGAGGCCGAAGCCGATATTAAAGCTCCAACTATGTATTTGTAAGTTTTGTAACCTAAAATGTATTTTGTGGAGTCACTTGGTTTGCTTTTATCTGTGTCATATTATATTTTTTATTGGAATAAACAAATTTCGATAACTTCATTGCCTTTTCATTAATACTTCTAATTAATATGAGAGCTACAACAGAAGTATCGACAAAATCATCCCTAGCATATCGATATCGATGAACTGACTGTCGACAGCACTAAATAAAGGTATCTATTTTTTGACACTGACAGCTCCACTATGGCCGGAGCGTTTGTAGGGTTTGAAACGCATCTGTTCTTTTTTAATTTGTGTTTGTAATGGTGGGCGGCGTGTTGACAACATATTAATTTCTGTGAATAATTCGTAAATAAGATGTCAGTGAAATGATTGTCGCATACAACAGCGTTTGCATGGTTAAAGCATCAAAGATATTTCTGAAGTACATCTTGACAAGTTGATAAAATGACTTGAAAATGAAGAACGGATCTAGCGAATATTCGGAGGCTGAAATTGCTGAGCGCAATGAACGTGCGAAGAAACTGTATCGGTGAGTATCTAACCAGTTTTCCTCTTTTCTGTTTGTTTTCCTCAGGTTTGCGATTGCGCCACACTAACCCTTTACCAAAGGTCACAGTCAGCTGTTTACAAGGGGCTTGTTTTGTTCCAGATATGTGAGTGACGTCGCAAGGCGCATCGACGAGGCGACGGCCGCTAGTCACACCGTAGCGGACCTCTTCACCACCTACCTGGAAGTGCAAAGGCAGAAGTTGCGAGACAACTGCGAGAAACTCATGTTCACAGACCCTCTGAGCTATGGCAAGAAATCCCTTGAGCTGCTTTGGAGAAAAGTCTATTATGACACTGTATCAGCAGCAAAGAAACATCAGGAAACAGATACTGATTGTGACAACTATTTACTGACCCACATTCTGTGCGGTATCGGTCATCTACATCATTTCATTACTAGAATCCAATCAGAAATGAAAGTTCAGTTCAAAGAGCTTGATTACACACCAATGTACAAGGATGAGGAAAGTGAAGACGTAGAGGAGGTCACCAGTGATAATGATCTACAACTATTTGGCCGATCCATTCTGCACTCATGTCTTATTTACCTGGGCGACTTGAGCCGCTACCAAGCTGAGATCTTCCATACATTTGACCCATCGATGGCTGCCCGCTACTACCTACAGGCAGCCCATATTGACTTGTCATCTGGAATGCCTTACAACCAACTTGGAAACTTGTACTTGGAAAAAAATCATAATTTGGACTCTGTTTGCTACTACATCCAATGTCTTAGCTGCACTGTGCCTTTTGAAGGAGCTTCAGGGAACCTAACAAAGATCTTTGAGAAGAATAACCAGTTTGTGGAGTCAATGAGTCAGTCTGGAACCTTGACTCAGGCAGAGCATGTCCAAATGACTGTTGCCAACTTTCTGTCCTTGATAGAGATATGGTATCTGGGCAAAGATGAGTCGGAGATACCTCAGAAATGCAGCATGATTGCTCAGCAACTTAAAATCAGCATGGACTTCAACAGGCAGTTGCTACCGGACATGGGGAAAAATTACAATGAGCATATTCAAGCAGTTGAAGAAGAGAACTTAAATCCTTCCTGCTTGACTGGTAACATCATCAACAAAATCACCCAAATATGCCTCTTCACTATTGCCAAGATGAGTGAAATTGACGAAAAGAAAGCCTTTGCTTGCAAAGCCTTTACATTGGCTCTTCTATCCCAACTATTACAGAAACTACTGCATCAGTTACAAGACCTTGGCTTCAAGAATCCAGCTGACCAATACAGAAAGAACTCTGTAACTGTCTTAGAAATGGAACCAGAGAAAGTTGAAGTTGAAAAGGAGGTAGAAAGAGTAGCGACAACTGATGATGACCCAGATGTTATCGAAGTCCCAGAGTTTATCGAAGAAGGTGACATTGATGAAACAATTGTTGACCATGCAACACAATCTGATGCTGAGAAGGAACTGCTGAATGGAGATGTTAAGGCGAAAAATAAGATAGGTTTAGCGAAAAGACGTCGTCGTCGCCGCGCCGCTTCCTCGGATAGTTCTGATCTTAGTGATGCTGAAACCGAAAGCAGTGACATGCAGAGCAATGAATCATGTTCTGACTTAGAAGACCTATCAGACTCCTCTTATGAATATGAGAATGAAGCAAAAGGCGAAGGCTCCATGGCCGAAGCTGGTGATGGAGGTGTACCTTTGGACAAGCATAATGGTGATTTTACACCTAAGAAAGAGGCAAAAGATAAAAAGATCAATATGAACGGCGATGTGAGAGAAAACGGCGTTAGCGAGAAAGAAAAATCTCCAGTTGATAACAAGAAAGAACTGAATGCCAGAGATATACAGAACTTTTTGCGTGGCGAAAACTTTTTACCCAGCATCAAGTTGCTACAAGATTGGGTACTAACCGAAAAGGACCTGATTTTATCTTGCGGAGAAAGTGGAGAATCACTCTTCCAATGTGTAGTAAACTTGCTCAATATATTTACTTACTATTTCAAACCAAACACTGCCAATGAAGAGTCCTGCAAAATCCTCGATTATGCTAAATCTGTAGCTAAGAAATTGAACTTGGAATACAGAACTATACCTTTGCCCGAAGATGTGAACTTACGCGGAACTAACATCTGTAAATTCGACAAAGATGCAGCAGAGTGGCAACTGTTGAACCGGTACAAACCATCAGTGTATGAAGAGAATGTCATAAGAATTCTGAATTTCATCGATTTTGGCAACCAGATAGCCCAAATTGTACCAAGGATAAGGTTCAACAGGTCCATGCAGATTCTGTACTTGAAGAAAACCCCAGGGCCGAAACTGAACACTAAAACCAGTCATAAGAGGAACCGGGAGTGGCATAACTCGAAGAAACAGCATGTAAGTTTACCACACATTTTTACTATACAGACTATTGAAGTATTGAGAGCTTTCAGCATAATCAATGGCTTTCAGTTAAAAAGGCCTCACAAACATGTACCACTGGTTACATGCTAACAAAGTTGTTGGCATAACTATGCTGGTCTAAGATAAAATTTAAAAATCTCTTGGGTTTTGCCTCATTTCACAATCCTCCTAAGACTTTGCCTCAGACCAGAACCCACAAGCGAAGAAGTACTTTCATAAATGTTAAACCTCGCTTGACTCCGATAACCATGTCAAGTGTATGAAAACACATCTATTGTCTTATAATCATCAGCCCACTTCTGGATATAGGCCTTTTCCGCCTCAGGCCACCTCTAACTGGGACGGTTTCTCATAATTTGAACTGTGTAAAAAAATTAACACATTTCTCGTCTCCACTTTAGTAGTTAATGGGCCTTACAACCTTCCTCATTCTCGTATCTTCAGGCGGAAGGTGCAGAGGGCGGCTTGCTCCACCGCCTCGGGCGGCTCTGGCTGGCGTCGCGCGTGCGAGAGCTGGAGCGCTACGGGCGGAGCGCGGCCGCACCAACCTTGCTCGCCGTGGACGCGGCGGCGCTGCACAAGAACTTGAAAAGGGTCAAGCAGCTGCTTAAGGCGAAGATTTTCATTCTGCTCGTGCCCACTATAGGTCAGTAGTGTTGTATTCCTTTATCAGGTCCCGACACTAATGCGACAGAGGTTCGTTCACTCATCGAGTGCGAGTACATGACGCTGTAGTATTTTTTTACTAGGGAGGAATATAAGGCTCGAAGTATTTTTCGCCATCGTGGCTGATCTTGTACCAAATTTTCCATGTCTTACCAACCCTCCTTTGGCACCTGCTTCTTAGACGACAGTGCGAGGCCATGTGATTATTTCCTATTGATTTCTAAACCTAATGAAGCCTTGTCTCTACTTCCAGTGCTCCAAGAGCTAGACGACCTCAAGCGCGACAACTCTACCGCCCGCGACGCGATCCGCTGGCTCGAGTCACAGCTGGAAGGAGGTTCGCGCTTCGTCCGCGCGCAACGCCCGGGACAGACTCGCCCTCTACCACTGCTCAAATACCCGCGCAAGGCGCCGCCTCACATCCACAACTACATTCAGATACTGGAGTTCTGTCACCACTTCGTAGCAGACGACAAACCCCACGGAGGCAACGGAGACAGCTCAGGCAAGTCGACGCCTCTACTTGTATTCCTAACCGGAAACGAGCCTGGCGCCATCGAGGATCAGTATAAAGAGTACAGTGTGACAGGGGCGGCGCACGCGGCAGGAGTCACCGTCGAGTTCATCGGGGACTTCTACACCAAGTGGCGTCAAACTGTCCACAAGAGCGGCAAGAAGAGATGAGGCGAACCTCGCGCGGTCATTGGCTACAGTGTGAACGAGTCTGCGACACTCGACGGAACGAAGCATTGCGCTTGGAAAAGAGCTACGTAACAGCAATCAATGAAGAATGGCTCCAATACAATGGGTTCGGAGGTTTCACGGTTATTGAATCGGCCATTTGTGGCTCAAGCCTCAAGGGATCCGAAAACCCATTTCGTTCGACGTTTTTATATCTTGTTCCTTTTGTAACTGTATTTTAAATCTAATGGGGAAACGTTTCAATAGATTTTAGTAACTTTATGCATTTAAAAATGTATCATTTCATTTATTTTTCCATCGCCCATTTTCATTTTGTTCAAAAGGAATAAAATTGATGTGTCATGTGTATTTCTAACAATATCGTAGTAGGTAGTGTTGGCATGGTATTGATCGATTCAGAAACATTTACATAGTAATTGCTGGTGTTGTTTTATGTACTAAAAAATACATATATGGTATCGTATTTCATCATTGTCTTATTCATTACAATAAACATTGTTCTCATTAAATTTAATTTAATTTGCATTGAATTACCTTCCAACTGCCTTCAAATTATCTTCTGCTCGCCGCCTTCCAAGTTGTGCTTCAAAAGAAAATAAGTTAGCAAGACTGATGTAGGGTTCGGAAGAGTAAAAGCAACTTTGTAAATACACTCGCTATATTTTAATCCATAGTAATATCCTAAAAATATGAGATAAATTAAAATAAGTTATGTAACAAACAAGTACATCGCTGATCAAAATAGCCACAGCGAGCACGCAAACGTTTTCGAAAGCAATCTTAATTTAGAAAAAAAAAAAAAACATTAATTTAGAGTTTCTTCACAACACTTTATAAGTATTATTTTACCCAGTAAACTTCGTTTCTAAATAAATTAATAATATGCAATGCAAGTACTGTTTAAATATCAAAAGAAAATAAACAAAAAATGCTTAAAAAGAGATTTAAAAAATCACCCATGCTGTATAACATCACAAATGCCACGATTTCATTGATTGAATTAAAAAAAGGCTTTATTAAAAACGAAGTTTGTAATAAATTACATAAAAATGTGGTGCCAAAAACTGTCGGTGCTTAGTCTCTCCTTTATTATTTACATACAACCAACATAAAAATAATATTAAAAGCTCTGAGATAATAAACTTCCACAAATGTACAAAATGTACATCATGCGCTCAACAATATTTCAACAGTCTTATATATTTTTTCATTTATCCTTATTGCACTTAAATTCAAGTAGATGAGTGTCGTGAGTTTTATGCTTATCATGAGGTTATAATTATCGTTAACTATACTTGAAGTTTTATTATAAGAAAACTGTCCTTTTGCAGATAACTCTCTCTTTACACGGTTAAAATTAAGTGAATATTTACATTCCGTAGCATTAGTTGCCACTCTGCTAGCACCCTACTAGCTGGATGAGCTGTTGCACAGTGGAGCGGTCAAGCAGACAGAGATCAAAGTCGAACGTTTGAGTTGTAACCTCGTACCGGCCAGTCTCCGCTATGAGATTGACGACCCTCTCTAGTTCTTCATTGCTTTTTATTGTCATTATGCGTTGTTGCAGCTCCCGCAGCTGTCCCATGTAATTAGGTGACATGTCCCCTGGCTCGGCATCTTCACCTAGGCTACTTGAGACTCCGTTATCTTGAACTTTAGTCTCTGATGATGTCGTGCCGCTGCTCTCTCCCTGCTCGGACTCTGTCTTGACAGAGACAGTCTCATTTGTTTTGGCTACCTTTCTACTCTCTTCGTCTTCCTCCGCTGCTTTTCTCTTACGCTTTTTCTCCTCACGTTTGGACGATTTATCTTTGTGCTTTTTGGACTTTTCTTTTTGTGGTGGAGGAGGCTCTGCCACAGGGTCTGGCTCTGGTTCTATCTCTGGCGCTGGTGATGGAACAAGCTCCTTTGGTGGTTCTGGGGAAGGGTTCTCTATCTTCACTTTCGTCTCTACTTCATCCTCAGCAGCAACAGACTCTTCAGAGTCTGAATGACTACTGTTGATGTCCTCAGCTCCAATTTGTGAGGTTTTGGCGATACCACTCTTGGAGCTGCATTGAGATGCTGTGTCGATGGAGATGGGTGATGCTGGCTCAGGGATTGGTCTTTCCTTTGGCACTGGAGTCTCTCTGCGCTCTACAGGCTCTGGCTTTTCTTGAGGGACTTCTCTTACTTTATCATGCTTGTGTTTCTTCTCTTTA
Source organism: Zelleria hepariella (assembly GCA_949319315.1). NCBI lineage: Eukaryota > Metazoa > Arthropoda > Insecta > Lepidoptera > Yponomeutidae > Zelleria > Zelleria hepariella. Next base: position 11,307,745 of record OX439393.1, read on the forward strand.
CTTGAGTCTTTGTGTTTGTCTCTGGATTCATCTTTCTTCTTATCCTTTTTCTTGTGTTTGTGTTTCTTTTCCGAATCGCCTTTCTCTCTCACCTTCTGCTCTTCAAATCTGTCGGCAGTGTCTTGTGGAGTTTTCTTTAAGTTTTCTATTGAGAATTTATTTACTGTTTTCTCAGGCTTGCTCGACTTTTCTTTAACTATGGGTATTTCTTTCACAGGCTCTTTTTCCTTGACCACTTCTTTTGGCTTGGGTATTTCCTTTGGAACTTCTTTAGGCGGTTCTTTGAGGGACTCCTTTGATTTGTGGCCCTCCTTCTTGTGTTCTTTCTTCTCTTTTCTTTCCTTGTCTCTGTCGTGGCTCTTCTTGTCCTTTTTCTTCTTCTCTTTTACTTCTTTGTCTGGTTTGGGTTCTGGGGGCTTCTCTTCTTTCTTTTTCTGTTCAAAGTCTGAGATCTGTAGTTTTGGTTGTTTGTATTCTTCTTTGATGCTAGCGGCGCTGGTGCAGCGCGGCGGGGAGCTCGGCGGCCGGCGCGTGGGGCTCGCGGGGCGCTTCTTAGGCGGTTCAGGCGAGATGGGCCTCTCACTTGGCCTCTTGTTAGATTTCTCCTTTGATCTCTCACCATCTTTATGACTTTTAACTTTGTCTGACTTTACTTTCTCCTTGTCCTCTTTACTTTTGACTTTCTCTGGTTTAGCTTCTTTGTGCTCATGTTTAGTTTTTACTTTGTCCTTGTCTGATCGTTCCTTCTCTTTTCTTTCAGGTTTTGCGACAGCGGCACTCTTGTCTATTTTCTTAGGGTCAGGAGAGATCTTGGGTGGCTTATGTATCGGTGGTCCAAAAAGGTTTTCAAAGCTGGTGGTCCTGTGCGGTAGCTCTTCCTTGTGCTCCTTAGACTTGTGTTTCTTTACGGGTGCATCGGAGGATAGTTTTGGTTTGCTCACTAGCTGTTGTTTATCTTCAGTGAATGAATCTCTGCTTCTACTTTCCTGATCAGGGTTGGTGTAAAATGCATTATTACTGACATAAATACCACCACCCTTGATAAGTTTTTTCTTGAAATCATCATTAGGGTTCTGGAAAACATATCTATCCTTCAAGCAGCCTCCGTGTTGTAATGTCAAGTCATAAGTGAACTTTATCTTTTTGGGCTCATCCCGGTTCTTCAAATATATTTCAATAGGAAATATAAAGCCTGCATAGCCAGACTCTTTGATGGAGAATGGTGGCTCTTTTACAACTGGAAAGAAAACAATTTAGTATTAATTGAATGAGCAAGCAAAGTTCTCAGAGTCTACTGGAACAATCCAGCATTTATGTTCATTCGACAATAACTTGAGTAAATTTGTTTGGATCGTCATAATATTTGGTATGCGGGTAAATTAAACTAAAATATTTTTTAAGTTTGAACTTGAGTCAAATCAGTCAAGGGGTTGCCAATATGGGGTGGTTAAGTTTGTATGAAATGTGTCTGCCTGTACGAATAGCAATATCACATTTCTGGGTGAACTACTACTAATAATATAAATAAATTATTTATCATTTGTATGGCATCTTGTGGTCTCTTTTATTCATGTCACAAGCAAGTTATTAATTCAGCATGCATGGAAATTTAAGGATTTCCTTGAGTATTTGCAATTATGATGATATAAGAAAGCCAAGATTCTATCCACGAACTAGACTATCTGCATGGTGATGATAGCAAATGGCAATTAGATTGCCACTGTTGTTTCCGAATAATGTGCGATTGACAGACTTGCATACATTACTATACTAATTAATTGATTGGCGAAAGATTCTTATCAGTAAGATAAGTGGAAGCATACTGATAACAGGGACAGATGGTGTTTACCTCTCTTGGGTTTGGGGAAGGTCTCGTGCAGTAGGAAGACCACCTTGTCGACGAAGTGACTGATGTCTGCGCCTTCCTGGCCGCGCACAAATACCTCCCAATCATGAGTGAAGCCTTCAGGAGTCTTCTTGGTCCGTACTTTGGCCTCGTGACCAATCTCAAAACTAACCTTTATCGCCGTCATTGAGAACCTAAAACGAAAAATTGAGCTTGTAAACATTACAGTGAAAGTAACAACAAGAAATTCTGTGGTGAAATCCATCAAATCGTCTTTAGTCCGCGATGCCGATGTTTACAAGTAATGTTTCGTCAACATAGCTCACCTTCAATATAGTTACTCATAACATGAAATAATGATGCGCAGCACTTAAACAAAAAGTGCAACGCGATTTTCTGTTCATGAGACACTGATTTACAACTCACGCAAATACTGAAAATAATCTTTTAGCGCCCTTGTCATTTTGGGCGGCCATATTTTTGTGAATCGAGTGCAGTGAAATGTAGCCATATAAAAGTGTATGAAATTGCCTACTTGTTTAAGACTATCAGTGTCATCCGTGCGTGTCATGCATGCGTGCCCTTTTTTTTTGTTTACATTTTATCTGGAGCATGCTATATTTTTCCTGTTTCATGTTTTCTTGTTTTCCTGATTTTAGATTTTTAACGAAACATGACACGGAAATGCAAAGTTTTGCAAATCGGTTAACGATGGTTACACCAATAAAAAAAAGCTAAAGGGATGAGAAAACCGGTTTGAATCGATAACTGTTTGTCTCTGGTTACAAGTAAAAAACTTGGTCTGTGTACACATCTGTCAAGTGTACTCGTTACTTATTATATTAGTCTGTGGCCAGTTTCCAAAATTTCTAATTTTCTGTTGATTGAAAAGTCAGTAGCTTTTCAATATTTACATACGAGAGCCATAACCATTTATTTGAAATGTCTGCATGGCTGACTGCTGCTCTCCAGCCGATGAGGTATAGTGCTAATAATTTAACAATAGTGTTTGGTTTCTAACCTCAACAAAAATTAAATCCCCTTGCTCATTTCAGGTTGGTCGCTAAAAGTCTCACTACAGTCGCTCAGGCTGCGCCCAGCACCGCGCTAGTACAGCCCGGACTATTCTCATTCACGTCTGTAAGAACGAAGGTGAGATGTTACTTCCCTAGACCCAACGAAGTGCGAAGAGTCCGACGCCACGGTTGGGAAGCGAAAATTTCAACGCCCAATGGACGCAAACTTATCATGCGGAAACTTCTCAAGGGAAAATTTGTCCTCACACATTAATTTAGAATAGTTAGGTACTAAAAGTTTTGTTGTATTAGTTGTTATTAGAATTTATGAAAAATATAAGCATAATCAAATAGAAATTATTTTTATTGTTCCTTACATTTCTTTGAACAAATTGTTTCAACAGTTTTTGATGGCGATTATTGAAATGATCGACTTACACCATTTATAAGCTAGCTTCAAATCAAACTAAATTACAAGATATTGTTGCAACAAAAATAATTTTAACCTGTTTTGTTTATTAAATTTTTTAACTTTTCTATCACCTAGAAATTGTATGACAAAACTACCAATAGCATCGGTTCATGTTAATTCAAGCTTGTAACATTCATAAGGCTTATTTAAAATAATAAAACTCTATAAAACACTGATTATCATCATTATTAACTCACGTGCAATGACTTTACAATTTCAAAATTAATTACTCTTAAAACAATTCATTTTTCTAATTAAACAAATACTTTTGTTGCAACGGGGCAGAGTCTTCGGAGTTTGTCGGCGACTTGGCTGGCTTCAGTAGATTTGAGACTTCTGATACAACCCAGGTGGTCAGCTTTATTATCGCTAAATGGGCAGCGAGTTGTAACACAAGGGCCCCAAAGCCTTTGTACAGGCCTGCAACACCCTCCTTTGCCACAGTATTGGTGTAACAGTCCATAAAACCCTCATAGCCTGTTAGGATTGGGATCACAGACTTCCCCGTGTCCAAGTTGTCAATTATGGTCCTTGTTCCCTGAACAAACAAACATTAGTCAGTAGCCATAACATAGTCTTCTCTTGCTTCTCACTGCTCACATCATAATAAGTGTGAAATGTGCATACCTGAATATGCAGCCGATGTACGATTGTCTCCACTGGATAGAAGAGGATCTCCATGGTTATAAACGAGAATATGTTTGCCTTCAGATTAATGTCCTCCAACAGTGGGTTGGTTTGTTTCGGGTAGTTCAGGTACGGATCGCTGAGCTCATGCCGATGCCTCTGTTGGAATCTCAGGCATCTTACTGATATACTTTTTAATGCCACACTGAAAGAAAAACAAAGGTATTTTATTACATGGGCAAAGGTAGCCAACTAAATCTGAGTAGATAAAAAATATTTTGTGGAAACTGTATTAATTGCATATTTTTTATGTTGATGTACTCCTCTTATTTTATTTATAATTAAATGATTGGCTATTGAATTCAGACATCAATCCCAAAGTACCAACTTACTGTAGCAGATATTTGCTTATGCTCAAAGACACAGTAGGCATGACGATGGCCCATATTGGCAGCATGCGTCCACGGCTCGGTGTGCCCCACTCCAAGATCCGGACAAATCCTTCACGGAACACGTCAAAGAGAGCCGGTTTGTCACTGGCTATGTCACTTTGAACCGTTTCCACTAAGCTTGCAGAGTAGAATGGTGTGATTACTGCTACACTTAAACTGGAAAGGAAATATTGTGTAATTTTATGAAGATTTTAAACTATAAGACTTATAAAGGTTGTCTGGAAGAGATTGCTTTTAGCAATAACGCCGCCCATTGTATATATAGTTGTAAGAAAATTCTATGTAAATACCAGATTTTTTTGATGTACAACAAAGTGTATTCTACCTTATCTATCTAAGACATAGAGAGAGTAAAGGAGTAAAGATTTACCATTTCAGTCCAACGTGTTGCAGAAATTGCAAAAATGAATTGCATTTATCGATATCCCTGTAAACATAAATAACATAGTCACTACAATTTTTGTTTAGATAGACAATACTGTGAAAGACCTTAATATGAACGACGACTCCATTGCAATAAAACGTGAATCAAAGTACACGCACTTACTTTGGCCACCCAGTGCCCTTAGAGATGACATCCTCGACTGCCAAGTTGAGTCCCTTCACAATGCATGTGGATCCAATGCCCTTCCATAGGGTGGTCACATCCTGACGTCGGTGCAACCGCACTACCACGGGCAGTAGTGTATAGGGCACTATGTGGTAGTTCTTAATGTTGTTATGGACCTAGAAACAATTTGTTAGATTGCCGTAGCTTGCAAAGTAAACAATTTTTAGAGGGTTAAGGCACCGAACTAAATCCCATAGAATCCGCATTACGTATAAAATCACAATAAACACTTGTCCCCACAGAAACAAATGATATCAGCAATAGAACAATACGAAACATAATTTCGACCATACGTCTAATATTCGAATGTCAACCTTATTGCATTAGTGTACAGTTTTACTTTAATTGCATAGACTATGAGCAAATAAGCTCCCAAAGGCAGTTTGGACATCTATTTTTCCAGACACATTTCAGAGTTCTATGTTGTATCTAGTTTTATCCTTGATCGAAGGGTTAAGGACTGCAAAAATTAAGTAAGATAATTAACAACACTTTTAATGGATTTAACACTTGTTTTATTGACTTTTTACTTTTTTCCAATGTTTGTTTGTTCGCGAAGTGGATAAGTGATAAATCTGTTAAGTGTTGTTTACTTATGTATAGTGCTGGTGCAAACCTAAGAAAATAAGTACCTGGCATTGTCGTCTCAGGACAATGAATGGATGGCTCAACAAATTCTCTGTGATGAGACTAGCGACACTGATTGCGGTCGTCACATAGGCATTGTTATCTGTAAGTTTAAGAAGTTTACAATTGCACCAAGTAAATAGCGAGAAAGGTGCAAACATTCAGAATAGAACAATTTTTGTACACCAAAATGTATATGAAAGGACTTAATCTCTTTCGCTTTTTTAATATCCTTTTGTATTAGTCAAGTAAGTGTAAGCCCAGACCAAGGAGTAGAAAGACCCTAGAAGTTGTTAATTTATCGACCAAGAATATAAGGCGAGAGTGAGTCTCTTTGTAAAGTTTTTTTTGGGGTTATTGCGGTTTTAGAGGTTTCGAAAGCTTACCTTCCTCTGCGACGTCATCCATTACCAAAGGGGGGCCCTGGTACTCTTCGGTAACAGGTGTATGATAACCATATATTTGCTGATAACGAGTGTCGTACAGATCCCCGGTTTCCCTGTTAGGATCCAAGCCGTACGGGCGGTTGAAGCCAGAGTGATCCGCAAAACCAGCCATGTCGATTCGTGCTAGCACATTCTTTGGTAAATTAAAAACTATTAGATATTTCGTCGGTCAAATCATCAATCTGAAAAAATCTACAAAAAACCTTTCTTTCAGTGAGAAGACAGCTGTCAAATTTAATAACGTTTCGTTACACGCAGCTTCATCACATTTTTTTTATGGATGTGTCCTACAGCCTTCACTATCCTCTTTCTATAAACTAAGTTTTTTGCGTATAGAGAAATAAAATCTGGAATGCCTGAAACTGTAAATATTTTTACCACGGTAAGTGATTCATAGTCCGGAAAAGAGGAAAAACAATGTTATTTTTACTGTTTTTAAAAATTTTACAGGGGTTTTATAAAAAACGAAAAGAAATTCCTAATTTTATTGATAAAATACGTCATAATATTAAGGTTCCGTTGGTGTTATGTTTTGAGTTCTCGGGTTTTCGAGCGGTTCCGGCTAACGTCAATCGGGGAGTTGACGTTTTTGCTACGCGTAAAATGACAGGCGCAAAAACATTTCGTTCGCGGGCCAAGACGCATGATCAATTTACTCTCCCTATCCTTTGTGAAACATTTCCCGGCTGGCGAATATCGATTATAATATAGGGCACCAGCCCGCCTCCCCTCGCAATAATGAGGGTAGCATTTTCGCGTGATATTTGACGTGTCAGTGGGAAAAATGTTTGTGATAGTTTTGTTTTGTTGGTCGACCTTCCAGATTTACAGTAAGTACATGCCTTGAAACCTATTATATTCTAATAGGATGAGTGAGTCGTCCTCATTTTTTTGTGGTGTTCTCAGGGGCATTAGCTCAGGGTGACTGCACGGACGTGCGTGGGCGTTCGATTTCCCACGGGCTGCATTATGTCCCCGGCCCAGATACGTGCACACTGTGCATCTGCGACAATGGTCAGCCGAAGGTGTGCAAGGCCGTGCTCTGCTCGCCGCCACAGGTGAGCTGGCCCTTTGTTTACTTACCTCATACTTGATTTGTACCTATGACTAGACTGAGAATGGGCTCTTTTTATTAAAATTATTAGGTAGTCTTAAAAATCCCAACCCCTACTCCCACTCCCAACTTGACCACCAACCAAAGACCCTCTTCACCAATAATTGGTGAAGAGGGTCTTGGTTGCATTTAGTTGCAGTAGAGGCTAAAGGGTACTGGACAGCTAGAATAACACAATTTGATTATATTCATAATTTTATAGTTAGTTCATAAGTTAGAAATAACTAGCTTTTGCCCGCAACTTTTTTTTTTCAACTTGATTTTTTTTCTCGTTGTCATCATTTTCAAGGTTAATTTTTCTGACTTGATTTACAAATTACATGATATTGTATTAAAAACAATTATATCACAATAATGTCAGCTGTATGCAATGAATACTTTCTTCAAAAAACGAGCAGCACGGAAATGGACTTGGGTGAGCCCTGGAGGTAGAACACGAAACGAGATTGACTACATAATCTCAAGTACCAGATCTTGCATCACCGACGTTACCGTGCTAAATCACTTCAAGACCTCTAGTGACCACCGTTTGGTGCGGAGCACATTTAAGTACAACCTTCCCAAAGAACGTGCCAAGCTGGTAAAAGCGCAACATGAAAGGTATGATAGGGAGGGCTTCATGTTCTTGCACAAAGAATACCAGCTTGAGCTGAAAAACCAGTTCGAGGGGCTTGAAGAAGAAAACTTGGATGTGCACGCACTCAACGAAAAGCTGTGCGAGGTCTTAGTGACAACTACAAAAAAGCACATTGGCGGTAAAAAATGCAAAGTAAACAAACTCACACCCAGCACGTTGGCACTGATAGAGAAAAGAAGGATTATGAAAAACCAAACAGAAGGCGACCAGAGAGAGTTACAGTTATTAAATAAATTAATTAAAAAGGCAATAAGAAAAGACATGAGAGCGCACAATACAAAAATAATTACAGAAACCATTAAGGAAAATAGAGGCCCCAAAATTTTTAGACGAAAGTTATGTACAGGCAAATCAGAAATAAATAAACTAAGAAATAAAGAAGGACACATCATCACTGATCGTGAACAAATACTGCGCATCGTTGAAGAGTTTTACGCTGAGTTGTACTCAGCAAAATGTAACGCACCAGTTTCACCAGATACAGCCGATGCCAGAGCAGCACCTATAGAACGCCTCGCGGATGAAGACCTGCCGCAAATAGAGGAGGATGAAATAGGTGCTGCGCTGAGAAAAATGAAGCGCGGTAAAGCCTCTGGTGAAGACGGTGTTTACGTTGAAATGCTACAGCGAGGAGGACTCGCAGTACAACGAATACTGGCGAAACTTTTCAACGCAGTCCTCGCCCGTAAGGTCACACCAAAGGCTTGGAATAATGCGACTATAGTCATCCTGCATAAGAAAGGTGACAAGACCAATCTTGCTAATTACCGCCCCATCAGCCTACTCTCTCAGGTCTACAAGCTGTTTGCCAAGGTCCTATGCAACCGACTGACTCACCAGTTTGACGAATACCAACCAGTCGAACAAGCCGGCTTCCGGAGAAGATACTCTACCATGGACCACATACACTCGATCAAGCAGCTGATGGAAAAATGCCGAGAATACAACCTGCCCTTATGTTTCGCCTTCGTCGATTACGAGAAGGCTTTTGACAGTGTCGAACACTGGGCAGTGTTTCACTCTCTCCATCGCTGCAATATCAATAAGAGGTATGTGGATATTCTCCAGGAGTTGTACCGGTCCGCCACTCTACAGGTGCGGTTACATAATCTGACAGACCCTGTGAACATCAACAGGGGCATACGTCAGGGAGACACCATTTCGCCCAAGCTCTTCACTAACGTCTTGGAAGACATAATGAAGACTTTAAACTGGAGCGAGAGGGGTCTCAAAATCGACGGTGCCTACATGTCTCATCTACGTTTTGCTGACGACATTATCATCCTGGCCGAAGACGCCACAGATCTCGAGTGCATGCTCGCAGAACTGCATGAAGCATCCCTGAGGATTGGCCTTAAGATGAACATGTCCAAGACTAAGATCATGTCCAACCATAATTTATCTGTACCGAACATAATCGTCGGTGACTGCCCAATAGAGGTAGTTGATGAGTATGTGTATCTTGGACAACGTTTATCTTTTGGCCATGATTCCCAGGTAAAAGAGATCATGCGACGGGTTGGGCTGGGATGGGCTGCCTTTGGTAAACTTGCCGATGTATTCAAATCAAAGATCCCACAATGTTTAAAGACCAAGACATTTAACCAGTGTGTCCTGCCCATTCTCACATACGGGGCTGAAACATGGACGCTCACAAAGAAGAACAGGCACCATATAAAAGTAGCACAAAGGGCTATGGAGCGAGCCATGCTAGGCCTCAGACTCGTGGATCGAGTACCAAATGTCGTCATCCGACGGCGAACGAAGGTTGACGATATTGGTGATCGAGTCTCGGGTCTCAAGTGGAAATGGGCAGGACACCTGGCGAGGAGGGAAGACGGCCGGTGGACAAGGGCAGTGACAGAGTGGAGGCCGAGAACTGGACGGCGATCAGTTGGAAGACCAGCAGCCCGATGGTCGGATGACATCGTCATTGCGGCGGAGGGTCCATGGATGCGAATGGCTAGGGACCGTGAGAGGTGGCGCGAGGGGAAAAAGGCCTATACCCAGCAGTGGGCAGAGGTGGGCTGATGATGATGATGATATCACAATAAAAATAGCCTATGGCACTTTGCGATAATTTAGCTTTCCATTAGTGAAATCATTTAAAAAATCGGATTTGTAGTTTTGGAGATTACCCCCTACATACAAACATACATACAATTATATACGTATAGTGTAAATAGTGTTGATTGTATTTAGGCACTCTTTGTAGAGAGAGGCTTACTGTAAATTTTTAAAAGTGGTTTGCTTATAGAAACCAAAAATGGACTATTTGTTTTATTTAATGTTTTCTGATGCATGCTCATTGTCTGTCACCTCTCAGTTTAAATGTCAGCTTATAGTTGATTATTATTGCATTTTGCAAGTGGCTCATTCCACGGTAATTGATACCAGATAGGACAAAAATTAATTTAAGAATATGTGCATTCAAACACTTGATTATAAAAGCTATTATATACATCTTTCACATACATAAATTTAAAAAAACTACTTTTATTCGATTATATGCAAAATATTATCATAACATCGATCATGCCTCTAACTTGCTCTAGGAATATTTTTTTATCTATATTTGCAACACTGGTTTCCGTTGTGTATGGTCTAGAGTGCGCCAATAGGACTGTCATTCGAGAGCATCATTCATCGGCTTTTTTAACGCCAAATTTTGGATTTATAATGCAAATACTTGGCCTTTTATTGATTATTATTCTTAAGCAGGCTTTAGTGTCACGCCCGTCACAAAATACATGTAAATGTTTTACCCAGAGAGTCAAAGCAGCTTACACATCGTAAATTTGCTTACTAAAGTAAGGATATGTCGCAGGGGAATGTGTGCAAATTGATTTTAAGTGCCATAACATTCTTGTTTAGCTATAGGAAGGTAATTATTTTGGTCACACCCGTCACATGTCACACCCGTCACTGTTTTTGCCCATTAATTTTATTAAAATTTTCTTTAAACATTGGGCCACGTAACTTAGTACTAGGCCAAGACATGTTCAGTGAGGGTGAATTTATTTTATTAGGATTACTACAGTGTGTTTTCTGTGTGATGCTTGGTTATAGCATAGGTAGCTTATATTTTTTACTTAGAATGGATGCTGCTGCAAGGAAGAGGAAGAGTAGAGCAACCCTGAGAAATGAGTTTGTTTTTGGAAAAAGAGAAAGTCAGGGTTAAGTGTAGTTTATTTAGCATCAAAATGATCTCGTCACACCCGTCACATAGGTCAGTCACACCCGTCACGACGTAATTCAGGATTAAAAAGCTGATTATAGCATACATACTTTAAATAAATTGTTGCTAACATAAAGAAAAAAGGCTCAACTATATGAATGATTCTAATTATTCAAGTTAATCTGTCATAAAGAGCAGAAATATTGTGTTTCTTTCAAGCAGAACTAAATCTTGCCTGCGTACCCGTCACACCCGTCACGGAGACTAATAATACTATATCTTCTACAAATTAAGTTTAATTGGAAATTTTAGTTTTACATTCAATAAATGGCTTCAAATCCTAATGGATTACATTCACACTTAAATCATCCCTTAACAATTATAGGAATAACTGCACAAAACATTAGTAGAAATGTCACACCCGTCACCGTGGAATGAGCCAAGTGCAAATTGTTTTCCATTTGTTTAACAATCTTGTGGGAATGTAATTGCTTACAAAATTGCCGAAGTTTCTTCTATTTTTATCCTAAACATAAATATTTATACTTACCAAGTTCTACTATGTACACATGACAGCACGTCGAAGCTTACACGTTAGCACTCTACTCGGATACATTAGGGGCGAATTTACAACAAAAAATTACAGTCTGACGTGCTGTCGTGTGTACAATTTAAGGCGTGGTGCATAGTGAATAGCCCGCGCGCCAAGAAAAATGCACGAAATCGAGTCCTGTATCAAAAACACTAAACAAATCGAAAATTTTCACATATCAAACCCTAGTATTGGGTGAGACCTATCTAATACAGCCAGTTTCGTGTTGACATTCATAAACGTTTTGAAGATATTTTACTTGAAAAAAAAAATAGGCGGCGCACTTTTTTTCAAGCAAAATATCTTGCAATCTGTTATGGATATCAACACAAAACTGGCTGTTTTAGATAGGTCTAGAGCATTCGATCCCGGGCCCTTTCGCCAATCCCGGGATCCCGGGATTGACAATGATTTTTAAAAGCTAGAAAAAATATTTTTTAAAAATAGGAATTCAGTTCTTTATTGATTGGTAATCAAATAAACTACCAAATAAATGTCTTAGACAAACTAAAAACACTTCCTTAAGCTAAATAAATCAACTGTATTAAAAAAAAAACAGACGATGGAGATCAAGGATTATAAAATAATTAATCTCACACAAACAAAAACTATTCTAAAACGAAATAAATCGACTCTCTTAAGATAAAATTATTACAGATCAAGTTTCATTAACAAAAACATATTTTGTTTTCTCAGACTTTGGTCATAGAAATCTATCATCACTATATTACTTACTACATAATAATCAAATTATTCTTAAATCTCTGAAATAAAGCAATCAACACTAAAATATCACTTTGGTCATAGACATTTATTATCACTATAACAAAGTAATAAAATTCCACATAAATTTTGATATGAAAATAAAACACTCTTATTTCTTTCATTAGTGAAAGTAAAGCAACTAAGGCCCGATTTTACCAAACTCGAGTAACTCTGTTCTAAAGATAACAATGACACTTTATTCTGACATTGTCATTGTCAAGAGAAGCGAGTGCGTTTCGTTGTTATTTAAAATAATTTCATCCCTATTTTCAGGAAGTACTAATCCCGAAAATCCCGGGATTTGACGATTTCAACCCCGAAAATTTCGGGACTGAAAAAGGTCCGGGATCCCGGGATCGAATGCTCTAGATAGGTCTCATCTAATTCTAGGGTTTGCTATGTGAACATTTTCGATTTTTTTAGTGTATTTGATACAGGAATCGATTTTGTGCATTTTTCTTTGCGCGCGGGCTAATTCACTATGCCCAGCGCCTTAATTAAATATTCCAAGAAATCTAGAAAATAAAGCAATAAATAATTTCTTTATCCATCCATTACTTCGCTTTTTTCTCATTTCATTCACTAGATAATGTCGCGGTGCCAAGGCGGCGCCATATAAAACGCGATTGTACCTAAGTGAATGGACTTTATTAGTTCTGTAACTACTTATACTAATTAATATTAATTACTACAGAAAATCTTACTTCAACAATACTTATTTTGTTTATTATTATATCTACTGACTTTTAATAACAATAATAACTTAAATGTGTTTTAAAGTAGCTAAAGTTTTACTCCGACTACAAACAGGCGTAAGACAACAACAAAATTGGATCTTTATTACCACCATTATACCTAGCTAGTTATTAAGATGCCGCATTTTCGTTTTTAAGCGTTAAGACTTAGGGCCCACAAATCCGGCTCTAATAATAATAATCTATAGTTTATGCGTTTTTACGCGCGCGTATATTTTGCGTTTTCGCGTCAGGCTTTCCATCAAGGCCGTCGAATGCAAAGACGCTAAAACGCGGCCGTATAAGGTAGCTCTCACTTACGATACGCGCCACGAAAGAAGAGACTTGATCGCGCCTCCCGCACCTCTTTCCGCCGCCCCGATGACGCCCGGTCGCTAAAGAGATCGTCACTGCGCATGTCACGTGGTGTCTCAAGTTTCTTCTTTCAGCAGCACGTCTACGTGCTGTCGTGTGTACACTTTGGTTGTAAAGTCGCCCGTAACGTAACTGAGTAAAGTGCTAGAGTGTAAGGCCTTGTTCACATGACAGGCGCTTAACGCGCGTTTTGGAAACGCGCGTTTACAACTACATACATAAAACGCGCGTTAGCATGTGTACGGCCTGAATAAAATGTATGTAGCTGTAAACGCGCGTTTCCAAAACGCGCGTTAAGCGCCTGTCATGTGAACAAGGCCTTACACTCTAGCACTCTACTCGGTTACGTTACGGGCGACTTTACAACCAAAGTGTACACACGACAGCACGTAGACGCTTACACGCTAGCACTCTACTCGGTTACGTTACGGGCGACTTTACAACCAAAGTGTACACACGACAGCACGTAGACTCTCATGTGAACAAGGCCTTACACTCTAGCACTCTACTCGGTTACGTTACGGGCGACTTTACAACCAAAGTGTACACACGACAGCACGTAGACGCTTACACGCTAGCACTCTACTCGGTTACGTTACGGGCGACTTTACAACCAAAGTGTACACACGACAGCACGTAGACTCTCATGTGAACAAGGCCTTACACTCTAGCACTCGGTTACGTTACGGGCGACTTTACAACCAAAGTGTACACACGACTACACGACAGCACGTAGACGCTTACACGCTAGCACTCTACTCGGTTAAGTTACGGGCGACTTTACAACAAAAGTGTACAGTCTGACGTGCTGTCGTGTGTACGCTGTGACGACATGTGTAATACATCGCTCCACATGTTATTTTTATATTTTTTAAGTTCCTACCTGCATTACAAAATGTATTATTTTTTAAGCACGAGATCCTTGGAGTTTCTTTACCATGCTTCTTCTCCAAGAACGATCAGAGCTAGTGAAGCTGGAGAAAAAAAAGTAGCTAGATACTTAGTATTAGATAGTAATAAGCATCTGATTTATATAATTTTTTTTTACTTTAGATAATATTTTGACGTTCAATGTAAATAATTTATTTATGGCTTATTGAATAAAACAAATTGATTCTGATTCTGATTCGGCCTGAATAAAATGTATGTAGCTGTAAACGCGCGTTTCCAAAACGCGCGTTAAGCGCCTGTCATGTGAACAAGGCTTTACACTCTAGCACTCTACTCGGTTACGTTACGGGCGACTTTACAATCAAAGTGTACACACGACAGCACGTAGACGCTTACACGCTAGCACTCTACTCGGTTACGTTACGGGCGACTTTACAACAAAAGTGTACAGTCCGACGTTCTGTCGTATGTTTCGTATAATTATTAAGTACGTTTTATTTCTGCCGGGAAGTAATGCACCTGTCGAAAGAGTCTTTTCACTAATGAACAGAATATGGACCCAGGAAAAAACCCAGTTAAGTGTTGGAGTACTAAAAGCCATGTCGATTACAAAGGTGAACGTCAATAAAACGTGTAATCAGCTTTATTGTTACTTAAAAACAAGATCCAACTCGTACTTGACCAATTTATGCAAAATTTGGCAGGCGTCCCGCTTTGACGTAAAAAATAAATGGTCACGTTAACAATACATCGCTCCACATTGCCACTATCTGCGCAGGACTGCCGCTCCTTCCGCGTCGGCAACACGTGCTGCGAGTTCATCTGCCTCGACGACGTGGTCAAGCACGTGGACGCCGTGGACGTGAGCATGCGCGTCACCGCCGGCGCAGTCGCCGCCATCGTCCTGATGACCGCCCTCCTGGTCGTGTATAAGGTATAGCTTTTGCCCGCGACTTCGTCCGCGCAGACTTACTGCCGATTTCTGAGTTGAGAAATTCACTAAGCCAATACGTAAGTAAGTAAGTAAGTAAGTAACACTTTATTGCACAAACGAAAACAAATAAACATTAAAAAATAACAGTACAAATGGCGGTCTTATCGCTAAAAGCGATTTCTTCCAGACAACCTTTGGATGGACAGGACTGAGAGCGAAAACACAGTAGCAGCAGATGCACAATAAGAAACAAAGAGTAAGTAGCATTCTTTCTCTGCAGATTTCTCACAAAAGAGCGTGACCGAACGATACTCATGTATTTGCTTAGTAAAATTCTCAATTCAGAAACCGGGTCTTTGTTTTATTCATTATCATATCACAATAAAAAATATCCTATAGCACTCAGCGATACAAAGCTTCCCAATAGTGAAGTAATTTGTAAAATCGGATGAATAGTTTTGGAGATTACCCCCTACATACATACATACATACTTTTCCTCTTTGTAATATTAGTGTAGATAAGAATATGAATAATTTATTTTAGCAAAACGCATGCATAACATTTGTAAGAATCAAATAACAAACATTTACAAATAAGGTTTGTTTGTGCACAAAAAAAAAATACACAAGGGCGGACTTATTTCTATAGAAATTTCATCCAGACAGCCCAGGTGTATGCAGTTAGGTATAGTTATAGTTACTAATTAGGTACACTTGAGGTATAGTCAGGTACATTGGAAACCTACTTCATGATGACAAAATGCATGATCCCCACACTAGGCCTACCCTGTATCGTGGGAACCATATTTTATTTGTTACACTTTATTGCACACAAAATATATAAAGACTTAAATAACATGGAAGTAAGAGGACTTATTTCTAAAGAAATTTCTTCCAGTCACCCAAACAATATTAACGTTTACAAGATAATGTTTCAGGTGCGGAAGCAGAAGAGGCGGCGCGCACCGCACGCGGACGATCAGCGGAGCTTGACTAGCATTGGGTGAGTGAGCTTCTATACAGGGTGTTAAAAGACCGCCAACAAAGCGGGAAACCACGTACTGTCCTCATCATAAGGAACTATGCCTGGGAAATCAACGGTTTCCGAAATAATGAGGTTCAAAGTCGGACTTTTAATTTTTTTTTTTTTGCAGAAATGTGTTCAGTATCAAATCCTTAACATTTCTTCTAAAGGAAACATATCAAAAATTTGAATATTTCTTACAAAAAACGACGCTGAAATTGCAACCCGCAATGTATTCTAAACATCGGCACCTCGAGCGTAAGTAGCCTAAGTTTATGTCAACGCTTGCGCAATATGAATTGTCTGCGTTACACTTCCATTACGCGATAAAATATTTTCCAAAATTATAACCTAATAAACCAAAATCATTTCCCAGCAATAATTTATCGAAAAAGTACTTTGTTTTGGTGTTTAGTATGCGTACCTTTCGGCTATGTTGGCGGTCTTTTAACACCCTGTATAGCAATCGGTATTCTTAGGCTCGGTTTCTGAATTGAGAAATTTACTAAGCAAATAATTAAGTATCGTCCTGTCACGCTCTTTTGTGAGAAATCTGCAGAGATAGGACGATAACGTATTTGCTTAGGGAATTTCTCAATTCAGAAATCGGCAGATAGTTTCCTTGATTGAAGTCATAAGGAAATGACTAGATTCTAAGATAATGGGAAAAATTGGGTCGGAAAGAGTCGTCGGCAGAAGACAAAATTCTGAGAATTGAAAAAAGTTACCACCGCGGGAGATCGAATAGAGTTTCGAAAATCTATAATTACAGTAATTACACTGGAATAACAAAATGCTGTAACAATACTATGTAATTAATTACGACAGTAAAATAATAATGGTTTAACCAACTATGACATTGTGAGTTAATGAAGTGGATAATGGCGTAGGCGGTATAGAGTAGGTAAAGGCCAAGGTACAAGCCATTCTCATAATAATAGCTTGCCTGTGTGTTAATCATATGGTTCAATTTACTTTAATTAAACACGACAAGCTATGGACCACTTTGTTAGCTCAACATGTTCGTTTACAAAGTAAATGATATGATGTGGTTGTGCGCTGAATGCCATTATATCTTACTGAAAAAGAAATACCCTGGCAATGCGAGTTGACCTGTTTCGTTTTCGCCATTCGCTTTTAAGATAATTATATTATTATGTAGAATAATTAATTAGCTAACGAAAAGTGTTGAAGATTGACATTGTAGTTTTCTATCTTCGTATTCGGTCAGACCGGCAGCAGCACGGAAGTTTTCGCCTCGTTTGTCTGCACTCTTAATCTCATACTGTCCGCACAAATGGACTTTACTCATCCAACTAATCAGAGTAACAATTTAAATGTCTGTAAGTATTGCTAACATCTAATTGCTGCATGACGCAAACTATTTATCTGTACATATCCGACTCCCCAAGTAACTAATAAGTTGCTACACATACCACTAATTATGTCGACTATCTTGACATTATGCTGACCTTATCGATAGGTAGGATCCTGTTATAAAAGTTATATGTATATGTATACAAGGTGTTACAAAAGATGCTAACTCTTTTTACAGGGTCATGGCCAGAGATGGGCACGTACCCGGGTATATACCCACCTGTGGGTATTTACCCGATATGTACCCGGTAAATACCCGTATGCACCCATTTGCTGGGTACATTCAATTTGTGATTTCAAGTATAATGAAAATTATTAAAATGAAAAACAAAGTATGCCAATCAGTTCTAAACCATGTTCCCTACGCAAAGTATGTCTTAGTGATTTTTCGTTGAACGCATATTTACAAAGTTATGCATGTTTTTGTGATTTCTTTGTATGAAAACGAATATTCATAAGGACATTTGTCTTATATTTTTATAGAATTAACAACCGGTATGTTTAAAAAGTACTTTGTCATACTTTGTATGACTAATATAATAGTTTTTAATATGAATTTAACAATAATTATTATTGATTAGGAACCAAGTGTCAAAAAATTATATTTACATTGAAACGGTAGACAATACACTGATGAAGTCAGGTTATTTCGGTCTAATTAAAATGCGAAGACGGGTTAAGTGTTGCAAATAACAAAAAAATATAATCATAAAGTATGGTTTTATGTTTGTTCTTCCTGAACAAAGAGTAACTAAAACTTATTAAATTCGTTTATTTTATTTATTTTATTTTGCCAATGGCATTGTGTTCAAAATGCTATACGGTGAAATGTAAGTCGTCCAGCCACCTCATAGCGTCTGAGTCGGCCTCATCGACACCGCCGCCTTGGATGGCGAACAGCGGGTAGTCGTAGTTGATGTGGGACATCGTCTGAACCCGCCCGCACACGCAACGCGGGTCCGACCAACACTTACATTTTGTGTATTTAGCACACCTTCCCCGTAAGACCCGGAATCTATTTATTTGAGTCCAGTGCTTTCTGGGAAGATGGAAACCTGGCACATGGATATCTGGCTCGGACTCGAGATGCTTGTTAGGCACGTCCACAGATGTCCACTGATCCCGCCATTGCTCCATCAGCGTTCTGTCGTCCTGCAAGAGTTCGTGGGCCTGCATGGCATGGCAAAAGATCTCTCTGATGGTAGGCGAAGATCACTACGGGTTGCCTGAAGGTACTAGTGACAGGATCATTAATTATCTCCACAGATGTGACGGGAATATGTAGGAAATGACGGGAAGCCAATTGGTGTTTGTGGGTCTGACGGTTCCGGATATGTTCCTAATGGCGCTGTTCAGTTCAACGTCAACCAGGTCAGTATGATGGCCGGCCTACACTGGCTCAGGCCGCACTATGGACAAGGGCTAGTGTTGATATGCGCAGTGTATCCGCTTTGCAGCCCCATGTTATCGCTACCAGTTTCCGTATCAGGTTGCAGCTGTTTGATACCATTTTCTTTACTTTCTTGAGGGGGCTTTAAAAGTGGAAGTTCTGTCTAGAGTTACACCAAGATAGCCTGGGTTAGGGTCGTGCTTCATTGCAGAAACTGCGTTTAACACCTTCACTTACTAGCTTGCCTATTGTTGAGGTAAAAGGAGCAGCTCACAGTTTTACATGGGTTAGGTTTAAGTCCCCAGTCGATGAAATAGCGCTCAAACTTTGCAACGGCTTCCTGAACCAGTGTTGTCGCTTTGTTCAGTGTCGAAGCTTGTGCTGTGATGGCAATGTCGTCGCCTACATAAATGATCGCCCGGAGACTTTTGATATGTAACTGACGTAGACGTTGATAAGCGTAGGCGCCAGGACTAAGCCATGCGTTTTGTTCAGAGTTTTTCGTTTGAAAGGAGGGCGTAAAGGCATAAAGACAATACGTGCGTTGCATTTTTAAAAAAATACGAGCTCGTAGGGTAGTCCCTGATTGTCCCTGTTTCCAGACATGTTCCAGAGAGTTTCAAATGCTGAGCTGAGATCCACGAATACCGCCACTGTTTTGAGTTTCTTTTGGAATCCTGCTTCGATGTAAGAAGTTACTACAAGCACTTGGTCAAAGCAACCCTCAATTTTGGTGGGATTTTGACCGAACCGGGGTTGCATCAAAGAATTGCAACCATCTTGCCATGCCATGCAGGCCCATGAACTCTTGCAGGACGACAGAATGCTGATGGAGAAATGGCGGGATCGGTGGACATCTGTGGACCTGCCTAACAAGCTTCTCGAGTCCGAGCCAGATATCCGTGTGCCAGGTTTCCATCTTCCCAGAAAGCACTGGACTCAAATAAATAGATTCCGGGTCTTACGGGGAAGGTGTGTGGAGCTAAATACACAAAATTTAACTGTGGGTCGGACCCGAGTTGCGTGTGCGGGCGGGTTCAGACGATGTTCCACATCAACTACGACTACCCGCTGTTCGCCATCCAAGGCGGCGGTGTAGATGACGCCGACTCGGACATAATGAGGTGGCTGGACGGCTTACATTTCACCGTATAGCATTTTGAGCACAATGCCATTTGCAAAATAAAATAATCGAATTTAATAAGTTTTATTTATTCTTTGTTCGGGGAGAACAAACATAAAACCATACTTTATGATTATATTTTTTGTTATTTGCAACACTGAACCCGTCTTCGCATTTTAATTAGACCGAAATGACCTGACTTCATCAGTGTATTGTCTAACGTTTCAATGTAAATATAAATTTTTGACACTTGGTTCCTAATCAAATACAAATACAAATACAAATACAAATATCTTTATTGGATAATAATAATGGTTGACAAATATAAAAATATTTCGGTGAGTTGGCAACTATCACCTACACTGGCCATATGGCCGTATCGCAGAGTGACAGTCAATCAGAAGGACGTGCGTTCCGTCATTTAGAATTACAGTTAAAAGAAAATATTTGATTTATGATGAATCTAAACCAAAAAAAAAAAGTTAGTATTTAAATTTTAAATTTAGACTTAATGCTAAGTACAGCTGAAATTGAAATAAGCCGATAAAATTAGGTACCATGTAATAAAGGCACAGTGGTGATAATATAAAAGGGTATGTGTGTGAGAGTGTGTGGTAGGGTGTGTGTGTGTTAGAGGGTGTGTGTGTGTGTGGAGTGTGTAGAGAGTACAAAGAGTATTTTATAGGTCGACTAGGATTTAACAATGAGAAGGTTTTCGATTTGATCGTATGTGTTGCCCTTAAGCCATTCTCGGATCGCGTCTCTGCTTTTGTTGCTGGTTTCTGAGTATGAAGAGTCTTTTTTTATTGTTTTGAATAAGTAACGTGCAAGGAAAGTGCGAAACCTGTGTGCAAAAGTTGTTGTCGTTTTGATTCCTGTACCTAAGTGTCTATAGCGAGTTGCAATAGGGCCGTCGCGGGTGGTTGGCACAAATTGTTTCAGGATATCTGCAATGTACAGCTTCCGCACAGAGAGGACACCTATTTCTGTGAACAGTTGGTCGGTAGGATAACGAAAGTCTCTTTTATAGAGGACTTTTAGAGCAGCCCTTTGTGCACGTTCAACCATCAGTAGGTGGGTCTTCGCTGCCCCTCCCCATGACGAAATGCAATACGATATAATCGATTCCGCAAATGCGTAATAAATGTTGCGTTTTATGGACTCGTCATTTATGCATTTGAGTCTGCCAAAGATGAAAATTAGTCTGCGTAGGCGACTGGAGATGTACAGACAGTGGTCAGTCCAGTTTAGCTTGCTGTCGACAAGTACTCCTAAGTATCTAATGACATCCACTTTTTCGAGTTTCGGACATCCACACGAACCTGAACTCTGGCATTTGTGGAATGTTAAATTTAGCGATGGCTCTTTAGAGTGGTCTGATATATGAAAGCACATATACTTAGTCTTGCCTACATTAAGTGTCAAAAGATTGTTCTCAAGCCAATCTTTCACAATTTTGAGTCCCTCATTTGCAGTCGAAAAAGCGTCATCCCAGGTTTCGCCTGAAAACAGTAGGACGGTATCATCGGCATACGAGATAGTCAAACAGTTGGCGAGTTGCTGGTCGCAGAGGCTGTTAATGTAGACGAGGAACAGAAGTGGACCTAGCACACTTCCCTGCGGAACGCCGTAACTAACCTCCTTACGCTCACTTAGGCCGGCAGATTGTATCCTGACTTGCTGGTTCCTGTCATAGAGGTAGCTGTGGAACCAAGAGTGTGCAATACCCCTTATACCTACGTTTTCCAGCTTGCAAAGAAGCAGGGGTATGGAGACAGTGTCAAATGCCTTTGCTAGATCTAGGAACACTCCTATGCAGTGGAAGCCTTTGTCCAAATGGGATACGATATTATCTACCAGCCGACCAACTGCATCATTATCTACCAGCCGACCAACTGCATCAATAATGATTATTGTTAAATTCATATTAAAAACTATTATATTAGTCATACAAAGTATGACAAAGTACTTTTTAAACATATCGGTTGTTAAATTATGTTTTAAACGTATTATGTTTTAATAAAGAATTATGTTTTAAACATAATTCTATAAAAATATAAGACAAATGTCCTTATGAATATTCGTTTTCATACAAAGAAATCACAAAAACATGCATAACTTTGTAAATATGCGTTCAACGAAAAATCACTAAGATGTACTTTGCGTAGGGAACATGGCTTAGAACTGATTGGCATACTTTGTTGTTAATTTTAAGTCACAAATTGTATATACCCAGCAAATGGGTGCATACGGGTATTTACCGGGTATATACCCAATGTACCCGGTAAATACCCAAATGGGTAGATTGGGTATATACCCACCGCCCATCTCTGGTCATGGCACCTAATGATAGGGATCACAACCAAAATATTTTTTTAGCTCTATGACGTTCCGTTGATTTTTAAATAATTAAAATGTAAGCGCTGTGACGGGAGAAAAGTATTTTTAAAATACTGTTTCCATAGACTTTCACTATGTTTTAACAGCCTGAAGCTATTAAAATACAGCTAAGCAAACAACCATATTTTTTAATTGGAACTAAATCCAAAAACAAAATAGCATTGAAAATTTTACAATTTTGAGGTTATAAAAAAAAAGTTGTGTTTTTCAACTTTTTTTTTGCAGATTTGTCATTATGTTGACCAGCAGGTTACACCATGTAAAAAGAGTTAGTATCTTTTGTAACTAGTTGTATATTATTTTTATTAAGTTTCCACGACAAAACAGCTGTACTTACCGATTTGAATGAATTTCAAGAATAGTAAATACCTACGAAATTTGGTCTTTTTGTCGCTCGGACCCACCCAACGTACATACAGGCTAGATGTAAAAAAAAATATTCATTTCAGTACGCGCGATTTTTGAGTGTTTTGACGCTCGACGATTGAGTGGATTTTTTTGATAATAAAAAACTAAAAACTAAGGCCTTTGCATCTACGTAGTGAGATGATTTATACAGCGTCCAGTGGCACCTTTACTCACACTAGATGGGTGACGAGTAGAGGTGTGTAGTTCGCGAATGAATGCTTCGATTGAATGCATTCGTTATATGAAACCATTCATTCATTCATTCACTACCAATCTTTACATATCACATTCACTCTAGTCCACGTGGTTCATTCTTCAAGAGACATTCTTAAATCTACCACACTAAGGACCAAAATTCTGTAACTGATGTGTCTCGCCTTTGTCACCTTTGTCATTCGCGAACTACCGTGAGTCAAAAGATACGTGAACGAACTACTGAGCTATGAACTATGAATGAGCTGTGAACTATGAATGAACTGTGTGTTGTGTATCTACCCCAAGCTTTGATGATTACGTTTGTATGTGTACCCTCTATTTGCGAATATAAGTTAGTCTCGAATTGAACGTCTTTGATTTAGCTCCCGATATAACATTGGCGACGATTAAGTGAACCTAGACGCGTTTAAAATGCCTAAAAGTGGTGAAAGTGGTGTTGTGTCGGTGGAGCCCAAGCCGGGTATTGTGGGTCTGCAAGAATTCAGGCTAAATGTGGATCGGTGGTCAACCTATGTGAGCCGCCTCAAGGCGTGGTGCGAGATACAAAATGTGACGCCATTACAATACTCGAAATACCTAGTAGCTGTTGTTGGTACGGAGACCTTGGATTTAATCATCGATTTGTGCTACCCAGAGGCGCCAGAAAAGGTAGCTTTCGATGTTATTGTGGAGTTGGTGAACGATCACTTATCGCCGAAGCGCTCTGTCATTGCGGAACGAATGATATTCAGATCGTGCCGCCAAGGCGAATCGCAGTCAGTTTCGGAATACTTGGCGAACCTGAAGAAGTTGAGTAAGGCGTGCGAGTTTGATGCGGCAAACCTGAAAGAAAACCTTCGCGATCAATTCGTTTTCGGCCTACGTAGTGATCGAATTCGACAACGGCTACTGACGGAGAACAAACTGACGTTCGATAAGGCCATCGAGTTGGCCCTGTCGCTGGAGGCGGCAGTACGAGACTCAGCAGCTGGTGCCGGGGAGCAGCAGCAGTCGACCGAGGTACACGCCGTGGAGCGGCGCTGGCGCGGCGGCGGCGGCAGGGCGGGCGGCGAGCGCAGCCGGGGCGGCCCGGGCGGTGCGCGCGCGCATACAACCCGCCCACAGCCGCGAGCGTCAACATCTGGTCGACGTTGTCATCGGTGTGATCAAGCGCATTCGGCTGACAAGTGCCCGTTTGTCAGTGCAGAATGTTTCGTGTGTGGTGAACGCGGACACTTAGCGAGAGTGTGCCGGTTTAGGAAGCGTTCGTCGGTACATAATGTGGTGTATACTGGCGTCGAGGCCGAGGAGCCAGGGTCCCCGTCGGAGCGGTCGGACTCTGAGCTGGAAGTGTATCAGTTGAGTGATACCGAGGACACCGACGATCGTTGGGACGTTAAGGTGAATATTAATGGTGTTGAGATCATTATGGAAGGTGACACGGGCTCAGCTGTGAGTATTATATCGCTAAAAACCTATACTCTAAATTCCGTAATTGTAAATTGTTGCCATGCTTATCAAAATTGAGAATGTACAGCGGCCAAAGAGTAAAACCAAAAGGCGAGTTGTTGTGTACAGTTTTATTCAATGGTAAAAAGATAGATAATTTACGATTGATTGTCATTGATAATTTACACAGTCCCTCCCTGTTCGGTCGTAACTGGATGCGAGCGTTTAAAGTGCAATATCCTAGTATAAATAATGCAGAGCGGAGCGCGTTCAAGGTCGAGCAAATAGGTATACGCGATCAGCTGATGAAAATGTTTCCTAATGTGTTTATGCCGGGCATAGGCGCATTCAATAAAGGTGTTATTAGCTTGGAGCTATGCGCGGGCGCACAGCCGGTGTGGCGGCGCGCGCGCTCCGTGCCACTCGCGCTCAGGCCGGCTGTCGAGGCGGAGCTCGACCGGCTGCAGCGCGAGGATATCATCTCTCCAGTCGAGTGGAGTGAATGGGGGACGCCGGTAGTGCCGGTCATTAAGAAGTCAGGAGAAATTCGTCTTTGCGGAGACTACAAAATTACTCTCAACCCAGTGTTGGTCGATGATAAATATCCAATACCTAGGATTGAGGATGTTTTTATGTCCTTACAGGGTGGAAAAACTTTTAGCAAAATCGACTTATCGAGAGCGTATCAACAGCTGGTTTTAGATGAGCAGTCTAAATTAATGTGTACTATTGTGACTCACCGCGGTATGTTTACCTACAATAGATTACCGTTCGGTATCAAATGCGCACCATCAAAATTTCAACGGATTATGGAAAAATTATTCCGTTTGCCATTCCTGGCAGTCTATTTAGATGATGTGGTGGTCACAGGCAAGGATGATGAGGATCATTTGAGGAAGCTTTATGATGTTTTTAAAATTTTAGAGCAGAGCGGACTTAGGGTGGAGCCTAAAAAGTGTAGTTTTTTTAAAAAATCAATTTCTTATCTGGGATATTTAATTGATGCAAATGGGCTGACGACAGAGGTCGATAAGGTCGACGCGATTAATAATACTCCGGTGCCGCGTAGTGTGACTGAATTAAAAGCGTTTTTGGGGCTGGTTAATTACTATGGGAAGTTTGTCCCTAAGTTGAGTGAAGTGTTGAGCCCATTATATGAGTTACTGAAGAGCAAAAACGATTTTTGTTGGTCTGAGGACTGCGACGCGGCTTTTGTGAAGATTAAAGGTTTGCTTAGGAGTGCGCCGGTGTTGGCGCACTTTGATTCCGCACTTGAGACGCACCTCGTGTGCGACGCCTCGCCGCACGGCGTGTCGGGCGTGCTGTCGCAGCGACACGCGGAGGGCATGCGGCCCGTGCTGCACGTGTCGCGCACACTCAGCGCGCCCGAGCGCAACTACGCGCAGATCTGTCGCGAGGGCTTGGCAGTTATTTTCGCTGTGAGTAAATTACATGACTACTTGTACGGTAGACATTTTACGTTGGTGACGGATTGCAAGCCTTTGGCTTCTATATTTAGCGAAAAAAAAGGGATTCCGACAATGGCGGCCAGTCGCCTACAAAGGTGGGCCGTGATTTTGAGCGCGTATGACTACAAGGTGAAGTGTATAAGCTCCGAACAAAATTGTGTAGCAGATAGCCTCTCACGCATTCCAGTCTTTGAGGGGTTGAAGCATACGAGAACTGAGTCCTACTTGAATTTTGTCACGGAAGATGCACCAGTCAACTATGAACTGGTTGCGGAGCATACGGCAAAGGACGTAATTTTAGGTAAGGTCATACACGCGATCAAATCAAACTGGCAATATTGCACGGACGTGGATTTAAAGCCCTATTACGTTGTTAGACAATATTTGAGTATAGAATGTGGGTGCTTGCTGTACGGACACCGAGTGGTGGTGCCGGCGGCGCTGCGCGGCGCGGTGCTGCGGCAGCTGCACGCCACACACCAGGGGATGGTTAAGAGCAAGTCGCTGGCGCGCGGGTACGTGTACTGGCCGGGCGTGGACGCAGATATTGAGCGAGTGTGTAGCGCGTGTGAGACATGCGCGAGCGCACGTCCCGCGCCGCCCGCCGCGCCGCTGCACCCCTGGGCCTGGCCCCAGGAACCGTGGTACCGACTGCACGTCGATTTTTTTTCACTGCTAAATAATACTGTGTATTATTTTGTGATGGTCGATGCTCACTCCAAATGGATTGAGGCCATTCGGACAAAGGGTACATCGGCAACTAATACGATTGAAATTCTACGGAAAGTATTTGGTCGTTTTGGGTTACCAAGGGAAATCGTTTCCGATAACGGTCCTCCTTTTGGTAGTGTGGAGTTGAACGAGTTTATGCGTAATTGTGGCATAAAGCATATTTTAGTCAGCCCTTACAAGCCTAGCAGTAATGGCGCAGCAGAGAGTGCTGTAAAGGTGGTAAAGGGAAGTCTAAAAAAGGCTATCGGAGACAAAGTTAGCATGGAGATTGCGTTGGACAAATTTTTGTTTATGTACCGGGCCACTCCGCATAGCACCACCGGCAAGACGCCGGCTGAGTTGTTGCTAGGGCGCGCGCTGCGCACGCCGTTTGATCTCTTACGCCCAAGCGTAGCGGATGTTGTGAAATCAAAGCAATATAAACAAATAGAATTGCGGGGTGGTTGTTTGAGGACTTTAGAAAATGGGGCAAGAGTAATGTTTAAGGTTTTTAGGAATAATAAGTCATTTTGGGAAAGAGGCGTGATTTGTAGCCAAACAGGTCCAGTGTCATATTTAATTAAATCAAACGGTCAGGTGTATAGGAAACACATCGATCACATTCTTAGTGATGATTCACAGCCAGCCGGGGGGGAGAGTACGTCTGATATCGCGTTTGAGGCGTGTGACGCTGAGACGAACCAGATTGATTTTTCAATCGATTCGCCCAACATTCACAAATAAATAAATAAAATGAGAAATTAATCATGTAAATAATTGCGCCATCTGTTTGTGAAATTGGGAACTACGTTGTCAATTTTCAACTAATCAAATAAATATTAATAAGAAAATCATAACGCCATCTATAGGGCAAAGAGGGAACTAATCAATAGACGACATCTTGCGGAAGGAGGAAGAACTACTTCAGCAGTATTAGGAATGGTTTGAATTTACTAAGTTTAAAAAGCGAAGTACTAGGATTCATTGAGTTGAAAACGCGAAGTACCACTAAATTTCCTTTACTGGGTTCCTTACATTTAATTGAGAATTATCAAGGCAATATTATCAAGGCCGGGGCCAAGTGTAGGTAGATAATGGCGCGAGATTTGTCCAATAAACGGCCATCGCGTATTCAAAATTCGAATGTAGTGAAACGTTAATGGAATTTTCGGGTTTTGGAAATAAAATTTGGTATTGACGGGCCGCCATCATGGAAATTCCTTGCACTTCATGCAGGTTGACGTTTACGGGGTTTTCATTGAAACCTAGGGATCTCTTGGAGAGTGAAGTGAAGTTGTTTCATGAGGAATATCTCTCACCCTTTCACGCTTGTGACATGTTTCATATATTCTAGCTCATTCTTTCAGTTCTATGTTTTACTTTAATGGAGGAAATGTCGTCATTTTCTCTCACTCTTTCACACCTATGTGATAATTAGTATAGGACTATCTTTATTTTCTTCTTCGAACTGAAGTAGTAGTTTTTCATAGGGAATTTTTGGAGCATGGGAGAAGCGGTATAAAACGTCCAGCGCGGTAGCGGGAGCGATTATTATTCGTCGGATTTTCCTAGTGAATTTAACTTTGGTGATTATTTCAAATAACTGAGAGTCTTGTTGTTCGCTTGAACCTTGCTGGTTGCATTTTTGAGTTGCCAAAGTGTGTCAGACTAAGAGCCAAGGTACCCCTTGGGTTAGTACGACATTTTTGATCTTGTGGTTGATTCCCTGGCGACAGATTTCTTGGGAAGCCTCTGCTTGATTATATTTGGTAATTTGATTATAGCGATTAGCTCGGAGAGATTCTAACGTGGTGTTTTCGTGGTTCTATGAATTGCGGAGGCATAGCGAAGGGATTTCTATCAGCGCAGAGGCAATTAGTTATCGCGGTCGAAATAATTGATTGTTTTTGAAGTTCGTGCTTTTGTAATTTAACTTAGTTGAGTGTTGCTGAAATAGTATTCTTGTGTCATGCTAAGGTGTGCCTTGGAGATGCAGGAATATTATGGAAGTGACTTTGTTTTATTTTACGCAAAGAACAATCAATTATATTTTAAAGTTTTGTTAGATTCACTAGTGAGGCAATAACAGAGACATGGTTCTTTGTTAGAGAATAGTGTGTAGCCGCTGTCTCCTCGTTTTTTATTATTACGAGTTGCTAGCTACTCGGGCATTGGTTTATTTAGAGCGAGCGCTTATTTGACAAAACTCTGGATACACCCTTGCACCGCAGCCTTATTTATATATTTATCTATACACAAACATATAGGGAAAAGTCAAGTTTACGGCATAAACCCAATCCCACCGCCCAAACTTGACACTTTTGGGTTATAGGGACACACTTAGGTACACACCTAGCTGCGAACCCACAGCGCTTTCTCTTAATTTCACTCTGCTAGCAAATCTTCATTGCACAATCGAAGATTTGACATCACACACTACACGTTTAAAGTAAATGTGAAGCTGATTGCTTCTAGTTTGTCTCAACACAGTAGAAATTGCGGGGTTAGAGGGATAGGCTGGGCAATAGACACATTAGGCTAGGGATCGCGTTTTATTGGGAGTCAATAACTTAGTTAGGCAATTTAACCTTCCAAATAACTTCTTTATTGAATTTTGCATCAGTTTTAGCTTGGGGAATGGGTCAGTGTTTTGTATTGAAAATTATCCGAGGTCAAGCAAAGCAGTACCTTAGTCAATCTTCATACCATGTGGGTGAAATTGTCTAGCAAACAAGGATTATTTTTGATATGATTCAGTGTCTCCGTTTCGCGGGTTGAGATTTGGTATAACATTCGATCCAAACCTTAAGATAACTTACCTTATGAATATTCAGCACGATGATGGTAGGAAATAAAATTATACCAATTTATAATTAAACTCAATAAATAGAGTTCTGTTCAGTCTAATAAAAAGAGACTAACCTGATATTATAAAATTATAAAGTGTTATAAAACATTTTCATAACCATTATAAATAAATATTCATCTTCGCATCCGAACTGCCTAAAAAGGAGTTTGAGCTGTGAACCTTTTAGAAAAATCTAATGGGAAATATTTGAAGGTAGAAATCTAAAAACTACTTTTCCAAATAAATGGAATTATCTGTTAGGATCAGAGCTATTTAGTGAAGAATTAGTTCTATTGACTTTTGAATTTACCTAAGGGTATATTTTTATTGAAACTAAAACCTTTTTATTCTAAAATTTATGGAATAATAATTTGTTTCTCAAGTTGTAAATTCTTGCATTGTGAAATGATAGATAAAGGAAGTCTAATCATTCACAAAATAAAGTAAAATAAAGATTCATATTATAATAATGTAAATTTTGCAGAGAATTTGCCTGTATTTTATTATTGGATTTGAAACTTAAGTAAAATAAATACTTACTAATATTTCTTGTTCAGCACAAGAATGAAGTGTAAATGAACATAGAATTTACTCAATATGAAATGTAAATTTCAAAGAAGAAATCAATAACAATTTATGTCCAAAAGAGACGACATAACTTTGTTATATTATAAAATCTTGAAGCACACATGTGAAGTTTCTTGCTGGTTCTTTTCTTCATGATAAGTGCTTTACGAACCAGTGGTACTCATAAATTATTTAAATGAATAAAGTAAAGTTAAATGTAATAAAATTATTTTAGAGAAAAAAAGTTGGAGGGAAACCCAATTCACAAGAGGTGAGGTTTACTAGGTTCAGCGGGTCGGAGCTGTCCTTTTACCAACAAACAAAAATGTTTGTATGATTTTTAGCTTACAATTAATTCACTTTATCGAATTTCTAATATTTATATTTTAATTCAATGAAAAATCTCTGAGTAAAGTTCACAGTATTTAAATGAAGTCTAAGTATAATTTAACTATTACGAAATTGATAATGAGTTTCAATCTAGTAGTAAAAGAAGGCAAAATACTTTAATTTAGCTAATTAATTTCCTTTACTATCTTTTACACTGAATGAGTAGGGTACTTTTAACTTTGCGGCATACATACCTACGTTATTGTCCTAGTAAGCATCGCACTAATAGTTGTTATATTATGCATTATAAATTCACTTTAATCTATCTAAAAGCTTCCTTTAGCTAAGCATTATAATTCTGACATTAAGGCAATTAAAACTAGAAATAAAGAAGGCAGGGTAGGTTTATTCATTTAATTACTTACGTTTGTTTGATCACTATTACTTTTCTTACAACTAATCACTTCAATATTCTATTATTTTCACTGATAGGGTTGTTATCACTATAGCCAGCTTTCCAAGAGATTACATACTTTCCCTATTAAGAGTCTTGGTTAATTCGGATTCATAATGTAGGTCCTACCACTAGAACGATCATGACAAAGGCCATAATAATTATTATTTTAAATTCTCGGATTAGCTAGTTACATTATTTCTATTTATTTATGTTCTGTTAGGTATAGTAACGTAGGTCTAGTAAAGGGGTGTTTACAATGTGGGGCCGCGATCAGGATTTATCTATTTATTTATATTATTTATATTATTTTATTCTAGTAAGAAAGGCCATGTTACAATATGGGGTGCCGTGGCGTAGGATCTGTTTATTCTATTTATTTATGTGGTGCTCCATTTGAGCACACAATTTGTTGTCGTGTGGGTTGTGAGAGGTACGTGATTTCTTGGAAAGTTGACTTCAATTCACTAGGTTACTTATTTCACTAACACTTTTGCACATAGCGTCTTGTTTGTCTTCAGGCGAGAGCCTCGAGGTTGTAGGCAAAGGCAGTTTTTTCGTTTTTCATTTTCTAGATGACTCTTCTGAAAAGAAACAACATTGGGAGTTTAGTTGGGTTGGTCAAGTCTTAAAACGATTGGCGAGCAGATTTTACGTGATGGGGGGGCGAAAGCCAAGGTATTTGGTTCTGTTTAGTTACCTGTTTAGCGTGGATAATAGATTTCCATGGGTTTCATGTCTGATTCGATTCTTGATTAGTTTCTCTTGATTTGCAGTTTTGCAGCATGTTTTCTTCGTTACTCGACGAGTTGAAGTTTATATTGGTCGTTAATTCGGGCTTCTAGGTTGAAAAATGGGAAAATCTAGTTATTTGCAGATTTTTGATGCCTTGTATTTGTTCATTTATTGCATTATCTTGTCGTGCACGAGCGTTTCACAAAATGGCGGCCGTCGGGCGACACCGCGAGTACCGCGACACCGTGGCGCCGCGCTGGCTGCCGTGCGCTGCGCTGTTCAGAGCGCTGCGCTGGGTTTTTTGAGCAAAAGGGGGCGATTCTGAAGTGCAACTGGTAGATGTTATATTGTTGTGGGTGATATGGCTTGTGAGGAGAAAATCGGTAGGCTACTTGTTGTTATTCATTTGTATTTTTATTATTATACTAGCTTTTGCCCGTGACTTCGTCCGCGTGAACTGTAAAAAACAGGGTGTGCTTTGGTCTTTGGTGTGGAGGACAGATGGTTTATTGACTGTGTGTTTTACTGATAAGCTAGTGTCCCTATTCAAAATTTCATCCATATTTGTTGAGCCGTTTCTCTAAATTAGCTATATTTAAAATTTCATCCATATTTGTTGAGCCGTTTCTCTAAAATTAAGTTTATTTAAAATTTCATCTATATTGGTTGAGCCGTTTCTTAAAAATTACTTTATTTAGAATTTTATCCATATTTCTTCAGCCGTTTCTCTAAATTAACTTCATTTAAAATTTCATCCATATCTGTTTAGCAGTTTCCTTAAATTTGCTGTTTTTCAAATTTCATCCATATCTGTTTAGCCGTTTCCTTAAATTTGCTGTTTTTCAAATTTCATACATATCTGTTCAGCCGTTTCTCTAACTAACTAACTGGATTTGAAATTTCATCCATATCTGTTCAGCCTTTTCTATAAACTAACTGGATTTCAAATTTCATCCATATCTGTTCAGCCTTTTCTATAAACTAACTGGATTTCAAATTTTATCCATATCTGTTCAGCCGTTTCTCTAACTACCTAACTGGATTTCAAATTTTATCCATATCTGTTCAGCCTTTTCTATAAACTAACTGGATTTCAAATTTCATCCATATCTGTTCAGCCTTTTCTATAAACTAACTGGATTTCAAATTTCATCCATATCTGTTCAGCCGTTTCTATAAACTAACTAGATTTCAAATTTCATCCATATCTGTTCAGCCGTTTCTTTAAACTTAGTGTATTTCAAATTTCATCCATATCGGTTCGGCCGTTTCTTTAAGCTATCTCTATTTCAAGTTTCATCCATTTCCATTCAGCCATTTCAGCGTGAAGGAGTAACAATTGACTTTTATGAACTAACTATAAATAATAATTCCATTTAATGACGTTTAGCCAAATTGAGAAACAATAAAACAATTAAGATTAGATTGCGGATTTATTGTAGGTAGATTACCGTAAGAAACGAGAATAGGCCCCTATTTTATTTTGAAGGTCTATGTCATGCACACACTCATAGGGTTAATTTGCATTCATTCAATCATTCACTCAAGTCAGGGCATTCACAGACAAACTTTTCTTTTTTTTTGTTCTAGCTAGACACAGATTAAAAAAAAAAAATAAGTGAGAGCTGTCAATATTGTCAATAGATTATTGGGATGTTTTTGGAAAATAATTACCTTATTTTTCGGGTCCACTACCAGGTTTACTACGTCTTTCCGAGACATTTGGCCTCGTTACATTTTACCTATGACTACCTAAGGGACCTATGAGAATAATGTAAAAATTCACAGGGAAAATAGCTTTTGAAACAAAATGAAACGGCAGGGTTTTCTATCATGTAATTAATTTACTATCATAATAAGCATTGCACTGAGTGCTGCGCTGAGTGGTCTCTTCATCCATCTGTGGGGGTGCCACTGGACGCTGTATGAATCATCTCATTGTGAAGCGTAGACGAAAGGAATTTGTTTTAGAACATTATTTTCTCTAGTAGTATTGCGGACTCTCGAAGGATCTCTTCATTTCTTCATGGCGGCACTATTTATCTTGCTAAGTTCAATTTTTCTCTTTCACTGAACTTAGGATCTTGTCGGAGTCTCGGTTTTTGTGGTAGAAGTTGTCGTGAACAATGTAGATTCATTTTCTTTCTTGTTGAGGGTATTCTGAAAGAGAGAGTAATGCAGAAGTTAGAAAAAGTAAATTCATACGGACGGGGGGGCGGACTTCAGTTTTTCGAGCGGACTCTGGTATTTGTAAGTTCGGGGGGGGGGGGCGATTTTGTTCTGATCTATGATGGCCTAGTGGAAGAGCGATGGACTTGGAGGCGAGAGACTCAGATTTGGTTACCGCAGCGGGCATGTAGCTATAACTTTGTTTATTTTGCAGGTACCTACGTTTGTGATTTTTTTATGGCAGTGCTACTCGTTAGTCATTGTGAGAGAACCTGAGTGTAAGGGAGATTATACTTTTAGCAATAGGCGCCAGTTTGAGTGGTGATTGTGCTCGAACTCACTCTCTGAAAGAGAAGGTCTTTGTCCGGCTGGTGGGAATGTGCAGTTGTACGGTCTATTTCTTGCTTTCTTACCTTATCTTAGCCTTCTTTTGTTTGCGGTTGGTGAAAAAACAGGCACGTTGAGATTTCGTTTGTAGCTCATTGTCCAATTTCAGGTTGCTTTGTTGTCTTGAATTTGCTCATTACACCGTTCCCGCCGACGTATTTGTGCGTAGTAAAGACGAATGGAGATTAGGGGATGTTCCAGGGCACAACTATTGAGGCATTTATTGAAGAATAAGCTAGTTAATCGCGTGAAAATAAACTTTGTTTCTGTTTGTCGTTTGGTTGAACTTGACGTTTGGGTTGGTTGGTTGACACTTCCGTGAGGTTGCGTTCCGAAATCACAAAAAGTTGTCGCATGTTCTCTTTCACGAACTTTTGAATTTCTTTGTCATAAAGTTTCTTCTTTTCTTTTATCGGGAGCAGACTGCAGATCCACGTTGTGTAAAGTATTCAAAGATTTCATTCGAACAAATTGGTCTACCTACTTTTAGATTAACTTTTCGCGGTGTTTTCTCTCACTCTAAGTCTCATTTTAAATTATCTTGCCATATTTGTGTACACGTGAGCTTGTGACTGACTGGACATAGCTGGGAAACCCCTCGACTGATTTGGCTTGTGTTCGAGTTTAGAGATTCTTTTGGTTTCTTTTGCCCGCGTACTAAATTTCATGACGATCGGACCAAGTTTGCTCAAGTTATCGTCGAACGATCATGCATACAAACATATAGACATACAAACACCGGATTGTTCCAGCGGACTCTGATAACTTCTATCACTTCGCCTCACTCGCTCGTTCATCAAACATACAGACGTACAGGTGCCGGATTGTTCCAGTAGACTCGGAGAACTTCTCATGCTCTTGCTTCTTAGCTCACTCGTTCAACAAACTTACAAACATACAGACATTCAGACATACTGGTGCCGGATTGTTCGGGTAGACTCGGAGAACTTCTCTTGCTTCGCTCACTCGTTCTTCAAGCTAGAAAATGTTAGATGACGGTGATAAGACGGTGCGCCTGCTACGAACATGCTGGCAAACTTTCCCAAGCAGTGAGTTTACGTTAATCAGGCGTTTCGATGTTGGTACATGATGGTCAAATTTGACAGGGTAGAATCTCTCTCTCATGCTAGGCGTGCATCACAATCGTTTGCAGAGTAATATCAAAGTTGTCAAACTCAAATTCAGTTTCTCAAGTTTCGTTATTTTGTTTTGCTTAGATTTTACCTACAGTGTAAACTTACTCGATTCTAAGTCGGTTAATACGAATATAAATCAAACACAATACATACTTGCATGTTCCATATCTGCTTATTTGTTTAATCAAACGAATCTAAAGCTAGCATGCTATATTTTAGCAACTGAAACTTACTTACTTGTCTGTAATTAGTGCAATAATAATTAGTGTACAGGACGCACGTAGGGAGTTTTGGAAAACGGGTTGTCTCAACATGTAATATCTTTTAGCATCTAGGATCGTGTAATAATAACCAAATTCAGGCTTGTTACTAGATCCTTATTTACTTTTCTTTCACGCTAGCTTTTGCCCGCGACTTTGTCCGCGCAGACTTGGTTTTTCCGTTATCACGAAAAAAAAGAAATAGCCTAGATGTAGCACTCAGCGATAGATAAGCTTCCCATTAGTGCGGGAGTTTTTAAAGTCCGATCAGTGGTTTCGAAGATTACTTCTTACATACATAATTACGTACATACGACAGCACGTTAGAGTGTGCGCTTTTGTTGTAAAAATAGCTTGTAACGTAACTGAGTAGAGTGCTGGCATGTAGGGATCGATGTGCTGTCGTGGTACAAACTTTTCTTCTTCATAATAGCGTAGTTAGACGGACAAAGCGGAATTATCAGACAACGGTCTAGATTTTACGATGAACTAGATGAAGGGCTTTCGGTTTTGGAAAACGGAGTCATTAAAATTATTCTTAAACAAATGTACTTTTCTATCGGGTGGAATAGAATGTTTCAGTACCTAAAGTATTTTATTATTTCAGTACCTAACGTTATTGAGAACTCTTACATACTATGAAAAGCTGTGATAGTCACTTTTCCAGCGTTACAAAATTAATATACACAGCCACTGTAGGTAGGTAGGTCGATTAAAACGTTCGATTGTCGTATTCCATTCCGTTTCGTCATTTGAAGACGCCACATACCTACCTATCATGCAATTGATTAATTCGCGTAGACCGGTAGCTAAGTAGTTAGCGTAAAAGATAATGCACTGGACCGGCGATCTGAAGGGAGATGGTTCGAAACCAGCCCCTGGAAATAAAATAGTTTTTTTTTCTTGTTTCTATTTTTCTTTTGTGTGGATAAACTTTTATAATATTCAGAATTTATTAATTCTCTACAGATTAAGTTGCATGTTAGTTATAGGATAGCTACAGGGTCGCGGAATTATTGCATTAGTGTTACATTATAGATCTAGAGCCGTGTACACGTCATTTCAATAATCTGAAGAACTTTAATAAAATTGAAATTGATTGATTCAATTCGGTGTTGAATCACTACAGAAATTGAATGTTATTTGGTACTATCTGTATGGTTATTAGGGTAAAAGATTCTAAAAGTTATTCGAGTAAAAATACATTCTTGTATGTATGTAGGTACCTATGTTTTGAGCAAGCATTTTTTTTATTGAACTTTTGGGCAGGTGCAGATTATGATAAGTACTTATGCATAATCTAGGTTGATTACAAAGTAGGAATATTAACTCTTCTGTCATAGTCATCATCATTATGTTTCAAATAATATGTATCATCTGAGAGATTAATTAATTTATGAACTTTTTATAAGAAAATGAGTTTGGGACATGTTATGTATTGCAATTTCAGGAATATTAACTCTTCTGTCATAATCATCATCATTATGATTAAAATATTTATCATCTAGGAAATAATTAATTTACGAACTTTATTCATCCTGCACTTCATTCGGAAGATATGTTTGGACATGTTATGTGTTACAATTTCATTACAAAGTGTTGGTAGAATGAAATTAAAACCAAGCTTTGAAAGTAAGTAGGGTCGGGTAGTAAATAAGGGACCGGTGACATATTAAATTATTTATTTATTATTGCGATATTTATGACTGGAATATTATTGGTATAAATTGCACAATTGCATTGCCTGGCGCAGGATCGTGAGAGCTGGCGTGAGCATAGGGAGACTTTTGCTCGGTGGTGGGTGCTAGCAGGCTGATGATGATGATAATGATGATGAAATTGTAGGGTCAGGGTGTTTTATTATGGACCACTGAAATAACATTTTATTATTGATCTATCTAATTAATTAATATTTTTATATCGAAAACCGAAGGTTGTCGGTTTGTAATACCTATAGGGTTAAATAGCACATTATGGACCACCAAAGAAAACTTTTTTTAACCTATGAATTATCTGGAAGAAATTGCTATTAGCAATAGGGTCGTCAGTTGTATTTTAATATTAATACTATTTATTAGTGTTCTATTCTATTCTAAATTACTAAAAACTCGTTGAGAAAAATAACAAATAGGAAGGTTGTAGTATGGGGTTTGGTATTAGGAAATTAAACGTTGAATTTAATTGTTGAATCATATTATTCAATTCACTTTGGGAGGGTAAAGTGATCATTGGAACAAGACATTGTTGTGCCATTGAATTGTATAAATCACCTCGTTGCGTAGATGCAAAGGTTAATTTATTTAAGATTACTTATTTTATTAAAAATAAATTTGTTTTATTAAAACAATTATTATTGGAGATAAACTTTTTGGAGTTTAAGATAGTGATGGACCATTGAAGTTAATTATATTATGTTTTGATATCTTTGCAATCAATTTGAATAAAATAGAGTTATGGCAGGTGATAAATTAGTTTGGTTAATTAAGATCTGATGTTCATAGATATTTAGAGAAAAGGAAGACCTAGTGAGTTTATTTAAGTTTTCCCTGGGTTTTGTGCAATGTGAACTACATTATCTTTTTACTAAATGGAAAAACAGGTTGGGGATTGTTGTTTTAACAAATGAACCAGTTATAAAAAAAAAAAACACTGACTCATTTGAAAACATTACTGTAGTATAACTTTGGTTTACCGCTTCTTCTTTACGTGGGCTTGTGATTCAAATAAGTGGCGTAGAAGAAACGAAAGAGAGAGAATGAAATGGTGAATGGTGATTCTAGAGATGTATGATTATTATTCTGACTAAAATATATTTATCGACTTGACTGACTATTACTTTAATATTATATTATATGTATGTTAAAAAGGGCTTAATTGAATCAAAAGATTTCCATACGGGAAGAAGCCAAGTTTATGAACATAGAAACTTTGATACACACACACATTTACAAATACCTTCCTATAAGAGATGGGCATAGATTGTAGATCCGTCACTCAAGAGACACGCTCATGCAAAGCAGGCTTATATGGAGGTCTAACTCTACATGCAGCCACTTGATTTGGCAATCATTTTCCCCACACTAAGTCGTGCGAATGGAGAATTATCACAAATGTTTGAGTATTCTTGGTGTCAATATTAATAAGAATTTTATATTTAGCTTGGGACACGTTGATATTTTGAAACTTTTCTATTGGAATAAAAAGTTTCTGGTTTTAGAATTGTTGAGATAACATGGCTAAAGAAGGAGGAGAAGAATATTAGTTTAATTTTTCGAGATTTGACATCAGGCTGATTCTCCTTTCACATTATACTTTAACATACACCAAATTTTATGATGCGATCTCGTTAAATGGATATCGGGATATGGGGCGGAAGAACTTGTATAGTAAATTATCAATCTTAAAGGATGGTCGGGAGAGGCTACTGTCTCTAGGTCTATAGAGGGGGAAGTTCATTTATCGAGCTGCGCAGTACAATGATGAAAACGGAGGCTCCATGAAGGAACCTTCTTTCCTTATGAAAGAGAAGAGATTCACAACCTTTTCTTCCCTCATAACAATGGACTCCGTAAATCTTGGGCGAGAAGTTGCTTTACATGATTCAGACGTCAGCTGTTCTGTTATTCATATTCTGAGGTGGTTGACTATTATTTGGTTTAAAATACACACCACACACAAAAAGAGTACAGCAAAGGGGAAGTGTTCATAAACTTTGATAGAGTCATTTGTGAATGTCATTTAATTTCTTTGGGGTAGAAGTTTGCTTCAGTTCTTCACTTGCACAATCTTCGGGGGGCGCTGAGACGAACCAGATTGATTTTTCAATCGATTCGCCCAACATTCACAAATAAATAAATAAAATGAGAAATTAATCATGTAAATAATTGCGCCATCTGTTTGTGAAATTGGGAACTACGTTGTCAATTTTCAACTAATCAAATAAATATTAATAAGAAAATCATAACGCCATCTATAGGGCAAAGAGGGAACTAATCAATAGACGACATCTTGCGGAAGGAGGAAGAACTACTTCAGCAGTATTAGGAATGGTTTGAATTTACTAAGTTTAAAAAGCGAAGTACTAGGATTCATTGAGTTGAAAACGCGAAGTACCACTAAATTTCCTTTACTGGGTTCCTTACATTTAATTGAGAATTATCAAGGCAATATTATCAAGGCCGGGGCCAAGTGTAGGTAGATAA
The DNA here is from genome assembly GCA_949319315.1 of Zelleria hepariella. Taxonomy (NCBI): domain Eukaryota; kingdom Metazoa; phylum Arthropoda; class Insecta; order Lepidoptera; family Yponomeutidae; genus Zelleria; species Zelleria hepariella. The sequence continues at coordinate 11,347,695 of OX439393.1, forward strand.
TGGCGCGAGATTTGTCCAATAAACGGCCATCGCGTATTCAAAATTCGAATGTAGTGAAACGTTAATGGAATTTTCGGGTTTTGGAAATAAAATTTGGTATTGACGGGCCGCCATCATGGAAATTCCTTGCACTTCATGCAGGTTGACGTTTACGGGGTTTTCATTGAAACCTAGGGATCTCTTGGAGAGTGAAGTGAAGTTGTTTCATGAGGAATATCTCTCACCCTTTCACGCTTGTGACATGTTTCATATATTCTAGCTCATTCTTTCAGTTCTATGTTTTACTTTAATGGAGGAAATGTCGTCATTTTCTCTCACTCTTTCACACCTATGTGATAATTAGTATAGGACTATCTTTATTTTCTTCTTCGAACTGAAGTAGTAGTTTTTCATAGGGAATTTTTGGAGCATGGGAGAAGCGGTATAAAACGTCCAGCGCGGTAGCGGGAGCGATTATTATTCGTCGGATTTTCCTAGTGAATTTAACTTTGGTGATTATTTCAAATAACTGAGAGTCTTGTTGTTCGCTTGAACCTTGCTGGTTGCATTTTTGAGTTGCCAAAGTGTGTCAGACTAAGAGCCAAGGTACCCCTTGGGTTAGTACGACATTTTTGATCTTGTGGTTGATTCCCTGGCGACAGATTTCTTGGGAAGCCTCTGCTTGATTATATTTGGTAATTTGATTATAGCGATTAGCTCGGAGAGATTCTAACGTGGTGTTTTCGTGGTTCTATGAATTGCGGAGGCATAGCGAAGGGATTTCTATCAGCGCAGAGGCAATTAGTTATCGCGGTCGAAATAATTGATTGTTTTTGAAGTTCGTGCTTTTGTAATTTAACTTAGTTGAGTGTTGCTGAAATAGTATTCTTGTGTCATGCTAAGGTGTGCCTTGGAGATGCAGGAATATTATGGAAGTGACTTTGTTTTATTTTACGCAAAGAACAATCAATTATATTTTAAAGTTTTGTTAGATTCACTAGTGAGGCAATAACAGAGACATGGTTCTTTGTTAGAGAATAGTGTGTAGCCGCTGTCTCCTCGTTTTTTATTATTACGAGTTGCTAGCTACTCGGGCATTGGTTTATTTAGAGCGAGCGCTTATTTGACAAAACTCTGGATACACCCTTGCACCGCAGCCTTATTTATATATTTATCTATACACAAACATATAGGGAAAAGTCAAGTTTACGGCATAAACCCAATCCCACCGCCCAAACTTGACACTTTTGGGTTATAGGGACACACTTAGGTACACACCTAGCTGCGAACCCACAGCGCTTTCTCTTAATTTCACTCTGCTAGCAAATCTTCATTGCACAATCGAAGATTTGACATCACACACTACACGTTTAAAGTAAATGTGAAGCTGATTGCTTCTAGTTTGTCTCAACACAGTAGAAATTGCGGGGTTAGAGGGATAGGCTGGGCAATAGACACATTAGGCTAGGGATCGCGTTTTATTGGGAGTCAATAACTTAGTTAGGCAATTTAACCTTCCAAATAACTTCTTTATTGAATTTTGCATCAGTTTTAGCTTGGGGAATGGGTCAGTGTTTTGTATTGAAAATTATCCGAGGTCAAGCAAAGCAGTACCTTAGTCAATCTTCATACCATGTGGGTGAAATTGTCTAGCAAACAAGGATTATTTTTGATATGATTCAGTGTCTCCGTTTCGCGGGTTGAGATTTGGTATAACATTCGATCCAAACCTTAAGATAACTTACCTTATGAATATTCAGCACGATGATGGTAGGAAATAAAATTATACCAATTTATAATTAAACTCAATAAATAGAGTTCTGTTCAGTCTAATAAAAAGAGACTAACCTGATATTATAAAATTATAAAGTGTTATAAAACATTTTCATAACCATTATAAATAAATATTCATCTTCGCATCCGAACTGCCTAAAAAGGAGTTTGAGCTGTGAACCTTTTAGAAAAATCTAATGGGAAATATTTGAAGGTAGAAATCTAAAAACTACTTTTCCAAATAAATGGAATTATCTGTTAGGATCAGAGCTATTTAGTGAAGAATTAGTTCTATTGACTTTTGAATTTACCTAAGGGTATATTTTTATTGAAACTAAAACCTTTTTATTCTAAAATTTATGGAATAATAATTTGTTTCTCAAGTTGTAAATTCTTGCATTGTGAAATGATAGATAAAGGAAGTCTAATCATTCACAAAATAAAGTAAAATAAAGATTCATATTATAATAATGTAAATTTTGCAGAGAATTTGCCTGTATTTTATTATTGGATTTGAAACTTAAGTAAAATAAATACTTACTAATATTTCTTGTTCAGCACAAGAATGAAGTGTAAATGAACATAGAATTTACTCAATATGAAATGTAAATTTCAAAGAAGAAATCAATAACAATTTATGTCCAAAAGAGACGACATAACTTTGTTATATTATAAAATCTTGAAGCACACATGTGAAGTTTCTTGCTGGTTCTTTTCTTCATGATAAGTGCTTTACGAACCAGTGGTACTCATAAATTATTTAAATGAATAAAGTAAAGTTAAATGTAATAAAATTATTTTAGAGAAAAAAAGTTGGAGGGAAACCCAATTCACAAGAGGTGAGGTTTACTAGGTTCAGCGGGTCGGAGCTGTCCTTTTACCAACAAACAAAAATGTTTGTATGATTTTTAGCTTACAATTAATTCACTTTATCGAATTTCTAATATTTATATTTTAATTCAATGAAAAATCTCTGAGTAAAGTTCACAGTATTTAAATGAAGTCTAAGTATAATTTAACTATTACGAAATTGATAATGAGTTTCAATCTAGTAGTAAAAGAAGGCAAAATACTTTAATTTAGCTAATTAATTTCCTTTACTATCTTTTACACTGAATGAGTAGGGTACTTTTAACTTTGCGGCATACATACCTACGTTATTGTCCTAGTAAGCATCGCACTAATAGTTGTTATATTATGCATTATAAATTCACTTTAATCTATCTAAAAGCTTCCTTTAGCTAAGCATTATAATTCTGACATTAAGGCAATTAAAACTAGAAATAAAGAAGGCAGGGTAGGTTTATTCATTTAATTACTTACGTTTGTTTGATCACTATTACTTTTCTTACAACTAATCACTTCAATATTCTATTATTTTCACTGATAGGGTTGTTATCACTATAGCCAGCTTTCCAAGAGATTACATACTTTCCCTATTAAGAGTCTTGGTTAATTCGGATTCATAATGTAGGTCCTACCACTAGAACGATCATGACAAAGGCCATAATAATTATTATTTTAAATTCTCGGATTAGCTAGTTACATTATTTCTATTTATTTATGTTCTGTTAGGTATAGTAACGTAGGTCTAGTAAAGGGGTGTTTACAATGTGGGGCCGCGATCAGGATTTATCTATTTATTTATATTATTTATATTATTTTATTCTAGTAAGAAAGGCCATGTTACAACGCTCACGCCGGGGCAGCGGGCCCGGGGCCGGCACCGACCGCGCCGCCGCCGCCGCTCTTGCCGCGTGCTGCTGGGCAGCGCGTGCTGCCGCAGATCGACGCACCTTGTTCGCCTCCGTTTGTGCCTAATGTGTTGAACAGACCTAAACGCACTCGCAAGCCAGTAGACCGATACGGGTTCAACATAAATTAAAATGTAAAATACTTTTTAGTACCTAAGTACAATCTAATGCCTTTTGGCAACCTATAGGTAGTTATGACGTACCTACTTAGTGGAGTAGTTACCTACTTCGAGTAATGTTTTTGTTTTTTTTATATATGAAATAGTTTTCTAGTTCCTAAGGAAATTAATGGGGTTATTCTTAGTTAGGATACCTCTAATTAAGGAGGGAAGAATGTTGTGTATCTACCCCAAGCTTTGATGATTACGTTTGTATGTGTACCCTCTATTTGCGAATATAAGTTAGTCTCGAATTGAACGTCTTTGATTTAGCTCCCGATATAACACTGTGAACTATGAATGAACTGTGAATGAACTATGAATGAACTATGAACTATGAATGAGCTGTGAACTATGAATGAACTGTGAACTAAAAGAGTGAACTAGTTCAGTGAATGAAATGAACTATATCATTCTTTTCTTTTCACTGAAGCGTTTCGCGCACCTCTAGTGACGAGACCACTCGGCGCTGCAGTGCCTGGGACATTGCTTTAGATGGAGAAGGCTTGCCTAGCACCTATATCATCCTGACAGCTTAGTCGGCCTAGCCCACAGGAAAGACAATAAGTCAATACGTGTGGAGGCAACTAAGTCGCGGGTTTCCTCACGATGTTTTTCCTTCACCGTTAAAGAGTGATATAGCTACTACAAATTCACGAATGTACGTTACTTTGAAATTAAACAAAGATACATGCCCGCATAAAACATCGTAAGGAAACCTGAGTGTATGAGGCATTATACCCTCAACGCAAAAATCGCCAACCCGCATTGAGCACGCGTGGTGATTAAGCTCGAACTCTCTCTCTGAGAGAAGGCCTTTGCCCAGGTAGTGGGACATGTACGATTGTACAGGCTATATCTTATCTTTATCTTACATGCCCGCACTGGGAATTGAACCTGGGACCTCTTGCTTCAGAGTCCAATGTTCTTACCACTAGGCCACCACCGCTGCCACCGCTGCCGCATCTTAGTCAGCCGTCAGGAAACCTAACCTAAGTAAGTCCAAAATAAGAAAGAGAAACGAAAATAAATAAGTGTTTGTTGTCCGCCAGGTACATAAGCGGCAGCATGGCGTACGTGGGCGGCGCGTGCGAGCCGGGCCTGGCCGCGTGGAAGCCCCCCGGCAACTATCTGCCGCGGGGCGAAGCGCCGCCGCCCTACGAGGAGGTGGTGGCTCAGAGCCGCGCCGAGACTGTGAGGTATGTCATACATTGTGGAATGCGTTCCGTAATACATATTGTAGTCTACAGGGTGAAATCGAATTCGATAGCGGAACTTTAAGTAGGCTGTCTACTGATCACTACGAACAACTTGTACTAGGTGGCAAAACAATGGAGCGTAGAAAATATCAGCTGTTCCACACATTTGGTGCAGTACTGAGTCTGCCTACCTTGTGTATTGTTATCGATTTCGAATTCGATTGCACCCTGTAGATTAGGGTACTTTCTTACGCAGGACTAAAATACGTACGTCCATTCGCTCCGCAGCATTTAAGTAGAGAGGAAAATGTTTAAAGTCGGCAAAATGAATTACGAAAAACCTACCCAATACCTATATAAGTTTGTATGGGTTCTATGAAGTTATAAGGGACGTGTGAAAAGCGCGTCCTAGTAAGGCACTGTACTAGTAAGTCATGTTGCAGAGTCGCGCTAAGACAACGAGATTTGTATGGCTTGTTTGATGTTGTATTGAAAGTTTAAATAGCCGCCCAACGAGAAGTAAAGCCGCGCTGAGAAAAGGAGATTTGTATGAAGTTGTATGGAAGCTTTGATAAGCATTGCCGCCGCACGAGAAGGACGTTGCGCAGTGTCGCTCTGAGACCACAACGTTTTATGATGTGTATCCCGACTGAGACGTCTGTACTTCTGTAGCATTCACCAAAAAGCATTCTCTTACAATAACCTAACTTACTAACCTTCCCACCCTACTAACAACTAACCCCATTTTAACAGTTCCCCCGTTTGGGCAGAAATGCTTTATATTTTTCTAGGATCAGCGACCAGCCCTACCACCGCGGGTATCCCACGACGATGGAACAGATAGCAAGGGGGGAGGAGCCCCATGCTCCGATGGGAGTGACGCAGTGCGGCAATATGACACAGTGCAACGGACATGGCTACGCTAACATGCAGCAGCGGCCTGTGGCACAGGTAAGAAACATTCTTATGTTGCTTTGTTCCACGTTGCCAAGGAAACGGTGCTATTCAGGGAACATAGCACAGTAGCAGGGGCACCCTATTGCGTAGAATTGAGGCCCAGTAGGACGCACAACTAGCGCCGCCAATAAAAAAATATATATCTTCTTTTTGGATGCGTTTTTTGCTAAAAACTCTCCTAAAAGGCGATAACTGATTGCATTCATAGTTTCTAGGATCTGGAATCCAAACCTTAGGTCCTAAAAATTGTTAAGCCTCGCGTTGAGATTTTGCAGGAGAGTTTTTAGCAAAAACCCATCCAAAAAGAAGATTTGTTTTTTTTTTATTATTGGCGGCTCTAGTTGTGTGCGTCGTACTGGGCCTTAATATACTTTTACGAAATGACTCTTTGAAGGACCAACTTTATCCATCTAACAACTTCATCGATCTCTTAGGCCCGTTTTCTGAATTGAGAATTTTACTAAGTAAATACTTAAGTACCGTTCTGTCACGTACTTTTGTGAGAAATCTGCAGAGACAGAAGCGAATTTCTCAATTCAGCAATCGGCAGTTAGTCCTGCATATTTTCGAACGGTAGGCACTCAACCAACTATGAATTGCGACTATGAATTTGGCGCGTTAGATCGCTATCTATCGTTTTGAAAAAATATTTGCACCCAATATACCGTGAGCTCAAATTGCTTCATTCACTCTACAGATGCCGAATACCCAGAATTGCTACAATGCGCCACTGCTGCAGCCCGTGCCGATGGGAGAGAGCCGAGAACAACACAACCCGATGCCGCACCACCTTCTGGCACCGAACAGTGAGTTAAGAGGCCCCTTCAGGACCATGGGAACTCGGCGACGGCCAAGCGCGTGAAACACTGTTTTCTATAGCTGTTTCACCCAGAGCGAGACGGGGCGCGGGAAAAGTGAGAGGCAATGCGGCTGTATGAGTCTACGTGTGTTCGTGTCCTTTCGCGAGTATCTAGTTGTAGTTGTAATGCAATAGATCTATTTTCCCAAAATTTTTCGTAGTTCAGCTGCCGTTTCTACATTTTATTAGGTATTTAAAAAAAAAAAATCTGACAAGTCTAACACATTTTCCCAACACATGTTCCCAAGGTAGTTAGACTCCAATAGATAGTGTAATAATGTAAGTCAATAACAGCTGAAAGTAACCCCTTTTTCGGCGCGAAAAAAGCATCGCTCTAATTTCTTTCAGGCTATCTTTTATTATAAAATCTATTTGCAAACCTCCATATTGGTCATCTACTGATATAAACGAAGTTTCAGCAAAATCCTGTAGTTTAGAAATTAAACCGGAACTACGTTTGTATGGGAAAATGGTGCTCTAACGCCCTCTTAGGCCAGTTATTAATATATTAGCTTCTCCAGTTATAGGCACAAGTCGGCACAACGAGCGCCGCCAATGAAAAAAAAAACATATCTTCTTTTTGGATCTTCTTTCATTAAGTTCTCCGTAGTAAGCGTCTAATACGTGCTTTCGTGTGTACAGCGATGGGTGAAGTAACCACGAGGATGTACCTGGGAATTGGGACATGTTTAGGTAGAGTAGGTTTGCCCAGCACCGATACCATCTCAGCTTGCCTATTCCACTAAATGCGACATCAATACGTGTGGAGACAAATAAGTAAGCCAGGTCCGACGCGATGTAGTCTTATATGCGTGCCACCACCGGCACCACCACAGACAGGCAACAACCTAACCTAACCCCAGGAAACTAAAAAAAACCTGTATTGAACTTTTCCCCCTTCCAGTGCAAGTCGGATATCCGAGCGCGATCCGCCTCACCGGCTCTCTGGGAGCTATCAGCAACCGAGGCCTACTGAGCCTGCTGCAGCGAGAGCCCCAACCGGAGCGCGAGCGGCCGCACAACACCCCTGGCCTTTACGGGAACGGAGGAAATATCCTGCATAGTTCACTGTGAGTATCAGCGGTGGGATCACACTCTAGCATAGTTCACTGTGAGTATCAGCGGTGCGATCACACTCTAGCATAGTTCACTGTGAGTATCAGCTGTGGGATCACACTCTAGCATAGTTCACTGTGAGTATCAGCGGTGCGATCACACTCTAGCATAGTTCACTGTGAGTATCAGCTGTGGGATCACACTCTAGCATAGTTCACTGTGAGTATCAGCGGTGGGATCACACTCTAGCATAGTTCACTGTGAGTATCAGCGGTGGGATCACACTCTAGCATAGTTCACTGTGAGTATCAGCGGTGTGATCACACCCTAGCATAGTTCACTGTGAGTATCAGCGGTGTGATCACACTCTAGCATAGTTCACTGTGAGTATAACGGTGTGATCACACTCTAGCATGGTTCATTGTGAGTATCAGCGGTGTGATAACACCCTAGCATAGTTCACTGTGAGTATCAGCGGTGTGATCACACTCTAGCATAGTTCACTGTGAGTATCAGCGGTGTGATCACACCCTAGCATAGTTCACTGTGAGTATCAGCGGTGTGATCACACTCTAGCATAGTTCACTGTGAGTATAACGGTGTGATCACACTCTAGTATGGTTCATTGTGAGTATCAGCGGTGTGATAACACCCTAGCATAGTTCACTGTGAGTATCAGCGGTGTGATCACACTCTAGCATAGTTCACTGTGAGTATCAGCGGTGTGATTACACTCTAGCATAGTTCACTGTGAGTATCAGCTTTGTGATCACACTCTAGCATAATTCACGGTGAGTATCAGCGGTGTGATCACACTCTAGCACAGTTCATTGTGAGTATCAGCGGTGGGATCACACTATGGCTTAGTTCAGTGTATCAGCGGTGGGAGCATATTTCTGCAAAGTTCATAGTTGGTATAAGCAACCGCAGTAAACCACCGAAAACCTGAGCGCGAGTGCTCACATAACACCCCTGGATTGATTCAGATATTTATTGGTAATTTTCATTACACGACTATCATTTAAGAATAAGTAACATAAAAAAATTGATCATAATTTGTAGGAGGTATTTGCTAGTTAAATCACGGCACAATTTTGCAACGCCACCAAACTTACTTGAGTTCCATTTTCAGACATCGCACCATCCCGCGTATTTCGACCGCTATCGACACCACGATTTTGGACACATCCATCGCCGGCTTCAACCGCGCCGACCGCTCGCTGGCGAGCGAGATCCGCCGCTCGTTCCACAAGCCCAGCGAGACCACGAGGCTTCCCTACACGGATACTGGCCGCAGCATGCCGAGGAACTTGAACCTCGCGAGCAACGAACTTGGCCGAGTCGAGCCGATTGTGGTTGAGACCAATGGGCAGTCAAGGAGGTGACGCACATTCTGTACTCGCTGAAATTTTTGTGCTTTTAGAGCCAAGGGTTTTGTTAGACCAAAATCACTGCCGTTCACACCTCCGTGAACACCTTCACACATGCCACACAATTTGTTATTTGTTATTATTTTTCTTCAACCTATAACCACCCAGTGCTAAAATTCAAGATTCAGATTCAGATTCAAATGTTTTTATTCAATATGCCATAAATAAATTATTTACATTGAACGTAAAAATATTATCTAAAGTAAAAAAATGATATAAATCTGATACTTATTACTATCTAATTCTAAGTATCTAGCTACTTTTATTTCTCCAGCTTCACTAGCTCTGATCGTTCTTGGAGAAGAAGCATGGTAAAAAAACTCCAAGGATCTCCTGCTTAAAAATATAAAAAATAGAAAAAATAAAATAAAAAGATAAATCGGATGGCTCTCTTCTGCAAGATGAAGATGCTCTCAATATCTGCTGCCCGACCCCATAGTAATAAGCCATATGACATAATACTATATGTGGAAGTAACTAAAGTAGACAAGCCTAGCAGTTGCGACGTCAGTCAATTCCCTGATTCTTTTTACAGCATAAGCTGCAGAACTGAGCCTATGAGATAATTTTACAAGTGTAGGTTTCTTTCATTTGGTGTAGGTTTCTTTCATTGCACTCCATTCTTTACAGTCTTGGGCTTTTCTCACCCAATCTTTTCCTGTCGTCGGTCCATCTCGTCGGTTGCCTGCCCACATTTCTACGACCTGTTCTGGGTCTCCACTCCAGTACCCTTTTACCCCATCTGTGGTCTTGTCTTGTTACTTCTTCACAGGGCTATTAATAAATACTTTTGACTTTGAATTTGATTTTGCAGGTCTCGCGCACACAGCGACGACACGGCGACTGGTGGGATTGAAGCCAAACCGCTGGCGAAAACTAGCAACCCGGGCAAGATGGCGGCGACGACACAGGAACAACCCATACCGGCGCCGGCGGCAACTCTGCCGCTCACTGTCGATAAGGTACAGTTTAGCGTGGATATTATGATCCTGTATGGGCCACCTCGTAGTGTGTGGGTCTTGAGATGGATCCCTGTAGTAGTTGTTGTTGTGGATGGCGAGAGTAAAAAATGAGAAGTCCAATCACTGTTTTATTCCGTAGTTACATGGGATAATTTGGGTATTATTTTCCCGTAGATGTGGTTACTTGGAGTGTCAATTGAATTCTACCTAAGTGCTATATTTACTTAATAATGTTAACTCGTTTAGGTACTAAAGTTGCTGACGTTAGTCTAATAAAGTAGAACGCGCGTAAGGCCGCGATTAGTACGGTCAAGCGTGAACCGTACAGATCCTTAGGTACCATACAACGAGCAACCCGGGCAAGATGGCGGCGACGACACAGGAACAACCCATACCGGCAGGGTTGCCGCCTACTGTCGATAAGGTACAGTATACCGTGCATATTATGATCCTGGATAGGAGGACGGATGGTGGACTAGGGCAGTCACGGAATGGTGGTCGACGGTCGGTGGGTAGACCGAAAGCTCGATAGGTCGATGACATTGTCAAAACAGCGAGAGGACCATGGACAAGATCCTTAGGGACCATACAGCGATCGACCCGGGCAAGATGGCGGCGACGACACAGGAACAGCCCATACCGGCGCCGGCGGCAACTCTGCCGCTCACTGTCGATAAGGTACAGTATACCGTGCAGTGGATATTATGATCCTTAGCGATCATACGAGCGACACGGGCAAGATGGCGGCGACGACACAGAAACCACCCCTACCGACAGGGTTGCCGCCTACTGTCGATAAGGTACAGTATACCGTGCATATTATGATCTTGGATAGGAGGACGGATGGTGGACTAGGGCGGTCACGGAATGGTGGTCGACGGTCGGTGGGTAGACCGAAAGCTCGATGGGTCGATGACATTGTCAAAACAGCGGGAGGACCATGGACAAGATCCTTAGGGACCATACAGCGATCGACCCGGGCAAGATGGCGGCGGCGACACAGGAACAACCCATACCGGCGCCGGCGGCAACTCTGCCGCTCACTGTCGATAAGGTACACACGAAAGCACGTCAGACTGGACACTTTTGTTGTAAAGTCGCCCGTAACGTAACCGAGTAGAGTGCTCGCGTGTAAGGGTCGATGTGCTGTCGTGTGTACAATATACCGTAGACAAAAAAAAAGGAACACGAACAGACAAATAAAATTAAAATCGACAGAAACGACTAACAAATCGGATAATATTTAGGGGAAGCCAATTTTCTCAGTTTGTTTTATATTGCAAAGTGTAACTCTCGATCTTCTCATTTGTCCGCAGCCGTCGTGTGAATGTAGCTACGATGGGACCCACGAGCACGGTGCGAGCGGGACGGAGGATGCCGACGACTACAGGAGCGAGTGCGAGAACTGCAAGTCGGCTAGCAGCTCTAGGTATGGCCGATATTAATTAAGCACTTGTATAACCCGTGCCAATAAAGAAAACATTTAGGATGACCTTCAAAACGCGTTGTCTCGTTTTGATTGTTATACAATCTATTATACAAAGACAACGCTAGTTTTGAAGGTCATCCTAAATGTTTGTTAAACAATCAAAACGAGACAACGCTAGTTTTGAAGGTCATCCTAAATGTTTGTTAAACAATCAAAACGAGACAACGCTAGTTTTGAAGGTCATCCTAAATGTTTTCTTTATTGACACGGGCTATAACAGCCAGCTTGGGGCAACATTCAACATCTATCGCGATCGCTTTGAAAGGTAGAGGGATTAAGGGTAGACGATAGCAAGGTGGCGGGAAATTCAAAATTTTCACAGTTTTTTACATTTTGTAGCTAAACTGAAAAATTTTTGTTTAGCGATTTTTCGTTCGCGAGAATAAAACCGTATTCTTTTCATTATTGTAAACAACAGAACAACAATAATTCAGCCGATTATGTGTTCTGGTCTACGACAAGTTTTTTGGGCAGTGCCACTGCTTCGTAGACCAGAACACATAATCGGCTGAATTATTGTTGTTCTTTTGTTTACAATAATGAAAAGAATACTATGTTATTGCCACGAACGAAAAATCGCTGAACAAAAATAGCTCATTTTGAATTTCCCGCCACGTCGCTATCTTTCCACCTTAAGGGATTAAGATCGTGATTGATTTGATTTGATTTTTAAAGTTCTTTATTGATATAATACTTACAAAACATGCAAGAGCTGACACAGTCAACACATACACTAATCGGACAATGTACAGTAAGTTTTATGAGGTTAAATCACCTTTCAAAACCGTCAAAACATGAGTGGTAAAATAATAATTATTACACTGGGATGATCACTACATTCGTTTTGTTACAAAATTATAAACAACTTGAGGAGTTGCGTATTGGTTGCAGAATATTCGTGATTGAGAAGTTGGAATGGAACTGTCACAATTCGTTAGGGCAGAGACGTCGGAATAATAATAAAAAAGTGTTTTTTAGGCGCAGAGTAACAAATAGGAGCAGATGAGGCCGGAAAGGTGGTAGAGAGCGGAGGGGCACGAAAGCGCGCCGCGCAGGCAGCGATAGAATGGTAGAAATGGTAGAAAACACTTTCAAAGAATAGGAAACGTTAAAAAGTATCGAGCTTTTCGAAAAGTCGTAGAACAAAAGTTGTTGGAAATCACATTTAGAAGTTGACGTGTTTAGACAGAGAGAGAACTCTTTATTGCACAACAGAAATAATATTACAGATAACTTCTTACAACAAAATATAGTACAAATGGCGGCCTTATCGCTAAAAGGGATATCGTGTTTCAAGAAAAAGGCTATTATGAGGCGCTGTATACGTCATTGCTACTACAAATTCACAAATGTACGTAACTTTGAAATTAAACAAAGTCATAGATACATGCCCGCACTGGGAATCGAACCAGGTACCTCTTGCTTCAGAGTCCACTGTTCTACCCACTAGACCACCACCGCTTAACGGTGAAGGAAAACATCGTGAGGAAACCCGCGGCTCAGTTGAATTGAACAAAATGCTCTCCGAAGCATTTTGTTCAATTATACTGAGTTCCGGTGGTCTTAATTAAAAAAAACTAGGGTCGAAATTACTCATTTTGTGCAACAAACAACTAAAGCAAAGATAATTTCTGAAAAATCAAAATGGCGCCTACCGTAGAATTTAAGCAGAGTTTTTTTTTCTTCACCCATTCTGGTAGGCAAAGGCAACTATGCCCATACAGCCAAGTCTTCAGTAGAAGTTTTTTATTGATATGAAATGAAAATGAAATTTAATGAAATGAAACCTAACCAAACTCATTCAATCAAATCATTAAATCTGATATTGAAACAAATTAGTAGCTTCTTTTTAGAAATATACGTATTTGCATGAATCATAAAAACTTTTTTAGTAAAAACTTCATGGTTGGTTTTTCTTTTTAATAGACATTATTTTGACAGTTGGGAACGAGAACGCACGAGTGCGGGAAAGGTAAAAAAAAAGCACGAGTGTGTAATAGCCCACATCCCGAACGCTATACGTCCCTGCAATACGCCACTTTTTGAGCAACTGTATTAAACAATGACATTCCAATACAAATGGACAAACTGTTTCGTACAATAACCAAGTCGAAACATGGCACACGCTAATTTCACCCTATTATGCTTCGACTGACTTTTTGTTTCTACATTGCTGCTGACCCTTCAAGCCCTCAAAATGTATTGTGTCACTAAGCGGAAATGTAAATCAATCACGCAGTTTGAAGCTACGTAAGTTGATTTTTGAAGTTTATTGGAATAAAGATAGCAGTGGAGTAGCAATAGCCTATTTTAGTTTTTTGTTATGGGAAAAAAAATCTGTTCCATGTTGCGGATATTATTTTAAACAGTTTATATTCAAAAATATGAAAAATAGGCAGGTAAGTATAATTTTTAAATAGCTTTTTTCCTGAAACATGACAACCCCTAAATGTGATTTCCAACAAATGTTGTTCTACGACTTTTCGAATAGCTCGATAGCTTCTAAGAAAATAATATCAGCGAAGTTTAAAAAACCAGGTGATACCTATAAATCTACTTATTTATCCAGCCCATAAATAAAGCCCACTGCTGGGCATAGGCCTCTTCCTTTTTACGCCAACCCCCTCGGTCTAATGCCAATCTGGTCCATTGTCCTCCCGCTGTTTTGACAATGTCATCGAGCTTTCGGTCTACACACCGACCCTCGACCCATTCTAGGCCACCATTTCGCCCTAGTCCACCGTTGGTACTCCCGCCTAGCCAGATTATCTTCGACTTTGGTCTTCTGCCGAATGAAGAGGGTGAAGTATTCGTGTTTCAGTGGGGCCTGGGGCCTAAGTCTGTAACGCGACGGTGCCAAAAAGGGCTCCCAGTTGACGGCATCAATTACGATTTATTATTCATGCTGTGTCGGTCCTTTTTTTTGTTGTAAGTACAGGAAATATTATTCTGATTCTAATTCTAGAGGATTAGTTCGCTGGTTGTAAGAGAAAAACGAGGAAACCCCTGTTTTGTCTTTCTACTTATACTGGGACGCCATAGACACGCCATTGTGTTACAGACTTAAGCCCCTGGTAGTAAAGTTATATTATTTTAACTAAAGCCTATCCCATGTAGCTTTAGTTGTTTATCCCATCCCTGTAGTGAAAATGCCTGCCCCTTTTCAACTGACTAGGGATAGAGCAAGAACTGTGCAAAAAATTTTAGTCCTTAGAATTTTTACTTTACAAAAGGAGTCTCCATTGTTTTCTTTTATGACTATGTTCATGAAGCATCATTTTGTCTATCTCTTTCTGACCCGCGGGAGGGAAAGAAACAGGAACATTTGTTTACAATCAAAGGTTTTTATTGAAAATTTAATAGTTTCCTTTTAATATTTGTACCTCTTCTCCTGTTATCATATGTAAATAATATTAATTAACCGATGGTAGGTCACACCATCTTTATTTCGCATCGTCAAGGCGTTATTTCGGCACTTTTTTGTACCACATTTTGGCATGTTTTCAGCTGCGTAGTCACCAAACGTCTAATGAAAATATTGTGCTTACACAGAATATAAGCACAATTTTTCAGTTACTTTTTTCGAGCGCCTATGAGTTGTCCATTTGTATTAGAATGTCATTGGTATTAAAAATAAAATTTACATTTTCACTTATACTAAACACGAACATAGTACTCACAAATACAGTAATCCTCGGGATTAGTTACTCCTCTTGGTATGGCAAGTCTTACTAACCGACTCACAAGCCTAACCCCCCTTACAGATGGGTGTTGGAGGAAGGTTGGGTGGAGGAGGCCACCGACGGCACCCAGACGCTGCAACGTCGCGCGCCGCCGCCCGCGCCGCCACCGCCCGCCACCGCCACGCTGCCGCAACCCGTCACCAAGCAGAAGTGAGTGCTCTTAGCTCATCCATAGGTTACAACGGATGAGTGCTAGAGGAAGGTTGGGTGGAGGAGGCGACCGAAGGCACGCAGAAGCTGCAACGTCCCGCGTCGCCGCCCGCCACCGCCACGCTGCCGCAACCCGTCACCAAGCAGAAGTGAGTGCTCTTAGCTCATCCATAGGTTACAATAGCTGAGTGCTGGAGGAAGGTTGGGTGGAGGAGGCCACCGAAGGCACGCAGAAGCTGCAACGTCCCGCGTCGCCGCCCGCCACCGCCACGCTGCCGCAACCCGTCATCAAGCAAAAGTGAGTGCTCTTAGATAACCTATTGTCTATTCCGCACGTTAAAAAACAATGGAAATTCTTAAGGCGCCGTGCATAGTGAATCGCCCGCGCGCAAAGAAAAATGCACAAAATCGATTCCTGTATCAAATACACTAAACAAATTGAAAATGTTCACATATCAAACCCTAGAATTGGGTGATACCTATCTAAAACAGCCAGTTTCGTGTTGACATTCATAAAGGTTTTGAAGCTAGTTTGCTTCAAAAAAAATAGGCGGCGCACTTTTTTTCAAGCAATATATCTTACAATCTGTTATGGATATCAACATAAAACTGGCTGTGTTAGATAGGTCTCAACTAATTCTAGGGTTTGATATGTGAACATTTTCGATTTTTTTAGTGTATTTGCATACAGGAATCGATTTTGTGCATTTTTCTTTGCGCGCCGGCTAATTCACTATGCCCAGCGCCTTAAGCAGTAGGTTTTTAGCGAATAAGACAGCTAATGGTTGCATAGAGCATCTGACCTATTGCTTGCAACGGATGGGTGTTAGAGGAAGATAGTGTAGAGGCAACAGATGGAACAAAGGTACTCTGTCTGCGCCCGCTACACTGCCGCATATCGTCACCAAGCTTTATAATAAGTTGAAAAAATTCACTCGGGACAGGACTTGAACCCGCAACCTCTCGCATACCGTGCAGGCGCTCTACCAATTGAGCTACCGATAGAGATGGGTAGTGGGTTATAACCCAAACGACCCAGTTGGGTTAAAACCGGGTTATAACCCAAATCACCCAGTTATAACCCATTATCGTCTTTTTTGGTAAGCGATAACTAAATACACTCTGTTACAAGAGGTAAAACGTATAACGCTATCAAAAATCCAGTTCGGCGTGCATCGCCCGCCTATTCTATGGTTTGGAATTATACAGGGTGGCCCAAACATAGACGTCGAGCGAGAAAATCTAGTTACCTGACAGCAAGGGCTACCCGAATCACCCCAATGTATGTTCAGCCATTTTTTAGGGTTCAGTACCTTAAAAGGGTAAAACGGAACCATTATAGGATCACTCGTGCGTCTGTCTGTCCGTCTGTCACAGCCAATTTGCTCCTAAACTACTGGACCGATTGAGTTGAAATTTGGTACACGTGTGTAAGTCGGTGACCCAAACAAGGACGTGTAACGTAAATTAATAAATTTTAAACAAGGGGACCACTTTTGGGGGGTAAATTGGAAACTCACTAAAAAGTTTTATAAAATATATCGTGTGACATCAAATGAAAGGGCTCGTTTTAAGGATCTCAAATATATATTTTGTTATAATAGTAAAATAAACAGTTTTGAAGTTATTTAATACGCGAAAATTTAAAATTACCCCCCTTATCTCCTAAAATTTTGAAAAAAAAAACATGAAATAGGTATGTTTCCATAGATTACAGAAAAAACCTATAAGAAGTTCATGGTGTAAAAAATTACTAAGGAAAATATTAATTTTGTTCTAGTAGCATTAGTTCCTCAACTCAGTCAACAGATATCGCTCCACAGTCCTACATCGCGGATCGGGGTATGGTTCGGACTTTCGATTAATGTATCTTAGTAGACTTTGTATGAAGATCTTCCTACGTTCGTTCGTTCGATCTTCCTCATTGTACGGAAACCTCTCAACGCGAGTTAAACTCTCACTTGTCCGGTTTTTTTTGTTAGGTTTTGCAAAGGTTTTGTTGTTTAAACTGAAAGAATTTTTGTACCATTCTGAGGACTAATGCTTTGCGGAAGTTTTTGAAGTCAATAAAAAGTCCTTCCGACCTCAACTTTTTTTTCCCACACAACTTCAGTGATGTTTTCTCGAAAATATCATTAATTGGGGCAGCCCTTGATGTCAGCTGTATAGATTTTCTCGCTTGACGTTCATGTTTGGGCCACCTTGTTTGTATAAAATTATAAACGCGCGCGCAGCGCGCTCAAATTTGAAACGATCTCATAAAAGCGCGCGGACATGCGGGCACGCGTAGTTTAAAAAAACTTCTGCATTACAAATAAGAGTATGCCAATGAGTTCTAATGAACATTATATTTTAAAAGTACGTCTTGGTAATTTTGTGTGAAACTTATGTTTACTAAGTTATTTGAGCTTATGTGATTTTTTTGTAAAGGAGCGTAGACATTTTATAACTACTCTTTGCTTCAACTTGCTTCATTTTCTGGGTTTAAAAATGGATATAGTATATTATTTACTACATATCGCCCAAATATACTACACGCCGCAACGGACCGCATTTGGGAGTAATAACATATTTTGTGTTTTAATGTTACTTTTTTACATTTAAAACATTTTTGTAAACTTTTAAGTAACTTATTTCCCACCATAAATTGTAGGATTATGAAGATGACCTGCTTTTGTGCTACGATTTTCATCAGATAGAAAAGCTGGTTGAAACTTAAATACGAATAATGTCAGGTTATAAAAAAAACTTCTGAATTCCAAACAAAAGTAAGCCAATGAGTTCTAATCAACATTCTATTTGAAAAGTGTCTCTTGGTAATTTTGCGTCAAACTTATATTTACGAAGTTATTTGAGGTTACGTGATTTTTTGTATGGGTGCGAAAACATTTTATGACATTACTCTTATTCTTCACTTAGATTCACTTTCTCGTTTTGAAAATCGGAGTAGGTATATTATTTACCACATTTCATCTAAACATACTACATGCCGCAAGTACCGCATTTGAAAATAATTCAATATGTTATGTTTTATTGTGGTTTTTACCTTAAAAACTGTATTTTTTTTACTTTACTTGACTAATTTTTCACCAAAAGTTGTTCACTATACTTATTAAACTACAGTTTTAAGAGATTCACCGCCCGAAAAAACCGAAAATAATTCAATATGTTATGTTATATTGTTGTTTTTTCGGGCGGTGAATCTCTTAAAACTGTAGTTTAATAAGTATAGTGCTCGTGAAAACTTAAAGAACATCAGAACTACATTATTGAACAACTTTTGGTGAAAAATTAGTCAAGTAAAGTAAAAAAATTACAGTTTTTAAGGTAAAAACCACAATAAAACATAAACTGTTTAATTAATTTTGAATGCGGTAATTTGCGGCATGTAGTATGTTTAGATGAAATGTGGTAAATAATATACCTACTTCGTTTTTCAAAACCAGAAAGTGAAGCTAAGTGAAGAATAAGAGTAATGTCATACAATGTTTTCGCACCCATACAAAAAAGCACATAACCTCAAATAACTTCGTAAATATAAGTTTGACGCAAAATTACCAAGAGATACTTTTCAAATAGAATGTTGATTAGGACTCATTGGCATACTTTTATTTGCAATTGAGACAGTTTGGATATTTTATTGTTGTTGTTTTATTTTTTAAATATCGTTGTACTTCCCGGAACACCTTCACAGTATCAGTTCTATTAATAAAGAACGAAACGGAAAAGAAAACCGAATAGTTTTATCAGTAGAACTGGACGAGTAGAACAGTCCAAACAGACTTTAGTTATCGCCCACCAAAATGGGTTTTAACCGGGCGATAATAGGTACCAAGTGGGTTATAACCCACCGATTGGGTTATAACCCGGGTCGTTACCCATCTCTGGCTACCGAGTCAAGTAACTGTCGATGCGAATTTCTTCAACTAGTCTCCGTCTAATGGACGGGGGGCGCCACCTGGTGTGATTAGTTTGCACTAATCTACACCACCCAATGCGTTCATCTTTGCAGATGAAATGCTCATTGGAGTTTTGATATTGCCACCACATTTAACCACTTTTTTTGTCCAGTTGACGGAGATTAGTTGAAGAAATTCGCATCGACAGTTACTTGACTCGGTAGCTCAATTGGTAGAGCGCCTGCACGGTATGCGAGAGGTTGCGGGTTCAAGTCCTGTCCCGAGTGAATTTATTCAACTTATTATAAATGTTTAAATTATTCCCTAGCACGGGTTAGTGCTTTAGAAAAAACAAAAAGTGGTTAAGTGATAGATCCCAGCCCTGACGGCACGATACTTATGTTAATTTTCGGTTGGTCCTAGCTCCTGTTAACAATAATTTATCGAACAAATCTAAACAGTCCGACATGCCGGTGTGGATATGTTCCAGCGTACCACAAATGTTTGCTCTAGTGCCATTGTCCAAAGAGGAAATTGCGGACTACGTTTGTATGGGTGGTTTTTCAACAGTTTTCGAACTTTTTGTAGGTACGTTTCCACTTATTTTTATTTACTGAGTCGTTTCTAGAAGTTACGGATTTATTTGTTTTGTTTTTTTGTTTCTTTTTTTCCAAATATTTAGGAGAGAAGATATATTTTTATTGTTTTTCTTTTTCTGTTTATTTCAAGATCGAAAACTAAGAAAGAGGGGTGAGTTCCAATTATGTTACGTAGATCAATAATGTACTACATTCATCTTATTCTTCCGACTTACACAAATGTGTAGAGGCACCAATATTGGTACACTTAGTACACCATGATTCGCGTTGTAATACTCCAAATATGTTATTGCGACGCGAATTGTTACCAACTTCTCAGCCGCCATAGGTAGATAGATAGATAGATAGAGAACACTTTATTGTACACCAGAAATTAATTATTTATAAGAATTTTCTTAACCTAATAGTACAGACGGCGGTCTTATCGCTAAGAGCGATCTCTTCCAGACAACCTTAAGGTAGGTAGGTATAATCCGCGCGCGATGAGAATGGGGTGCGATAGCGACCTTTTCGAACTGAGACGCGCGCGGTATGCAAACTCGCGTCGAAGCTACCTTGTCAAAGTAAAATAAAGTAAATTTTCGTGTCACTGACAAGTTTCTATCCCATTCTAATCCCGCGCGGATTATAATGTTTAGTGTCGTAAATAAATTAAAATGTTGACTAAGTTTCGGTTCTTGTTTGCAGCAGAAACATAATGGGCCCGCCCTCTAACTGGGAGAATTGGTTCAACACGATCCCGGACTCCGACTCCGAGTCCGAAGAGGAATAAAAAGCGAAAGATCAACAACAACTTCGGGAAAAAAAAATCAAGAACACGCGCCACGAAACACGAGACTTGACCGCGCCTCTCGCCTCTCGCCTCTCGCTCCGCGAATTCTCGGGAATCTCGCATTCGACACTTTTCGAAGGAAAAATCTCATTTTGCGGCAAATGTCACATCTCCTATTCTCACGAAGTCGAATCATCCTCGATATAAGGCACGAGATTTCTGCCAGATGTTTGCCTTTTTCGCTCGACATGACTTGAGTGGTCGGGAGCATACGAGATCGAAATGACTTGGTCGAATGACGAATGCGAGATTCCCGTGAAATAGACCCCAGTACGGGCAGCATGGTAAGCCCGAGATAGGCCCTTCTCTATGCAAAACTGTCAACTTGTCGGTCAGGCTCGAGTCTCTACGCCAACATGGCGATGGAGACAAAAATACAACATTTTTATTAAAATGGCAATAACTACTTTTTGCTCGACATGACCCTAATCTATTGCCATCTCGAGTCCCGCCTGCCATGCTCGCACAATAGACATGGCACGTCTGTCACTCGAGTTCGAGAGAGTGTCAAAACAACCATGCTAAGCATACAGGAGGGTTACCCTTGACGCTATAGCGTTCATATTGACAAATTTTTAAAATTAATTTCTGTTTTAATTCGCATAGTCATCCTTTGATTTTATATACTTCGTAATGTTTATTCAAAGGTAATACTTTGTACAATATCAATATAAAATGAGTTTTAATTCGTGAAATAATAAATGCGTCAAGGGTAGAGGGGCTGGTCCTTTCCCGCGTCCAGATCTAATACCTATAAAGAGACCAATAAATCGTCTACTGCGCATGTCAAACCACACGGTGTATCACGTCTAGGTTATTGTGAAGGATAACAGCCAGATTAGTTGCATGTTTTCCTGACACAAAAAGAGAGGTGTTATAAGTTTGACGGCTGTGTGTGTGTTTGTGGCACCGTAGCTCTTAAACGGGTGACCCGATTCGGATGCGGTTTTTTTATTATTTGAAAGCCAGTTTTGTAGCGAGTGTTCTTAGAAGTTTTATCAAAATCGGTTCAGCCGTTTATGAGATATGTTATATGCTAATTTGGAACTAAAATGTCGGGGGTTTTAAACTTTTCAATTAAGTAGTTATTATTTAAAACAGCTAAAGTTTTTATTTTGCTATCGGCTAGCGCAAGATCTCACTACGTAAAGCAAGAAAGTGCCGCTCGATGGCAGTATAAAATCATTATCGATCCAGCCGTGTAGCAGGGGCTGAGCCTAGAAAAACTGTGATAGGATTTCTAGCTCAGAACTTGGTTTATTCGTTCTGAGGTCAGAACACTGAGCTTTCTAGTGTGTAAACACGCGCATTTTAATTTTATTTCGGGCGGCCTGTGGTGGACCGTTGCTGATATCAAATACAAATACCAATATTATTTATTCACAAGAAGGTTCATACAAGATTTACAGTGGTCTCCACACTAGGCGAGTATGTTTGAAGTATGAGTATGAATATGTTTTTGCATAGCCACAGTCGCATCTCTGTTTAAACGTATTTAAAGTCTAAAATGATTTTTTTTGTACTGTTTACAACATTTTTTTAAGATTCCTCTTAATATTTGTATTGAAAAGTGGTGGTTTTCTTAAGAATTTCTGAGAGTTTCTGCACAATTTAAAATCACTAATGCAACGGAACTCCTTCTCCTTTATATCCACTTACAGCGAGTATAGAAGGTTGTGTGATTATAACCATTCCAATATTATTTGATGTACCGTCTCTAATATTTTAAATATAACATTGTTTTGTTCTATAAAAGTTAATTTTTAAAATACTTTTTTATATTTTACACATGTGATGTGGTGTTTGACATCTTATTTTTTGTTATCTTTTATTTAAGACCAAAGAATATGCTAATGTTTTATCCAAGATAATTTACTTATTGGTAATTGTTTTCAACTTAACTTCGATATTTACCAAAAATCGTTATCAATGTATAGTTAAGTAATAAGTACTGTTGTACTGTAAAAGTACTGTAAAATGGTGTTTTAATAAGTATCCATGTTCAATAGAAAATGCTCTTAAAACAATTAACTACATAAAAATAAAACTGTAAATCATGAAAAGCGAAGTTGGGATTTTGAAAGGATGAGATTTAACATAGTTTCCAATACTTGTTGATTTCCAAAAGCCAAATAAAATATTATATTTTTTCTATTACTGCCAAAATAATATAATTATTATAAAATTGTCAAATCACGTGAGGCTCAAATATAGTATTTTAGTAAAAATATAAAGAATAAAAAAGTACAGTTCAAAATATGAAAAAAAATATAAAAGCAAATGGCATCTACTATCTATTTTTGTCTGAGTAACATTAAATAGCGTATAAATAAGTAAGAATTCGTATATTATAAGCTATGTAAATCAAATAAAATTCCAATGTTCAACTAATTTATTATTTACTTTATAATTTATACACAGGTTGATGTTTTTATTTAAACTTTATTTTTGCCTTAGGCATTTAAAATGGAATAGTATAGTAATAGTCTGACTTTTCCAGGGTTGTACGTATTAAAACAATGACTAGTTATTAAATTATTAAAAAGATATATTTGAATGTAAGCGCTTTCTGTATAAACATATTCGAATTACACAATGACTTCTCGAATCGAACGACATTATTAATCTAAGCAAGATAGTATAATATGTATGGTTTTATTTGTCAATCTTTCATCAAGGATGATTATTTATATAAATTAATTTGATTGTAATGACGTATTAAAATTTCCTGTTACGAATATGGTACTATAAGTCAGTAACGAGATGTCATCAACATTTTTTAAAACTGACGATGAAAGTAGATTTTATTACGGGACGTCAACGAAATCATTGTGACAAAACTGTATGTCTATTCTATGCATACATTAAAGTTAGTATAGTCGAGTGAATGAACGAAATGTATGGGGCCTATAAATGATAATTGTTTCTTCTAGATAGGATACTAATTTGATTATAATTAGAACGTGGGGAAAACCTGAACCGTACACTCAGAGCATCACAATATGATATTGCGGACTCTTAAAAAATATTGTTATATTTTTCTTGCAATAATAATTATAACTTACAGTAGGGGGTGGAGTGAGGGTTGCAGACATTTAAGAGTAGAGTGTGTAAAAAAATGGCTTGGTATAAGTTTTCATACAAAGTGTTATAGAAGGTCCTCTTGATAAATATGACCAACTTTTATTATGGAACCTTATTTATACAGAACGTACTTATGGAACAGCTGATATTAAATTGTACAATTTATTTCGTAGTTCCAAGATTGGATGCAAATAAAAGATGAGTATATTCATGACTAGAATGATCCTCTAAAATGACAGAACATATTTTAGGGGATCATTGTTATTTTAGGGTAACATTAAAAAGTTATTGTTTATTGAGATGACCTTAAAGGGTAGCTATTATGATTAACTTTTGTAATTTTCACGACAGCTTAATCGGGTAAGGTGAACGGAATCTTTCGTGAAAGCCATTTGAGATAGTTTAAAAAAAATGGCCAAAGAAAGTCTAGAAAAAGTGCCAGAGAAAACATTGCCTGCAACCTCAGATAGATTGTGTATATCCGATTTGAATTAAAGAAAATGTGATGTGGGTAATTTTGTGATTTGCATGTAGGCATGATCCGTATTACAATGTATAGAACATATTTCCGAACCAAATATGTTACAAATTAAATAAATTAATGGATATGTCTCAATGGGCTTTTATTCACATATACCTGAAATGTAGAGATTATAATTGAGATTAATTGTTTATGGCCTTTCCACACTCACCTCCGCGAAAAGTGTTCACACGCCGCCCTGTGCTTTGGTTTTCTATACAAAACTGACTCCGCTCCATGCGTGCGCGAAGCTTCGCGGCGTGAATGTGGAGAGGTCCTTAGGATCGAATTGACACTAAAATAGGTAGGTATGTAAGTAAGTAAAAGCGGGAATGTAAAGTGGCAGTAGACTTCACAGATCACAACACAAGTCTTGGTTATTTTATTTACATAATATATTCTTTGGGTTTCCCTCTTCAAGATCACGAGAACAATTAGTGATAATGGCGGATCTGTCTCTGCCGCGAGCCAGGTGGTGGTTTTTTAAGTGTCACTAGGACTCCCAAACTTTTTTAAACGTAATCTTGTTGCCGTTTCTACAGATGCAGACAAACAATTTGACATTTGGCACATTTTGACATATAATTTTATCTATATCTTCAGCTAATAAGATAAATACACACTAGTCTGGTACCTTATGTTATTATCAGTGATCGTCATATAATAAGACCTATCGCCGAGATGGAGACCCAAATCAGTAACATCGTAGGTACACTTGTTCGTTCCACGCCGCTTTCTTCCTCCGGCTCTGGATCTGGCAACCAAGGGCCGCATTGTCTGTAGCCAGCTTCCTGTAAATGAACAAAAATTCAAATAAGTACAACTCTTGTAATTTATCGTACATATCATTCATCAAAATACCTAAATCGGAATTTAATTTCGGTAATTTGGTAGGTTTTTTTTTTAAAGAACATGAAAATAAGACACAGAAAAATAAAGCTGCTGAAAGTTTAACAAAGAGGTCTATAAGACAAGCTGGCTGAAATGTGCAAAAAGTATATAGGTAGCCATTTAACCTTAAAAAAAAACAATATTTTTCTTAATTTATGTCATTTTGAAAAACATAAAAAACGACGTTACAATTGTAACCCGCAATGTATTCAAAACATCGGCACTTCAAGCATAATTAACATAAACTTATACCTACGCTTGCGCAATATGACTTCTGTGCGTTACACGTCCATTGCGTGATAAAATATTTTTCTATATTATAACCTAAAAAACCAAAATGATTTCTCAGCAATAATTTACTTTGTTTTGGTGTCTAGTATGCGTGGCTTTCGGGTCTGTTGGCGGTCTTTTAACACCCTGTATAACCATATAACTTTATATCTTTGTCTTGTGATCTTGATCTATCACATCCACTCTTTGAATGTGTGGTGTGCTAATAGGTGTGCTATCATAATATCATTTACCGCAGCGTAGTTATGCGGAAAGCACTTGATGTTGGGCTTCCGCGCCGGGAAGGGAACCTGGTTCCGCCAGCAGGCGAGCCGCTCCTCCGTCGTGTTCATTTTCTTTATGTCCTCGTTCATCATTTCCACCTGAAAAGTTATCGTTATGATAAACGATCTACCCGCGAGTATTTTCTACAAATTTGGTATAAACAGTTACATTCCGGTTTACACCTCTGCCACAGTCACTGTCATCATCTGCATGAAATCAAAATCCATCGTTTGAACTATGTTAAAGACTGTATAGCTGCAGCCCCGGATAATAGCTGCAAACTTGCGGACTTGGATTAAACGTGGATAACTAGTGGTTCGCCCCGAACTGTGAACTCGCGACCCCATATAAACTTGACAACCCCATATCTCGGCAACCCCTCGATCCGTTTGGCTCATGTTCGAAAAAAATCTTTTTATTTAATTTATCCGCCTACCAAATTTCATAACGATCCGACCAAATTTACTCAAGTTATCGTCGAACGAACATACATACAAACATACATACAAACATACATACAAACATACATACAAACATACATACATACAAACATACAAACGCCGGATTGTTCCAGTAGACTCGGAGAACTTCGCTCGCTCGTTCAACAATCCGAAAGTTACAAATCTTGAAGATCGGCCTACGTAGGGATCGTTACATAGTCTATCTATGGGTAGAAGAACAAGACTCACGCTAAGCTTCTCGTTGATGAGCGGGTCGGGCACTGGTCTGCTGGGGATGGAGCAGAGCCTGAATATGGCCAACAGCACCAGGTTGGTCTTCGGCACCAGTGCACCGACAAGCGGCCAGTCGCACTGCGTTGGAGGCCGCTTCAACGCCGCCAGTGAGGAATTGGTTCGCTGGAATTAAAAGGCCCATTGAAATAGAAAAGTATTTATTCGGTACACTCTAAGGCCTTTGCATCTACGCAATGAGATGATTTATTACAGCGTCCAGTGGCACCTTCACTCACACTTGATGGGTGAAGAGACTACTCGGCGCTGCAGTGCCTGGGACATCGTTTTTTTATATGAAGTAGGCTTGCACAGCACCTATACCTTCCAGACCGCTTAGTCGGCCTAGCCCACAGGAAAGACAAGTCAATAGTGGAGCCAACTAAGCCGCGGGTTTCCTCACGATGTTTTCCTTCACAGTTAGCGAATGGTATTGCTACTACAAATTCACAAATGTACGTAACTTTAAAATTAAATTAAACAAAGTCATAGATACATGCCCGCACTGGGAATCGAACAGGGTACATCTTGCTTCAGAGTCCACTGTTCTACCCACTAGACCACCACCGCTGTACCACCATTCGGTACAACATTGCGGCCAATTACTCTTTCTATTGTTTAAATCTGCCGTCTCAAAGGTATAGCGTCGCACATTCAGGCTTCACGTCTTAATCAGGGCTCGTAAAAATGTTGTGTAGGTATACAGGGTGTTAAAAGACCGCCAACAAAGCGGGAATTTTTGTAGAAATCTGCTCAGTATCGCGTATATTTCTTCTCAAGAAGCCATATCAAATTTTTAAATAATTCTTGCATAAAACGACGTTAAAATTGCAACCCGCAATGTATTCTGAACATCGGCACCTCGAGCGTAAGTAATTATGCGTACCTTTCGGGTCTGTCGGCGGTCTTTTAACACCCTGTATACCTTCATACCTAGTTTGACAACTTACTTGTGCCAGGGAAACATTCAAAGCTGTATTCGGGAATAAAACAAAGGTAACGCAGAGTTCACGGATATCTAACGTACCTCCAGTTGGTAGAGCGGCCGCGAACGGTCACAAGCCATGTAGGTGGTTCGGTTGACAAGTACGCGAGGGTCGTACATAGTCTCGTACTTGTCCCGGATAATGTCCTTTTTTAGTCGGTCTCGCCGCTTCTTTATGTCCTTCTGGGTTTCTGCGCTAGTTCCTACGCCTGTCAAGAAATTAGGTACCTACATTTCTTAGATTCTATAAGAATTCGTTCGTTTGTTTGTTGCTTCGTCCGTTCATTTGTTTGTTCGCTAGTTCGTTGATTTGTTCGTTAGTTTATCGATTCATTATTTATACTGAATGAACCGAAAATTATGGCATCTGAAAACCAGCACCGCTGGATCCATTCTCGGGTAAATGATGTTGTGTTGTAAATATCTTTTATTTGAGGTGTTTTTGTATTTTTTTGTTTCAACTCTGTATGTAGTTACTTACCTACATGCTCAAAATAAATATTTGTCTATTTCTATTTTCATTCCGTTCGTTTCGTTTCATTTCATTCGTTATTTAGTCCGTTCCCGATCGAAAACGACATAATATCAATCACATTTTAAACCAAAAAGGCTAGTTGATTAATTTTCATACAAAATGAGAGGTTTAATCTATGGTCTTAGTTTAAACTGTGATTGATATTACGGCACTAATAATTAACAGAGTGAGTTTAATAGTAAGCTATTAAAAGTTGACAAAAAAAACTAAGAATTAAATGAAAGTAACACTTACTGAAGCTAATGAGTGCAAGAAGTGATAAAAGGTCACGTGCAGCATGCAGAATTAGGTGCACAGTCTTCACTACCATCCTCATCAACGATGGAACGAGCTGCAAGATAGAATTCGAAAGATGCTTATTATACGAACTAACAGTAATCGTGCACATTCATTAATGCTAAAGGTAAGTAGGTATGCCTAATAGTAATTTCGCCACCTTACATTTACCACAACCCTAAATTTTGATGTAATTCTACATCGAAATCTGGTACGGCAAAGCTGCCAAAACCAAGGATTCGATTAGTATTCAGTATTTCGTATTTAAAATAAAAGGTATACGCATAAAATTGTAAACAATATTGTTACATAATTTTAAGGTGGGCCTTTGCGCTGGCAGCTCTCTCGTCCGCACTTTCTAACATTTTTAATTATTGTAAAATTATTCAAGTTTTGATTTATTGTAAGAGAAAATTTAATAGTGTACGGTCGGCCGCAATCTCAGATTCCCCATGGCAGCTCTTATCGCGCGCGGCATAAGGGCGCCAATCGAACAAAAAGGGGTATCTGAGACTGTGGCCGACTGTACATTTAGACACTTTTGTTTTCATATTCCTAGGGTGGTATTCTAGAACGCTACTTAAACTCAGTTCAAACTAGAACGCTACTTAAACTCTGTTTAAACTCAGTTCAAACTAGAAGGCCCCTTGAACTCTGTTTAAACTCAGTTTAAGTAGAGTTTAGTAGTGTCGACTGTCGGTAAAACAATGCATGTTTTGATTTGAATATCCCTCCCTTCATATCAAAACATGCACTGCTTTATCGACAGTCTGAACTCTGTTTAAACTGAGTTTAAGTAGCGTTAAAAAAGTAGCGTCTAGATCTAACCCTTAGGGTGGTATTCTAGAACGCTACTTAAACTCAGTTTAAACAGAGTTCAGACTGTCGATAAAGCAGTGCATGTTTTGATATGAAGGGAGGGATATTCAAATCAAAACATGCACTGTTTGATCGACAGTCGATACTACTAAATTCTACTTAAACTGAGTTTAAATAGAGTTCAAGGAGCGTTCTAGTTTGAACTGAGTTTAAACAGAGTTTAAGTAACGTTCTAGTTTGAACTGAGTTTAAGTAGCGTTCTAGAATACCACCCTTAGACACTTTTGTTTTCATATTCGTAGTTATTAATAGTCAAAAACCTTCTCACCGATGTTGCGGCACCTTTCTTTTTCTCATACGGAAAGCAAACAGCCTGGTAGTCGTGTATCCAGTAAAGCTTGTAGACGCTTGCGTTCAAGAGCTTAGCCATGACCCCTGGGTAGAGGGTGGCGAGATGTTTTCGCACTGTGACATCTTCGTTTCGGACCTCGGGGTGTCCGCCGACGACCCAGCCGTTTTCGTCGACCACCACGCACGCCCAATTCTCGCCGTCGCAAGTCGGCTCGCATTTGTCTGTGTCTTCTTCGCTGCACTGGAAGAGGAGATGGTTACATGGGGAGTCCGATTTGCTAGTGAAACTAGTTTTTCGATAAAAAGACTCTTCTCCTACCAATGTTAAATATCAGATGATTTTATCGACGGAAAGTTGCGAAATGGTATCTCTGATACTTTTGAAAAAGTGCGATAAAAATCGCTCGGTTGGTATACTTTTTTTCCAATACCCTCAGGGCGCCTATGAGCCGAAGTAATACCAATTGGTTATACAATTTTCATCTTCATTTGACATGGTTTTGTATAAAAAATTTCGTGCCATTAAAATTTTTCACCAGTATGTGCGCGATTTCATGCTTTTCAGCAACGTAAAAGCATCCAGAGGTTTCACATCCAGAAAGCAATGTCGAAAAAAGCGCACTTACATAGTAGTTTGTCACAGTTTTTATCAGATCTTGGAAGTGCTGTGGGTTGAAGTGGTACCCAGCCACTCCTATGATGCCGACACCGGGCGGCCCGAGAGTCCGTGCCGCCGTCAGCCACTCGTATCTCTCACCTAGCTGAGAA
Source organism: Zelleria hepariella (assembly GCA_949319315.1). Lineage (NCBI taxonomy): Eukaryota > Metazoa > Arthropoda > Insecta > Lepidoptera > Yponomeutidae > Zelleria > Zelleria hepariella. The sequence continues at coordinate 11,378,049 of OX439393.1, forward strand.
GCGAAGAAAAAGTAGTTTTTATAGGTTTAAAAGTTCTGTGTGATCATTTACTGTGGGTGCGTAACTTCGGCTATAGAGATTTTCAAGCGTAGATATTTGCTGTTTGGTAGCTTGAATCAATGAGATAATTCTTAGCACTGGTTATAGGGGAGCACAATCTCACGATAAACAGTTTTATCCTACTATTGGCTAGCGCCATCTTGCTTTATTTAACCCGTTAAGTTCGGCTCATGCGTATACTGACCGAAGTTTTTTTAAAAATTGATGTAGCGTAAATGTTGCGGCGTCGAAGACCTATTTATTGATTGCAATGCCCACCTAAAGATATACCGACCGTTCGTAAAACACTGGCAGCATTAACTACATTAGACCAAGAAGTAATGTAGAAGAAATAACTCACGTCAGGAGGCGGATCGTAACTGTTTCTGAGCTTGATCTTCGGCGCGACAGGGGCGTGAATGACCAGGGTATCAGGAGCCGCGACGGCGCGCTTGTACCACGGCTCCAGGGGTCCGAGGGACCAGATGTCCCCTTTCGGCGGACTTGCGTGGGACGTGATGGCGTGATAGAGCTGCCAGCGGGTAAGGCCGCTCTCTGGAAAGGGTTGGGTCCGATATGCTTATTTACTTCCAAGGAGATCAAGACTACCAAAACAATATCGTGGAAAGATATTGTAACAAACGAAACTGAGAGGGATAAACAAAGGAAACGACCAAATATAAGTCTTGTTTTGTATTTTAAAGCTACGTCTCTGTAGCGCCTCTACGATGCTACGCCGTAGCTCTAACTCGTAGTCCGTAGTAAGAGCAAGTCAGTTGCATAAGTGCATCTGTCAACTACATCGCTAAATCCTGTGATGCGTAGCACTATACCACAGCAATTAAAACATTTTGATAGCGTACAATACATTTAATTTGGTTCCACAGTTTCGAAAAAGAACTGTCTAAAATTCGTCTCTAGTTCCTGCTTCTTTTATATTTTATGGCTTGGTTACGGACCTTTGAACCAATTCAGTTCCTGCTTGGAGTAATAGCACGTTCTGAGTCGGAGTTCTGAGTACGAGTACATTACATTCGGGTAGCGTAGTGCATTTATATGTTTCAAACAGAGCTACGCCGTAGCTCCTCTACGCCGTAGTTCGTAGCAGTATTACGTCGCGTTCATGTTCTTAAAAATAGTACACCTGTCAATTGCAGCGCTACGCAGCAGCTCTAATCCCGTAGCACGCATAGGGTCTGTCCTAGCTAATATTTGCCAGCAAAGGCGTCGCATATTGTTCTGCTTTGCTTTGGTAAGTTTCTCGTTCTGACCAAGAGAGTCTTGGGAAAGATAAAGTCCTCACCGTTAGCGAAATAGAAGCGTATCCAGTAGTTCTCACAGCAAGCAATAGTTGAATTTTATTTGCGCTACGACGTAGCTCTTCTACGCCGTAGCCCGTAGCACGCTAGGATCTGTCGTAGTAGCTGAGATTGCTCTCCCGATGTTCTAGCGACCCAGTGTATGCGGTTATTATGAGACATTCGCGGAATCCTCTAACCAAGCCTTGCCTTGGTTAGAGGGTTCTCACAGCAATCAACAGTTTAATTTTATTCGCGATACGACGTAGGTCGTCTACGCCGTAGCCCGTAGCACGCATAGGCTCTCCCGATTTTCTAGCACAAGCATCTCGGTTACATTTATGCGATTATATGAGACATTTTCGGAGTCCTTAAGGCTAGGGGGTTTAGGTGAAAAATCGCTATTTTCTTCTCACCGCTAACGAAGAAGACTGTGGTGGCACCCAGGGCACACTTGGAACAATCTCGATCCGTGTCGGGTATTTCGTGCTCGTGCGCCCACTGAGCGGTCGTGATCGCCTCCTTACCTATGCAGTGGTTCTCACAGCAAGCAACCTAGTAGTATAATTTTATTCTCGCTACTACGTAGCTCTTCTACGCCGTAGCCCGTAGCACCTACAGGGTCTATCGTAGCTAAGATTGCTCTAGAACCTAATGAATGCTGTTATTATCAGACTTTTGCTGGGTCCTCTAAGGTTAGGTAGTTAGCTGAGGGCACTAGCGGATTTAAGGGGGGGGGGGGGGGGCTAAGGGGCCCAAGCCCCACCCCAAAAGCATCTGAGACCCTCTATAAAAATAAATGTTGTATACTTTTTAATCTTGAAAACCTACGCTCATTGTGTTAAAGCCCCCCCTAAAACCAAGATCCTGGATCCGCCACTGGCCGAGGGTTCTCACCGCTAGCGAAGAAGGCTGTGATGGCGCCGAGCGCGCACTTGGAGCAATCTCGTTCGGTGCCGGGCATTTCGTGCTCGCGCGCCCACTGTGCGGTCGCGATAGCCTCTTTGCACAGACGCGCCATTAGCTTCTCGTTGCCTGGAACAAAATATGTATTGAAGTTCGCGCTCGAGGCAAAACTTACGCGCAACCTCTGGTTAAATGTGCAGCGTGCTGATTGAGCTGAAGTATTTAGAGATGATATTATGGGGTGCGGGAGCGGTGCAGGAGCAGGGTGACCGCAGGGACACTTTAGTGAAACGCCGTTGTTGGTGGTACCAGAGAGTGTGTGTATATTTTTGTGTAATAACATTTATAGCATTGACTTAGATTCTAGGTCAGCGTTATGCGCTTATGTTGCAGTAATCCTAAAGTGTTACAGAAAAACCTTATAACCATTTGCTTAAGCTACCATACTACAGAGCTATCGAACAACCTGGCGGTGTCAATTTAGTAATCTCTTGACATTTGTATGTCTTGTATTTCGTAAACTTGTATTTATGTCGCAGTTCTCATTAGGAGACCTTAATTACGGACTTAGGCCTTTGCACCTACCATTTTCAGCCACTCAGTTAGTGGAAGCAACCACTCGGATGCTGCAGCATTGCAGCAGTGCCTGAGTATTGCAACACCTGAGACATGGAGTACGCACCTACACCTATCTACAGGGTGTTAAAAGACCGCCGACAGACCCGAAAGGTACGCATACTAGACACCAAAACCAAGTACTTTTTCGATAAATTATTGCCGGGAAATGATTTCGGTTTTTTAGGTTATAATTTTGGAAAATATTTTATCACGCAATGGAAATGTAACGCTGAGAAGTCATACTGCACAAGCGTTGACATAAAGTTGTGTTACTTACGCTCGAAGTGCCGATGTTAGGAATACATTGCGGGTTGCAATTTTAACGTCGTTTTATGCAAGAAATATTCAAAATTTTGATATGGCTTATTGAGAAGAAACGTTAAGTACTTGATACTGAGAAAATTTCTGCAATAAAAAAAATTTGAAAAGTCCGACTTTGAACCTCATTATCTCGGAAACCGTTGATTTCCCAGGTATAGTTCCGTGGTCAAAAATGTTCAGTATGATGAGGACAATACGTGGTTTCCCGCTTTGTTGGCGGTCTTTTAACACCCTGTATACTTGGAGTACGACTTGCCTAGCACCTATCTATACTATTCTGTCTGCTTAGTTAGCCTATCCCACTGGAAAGACAAATCAATTCAAACGCCGTCCTACTCTTGGCCATGTCCCCGTGTTTCCCAGTGCTTTTGAATGTTTTGAATAAACAAAGAAAACTGTGTTTTGAAAAAAGAGGCATAATATGTTTTTATTGTCATACGCACAGCACTAAATCAAGGCGATGAGATAGTGCTATTTGATTTCACATTCAAGTTAAGAGAGAGGGTCAGATAATCGGATTACTGCCTTACATGCAATCATGAGCTCTGATTTCCTGTGCCGCGTGTACTGTATTTATCTGCTTGTAATTGCCACGATATGATAAACCAATTGGGTATCACCAGAGCATATTAGATATGCGACAACATTTTAAACCTAAGGAATCTTGGTGATACCGAGGAATGAAAAGAAAATCTTCTGTTTTGAAAAAGTAGATTCCAAAATCTCAATCTGCCAGAAGAGGCGGTTGGCGGTTTTCGGTATTTTTGCTATGTAGCACTAAGTAGTCGTCTTAAGAGGGCGCTAGAGCACTATTTTCCCATACAAACGTAGTTCAGGTTTAATTTCTAAACTACAGGCTGGATTTTGCTAAAACTTGGTTTATATCAAAATATGACCAATACGGAGGTTTGCAAATAGTTTTTATAATAAAAAAATTGCCTGAAAGAAATTAGAGCGATGCGTTTTTCGCGCCGAAAAAGGGGTTACTTTAAGGTGTTATTTACTTACTATCACACTGTTTATTGGAGTCTAACTACCTTGGGGACATCAATAATGTATTGTACTTGTCAGAAAAAAAAAAGATTTTCGAATCAGATCAGATGCATCAGATAACTTTGTTTATCTACTCCTAAACTAAGGCCTTTGCATCTACGTAATGAGATGATTTATACAGCGTCCAGGGCACCTTCACTCACACTCACACTAGATAGGTGAAGAGACCACTCGGCGCTGCAGTGCCTGGGACATTGTTTAAGATAGAGTAGGCTTGCTCAGCACCTATACCATCCTGACTGCTTAGTCGGCCTAGCCCACAGGAAAGACGAGTCAATACGTGTGGAGCCAACGAACCTGCGGGTTTCCTCACGATGTTTTTCCTTCACCGTTAGCGAGTGGTAAATTTATGATGAACTCACATTGGTAAGTCATCTGTGTGACGCCAAGCTTCATGGGCGAGAACAGATGCTTGAGGCTACGCATGGGGAAGTTCGCCTCGTCCCGCCGCCGCATGATGAAGTAGAGCAACTCGTGCTCGCGACTCGTGAAGTACTGCTCTATGTGGCGGCAGTATAACCTGGGAACAGTGTGTTCAACACTTAGGCCTTTGCATCTACGTAATGGGATGATGTACACAGCGTCCAGTGGAACCAAAAGAAAGTCGCGGCTCAGAAACATCAGGAAATGGCCGGATGTAGCCAGCGTTAAATTAGCATATCTCATAAACGGCTGAAGCGATTTTCATAAAACACATCTAAGAACACTCACTAAAAAACCGGCTTTTAAATATTAAAACCGCATTAATATCGGTTTACCCGTTTAAGAGCTACGGCGCCTCAGACAGACAGCATATGCCATGCCCGTCCCTGCCTAAGGTCATCCTAGACTATTTGGTTGGTACCCCTGCTATGGTGCTTCTGCCATTCTCCATTAGTTTTTTTACGACACCTGCGGACCAAATTATGTTTTTCCAGCACTCTGCATCAGCAGCTCGAGCATACATTTTCTTGGATCTTGTCGGAAGATATATATAATCCGACAAGATCCAAGAAATTCCGAAATGCGCCAGTTACTTACCAATCAGGCTGTATGACGAAGCTCGTCCCAGCCAGTGCCTTGTAAGCCTCTTCGGCCAGCTGCTGCGTGAACGCCGCATCAGGAACTGCATGTTTTCTCGTATACGTGGGCAGCACCACCAGAACCGTGTAATGTTCCAAAACCCTGCGCCAGTGGTATTCGCGCAGCTCTAGGAGAGCCCTCATTCCGTGCTCGTAGATATTCTTGGAGCGTATTGTCCTGTTGCCTCTAGCTTTGTGGATTATTATCTCGTTGCGGAACTGGAGGAGGAAAGAATGTGAATGTTTTAAATGGTGATGGAAATGATGGTGCAGAAAAAAAGACGCCCGGCCAATTCCCGAGAGGGAATGTAAAGGAAAGCAGCAATTTCATTAGTTAAGTAGTTATGTGGGTCCCTATGGCAAATGGTTTACCTACGCCCTTTTCAACTATGGAGAGTGTAGACCGAGAGTCAAAGTGAAAAATAGTGGTGTGTCGCTTTATCGAGATTGCGTTATGGTCCTTATTTCGGTCTGGATGTACAGTATGTTCTCATATAGATCGATGAAAATGGTGGGAATAAGTAAACGCAAAGCACAGAAGTCAATAATCAATATTATGGGGTCTCTACTTTGTAATTTATTAGTCAAAATAAGGAAAAGATCAATAGATAGATACCTCGACCCATTCAGGAGGGTATTGGCGGGCTTTATGGACAGCAGCCGGCTGTTCTATGTCGAGGAAGTCCACGGTACGGTAGCCAGGCCTCAGGATGTTGCCGTCGAACTGAAAAAATGTTGAAGATTATTTAGCGACCCCTGTCGGGCGCTCAGGAAACTGCTACATACTCGAGCTGTCAATCGCTACTCGCTACAATCCTGCATCGCGCTAGCAAAATATCTTTCGTAGCTGAGTATATATAGAACGTCCAACTATGTTCAGTTGGACCCGGCCGGTCCCCAAGCACAACATCTGCTTGGTAGGAAATTTCCCTTTATAGTCGAAGAGCATGATCACCCGCTCCTCCTATAATTACATTAGAACTGTTGATCGACTTTTTTATTTACTTTAAGCACCTTATTAGGCCAGATGGTCTATGGATGCGGATGGCGAAGAACCGTGAGGGACGAAGATGACGATGATCAGACGAATTACTTTAGTCAGCTCTAGTTTTGATACTTCTTTCAATAATATTATGCTTACATTTATTGAAATGCTTTAAAAACCTGCTATTGAAAACTAGAACCCCTGAGACTACGGTGGGGAATAGGCACTGATTGCTGTAATACAGACTTCTAGTCTAGCATAGCAACAGAAGCTAAAATCTTGTCTTGATCAACAACACCTAGTTAAAATACTTTTGTAACACTCTATGTATCACTTTTTACGCGAATAAACTTATTCTTATTCTTATTCCAAGCATCCTTATGTCTAGTTTGGACAAATCTATACCTAGAATGTATCTTCTTCTTTGTTTCCATTACTCCTCCGTACAGTCTGGGGCCATGGTGTAAACCATACAGTAATTGCTACAACTTACAGTTGGTTTCAGATTGTCATGAATAACAATGTTCCCACGATGGTCCATTATGAAGAGCGAACCACCAGCTCCTATCTGAAAATAGAGAAATACTTCCTTCTAAGTTTCTTTAATAAAAATACTTGTAGCGGAACACGCGGGAAAATATTACAAATACTACCGAATCAACTCGTTTATATTGACTTCAGCTATGTAGTAATGAGAAAAAATCAAGTTCTTACCTCGTGGTAAGGTAGAAGCAGTTTCAGGTCGTCCACTGGAATATCGATACCTGCTACCCCCAAAAGTCTGTTCACCGGATACTAAATCATAAAATGTCATTATTAATTGATTAGGAAAATTACTAGCAAAAAAGAGCGAAAAAATTGTTGTTTACCGTTCGTGTGGAGTCTCGTTGTTTTTCCTGTAACAAATGGTATCTTATCAGAATACATATATGCCTAGTTCTCGTTGTTATTCAAAATATAATAATTAATCAATTTACGATCAAATCAAGTGTGAATCAGTATAATCAATTCATTATCTTATCTGACTTCCAACTTACTTCGAACAGCTTCTTTGTGATATTCTGCAATAGATAAAGAATCTGACATTAGTATCGCTTCTAAACTAGGATTGGCTCATGGCTTTGTTTGTTTCATAATATCAAAGTAGTTACCTCGACTCTGATGTGGTCGAAAACAGGAACAGATACACTGATTTGGAGTCTGTAGTTCACTGTCTCCTCTTCATAATAGTGACCAGCTGAATCCTGAAGAACACCCAATTTTTTTCCATTTTTCACTATGTATTTAATACAACACTGGTAGGTAAGTGCTAAATATATCCTCACAAATTCATCTGCACTCACTACAGCGTCACTTAGAGGGGTTTGAAGGTTTTTGTATTGAGAGTGGCATCATCATGCTCTATGCCACGAGGCTTATAAACCGTGTTTATGGACGATTCTGAGCTGATTGGTGATTTGATTTGAATCTATGTTAGATGATTTATACAGCGGTGTCCAAAGGGGTGGCGGCTTAGTTTGGATCTTCCTCTAGTATTCATCAAGATGTACACTACAAAGCCTTTTGTATGCTCCACTGCTGGGCAAAGGCCTCCTCCCTTTCAAACAGGTCGTCCCTCGCCATCGTCTTTTTGGGCGACCTCGGCTGCGGCGACCGCCGCATGGTACCCACTCGGTGAAGAGTTTCGCCCACCTAACCTCTCTCACCCCACCTGTACACCTCTCGCCCACCTATCAAGATGTATAACTTACAAAAACCAGTTGCCGTCGGTACGAGCGCATGAGGGTAGAGTCGTTTAGGAACTCCGGCTTGTGGTGGTGGAGGTCCATGTACCGATCCTTCTGTTCCTTGTTCTCCTTCAGCTTCCACGAGTATTCGCCTCTTCGCGGGTCCTGGAGATATAACGTGTAATAAAAGACCCTATGAGACGATGAGATGGCGTTCTAAAACTGCCTGGCGTCGATCAGTGCAACAGGAAGCTAACAGTCTCGAGATGAGCATATCCGAGCTTGAAATGAAGTCGCAAAATCCGCCAGAACGGAAAACTGTTTAGGGATAACAGGAATTGATGATGATGATGATGTCCTTGATTAGGGATAGCAGGAACTGATGATAAATCAGACTTTAGCTAGAGTCTTTTTAGTCATTCATACAATGACTTTTATGATGCGAATTGCGACATTTAGCTGCCCTCTAATTTAATTTACTCACTGCATAAAATGTACAGGAATTAAATTGCGTCATTCAGTAAATCCGACGAAATATTATACAAGGTGTTACAAAAGTACCTAACTTTTTTACAGGGTAATAGAACCCGGTGATAGGGATAACAACCTACATATTTTTTTACTCTATTACGTTCCGTTAATTTTTAAATTAATAAAATGTGAACGATGTGGCGCGAGAAAAGTATTTTTTAAATATTGATTTCATTGACTTTCACAATGTTTTAACAACTCAAAGCTATGTTTATTCACCTACACGCACAAACATATTTTTAAATTTGAGGTAATAACAAAAACAAAAAAGTTATGAAAATTTTTCATATTTGAGGTTATAAAATAAAAAATTTATCCTTGATCGAAGGTTACATACCTCAATATGAGCGTAGACATCACTGATAACTCGTGGATGCTCCTTACGCTGAGCTACCAGCGGCCTCTCCATTACTCGCAATATGTTTAACACCTGAATAAGACATATTTACTTGTTTTAAGTTAATAACTATACCAATAACAAAAAAAAAATAAAAAACCGACTTCAATGGTGAAAAGGTACTGGTATTTTTTCGTCGTATGGTAATTCACTGAGGCTGTAGACTATTACGTACGAGACGGTTTATTTTTAAAAAACAATGCAGAAAAATGTATGGGATTTTTTTCATGTTTGCGATGGGTTAAGAATTGCAAGACTTAGTTTTTATATGCAGAATTACGTACTTTATTTATAACATATCAAAAGGGCAGCCGGTAACCTTTTACGTGAATTAAACCGTAACGGGCGACTGTACCAGAAAAAGGGGGTTTTGAGAGGTGAATTCAAACATTTTCATCATCGAGAAAACTTTCATTAATCAGGTTTTCCTTCACAACAATATACTTGATAAACACCTTCTAGTTTCCATTGCCAACATTTTATATTTGTAGAATTACGGGAACGCAGAGAAATTCAATTAAAATCGTGGAAAAAATTCGGTCTTTCGCTCTGGTAAAATAAAAACTTTATCCCACCTGCTCATTGACATTGGCGTGGGTGACCATTTCGGCGTACAGGCCGTCCCTCTGGCAAGTGATCTCATCGCTAAACTCGCGGGTGTTGTCCCGCAACCCATAGATGTCGTGCAGCCACATTATGAATAACCTGGGGAAAAAATTGTTGCTTGAAAAAAGTCATGTGCTTCGTCAAGGAAAGAACTGACTTCTTCAAGTAATAATTATGACAGACAAGATTGAGGGGCGTGTTGAAAGGATGGACGAAAGATAAGTTTAAAACATTTTGACGTTTCACAAAACCCTTTGTGTGACCTTTTGGTGTAGCGGTGGATGGGCACAGGCAAAGCGTATCGAGCTTGATAGCGCACGGTCTTGGTCTCACTCAGTGAATACCTCCAACTTGTGTAACTGACACTTCCTACCTGATGTTCGCATCCGGGTCATATTTCTCCATGTCTGCTGTAACATTAACTTCCAAGCTGTCCGTGAGCAGGACTATAGCTTGCTGACAGGAGGGTTCTCTGTCGGCTATTTCGTTCTGTTTCTGCAGCAACGTCACTGCGTTTTTTAGCACCACGTCCATTTTTGTTTCGTTCCACGGTTTGTAGCCTTTCATGGCTGCCATCATCGCTGCTGAGTTAACATGATTGGCCTGGGGAAAGAAGGACATATCTGAACCGAATTTTGTCCAATCCATCCAGCTCTACCATGGGTCTGAGCAGTCGGTTTTCGTGAGTAGTTAACCGGTACGTTCTCTACAAATATCTAAATAGGAATAGGACACAATAGGAATTCAAACAGGTTGCAAAAACCTACCGTAGAGCCTCAGCAAAGTTTTAAGAGCGGCAATGCCAGCCATGACCACGACTTTCTGAATATTTAGGGCGAGATGTGACTAGAATTCGGAACCCAAAGTTTTTTGTTCGAAAGTCCGTTATTGGCTTAATCTTATCTTTAGACAATATTGAGAAACTAATTTAAATAATTTTTATTTTGGTCCAGTAGTTTTGTTTTTATGCGCTAAAATGTTTTGTTCCTATGACCGCCAACAGTATGCAGACCGTCGCGTGACGTCATAAAACCGTATCTTTGAAACGTTGTAAAATCCAAACTACTGAACCAAAATAAAAAATTATTGAAATTAGTTTCTCAATATTGTCTAAAGATAAGATTAAGCCAATAACGGACTTTCGAACAAAAAACTTTGGGTTCCGAATTCAAGCCTAGTGCTAGGCATAACAGCATAATAATTACCGAAAGCAGAATATCATTGAAGCAGCTGATGGGCGATCGGGTCGTCACATTGAAACGCAGAACATTGACTTGGTCATCATCAGTCAGAGCGCTTAACAGGGCCAGAGTGAACTTCTCAGCAATGACGAGGTTGCTGGAGTTCTCCATGGACCCTGAGGCGTCGATGAGGATGAGGACGTCCCGCGGGGCGCCGCCGGCCGCCACGTACCAGGGGCGCAGCCGACAGTCGTACACGTCTGTCCCGTCCTCGCCTATGTCGAGCTTTATCATGCTTTCCCATACTGCAGCTGCGGAGAGAAAGTCTAAAGAGAATGTGACTCTGGATTTGCTGATTAGATATGCTTCAACTCTTTCCATCTTGAAAACAGTTGAGGCACGCAGAGCGCATGGGACACCAGTCTGCAAGCGATATGCGCGCGATTATGTTCCTTTACATTTGTACCATACCTACCGGCCCACAATCACTACACTCGCGACAAATGTCTTACGATGAAATGCGAGTGTCTGCTTCCCAGCTTAGCATTTTTTTTAAATGTGCAGTGCTCACAAAAGTTTCAGTTTAGCATTTTTACGTGAATTTCAACCCGACGTGACTTCGCGGCACCATTCGCGCGCTTTTAGAGCCAGCAATAAGTATTTTAGACAAGAAGTTTAGAAGGTGGTCTCAAAGTTAGTCATGGAGCTGCAGGTAGGTAGGTACCTGGGTAATGACGCAAGAATCCTTTTGCACTGCAAAAGTACTGGAACGATGTAGAGCCGTCCTCGGCGTAGTTTTCCTTAAAAGTTGACAGCAAACCCTCCGACCAATATATTGCCGGGAGCACTCGGTCATCTGCAAGGCAAGTATAACCCGTGCCATTAAAGAAACTATATATAAATGGCGGACACTCTCGCGCCCTCTCGCTTTAATAATATCTCCGTCTATACTCACACGTAACGTTAGCAAAGTCATTTTAGGCAGTCCTGATTAGTCACCTACGCTTGGCTAATAAAACACGCCAAAATACGTTCGTTATTGATTTTTTAATGTTTGTCGAGTTATTTCAATATTGTAGTTTACGTTAAATGTTGTTCTTTGTTAAGGTTTGTATTATTTACTACGTTTTAATATTTTTGATCTTATTTTCATAGAGATTGTTGTTTAATAACAAACCCAACGTAGAACAATTACCTAATCAATAAAGAAAGCATCGTAAAACAATATTTCCTAACCAAAAATGTAAGAAAGTTTTAGGATGAACCGAAATCGTATTTTCGTAACCTCTTTTCCAGACCTTACCATAGGTACCCGCCGCCATTTTCATATCGTTTCTCTATTGGAACGGCTTATACGTTAATTACTGAATGTAGTATTCACTAATGATGGCATAGAAGTATCGCTTGATGTGCACTCAAACCAATATGTTGTAAATTCGTAACGTGAGAAAGTAGTGGAGCAGTGCAAGTACGTAAAAGTTCTTATTGCTAATATTTTTTCAATTATACAGGGCATATTTTAAGTAGTTTTTTTCTTAAAAACCACTTCTAAATGTGATTTCCAACAACTTCTGTTCTTCAACTTTGGTGATAGCACAATTTTTATTCATACAAAAAAATTTTTTTTTTTTGCGCAATGTAACAAATAGGAGCTTGAGATGCTGGAATGGCAGAAAAGCACACTTTTAACGAATGAGATACTTTCAATAAATAATAAATATCGAGCATTTCGAAATGTCGTAGAACAAAAGTTGTCAGACGTGTTTCAGGAAGAAAGCAATTTAAAATTTGACGTGAGTTGTGCAAGAAGCATAATATAAAAAAGTTTACCCTACTCGATTACCTACATACGTACCACAATCGAAAACCTCTCTAGAGACATGGACGCTGGAGTGATCCAAGGAGACTTTAGCGTCGAAATGCTTGCTAGAGTTGCACGGGACGGCTCGCATTTCCGTACAAACCAAACGTAGGGGGAGCTTCTCCCATCCTTTATCTAATTCTGGTCTAGGTTTCAGTATATCCAGTGCCTGGAACAAAAAACCTTACAATAAGTATATCTGACCAATTTTTTTCGTTGTTTACTGAGCTACTGAGGAAAACCCGGGTGCGATATTAAACTTATGACTCATTGCATGCCGATGAACATTAGTGCATAGTTAATTACTGTGACAAACGGAATTGCGAAGAAATATTACTGCGACAATCGGTATTTCGTGGATGTCGAGGCAGTCAAAGGGAAATAATTTGGGCTATATTAATTAATCGTGCTGCCGTATTTTATTCTAGCTTAACATTAGGACCCATGTCAAAGCTCGACTGCTCAATACACGTGGGTTTGTCTGTACCGCTCTTACGTGAAAATAATGGGAGAGAACGTTGTATCGCGCGCTATAGAAATTAGAAATCGATAAGGCCGGAAAGTTAAGCATGCAGCAGACCTAGCATGAATGTCATATTTAGATATCAGACAAGATTTCCTTACGCCACCCTTTAGCTCTACAATGAGAGATACAGAAAAGTGTATCGAGTTGTAGCCTCAGTATGGCCGTTGATTTTAAGGCAGTTGGTAACTTACCACGCTATCAGTGTAATTATATAATTTTGGAGGAGGGACAGCTTTGTACGCTAAGTCTGCCGCTTTCTTCATGATCTTCTCAGCTGCTTTGATACGTCTAAGGAGCAAATCTTCGAGCACTTCAGCGGTCCTCTCTAGTATGTCTGAGGCGTTGCGGATCTCAATTTTAATATCGGAAAAGCTCTTCAGAATAGCGTCTCTACGGACGTGCTCCTCCATCTCGTATAGGTTTTCGGAGATCTCGTTTGCCCATTCTTGAACTCTGTCAAGTGACAACTCGGGTTAAATAAATACAGATCGGGTAAACCAAAAGCTGGATGAGGATAAAGAATGGTTTTATGGAAAACATCAAGGGAAAACTGTTTGTATTTTTTTGTGAGTTCGTGTTTTTTTGTGAGTACTCATAAATAATTATGTATTTTGCACAGTAACTGTGACTTGGCTAATTGTCATGTTAGGCCAAAAATGGGTATTAGAGGCTTTAGGGGTTAACTTATTTCGTTAATAAAAATAAGAAAATCCTAGAAATATTAACTTCAAGAGTACAGTTGGCGCACTAAAAACTGGCTGGTAATTAAAATGGGTTGACACTGAAATTGTTGTAATTTGTAGGTTGTGTTTCTTAGTGCCGTAAGATCAATCACTATTTAAACTCAGTCCTTAGATTAAACCTCGCATTTTGTATGAAAATTAATCGACAGATAGGGTTTAAACTAGCCTTTTTGGTTTAAACTGTGATTGATCTTACGGGCCCTACAAACTCATCCTACTTTAATCCTTGGATGACTGATAGAAGTTCGGAGAGTCGCATAGGGTTTATTATTGAGGCCCGAGGTTTAAACTCGATGCTTACCAAAGTAATGTTAAGAATTACTTACAATTTCGGTGTAATCATTTTAGCTTTCTTCTCAGGTGGCTTTATAGGAGGCGGTGGCAATATATCGACTACCTTTGACGGCTTCGGATGTAAAACATTTTTATTTGCTCCCTTTTTCGGCTCTAAATTTGGACTCCATGATATATTCGTATGAGTAATATTCTTATGAGCTTCGTGTACTTTTACTGTTACGTTTTTCGGTTTTACACCAATTGCACATGTGGCACATAAAACTAAAACTAAATGTGTAAACGCTCTACGGAATAACATTGCGACTCTAAACTAACATTTTCTTCCTAAATTTTTTCCTTTTTGTTACTTTTTCGTGGTCTTATTTCAATCGATTTTTTTTGGACTTTCCGTTCCATTAAAAACGCACTTTTATTTGTTTGTTTTTGGCATTCTTGTGACTCTACATTATCATTTTCGCTTTTCTTTCCATTTCGCAATGTATTTTATAACTTTTCTTTTAGGCTTTTCGTTTCTTATAAAAAATGCATTTCTTTTGGTTTTCGCGTTGGTATTAAATTTTTTATTCTATTCATTTATCTTCATTTGTTTTAATTTGTACCGCCAATGACTTTTTTGATTTCCGCAATATTTAAATCGAACTTGAGCGTCTCTTGTTTTTCACTTTCTTCACTATAGCGGCCGTATTCGGCTTAGATCTTCTATTGTTTAACAACTCATTCAGTTAATTCCGCCCGCTAGGCATTTGTTTCCGCGTTCGATTTTCGCAAACTCGCGACTGCCGGCTCCCACTACGTTTGTCCGTGATGGTATGGGGTTCGAGCTCAGACTGTGATGGCGAGTCTGGGGGCTGCGACGGGAGACGGCGCCCGACTGTCTGGCGCCGGGGCCTCATTCGCCATTCACCCCCGCGGGAGCCAGGACCACTGTATCGTCTTGACCTACATTTAAGTGTGCCTGAGGTTGTGGGTTCGAGTCCTGCCCTATAATAAATCTTTATAAATGTCTCCCTAGCACGGTTTAGGGTAAAAAATACAAAAAGTAAATCAAAGTAAAAGAAAATACGAAAAAAAAAATTACGGTTTTGAAGAATCTTTTAATGAGGAACGAACGATGCATCTTTGCAGACGCCTAACTCCAATGATTGAAAGGCAAAAAAACCAAGGGTTTATTTTATAGTGTTGCTTTTGAATGTGAAAGAGGAGGGGCATAAAAAGCCCAAAAAGCATCTCTGCCCCTGTGTTGTCTAAAATATCCACCGTAAAAATAACCGTTTCTAAATGTAAAAAAAAAGATTGTTCCTTTCAATAAGGGCTATTTTCGAGTGTTTTGACGCTCGACGACGGTAGAGTTTTTTTTTTGAGGATAGAGGCGCAGAACTCTATAATACGCTACGCGTAGGTATGTAAGAACTGAGCATTAGACCTAATCCTATCCGTAATACTAATAGGTAATCTTACTAATTGTCAAACATGGTGGTTTCATTAGAATATTTACTTTTTATTCTTCTTATGACTACTTATGCCAAAATAAATTTCTAACCTGTGTGGTTCTAACCTAATCTAACGTAGGTACTCGTTATAGTCGGACACAGGCAACTCAACGCAGTAACCACTAACCGGTTTACTTTTCCTTTGAAAATTAAACTCCAATTAATAAAAATCTAGAGCAAAGCATAATACAAGAACTGGGCACTATTGCGATCAAATTGAAAATGTTTTCAAATTAATTTATCTTTGAACTCGTATATGCTTTGATTTTAAATTTCTTGTAATGTTTTATTCAAAGGTAAAGCTGTTTTATTCAGTAAAAACACAAAATGCGTCTTAATTTGTAAAATATTAAATTTGGTAAATTGCGCCATATTGCGGCCGTATTGGAAAAATGCGTTAAGGGTACAGGGGATGAGCAGCTACCACGAGTGCTTACTGTCACTGTCACTGAAAGTGATAAGTTGGATAAACAACCTTACTACTACAGTATTAGGATACATGACACACGTCCGGCAGACGTCTGGCAGAGCTTTTTCGCACTCGTGGTAGCTACTCTGAACTTGTGGGGTTGAAGCATCGATTTAATTTATCTGCGCAGTACTCAATTCCAATAATCTAATTTTGTTATTCTATTAGGTAAACGTGGCGGCAAGCTGTTGGTCTGTATGCGAATATTTTGTTTCCTGCCGTTTGTAAAAACACGATAATAACACAATTTTATCTACAACGGGTGCTAAATCACAGCCAATAATGACCTTATCAGAGATATTAGAATCATTATGGTTCTGATTTGATCAAATCCGAATAACTATAAAATAATTCGCCAGCTCTTTTGTGACATAGTCTATATTAAAAGAATCATCATGAAAGGTAAGCTGAAACGTACTTATTTCTTTAAGTTTTTAGTTACTTACCAAGTTGTCATCCCACACCCATAGCGTGGAGAGTAGTGGAGACGCCAAATCAATTAATGGGCTATTTGTTAACAGGGGATTAAAATCCTTAATATTAAGTAATTTTGTTTTGGTCATGGATTAAACCTTCAAGAATAGTTTTATACCAAGTTGTAGATGTTGTAACTCTTTAGTTAGAGTAAGATCCCGATACGAGCCTCAACCACCTAAAGCCTTTACCTACATGAAAATTGCACAAAGGCTGTAAACGACAATATTGATGACAAATTAATGTTAGTACACAAAACTGTTGCATTTTGTGTGTTGTGTGCTTTTATTCTGTGCGTACCTATCCGATTCGATGACGGAGTCCTCTGAGAAACTCGATCATACCTACAACCAACGTTTAAGTAGTAAACTGTACTTATTTAATTTGACTACAACTGTTACTTTAATCTTTACATCCATCCATTCACAGGTTTTATCGGAGTAACCCTCTTCGCCATAGTAGCGGCAGCTACGGCGGAAAACCTTTGCCCCCCGGAGCAGGCCACCCAGTGGGACACCATCGAGCTACTCCTGCCCCACAGCAAGTGCAACAAGTTCTACAAGTGTACCTACGGCGAGCCTGTCCCCCAAGACTGCCCAGCTGGTCTTTACTACAACGTCGAATCACAGCAGTGCGACTGGCCCAACCTAGTCGATTGTGGAGACAGAATCGACCCCGCTGCCCCAGCCCCAGTTGTCCCGGTCGAGAGCGACGAAAGCACCGATGACAGTGTAGAGGGCAGCACTGAGGCTGGAGGCTCTGGTGATGGAGAAAATGAAAACGTTGGCGACAGCAGCGAAGAAAAGGACGACAACGCTGAAACCGATGGAGACAACGCTGAAACCGACGGCGACAACGCTGAAACCGACGGTGACAACGCTGAAACCGACGGCGAGAACTCTGAAGCCGAAGGTGACAACGAAAGCGCCGAAGGCGATGGCGGCAACGTTGAGATCGACTTCCTCCCCAACGGTTGCCCGGTCAAGCCTCACGTGCATTGGCTGCTCCCCAACAAGGTTGACTGCAATGCGTTCTACTACTGCGTGTGGGGCGAGAAGGTGCCCAGGAAGTGCTCCCAGGCTCTGGACTTCAACCCGGTGCTTCAGGTGAGGGTCGCTTTTTAATTTTGGCAGCTTTTGCATACCCCCACCAGGAATAAAAGTTGAGCTCACGTTTTGTGAGGCCTCTAAATAAGAAAAATATTAGGTTATCAACAAGTTATCAACATCAATATCAGCAATTCAAGTTTCTAGAGCAGGATTTTGATTACCGTAATCTTAAATTTAGTTACGCCCATAATATCTTTGTTTAGTGTACCTACGAGCGGTGGTGGTCTAGTGGGTAGAACAGTGGACTCTGAAGCAAGAGGTACCCGGTTCGATTCCCAGTGCGGGCATGTATCTATGACTTTGTTTAATTTCAAAGTTACGTACATTTGTGAATTTGTAGTAGCAATACCACTCGCTAACGGTGAAGGAAAACATCGTGAGGAAACTCGCGGCTCAGTCGGCTCCACACGTATTGACCTGTCTTTCCTGTGGGCTTGGTCGACTAAGCTGTCAGGATGGTATAGGTGCTTGGCAAGCCTACTCCATCTAAAAACAATGTCCCAGGCACTGCAGCGCCGAGTGGTCTCTTCACCCACGTAGTGTGAGTGAAGGTGCCACTGGACGCTGTATAAATCATCTCATTACGTAGATGCAAAGGCCTTAGTTTTTTTAGTGTACCTACCTACAATACCTACATTTAAAGTGTTTCAAATGGGTATTATAAACCTATTGTTTGAACAAATTGTGATTCCCGTCGTTTATAAGATACGAGTATGCGGTCCGAAGTGCGTACAAGATTAGCTCTTTTGCGTGTGATATTATCGAGTGCTCTAGTGGTCTCTTGACCGATCTACAGGGTGCACTCTAAGTCGATAGCGGAACTTTAAGTAGGCTGTCTACTGAGCACTACAAACAACTTGTACTAGGTGGCGACAAAAATGGAGCGAAAAAAATATCAGCTGTTTCATACATTTGGCGCAGTACTGAGTCGACCTTTTGTATGGAACAGCTGATATTTTTTTCACCCCATTTTTTTCACCACCTAGTACAAGTTGTTTGTATTGATCAGTAGACAGCCTACTTAAAGTTTCGCTATCGACTTAGAGTGCACCCTGTAGTGTAAGTAGAGATGCCACTGAATCTGTATAAATCATCCAGTGTAGATACAAAGGCCTAAGTTGTTTTATCGAGATCTCTGCTATGCTATCCAAGTACCTATTCAGCAAGAAAGTCGTGTTTTTATTTATGTCTCTAATTGTAGATTGTATAAGCCAGTGTTTTTCAACCTTTTTCATGATGCGACCCCCCTGGTATAAAAAAATATTTCGCGACCCCCTTGACCCTTCGGTTTTTTCTATCATTTATGAATGTGTATGTTACTGAATTACCAATATTCATTCCATACAACGTATTTATGGTCTCCATGATTAGAATATAGGTAAGTACATACTTATCTATATGAATCGCCGTGCATTAGTCTCGCTAAAACTAAGAAACGGCTTGACCGATTTGCATACTTACTGTTTTGTTTAGTTCACCATAGTTCAGGGTAGGTTTAAAAGCAAAGAAATATGGGAAAAGTTAAAGGATTAGCTGAAAAACGGAAGAAATAAAAATTGGTCATTTTGTATTGGAATCGCCATTTTTGACGCGGAGAGTCAAACTATTTCAGGTGATACGAAGTTCACCGGGTCAGCTAGTCGGATATAAAAACACTTTTACAATTACGTACATCGGATACGTCGCCATAAGGTACGTACGCACGACTAATGCCAATGCCTGCCGCCCGGCGAGTGTGGAGTGGTGGTAGTGGCTTACGAGTTGTTCAGAGTGAACGAGCGAGCTCTTTTTTTTACTAAAGTACCCAGTTTTTCCGACCGCTGGCGACCCCCCTACAGAAGCTACGCGACCCCCCAGGGGGTCGCGACCCACAGGTTGAAAAACACTGGTATAAGCCATTGCCCCAAAGTCTCCATGGGTCGCTACCATTCGTTTTGCCAAATGTATGTTATTCTTAATTACAGGTCTGCGACTGGCCTGCCAATGCTGGTTGCGCCAAGTCTTTCAGCAAGCACGCCGAGCAGAGGAGATATTTCATCGACCGCATGTAAGGAACTTCGCACTCACCACTTTGAAGAGGACTTTGAGAGCACAGTTGACTGATTACTTCTAGTGAAAGATAAAACTCGCATTGCTCACTTCAAAAACTCGATAAGCACGATAACCAACACAATGTTAAATACAACGCTGGTAGGTACACACGACACCACGTCAGAGTGTACACTTTTGTTACAAAGTCGCCCGTAATATAACCAAGTAGAGAGCTAGCGTGTAAAGGTCGATGTGCTGTCGTGTGTACTCCGCCCGAAAAGACAAGAAATAAAAACATCATACTGGAATAATTTTAGTATTTTATTTATTTTGTAGTAGCCGAAACAGTCCATGGATTTGTCGCTTACAACCTTACAAAGCTAGAATGTTGTTGTTTACTGAAATGGTTGATTTTTTTAATTGATGGCGTTAGCATCCGGTACCTCTTCAGCCTCGTCCATGATTACTTTGGATGCCCCTGTTCTTCTATCACCACAGTTGACACTAGCAGCCCACTCACAGATGTTCAGTGCTTCATCGTAATTTAGCCCGGCGGGGCAGTTCTGAGTTACTGGTTTTCCATAGTTGCACTTGTAGAATTTATTGCACCTCTGGTGAGGTAGCAGGAGACCTTCAGAATCTTCGGTTTTGCATTTAGTTTTAGCTGCTTTGAGATAACTAATTTTTGCTTTGGTTTCATCATCTGCATCAAGGCTTGCAGGCACATTTTGTTTACAGTTTGCGTACCCTGGATGGTCGCACACTTGTCTTTCGAAATTGAAGTGAAGACCGGCCGCGCAACTGTGTGTTACTGCATCACCGTTCGAGCATTGAATGAATTTATTGCAATCTTCATTACTTGCCAATAGCTGGTCCTTGAATTCCAACTGTGAGCAGATCGGGTCTGAACGGCCCTTCGGCACCTTTGCTGTGGCCAGCACTATGGCACCGAGAAATATGAGGGCCTGTCCTGAAAATAGTTTTACCACTAGTAAAATTGGGTGGATATTTTGATGACAAAAGAGATGTTTATTAAATAGGTGGAAAGATAGAAATGCGTGCTTTTTACAAAGCGCCCGGCGCTCACGCTGTAAAATGTATGGCGCTGGCCGCGCGCGCCAGGTTCTTGCGCTATATCAAGTCCCTTAGGCCCGTTTTTCATGGCCATAATCAACGGCAGGACATGTCACCTATGTGGTTAACTCGGTATAAAGGTAAAAGTCATTAAGTGACATTTTGGTCAAAAATCTGTTTTGTTTTTCGGTTCATTAAATACCAAAGACTGTTATCTATTAAAGGTAACACTCATTAAAATGCCAGCAGCAAAATGCAGCAGGCAATGCTGGCATTTTAATGAGTGTTACCTTTAATAGATAACAGTCTTTGGTATTTAATGAACCGAAAAACTGATTTTTGACCAAAATGTCACTTAACGACTTTTACCTTTATCGGTACCTTTACCTTTATCTTTTACGTTAGGTGCAACTATCTTATTATACTTTTTATGATACTTTATTTATATTATAGGGGCTTTTTAGGGAATCAACTCCTGATCTGAGGATTTAAAGTTCAGATAGTTCGTAGATGGGCATTCAAAAGTTTAAAAAGGGCCTTGAAAAGTAGTAAGTAATCTAAAGAAAAAGCTGAGAAAGCTGAGAAAATTTCAGAAAATTCTTACCAATCATGGCCGCTTAGTCTCAAGGATTTACTTCTAATGGCTCGGAAGCTCTACTGAACTATTTTATACCTTCCATAATGAATCATTTGTTTTCAAACTCTTAGAGCACCTCCTTGAAGATATCAATCAATAACTTTGATTATATTTCATTGTCTCCATGAAGTGTGCAGACTGAGTGACTGAATAACCTTCCTTGTTATTGATAGTAGTTAGTACGGTCGGCAACAGTCACAGACACAGATAACCCATGGCAGCTCGTACTGCGCGCGGCATAAGAGGGAACGCAGGTAACCTCAACTCCATACAAAAGGGGAGACCTGGGCCCTTAGCCTGTAACACAATGGCGTATCAATGGCGTCCTAGGTAGAAGGACAAAACCGGGATTTTTTCGTTGATCTCCTACAACCAGCGAACTAATCCTCTAGGATTAGATTCAATATTCTTTGCTGTACTACAATAACATTAAAAGGACCGACACTGGACTGACATCATCAATAAATCGTAATTAAAATCGTCAATCGGAAGCCCATTTTGGCACCATTGTGTTACAGGCTAAGGGCCCTGTTTACTCCCTGGATAATTGTTTTAGAAAAAATATGTTTATGCCATTCAATCTATATTTACCTGCCATGTCCCTATCTTTTCTTTTTTTTATTTTTTTTATTGTTTAAATAAATTAAAATAATAAAAAAAGGGACATGGCAGAGGTACGGTCGGCCACAATCTCAGATACCCCATGGCAGCTCTTATCGCGCGCGGTATAAGGGCGCCAATCGAACAAAAAGGGGTATCTGAGACTGTGGCCGACTTTGATCATTGAATGGCATAAACATATTTCGATACATTGAATGGCATAAACATATTTTTTCTAAAATAATTATCCAGGGAGGAAACAGGTCTCCCTTTTTGTATTTTTTGTATGGAGCAGCCGGCTACCCGCGTTCCGTCGTAAGGGCGTCAATCGAACAAAAAGGGAGTAAAAGGGGTATACTAGCGTGTGGCCGACTGTACCAACCTACGTGTTAGTTCCCACTGAGAGCCCTTGCATTTGATACGTCACGTGGTGCACCTGAGAAAGTTTTTTTTTTTTTTTATCTATTTCCTTAAGAGGCCCCTTCAGGACCGTGGGAACTCAGTGACGGCCAAGCGCGTGAAACACTGTTTTCTGTAGCTGTTTCACCCAGAGCGAGACGGGGCGCGGGAAAAATGAGAGGCAATGCGCCTGTATGAGTCTACGTGTGTTCGTGTCCTTTCGCGAGTATCTAGTTGTAGTTGTTATGTAATAGATCTATTTTCCCAAAAATTTTCCCCTTTTTGGCCCGAAAAACGCATCGCTCTAATTTCTTTCAGGCTATTTTTTTATTATAAAAACTATTTGCAAACCTCCATATTGGTCACCTACTGTTATAAACCAAGTTTCAGCAAAATCTAGCCTGTAGTTTAGAAATTAAACCGGAACTACGTTTGTATGGGAAAATGGTGCTCTAATTTTTTATTCCGTTTATCTGGTAGAGTAGGCCAGAAATAGCGAGTTCAAGTCAGCCTCAGAGATTTTTTATTTTCACCTGTGTGGGTGAAATTTTTGCTAGACCTCAAAACTGGTTTATTTGCGGGACCATATAAATAAAAATCTTTTTTTTTTCGGCATATAATACGTAAAAAATATCGTACCGACATAATAAGAAGACGAAAAAATATATTTATAAAATTATATACCTAAAAGTGAATGGGTCTTTGCCTATCTATAGATTACAGGAAAACTATATGAAGTCTATGTGATCTAAAAAATAAATTAATTTTGTAGCATTAGTTCCTCAACTCAGCCAACAGATGGCGCTCCACAATCCTACATTGCGGATCGCGGTATGGTTTGAACTTTCGACTACTGTATCTTATAGTTAGGTACCTATGAACGTTTATGGGAAAACTATGCGTATGAAAATCGGCTGCGAATATTGTACGGAACCCTCTCAACGCCAGTACGCTTAGCATGGTCGTTTTGACACTCTCTCGAACTCGAGTGACAGACGTGCCATGTCTATTTTGCGAGCATGGCAGGCGGGACTCGAGATGGCAATAGATTAGGGTCATGTCATGGCAAAAGTAGTTATTGCCATTTTAATAAAAATGTTGTATTTTTGTCTCCATCGCCATGTTGGCGTAGAACCAATTCGAACCCGACCGACAAGTTGACAGTTTTGCATAGAGAAGGGCCTATCTCGGGCTTACCATGCTGCCCGTACAGTTAAACTGGCACCTTGTCCGGTTTTTCTTTCACTGGCGCCGCTAGTGTGCTTTGTCCTTAATCTTCGTTCTCGATCTGTCTTATTTTGCAATACATATTGCTGATCTTGCGAGAAGAACATACTGAAGAAAGAACGATAAAGTCCATAAGTACCATCCTAATCATAATTCGCAATGTGCATGACTCATTAAATCCTTCTGATTCAAAGAAATCGTTGATAATGTTGTTGTTTAACGCTCGAATGATAGGATAAGGTAGGTAGGTACAGTAAGTTGAGGGCACATCAATATCTAGGTAATTACACGCCATTACGGTTGACTTTGCAATGTCCCCGGTAGCGGTAATTAGGACATTAAGGTGGGACGATAGCAACGTGGCGGGAAATTCAAAATTTTCACATTTTTTTATATTTTGTAGCTAAACTGAGCTATTTTTGTTCAGCGATTTTTCGATCGCGGAAATAAAGTATTATTTTCATTATTGTAAACAACAGAACAACAATAATTCAGCTGATTATGTGTTCTGGTCTACGACAAGTTTTTTGGGCAGTGCCACTGCTTCGTAGACCAGAACACATAATCAGCTGAATTATTGTTGTTCTGTTGTTTACAATAATGAAAATAATACTTTGTTATTTCCGCGAACGAAAAATCGCTGAACAAAAATAGCTCAGTTTAGGTACAAAATGTAAAAAACTTTGAAAATTTTGAATTTCCCGCCACGCTGCTATCTTCCAGCCTTAAACTCTAATTTTTAATTCGAGTCCACGGAATAACAGTTGCTAGTATGCAACTGTCAGATAAAGCCTTTGTAGCAACTGTCATTCCGTGGACTCGAATAAAAAAATAGAGTTTAGTAGGTATGTACTATAAGACCTACAACGTGTTACAAAAGATCCTAACTCTTTTTACATGGTGTAAACTGCTGGTTAAAGCTGGATACAAGATTGTCCAATCGATCGAAGAAGTCCTTGCAAGAGGAAATTGGGCCTCGCATAACAGTAACACATTGATCAAATTCTACAAGCGCGGCACGGGGTCGTCCAACCTCTTAGAGATACCAGGGCCCTTAGCCTGTAACACAATGGTGCCAAAATGGGCTTCCGGTTGACGGTTTTAATTACGATTTATTGATGCTGTGTCGGTCCAGTGTCGGTCCCTTTAATGTTATTGTAGTACAGCAAAGAATATTATGAGTCTAATTCTAGAGGATTAGTTCGCTGGTTGTAGAACAACGAAAAAATCCCGGTTTTGTCCTTCTACCTAGGACGCCATTGAGACGCCATTGTGTTACAGGCTAAGGCCCCTGCTCACAGGATGGCTATTCAGAAAAAAAAGTGTCTAGGTATCCTGTAAAAAAAAGTGAAAAAAAAACCCCAAAATAGAAAAAAAAACATAACTTAATTGTTTTTTAATTTAGCTGAAATTTTAAAATTTGATACCATACACATGTTTGTGTGTATAGGTGCATTTGGAAAGTTGCTATGCAAGTTTTGGGTTGATAAAACATTGTGAAAGTCAATAAAAACAATATAAAAAATACTGTTCTCCCGCCACAGCGTTCACATTATTTTATTAATTTAAAAATCAACGGAACATCATCGCAAAAATAAAAAAAAGAGCAAAAATAGTTATTTGTTATGCAAGAATGCAAAATTATTGTTTGCGGCGAGTGCTTGTATTCAGAAGCTCGAGACGCAAATATATTGCATTCGTGCGAAACAGAAAACTTTTCATCTCACAGAAGCGAGGAAATGATTTTGTTAGCCGTGCGTGACAAACAATAACATAGGTAGGTAGGTACCTACATAGAGGTTAGTGAAATGAGTTTCCTTCTTTTTTGCTTCTTCACAAAGGAGTATGTGGCGTTTCCTAGCAACGGGTTGTTGATTACAAATCGTGTCTTCTTGAAGCAGTGGCGTACCGTGGGTAAATGGCGCCTAGGGCAAGCATCGTAATTGCGCCCCACCGTATATCTTTTTTCAGTGGCGGTGCAAGACTAAAATGGGACGTTAAATATTCTGCTACTGGTTATTGAAAAAATCGCACATTGCGCAAAATTTTACGCGCGCGTAGCGCGCCCGAGGATTCACCGATTTTACCCATTTTGTAAGGCGCGATCAATCAGTATGCTTGGACGAGATCTACGCGTGCAGCGTGCCCGAAATTTTACCGATTTTATCCTTAAATTACGCGGTCGAAATAACAAGCGATACAATTCTTTACCAGCGCGCCCAAAAAATATCGATTTTACCCCTTAAGTAAATTGATAGTTTATTTTGAATTTACGAGTCGCGGTTTTGCGCCCCCCTTGAAATGGCGCCCAGGGCACGTGCCCTGGCTGCCCCACCCTAGTTACGCCACTGTCTTGAAGTGTCATAAAATCATCAACCCGTTGCTAGGCAACGCTACAAGTTGAAGGAGTTCCTTATATTATTTATTAGGGCGTCGAGTTCGAATTTCGAAGCGCACAAAAATACAACGTGGTTTAAAAAAGGATCTTCTACGATCGCATGTTTAAAGTAACAGCGTACTTTCCGAGTATAGGAGATGAAAAAAAAAAATATTTCGTAACACTTTGTATATTTAAGTGTCAAAGTGTTAGTATAACTTGAACGTTTTTATCAGGGTTCCAGGGGCAATAACTAGCAAAAGGAAAACTGATATAATTGCGGCTTTGTCTTTGATTTGCCAGCGATTACAATCAAAATATAGATCGCCAATTAAGTTAAGATAAGATAAGTTCAATAATACAAAGAAATTGTCATTGCAATATGAGTTTCCATACGCAATAACCGATGCATACCTATCTATCTATTGTATAAATACAGGGGTGCTGACGTTTTGATTTCAGTTTTGTCGTAGTGTTTCCACGAACACTGCAAAAGTTCACCGAAAAAAAGATGATACTATGTAAGTATATTATAAGCATCTGTATTCCAGAGTCATCTCTACAAAAGTAATCATAGAACAAAAACCTTTAATTTAATATTCTATGTAATGTTTCTTTGCTTGCATTAAACCTTTTATTTTCATCAGGTCACACTAAAACAACAAGTTGTACCTACTATTAAATGCATTTTCTGTTACTAACTGGATAAACCCTTTATTTTGCAGATAAGTCCGTGATCCTGCTGCTCTGCGCATCCGTGGCTCTAGCCGGGAGCGCCAGAGAGATCTGCGCTGCTGAGGGCTCAGAAAATACTCTGATCCCGGCTAAGAACTGCAACCAGTTCTATATTTGCACCCAGGGCACCCCTCTCGAGTTGAACTGCCAGGCTGGCTTGGTCTTCAACATTGATGGCTTCTGCGATTGGCCAGAGAATGTGGATTGCGAAGACAGGACTGCCGCTGGGCCCGGGGCACCTGAAGAAACTCCTGTCATACCCGACGAGAAACCGGAAATTCCCGAACAGAAGCCGGTGATTCCTGATGAGAAACCGTACATTCCCGAGCAGACCCCGGAAGTTGCTGCCATCTGCGCTGCAGAAGGATCTGACGGTATCCTACTTCCTGCTCAGAACTGCGCACAGTTCATCAAGTGTTCTGAAGGTCTGCCAGCGATTTTGGACTGTCAACCCGGTCTGTTATACAACCCTGGCGGCTGGTGTGACTGGCCCGAGAACGTCAACTGTGATAACAGATCTCCATCTGCAATACCCGAAGAGACCCCAGCAAAGCCCGAAGATAAACCAGAAATTCCCGAGCAGAAGCCGGAAACTCCCGAAGAGAAGCCAATAGCACCCGAAGCCCCCGTAGAAGGGGAACCTGCTGCCGTCTGCGCTGCGGCAGGATCTGACGGTCTCTTACTTCCTGCTCAGAACTGCGCACAGTTCATCAAGTGTTCTGAAGGCCTGCCAGCGATTCTGGAATGTCAACCCGGTCTGTTATACAACCCTGGCGGCTGGTGTGATTGGCCCGAGAACGTCAACTGTGATGACAGATCTCCATCTGTAATACCCGAAGAGACCCCAGCAAAGCCCGAAGATAAACCAGAAATTCCCGAGCAGAAGCCGGAAACTCCCGAACAGAAGCCAATAGCACCCGAAGCCCCCGTAGAAGGGGAACCTGCTGCCGTCTGCGCTGCGGAAGGATCTGACGGTCTCTTGCTTCCTGCTCAGAACTGCGCACAGTTCATCAAGTGTTCTGAAGGTCTGCCAGCGATTCTGGACTGTCAACCCGGTCTGTTATACAACCCTGGCGGCTGGTGTGACTGGCCCGAGAATGTCAACTGTGATGACAGATCTCCATCTGTAATACCCGAGGAGACCCCAGCAAAGCCCGAAGATAGACCAGAAATTCCTGAGCTGAAGCCAGAAATTCCCGAGCAGAAACCAGAAAATCCCGAGGACAACCCTGAAGCTGCCGCCATCTGCGCTGCGGAAGGATCTGACGGTATCCTAGTTCCTGCTCAGAACTGCGCACAGTTCATTAAGTGTTCTGAGGGCCTGCCAGCGGTGCTAGATTGCCAACCCGGCCTGCTGTACAACCCTGCTGGCTGGTGTGATTGGCCCGAGAATGTTGACTGCAGGAGCCGCGCTCTATAAAACCTTAATCAAGCATAGTTATACTCTCTCTTTGGTGTGTAAGGAATTGTTTTTATTACAAGTAAATGAAGAACATAACTTGTATTTCTAGGAAAGGAAGTTGTTTTAAACCTAATATAAAAATAATTATCATAGTTAGATTAGAAGAAAGTGGTTATGTTAACATTTCGAGAAGTGGTTTTTTCATATTTCTGCGGGCATGAAATGACTATAATAATATTAATTTCACTAAAGCGCGATGCAATGTATTTTTATTTACGTTGATCTAGGAATAAATGGCATAATAGGTAGTACTTAGGTAGCACGGTAGAATGTAGAATACGTTACTTGCTATGCTTCTAAGTTCTAAGGTCCGTTAAATTAATCAGAGTTTAAACTCAGACCATAGATTAAACCTCGTATTTTGTATGAAAATTAATTGACAGATAGTGTTTAAACTAGCCTTTGATATTACGGGCCTAAATGTAGTGAGTGTAATGTAATGTGTTACATTATCGGTAAAGTAGATGTGGACTAAACTACAAAATATAATCTAACATTAACAAAAAATAAGCAACCGACTTCCGTGGTGAAAAGGTGCACTGTGATTAAGCTACCTACTGCACTGATATAAGTTCCTCAACCTCGGTGACGTTCTAAAGCTTATGACCTCGGTCTTTGCACGTCCTGAGCAGGAATAAGGACGGGGGTGACACAAAAGATCCCACTGGGTCGAAGTGTCCCGGGCTCTCAGCCTGGCCCCATACTAATAATAATAATAATAATAATTTATTTATTTATTCAGATAACAAAATAAGATAAGATAAGATACTGTACTGATTCAGAGTGATCTGCTGCTGTCCGAAGTTCTTCATCAGACCTCCACCATTTTAATGGGACCACACGGGTCTAATTGTGTACCTACACCTTTTATGAAGTCGGTTAAACAATTGAGGAGTACTAATGGAGTAAGTACACGAAACTGGGCCCTTAGCCTGTAACACAATGGTGCCAAAATGGGCTTCCGGTTGACGGTTTTAATTACGATTTATTGATGCTGTCGGTCCAGTGTCGGTCCTTTTAATGTTATTGTGGTATAGCAAAGAATATTAAGTTTGCTGGTTGTAGGGGAACAACGAAAAAATCCCGGTTTTGTCCTTCTACCTAGGACGCCATTGAGACGCCATTGTGTTACAGGCTAAGGCCCCTGGTAGAGTAATAGACTAGGTAGTAAAGTTGACTCTTCTGTTAACACTTCCCACAGATAAATCATCGACTCTATAGCGGTGTATCGAGCTGTCAATGTTGGAAATGGTCCATCATGCATATGCACTTGCTTTACTTGCTAAGAAGTCGTTTTCATGCAAGTCATTGTAAGTAGGTATAGGTAAAAGAGTGTGACACGCCTCTTTAATTTTCACAGCTCTAGTTACACTCTAGCTACACTAGTTTCCAACCCGTCACTTATTGCTATTCTTAAAGCGACAGGTTCATTATGTAGAGTCGGTGTAGAGTCGATACTGATCATATGGAAAACTCGATAACTAAGTCACAAGAGCCGTAGGTGGGTGTTCGATGAACCTTGCCTACGCATCTCATTCATGTGACTTGTTTAGTGGAGAAGGAATCAATAATTTTAATTACTAACTCCTTTGTTGCTACGAAAACCCGGTAGAAGTGGTTTCCTAAAAATATCAACGCTGGTGACCTTCGGTGTAATATAATTTTGTTCATTGTATAGTAAACCAGATTTGTCGTTTGACGTTACTGTTATGCTATTAGAGAATGGAGTGGCCAAGGCCAACACCTCGGCAATTTGTTTTTCATCTCCCACGCTCGGAAAGTTTGCTGTTACTAGTAACTTACGATCGTGTAAAGGCCGGATTTAAACTATCTGAACTTTTGTGCGCTTCGAAATTTGAACGCGACGCCGGGACAGTCTTTCCCGCGCCCTATGGTTTTGAAAAAGAAAAAAACACTGGCCGTTTAAGTAGATGCCAGATCCCGATGGAAAATAAAACCTCATTCATAGTTCGTTTAAACGCGTATTTCAGCGAAAGCGATTGTTCGTGCCCATTCTCTATACAAAACTGTGAATGTAAATGGTGCATAAGCATCTTTTAAAAAGGTAAAGTCACGGAATAGAACATTCAGAAACGCGGTTTCTTCTTATAGTCTTTTCAATATTTTGTACACATATTTATTTTTAAATACCAGTAAATAAAAAAAATGCTGCGCTTCTGTTTTATCAAATAGATAATTATGTTTTGGTTTGTTAAATACATTTTTTCAAACGATATTACTAATTTCATTTTTTATCTCCTACAAATTTTTAATTTATATGGTATAAGTTCAGAATGCACCCGGAAAAAAAACATTCTTTTATTTACATTATTTTTGTGTCTGGATAAATAAACTTCAGGAAATTATTAATAAAACGAATGGTTTTAATACCAACGAAGCTCAAAACTTTAGTGCGGCAGCCGTAACTACAGTAAAATATGCTTTTAAAAGGAACTTATTTGACTCACCTGTTTTGCCTGTAAGTAGTTGTCTATAGAGTTTGTCCCGCTTGGCTAACAAAGTCATTTCCTCGCTTCTGTGAGATGAAAAGTTTTGTGTTTCGCACGAATGCAATATTATTTGCGTCTCGTGCTTCTGAATACCTCGCTACGCTCAGGTTTCTTTTTTTGAACCACTCGCTACGCTCGTGGCTCAATTTTAGAAACCTTCGCTAGCTCGGTTTTCAATACAAGCACTCGCTGCAAACAATAATTTTGCATTCTTGCATAACAAATAACTATTTCATCTCCCATGCTCGGAAAGTTTGCTGTTACTAGTAACTTACGATCGTGCAAAGGCCGGATTTAAACTATCTGCATTTTAGTGCGCTTCGAAATTTGAACGCGGCGCCGGGAAAGTCTTTCCCGCGCCCTATGGTGTTGAAAAAGAAAAAAACACTGGCCGTTTAAGTAGATGCCAGATCCCGACGGAAAAAAGATCCTCATTCATAGTTCGTTTACACGCGTACTTCAGCGAAAGTGATTGTTCGTACCCATTCTCTATACAAAACTGTGAATGTAAATGTGGCATAAGGATCTTTTAAAAAGGTAAAGTCACGGAATAGAACATTCAGAAACGCGGTTTCTTCTTATAGTCTTTTCAATATTTTGTACACTATATTTATTTTTAATACCAGTAAATAAAAAAAAATGTTTCGCTTCTGTTTTATCAAATAGATAATTATGTTTTGGTTTGTTAAATACATTTTTTCAAACGATATTACTAATTTCATTTTTTATCTCCTACAAAATTTAATTTTATATGGTAAAAGTTCAGAATGTACCCGGAAAAAAAAACATTCTTTTATTTACAATTTTTTTGTGTCTGGATAAATAAACTTCAGGAAATTATTAATAAAACGAATGGTTTTAATACCAACGAAGCTCAAAACTTTAGTGCGGCAGCCGTAACTACAGTAAAATATGCTTTTAAAAGGAACTTATTTGACTCACCTGTTTTGCCTGTAAGTAGTTGTCTATAGAGTTTTTCCCGCTTGGCTAACAAAATCATTTCCTCGCTTCTGTGAGATGAAAAGTTTTGTGTTTCGCACGAATGCAATATTATTTGCGTCTCGTGCTTCTGAATACCTCGCTACGCTCAGGTTTCTTTTTTTGAACCACTCGCTACGCTCGTGGCTCAATTTTAGAAACCTTCGCTAGCTCGGTATTCAATACAAGCACTCGCCGCAAACAATAATTTTGCATTCTTGCATAACAAATAACTATTGTTGCCGCCGTCGAATTGGGCGAAAAGTAGCGGAACGAGAGGCGCACCAAATCGTACCTCATTCATCCTTAATTCCTGTTTGTTTAGTAGGATATTTAGATGGAGTGTAGTCGGTTTGAACGTGGATGAGGTCATGCGTCGAGCGAGGCATGCCGTCGTCTTGTGTTGTGTGTCGACGCACGCGCAGTCGTCACGCCCCCCCCCCCCCCCCCCCCCTCCCTCCATTCACCGCGCGGGTCGTCCAATGATTCAGTGATAATAAAAGCCGCGAGCCGCGCCGCCCGCGCCGCGCTGTCGCTTCTAACCTTAGGACTAATCGAAGTATTCATGCATTCTCGTCTTGTACAAATACTTCTACAACACAAGTTAGTCGGAAAATTTAAGGAAAACTTGCTATTGTTTTAATTTAGAGTGAGTTTGAAGTGTCCGTCATTGGTTGCAGATGTCACCCGTCACGGCAGGAGGATTGCCGCCTATATCACATTTTGGAAAATGACTGAGGGCCCGCCGGTGAAACAGGATGATAACTCTGTAAGTTGTTGGCGTCTTGGCCGATTTGACGCTATCAACAGTCTATTCCACTGACAGCGCCGGAGTTTACAATCAATTCTGGGAGGTGAAGTAGAGTCTATTTCAGCTATGAGCTTTGTACAGTGAATAATTATTGCGCCTTGTGTTTGTACACACAAGGATTAGTGAAGTTTTCCCACCAATTTTCCCTCCAAAGAAATTCAACAAAGGAAAAAATACGTGTCCCTATTTACTATTCCCTTCCTGAAAAACCACCCATAAAATTAGTCTCTGGGTTCTATTTTTGAAATATTGTCCATATTTAATTTGTCAATCAAATGAATGGACTATCAAAAGCTCTCTCAGTTTAATTATGGTACTTCTGTCCCACGCAATAGAAAATAAAACTTCAAGATAGAGCACCTGTTGCTAGTTTACCTGTAAACATAGTCTGTGTGGGATGCTTCCTCGTCTTAGTTTGATTGTTACTTGCTACACATGGGTCATTTTCAGCAGATAAATTTTATACCTACTTATCTAATTTTTTAATAAGATAAAAGGGGTATCCTAGCGTGTGGCCGACTGTACATGAGGTGAAATTTTCAATATTTATGATTTTTTCTCATCTCGGAAAATAAAAATTGCCAAATGCGGAATAATAAATTAATCGCGTGGACCTCACTGCAGCATGCTCGCCTTCTAAAATCTCCAATTGAGACGTCACACGCTTTGTTTAACTCACATTTCGGCAAAATTTGGCATATATAGCTATACATATATCTTATTATATGTATTGTAATCCAATTTCGTCTCGCATGGTATAGTGTCGGATTGTGATTCCGTTCTTATCAAAGCCGCGCGACCGTCTTATCAGGAAAATGTACACAGATTATTTATTTAGACTTCCCTGCGTATTTACATGTTAGAGAATAAATTATACTTAAGTAGGTAGATACTCAGCTTGTTTTATTTACGCTGGAAACTATTGCACACAGCTCACAACAAATAAGAGAGATTATATTTCATTTCAGTACCTATTTTTTACTTACAGAAAGAACTTGTAACAAAAGTCTAGAAATCCAAAAAAAACAAAGTCGTGTTAGTTACACCATTTATAACTCGAGAACGGGTGGAGCGATTTTTATGATTTTTGATTTGTTGGATTTCTCTCCGCCCCGAATAGCAGAATAACTATTAAAACATCGGAAAAACTCACGAGAAAAAAAAAAGTCTGCGCGGATGAAGTCGCGGGCAAAAGCTAGTTGTAAATAGATAGAGGTAGAGAACACTGTAGGTAGTATTTATATCACAAAAATATATGTGTATAAGAGTTTTAGAGTAGGTACCAGCGGTCTTATTGCTAAGGGCGATTTCTGGTAGAGTTTAGTGTCGAATATGTACCAACAAATATATGAC
This sequence comes from Zelleria hepariella, assembly GCA_949319315.1. NCBI lineage: Eukaryota > Metazoa > Arthropoda > Insecta > Lepidoptera > Yponomeutidae > Zelleria > Zelleria hepariella. The sequence goes on from OX439393.1 coordinate 11,411,935, forward strand.
GTATAAGATTTATTTATTAGTTTTATATTTTCTTATCATCCGTCAGTTAACGACTTCGTTGTATGTACATTAATGATATTATATTTACACTTTTAATGGATTTATTACAAGAGACGAACGATCAAGTGATAAATCCGATGGAGCAACCCTAAGAAAATATTAACGATGTTATTATTAACTTGCAAATTTATAACAATAGCAACAGGCATTAATTTATCATTTCGACCAAAACAGTTATTTCCTTAGCACAAAGAGTAAAATGATTATGTAACGAATACATCGAAATAGACTCGTGCATTATTAAAAAACTGGTACTTTTTGCAAACATAGCTCTTATCCCGCGCGGCATACGTTCAATCAAACAAAAATGGGGTATCCATTTTTCTGATAAGTTTATAACAACATCAAACACACGTGTCTCAACTCTCAAGTATTTCAAGAGCATGCCACACTTACGTATATATATGTAGAGTCTGGTTTACGTCGTACCAAATACTTACAACTGGTTTCAAAACTAGACGAACCACCAAATTATTGAGTTGATACGGGCAACGACACGCTAGGAAAACTCGTAGTATCGCTTATCACGAGCGGCATAGGTGCGTCAATTGATCAAGAAGGGTGTTGCTACTATACGTTGGAACGCTCTACGTTCTGAAACCCGTTTAGTATCCAAGAGTTACGTATGGACCATACAATAAGGGCTATGTTAAAACAACGCACTAAAGTATGCTCAACGTAAAACCAGATTGTTTGCTTTTCTTCAGATTTCGACGACAGTAGGGCTTGATTCCCAACCTACTAAGCAATTACCGCTCGATAAATAAACTGATACCTTACAGTAATTGGAATGAACATCACGGACGAAGCAATGATGATTCGCAACATTTAAAAATTGCTTATTTTTGTGCTTAGTTAATTAAATTAAATAACAAACACAAACAACAAATTTCTACGAAAATACTTAGTTTCGTAAAGTTTATCTTAATAAAAAGAGCGCAGAGTGGTCTTAGTTCCTTACAATTTATAAGGAAATTCGCTCAAGGAAATCAGGATGACTTATTCCTAAGGCAAAACTTTAGGACCGTGGGAACTCGGCGATGGCCACGCGCGTAAAACACTGTTTTCTATAGGTGTTTCACCCAGAGCGAGACGGGGCGCGGGAAAAGTGAGAGGCAATGCGCCTGTATGAGTCTACGTGTGTCCGTGTCCTTTCGCGAGTATGTGATGCCCGAGTTGTAGAGTTGTAATGTAATAGATCTATTTTCACAATTTTTTTCGTAGTTCCGCTGCCATTTCAAAATTATATTAGCAATTTCAAAAATCTTTTTTTTTCTGACAAGTACAATACAATACATTATTGATGTTCCCAAGATAGTTAGACTCCAATAGGCAGTGTTATATATAATGTAAGTAAATAACAGCTGAAAGTAACCCCTTTTTCGGCGCGAAAAACGCATCGCTCTCATTTCTTTCAGGCTATTTTTTTATTATAAAAAGTATTTGCAAACTTCCGTATTGGTCATCTACTGATATAAACCAAGTCTCAGCAAAGTCCAGCCTGAAGTTTAGAAATTAAACCGGAACTACGTTTGTATGGGAAAATCATGCTCCTGCATCCTCTTAACACAAATGTCTGGCCTAAGAGAACAGTGGGGCGTGTAGATGGCGTCCCAGGAGAAGGACAAAACCGAGGTTTCCTCGTTTTTCTTCTACAACCAGCGAACTAATCCTCTAGAATTAGAATATTCTGTACTACAAAAACATTAAAAGGACCGACAGTATTAATTGAACGAGCGAGCGAAGCGAGCGAAGTTCTCCGAGTCTACTGGAACAATCCGGCGTTTGTATGTATGTATGTATGTATGTATGTATGTATGTATGTATGTATGTATGTATGAATGTTCGTTCGACGATAACTTGAGTAAATGTAGTCGGATCGTCATGAAATTTGGTAGGCGGGTAAATGAGGCAAAGAGAATTTTTAAGTTCGAACATGAGCCAAATCGGTCAAGGGGTTGCTGAGATATAGGGTCACGAGTTCAAAGTTCGGGCCGAACCACTAGTACATCGTAATTGAAGCCGTCAACTGGGAGCCCATTTTTGAACCATTCCGTTACACAGGCCGCAGGCCCCAGTACGTGCACATGAGTTGAGTCATTTTCCGAATTATTGAACGAGCGAGCGAAGTTCTCCGAGTCTACTTGAACAATCCGGCGTTTGTATGTATGTATGTATGTATGAATGTTCGTTCGACGATAACTTGAGTAAATTTGGTTGGATCGTTATGAAATTTGGTAGGCGGGTAAATTCAATTAAAATAATTTTTATGTTCGAACACGAGCCAAATCGGTCGAGGGGTTGCCGAGATATGGGGTTGTTAAGTTTATATGGGGTCGCGAGTTCACAGTTCGGGGCGAACCACTAGTTCTTACTTAGTTGACACTTCTTGAAATAGGTATATGTATGTATACCTACGTATGTACCTACCTACCTTAGCATGATTTCAATTTAGTATTTCGATTCGGTGTTACTCGATTACTAATTTAATCATGCGCAGGAGTTATTATTAATCGATTATTAGCAAATAATCTCTAATCGATTCCAGTGAACTGTAAAAACAAAAGAAATAGTTCGTATGTCCGTAATCTCCACGTGGGAGATGCATAATACAATAAGAAAAAAAGGATAACATAGGGACATGGCAGAGGTACATATGTATAAATTGAATAGCACATGTTTTCTAAAATAATTATTCAGGGAGGAAACCTCCCTTTTTGTATGGAGCAGCGGCTAAACGCGTTTCCTCTTAAGATATAGGACCTCTCTTCCTCTTAAGATATAAGATAGATCTAAGGATATTATAGAAGCAAATGCCGAAGTTTTTTTTCTCCCTGATCAAAAGCTACGTACGTACTCTTATCGGTTGGTATAAAGTTAAATGGTATTGTATCTAGTTTGTTGAACTGAATAATGCGACTACTTATTACAATAATAATTGAATCATTTATACTGGAAAATAAAGTACAAAGTCCAAGCAGATCATCTTACCGTGTTCTAACCCGGTGCAACACACGATGCTTTACCGAAGATGTTGGTAGAGCATCGTGTATACTTTGTACTTTATTTTGTACATTTGATCGATTCAAGGTTGGAATCGGTTGGATTCTATCAAAGCAATCCAGGGAAAATCAAAGGAATCAATGAAGACGGGTTTTCGTTATACGGACGATTCCGACTAATATTATTATATATTTTGAGACTCATATAAAAAAAAAATGGAAGAATGAATGGTCAATCGATCATTTGTACCGAAAAGTTTATCTTTTCATGGCCTTTCAAAGTTTCTAAAAAATAATAAAATAATGTTTTTTTTTTATCTTAGAACTTTAAAAAAAAAAAGTTTAAAAGTATTTTTGTTTCCTAAGATTTCCTTCCATTTCTGTCGGCCGCTATCGGCGGATTACGTGTCATAATACTAACAAAACTTTGACGTGCATATTATGTGGTCGTTGGCATTTGTTTGTTATCATCATCATAATAAGAAACCAGCGGCCAAGGTAGGTGTGCAAAATTGCGAAACCGGCTGCAGGTAAGCAATAAGACGTATTGCAAAATGTTATATTATTCTATCGATAAGCTTATACGTTGAAAAGAAGCAAGTTATGCTGAAAGCAGAGAACTGGAAATGCTCGCCGGCTGAAAGTCATTTTCCCGGGCTGACTGTCAAAGACTTTTTTCTGACCTCTTTGGTCCGTGATTTTATTTTTGTTTTACGTCAAAGTTTTGACAAAGTCGTGAATTCTCTGTGTGTGAAGCTGTGGTGTGAAGCATCTGCGAGGTTGTGAGAAGTTAATGGTTACCTATATTCTCTTTGATTTTATGCTGCAAGGCAACTGCACTTGAGATTTTGTTGGTTTCCACTTCTTCCCATCCAGATTATTAAATTACGGTAAGATTTACAAAATTGAATGGTTTCAACTTAGTAGGAGGTCCGACAAAGTGGGTAGTATTTTCAATATTACGTACTCTACAAAGACTCGCTTTACCGGTAAGCTTTATTTAAACTTTTTAAAGTATCTAAGGTACCAAAGATACCATTGAACCACTGGTAGGTAAACTCGACAGCACGTCAGACTATACACTTTTGTTGTTAAATCGCCCGTAAGTCGTAACGTAACAGCGTAGAGTGCTAGCATGTAAGGGTCGACGTGCTGTCGTGTGTTCCTACGAGAAATTTCAGGAATAAAAAAACAATACTAAGGCGACGGACACACTGCCCCTGCGCTCCGAGTTTAGTGTTCTCAGATTTGCTTCACGAGGACTCCGCGTTCTGACCGCTTCAGTATGAACGGTTCCAAGCAACCGTATACACTAGTGGTTCTGGTTCGCCCCGAACTATGAACTTGCGACCCCATATTTCAGCAACCCCTCAACCGATTTGGCTCATGTTCGAACTTAAAAATTCTCTTTGCCTCATTTACCCGCCTACCAAATTTCAGGACGATCCGACTAAATTTACTCAAGTTATCGTCGAACGAACATTCATACATACAAACATACATACATACAAACGCCGGATTGTTCAAGTAGACTCGGAGGACTTCGCTCGCTCGTTCAATTAGAAAGAAACGCAAAACTTCGGCCATTGTGTGCGGCACCTAAGTGAGTTTTACTACAAAATGGCAAAAAACCTTGATATTAATAGCCTGACTGCCGGTTTCTGAATTGAGAAATTCGCTAAGCAAATGGGTAAGTATCGTCCTGTCTCTGCAGATTTCTCACAAAAGAGCGTGACAGAACGATAGTTAAGTGTTTGCTTAGTAGAATTCTCAAATCAGAAACCGGGCCTGAGACAGCGAAACATGACACAGCTGTATGGAATATTTACCCAAAGCTATACGTCAACGACGACGGAACCAATCAATAAGTTTGTGCACTTGTTAATACAAGCACCTCTTTATTTAATGTACCCTTTTAGTGCTCACTAGTTGGCGCCACTGTCGAGTAATGCCATGACCTTGACGCATTTTTGGCCAAAAAATGAAATATTTTACAAATTAAGACGCATTTTGTGTTTTTATTTAATAAAACAGATTTACCTTTGAATAAACATTATAAAGTATTTAAAATCAAAGCATTTTTATGCGAATTCAAAGAGAAAATAATTTTAAAACTTTTTCAATTTGTTCGCAAGAGCGTCAAGGGTAACCTCCTGACGGTCATATTGAAAACTAAAATCGCAGTGTCAAAAAAAAGCCTAATTCTGTTTTTTTTATCTTGTTAGGACCACTGCCAGTAAAGTATATCCAAGTTTTCAGACCGAAAAACCTGTGAAAACTTAAAATTTCTACACACTTTATTTCAAATTTTTATTTTTCAAAAAGTTCTAGTGATTTTCGCGATTTCTAGTGTTAGATATGACCGTCCTACCATTGAAGTAAACCCTGAAAATACGAATCTAATGATTTATAGCTCTTTAAAAATAACACTGTTGTTATAAGAAAAAAAATCAACTCTATTTAATATGTCTTACGATAAGGACAGTCCAAAGTGTAATGTTTGATAAACAATTGAAAGTATATGTTTGCCAAATTACCTATAAGTAGGTAGGTACATACATACATATAATTATTATCAAATAACTCTAAAATTCGGCGCTGAAATAAAATGGCAGCTCTTTGGCCACACTTTATCATAGGCTGATAATACTCACATATACTTATAGCCCTAAGACGGGCTACCAAAGCAAAGTAAGTAGATATAATACTGCTCTCTTCATTATACTATGATCAGGAAAAACCAGTTGCGAAAGTACGTGGCACGAATTCACAGTCAAAAATAAACCGAAGTTATTCACCACAACTAATTACATCACGGCCAAGGTTTACGCGTGTGTTAACCGTCGTTGATTACACCGATCACTATTCACAGAACAAACTTGAACACTGATCAAAGGAAATTAGACCTTAACTCAGGCCATGAGGCCTGAGGAAGTGGAGGATAAGTTGCTAAGGTAGATAATACGAGTATACTTGGGTACAATTTTTAAATGGATCAGCTAGGAGTCTAAGGACCACACCATTAAATAAGTCGAAGCTAACGTTTTAAGAAGACTTATTTTTCTAACAAAGGCTGCAACCAAGTTTTTTTTTATTGTCGGTCTAGATACCCCATGGCAGCTCTTACCGCGCGCGGCATAAGGGCGCCAATAGAACAAAAAGGGGTATCTGAGACTGTGGCCGACTGTACCTACTCTGTTTCTTATGAAACTCTATGGGACAAACTAAGCGTTAGAAATAATTACGAGAAGAGAAGAACAGGAACAGGAGAAGAGAACAACATATAAATAGGCACCTTAGTGTTGGTCGTTGGGAGAACAACAAATTGGTTATTTACTTTACTTATTACGCGTATTCCCTCAATAAACACAAGTAATGCTTGTTGTTAATAACCGTTGCCTACAGAGATAGCTATCGTCGTCCATACAACAAACACCACGTCAGTACTTATTAGGTAGTACGTACCGTGGGTAATATAATACGATCATTATTATCGGAGTAATTTTACCTATTTTTTCTTTTTTGTCAATCGTAATATCATTGAGCGTGGTGGATACAATTACGCTGATGTATGCCCGATATATTTTCTGTCCTTGTGACTAAAATATTATATTCGTAGTACCTATTAAACTGGTCAAAAGGTTTTTTGTCGTTGTATCGGTTAAGCCCGTGTGACTCTACATTGCACTTGCATTTAAAAGTTTATATTTCTGCGATGGACTCCAATAATACGGTATGAAATTAAAAATACAGTAGTTTCCACTAGTGTTTCCTATCTTTAATTAGGTACGGTTGGCCACAGTCTAGGATACCCCATGGTAGCTCTTACCGCGCGCGGTATAAAGGCGCCAATCGAACAAAAAGGGTTATCCTAGCGTGTGACTGACTGTACCTAGCTCAGTTACAGTACTTACAGTATATGTTGATATCATGTTATGTCATGATAACGATAAACTTTAGTGTGTACTTATGTAATACTCGTACTTTACTTATACCATAAAACACACGAAAGATCAAAACATCTTTTTTTGTCGCTGAATTGGTAGACTGTACATTTGTAATAAATTCTAAAAACTCTGTTGTGCTGCCTCTTATGAAAATGGCTGTAAATATCTTGGTTCCTCATGGAAAATGTTGTCAACTAACTTGTTCTTCGCGCATATAACACCAGTGGCGTACCATATTTTGCAGTATTGACAATGATGATCATACTGTCTTGATTTACGACCTTAATCTTACAGGGCATCGTATTAAACTCTACAATCAGCTTTGTTTCCACTTTCAGTTCTATCCATCCAAAGTTTTCCAAAGGTTGTCTGGAAAATATCGCTTTTTACTTCTATTTTGATAATATGTAATATATTAAGATAATATGTTTTCTGGTGTATAATACAAAATTTCTCTATCTATTTTACAATCCGTCTCCCCACACAAACTTATTCAGTGAAGTTTTCTCTAAAACAAAATTTTTGAACTTTCGATCAAAGTTGCAGTATTTTCTAAAAGTCCTTCATTATTTTTGGTAATAAATTAGTGACACCCTAATAAATAATATGAAGAAAGTAAAATAGGTATTTTCCAAAGATAAAAGCCTCATAAATTCTAAATGATAAAATAATTGCTGACCATAAATGGGCACCCCCATTTATGTTCAGCAATTTGCTCGGGTACCTAGCTCTGGACTTCCACATGACACAATTTTCTGAAACACCCTGTATAACACGCAACTCTCTCCCCTCCTTCCAGATGTGCGTGCGAGTGTGGCTCGAGGTAGGCCACTCGTGCGAGCCGCGACCTTTCTCGAACCTGAACCGTGCGCTGGCGCTGGACTGGCGAGTGTGGGTGCGCGGCGTGAGCGGACACGACATCAGCAGCTTCGTCCACAAGGTGGTGTTCGACCTGCATCCGCCCAGCGCCTTCGTCTATCCTAAGCGAGGTAACTATCATTTGAAGAATCTTATGGTGCCTTTTCTCGCAACATCTATAGCATTGGATGAAGTCGAATATATCAGCTATCCCGTCAGCAATCAAAGTAAGTGAAACCGTTAAATGAATATAAGATCTTTAACAGCATTGGGTAACGCTTATATGTGGTCCTGATAGTTTCACTGTGGCGCATCTTTGCAGAGAGCAGGCCCAAAGACGCGACATTGTTTGTGTAGTTGAACTATGAACTATCAACCCGGGGCTTAATTGTCTAACTTTTGAATCTATCGCGATCCCCTTCAATTTGACGTTTGAAGGGTGCTGACGAACTTCACACTGTATTTATTTGACACGAACTGTCATTGAAAGCGATTGTGATAGGGAGTGCGACTCTATTTTGAAGGATATTTGAAGATAAGAAAATTGCAAAATCGTTCACTCAATATCATTCAATTTGTATGGCGTTTTGACTCATTCGCTCTGTTAGCGATTGTGATTTATAACTTAGACAATTCCATTCTAATGTCGCAATCACGATCATGATCCCGATACCATTGAAAGGGATGGCGATAGATTCAAAAGTTAGACAATTAAGCCCCTGAACCGTGCGGTAGCGCTGGACTGGCATATTTGGGAGCGCGGCTTAGCGGACACGACATCAGCAGCTTCGTGCACTTGGTGGTATTCAACCTACATCCGCCCAACGCCTTCGTCTATCCTAAGCGAGGTAACTATCAGTTGAAGAATCTTATGGTGCTTTTTCTCGCAACATCTGTAGCATTGGATGAAGTTGAATATATCAGCTATCCCAACAGCAATAAGTAAACGTAAGTGAAACCGTTAAATCAATACTTATAAGATCTTTAACAGCATTGGGTGACGCTTCTATGTGGTCCTGATAGCTTCACTGTGGAGCATCTGGGCAGGCCTAAAGATGCGACGTTGTTTGTGTGGTTTAACTATCAACTTGAACCGTGGGCTAGCGCTGGACTGGCATATGTGGGAGCGCGGCTTGAGCGGACACGCACGACATCAGCAGCTTCGTGCACTTGGTGGTTTTCGACCTACATCCGCCCAACGCCTTCGTCTATCCTAAGCGAGGTAACTATCTTCTTCTTATGGTGTGGAAAGCGTATTTTTCTTAAACGCAGGGCATCCTCAATCTTGCTACTTCAATAGAATTCTTCCTGCAAGCTGCTCCTGTAAGCGAGGTAACTATTGTAGGAATTCGATTCTAAGTTCCCGTTTTTCAAAGTTCAAAGGATCAAAGTTGAAGATTTAAAGTCCTTTTTCATTACACTTAAAAATGGAAATGCATTTTATTGGTCAACTCAAGAGCAATGTGAAAAAACCCTCCCTCGGAGACTTAGTTTAGTCTCTTTTAGGGATATTCGTATTTTATAACTGCTTACTGATTTATTTGTTATCGTCGAACACATAAGAACATATACCTGGAACTAATATACCTTCATAAATAGTACCTACTCAAGTAATTACCTAATTTCGTAACGACCTCATCAATTAACGAGCTACCTAAATAATACCTATGTACCTATGTAGGTTCCATGGCCATGGGGCCATGACAAACCAAAAAAACTCTCTACAACTACAATACGTCAATTCACAATAATTCAATGTCGGTAGCTTCGCACCAATACGTTGTAGTTATTTTCTTATTGATCAAGACTCTAAGGCTGGTATTAATAGTCCTCTGAGATCACCTACTTGAGATCGGTCTCAAGTAGGTGAACTCAGAAAACAAAAATCACCGACTTGAGACATTGGCTTATTAATAAACCTATCTTAGGCGCGAACTTGAGTCCTCGATTTGAGTAAAGAATGAACTATTTGAACGAATGATACCATTTAAGGTTCAAAATGTGGTCAAAAAGCTTAAACCCAACTCAAAAGTACTAGGCGCCCATACATTATAAAGAGACTATTCGAAAAGGCACAACCTGAGTTTGGCCTCCTTTTGGTCCATAAAATTGTCCATGGTCCGGTGTTATTCAGTTGGCAACTTGTCATTTCTATAATAGTCCAGGATTCCACAAACATAAAAGTGATGTTACAAGATATAACACGAACTCTACTCCAAATAGATACTCGATTATAATAACTAGTGGTTCACCCCGAACTGTGAACTCAGGATGACTAACTTTTTGCTAACCCCATATCCACTCTTCGTCCGATTTGGATTTGGATATTAGAATTTTAAAATTCTTTTAATTCCATTAAGCCGCCTTTATATTTTTATGACGATACAATCATTCATACATACAAACATACAAACATACTTCGATCGCTCGTTCAATATGACGACACAATTTTGTAGCGGCACCCTGGTCTAGACAAAAAGGATCAGATCTGACTCGCTTCAGCCATTTTTATTCAGCATTGTTATTCGTTACTTTGGCAACAGAGAGCTTGATCTTGAGTGAGGAACTCAGCATATTAATAAAGCAGCGCTTACTTGAGACCGATCTCAAGTCCTCGACTTGAGTCAAGAATGAACTATTTCAACGACTTGAGTAAAGAATGTACTAGGCTACCATACATTAGAAAGAGGCTAGCCACAACCTCAGTTTGACCTTCAAAGAGGTTCGTAAGGTGAACAACTTTTTTCACGGTTTTCAGAACTGTCGAATAAAAGAAAAAACTTTTTCTACTGTCAGTCAGTAACATCAGTCAAACTACGAAAATAATTATTATAAAAATGTCTCGTAAATTCTTGTGATTTTCAGTATATTGAACGTTTTAGTCGGTTATGGATAATAAGTGGCGCCAGAGAGGTTATTTTCAATATTTTGGCCGAAAAATATCATGCCGGAAACTTCCAACAGAGAGCTTCAGTTCATTCGAGCTTCCGTTATTCGAGCTTCCGTTTTTCGAGCTTCAGTACCTAGCGGACCCAGTTGGATGACCTCTACAAACGAGTTGCTGACAAGACAGGTATTTATTCACTATAATTGTATAAAATATACATAGTTCACGATACAAGTTACAGATATCGTCTAGTTCACGATACAAGTTACAGATATCGTCAGTTAGGTCTTTAAAATACCCCATCATCAACGTTTTTTGCGCATTTAATATAACTTTAGAGGTTATGTTTACGTAGAGAAAGTAGTAATTTGCCAAGCGAATTTATAATAAATTATAGAGCGACTGCAAACCTAACGTTTGATCGTTGCGCACATCATTCTACTACATTAATGTTTTATTTTGATTACAGGAAAATCAGAAAGTACCTACTGTCCGACGCATAATCGACGAAGTTAGGGCGTTATGATAAGAGGGATAAAAACCAAGGCATTTTAGAACACCAGCTTTGGTCCCGAAACCTGGAATAATGTGTGGAGAATGAACACATCAAATGAGGGGAAGAATACTCGACTCAGCTCAAATTCATGTCAGGTGTGGAAATTTTAGATGATGATTAGGAAACAATATTGTATTAATAAATATGTTACAACTCTCCCAGGCTTGTTTATTTTCCAATTAGAAAAAAAATTAGATAATTATGTAACATTAAATTTAATGAAGGTCTTCCCTATTCAGATTTATCTTCAAGTATCAATTTACTGAATACCTACTACTCGTATGAATGATACCACACCCTCAAGTTTTCCCTACTATATCCGCTTTATATTTTATGCATGCCTAGTAACCTCTATGGTCCAACTGGGCTTTGAAGGCCGGCAAATTGTCTTAAAAAAACTAGGTACGAGTAAAGAGGTTTGAATTGTATGTTGTGCTGCCATCTACATGATATGTATCATACTACATGAAACTTTCTGTCACCAATCGCCATGTAAGAGATTCCGCATGTTTATGCACGCCTAATACCTTCAGACCATTGACATGACGTCATTCACGTTACAGCACTCAAATTCTATTGTACACACGACAGCACGTCAAAGTGTACACTTTTGTTGTAAAGTCGCCCGTAACGTAACCGCGTAGAGTACTAGCGTGTAAAGGTCGACGTGTTGTCGTGTGTACGTGCGTTTCACGAAATAATTCCCTTGGATTGTACAAAAATAGTCCCTATTACATCGTAATAAGAGTTTCGTCAAGGGAACTCTTTCGTGAAACGCATTTTGCCCGGATTTTCAGTAAGGAAAGAGTTGAAATATACTTTCTGCCTTTTTATTAGTGTGTGGTGTAGTTTCTTACAAGATTATGGGAGCCTGCAAATAGTAGTTTTTCTTTGAAATTAAAACTTAATTTTGACAACACTTCTGTATTTGGCCAAGTACAAGCTCGTAGCTTCTGATTCTACCATGCCTTTATAGGTAGTATTTGAGTTTTAGATGGTGACGCGGTGGTGGCATAATGGGTAGAACAATGGACTCGGAATCGAGGGATCCTGGTTCGAGTCCCGATGAGGGCATGTACCCTACCCATGACATTAATTTATTTCAAAGTCGCATACATACCACTCCCTGACTGTGAAGGAAAACATCGTGAGGAAACCGGAGCGTCTGAGGCTATATACCAAACTAAACTCAAACTTAGTACCAGCTTATTTTTTTAAACCTCAGGTCCTCGGAGTTCTTTCTTGGTAATATGACTGTGGGGCTCTGAACTGCTGGAGTTTTGCAGCTCGAAGAACTCGGGCTGGTAGAAACACTTTTCTGGCTAGTCATAGCGATGTGGTAGAAGTGCCGGTCGAATGACGACGACAAATTATTTCACACCACAAGGTCCCTTTCCACGTAACTTCCGATGTCGACGATGGTCCTAAGTATATTGTTAAGCTGCAACTTCTTGCGGTAGGTTCGCTTTGGATGCGCGCTGACTAAACATCATTTTTGTATATTAATTATCAAAGAAAATAACTCCCCTTCTTGCTTTGCGTAGTCGGGTAATAAAAAACACGAACTTGAGTCGGCTATCGCCTGCACTTGGAAATGACAGTCGCAAGTCTGGTCTCAAGTAGGTGAACTCACGTAAGATTGTGTCTATTAATATGCCAGCGACTCCGGTCTCAAGTAAGTGATCTTACAGCTTCTTAACATGTTATGCATGCCTAGTACTCTAAACCACGTTGTATTGAAATTGAGACGTCACGGACTGTCAAAAGATGAATGACTCACTCAATTCCGAGCTCAAGTCGGCTCTATTAATATGGCGTCGACTCAAGTAAGTCGACTCACTCAAGCAAGTCGGCTAATGTCAATGTCAATCTCAAGATCGTGTCTATTAATAAGCAAACAGCTACTCAAGTTTGACATTACCCAAGGCTTGACATTTACCTCCTTGAGATCGATCTCAAGTAGGTGAACTCAGACGACTATTAATACCACCCTACATTTCGCACTCGCATGACGTAACATTTATCAACAATTGCTTCTCCAACCATTTAACATTCCTGTATGCAATTTACTTTCCAGTGATCCAAGAGCCGCCTTACGAAATCCAAGAGTCTGGTAGCACGTCCATTGACATTCCCATACACGTGTACCTGAAACACAGCCTCAAGCCAAAGAAGATAAAGCTCCGGTACAGTCTATACATAGAGAATATTACAACCAGCAGTTCTGAGACCAGCTGCGTCTACTACGACTTTGCGAATCCTTCTGAACTTCTCAAAAGGTCCCTCATGAAGGGCGGAGGAGAGATCATCGCGAGAACGGGCAGCCTCGTGAACGGGCTCGGGAAGAAGTCCTTGTTAGTCATCTCCGATGGCGATGGGAAGTCACACAGGCACTCCAGTACAAAAACAAAACGATACAAGTTCGTCGAACCCATCCCATGTAAGCGAGTGCCCAAAAATGGAGGGAAGCTACACGAAGTTTGTCCGAAGTGTGGCGATGCAACCAACGTTGACTTCAGGAAACTGCTGAAGTCTGTGGAGATGACAAAGTCCGAGATAGATCTAGTATCCCAGTTGTACATCTCCTACAGCAGCTATGAGAAGTCAGTGGACGCAATACAGCTGCCTCCTCTATCGGATCCTATTTATAAAATACCAGAGCTTCCATATTCGTTGCGAAGTAGTGTGCAAGCGGACTATTCGATGCACTAAAGTGCAAGGTGATATTCTCGTGTGCCATTTTAAACTGTAACAGTGTGCTATTACCTCGCCAGCTTACTAGACCTCTCACTCATTAGCTGGCGGGTTTTCTACAAGCTCAATTTATAGTGGTTTGTTTATAGTTATCTTTGTTCATGTAGATGTAGTATAGGTAAATAAAAATATGCTCGCGCAATCATTGTGTAAATAAAGCCTGACCACAAACGACAGTAGGAAGGCAATATCAATTTAAGACGATTGCCATTGGAGACTCAATTCTGCCTCAAGTACCTATTTCTATGTGTTGTTTGTTGAGTATGATGTTGACGATTGTTGAGTAAGTAGGTAACTATGCAAAGATCTAGTCATCCTAAACATTAGCAGAATTATTTTTATTTTCTGAAATATTCATAGTTGGCCTAAATTAAATTGATTGACTTTTACGTGGTCAAGTTTTGCATCTGTAGGTACTTACCTCATAAGTAGGTAAATCACTTATTTTAATTCCTTCGTAAGCTAATTCTAATAAAGCCAGTGTGTAGTACACACGACAGCACGTGAGACTGTACACTTTTGTTGTAAAGTCGCCGGTAACGTAACCGAGTAGAGTGCTAGCGTGTAAGCCTCGACGTCCTGTCGTGTGTGCAGGGTTACACGGTTGCACAGACTTATTTATAGGGAACACAGGCCACGAGGGAATGTTAGGACTCGGATAAATATGTAAATACACATTTTTTATTTCAATAATTTGGATTAATTTCTGCATAAATTATGAGCGGGAATATGCGTTTTTTATATTTTGGGGTTTAATTAAACCATATTTTTATATTGATTTGATTTTGATTGGAAATATACCGAGACATATTCAATCAAATTTTGCGAAAAGGAAACATCTAAATTAACTGCGAACAAATCTACATTAGAATAAATCATTATTGTTTTTTCTAACACATTAGAATAAAGCCAAAAAATATGTCAAATTGGAAAATTATAAAAACCTCGCGCACCGACCGTTCCGTACAAACTTGTAAGGAGGAAATATTTTTACTTTTCAGTCGAAAGGCTAAATCATAGTTTAAATTATTTTTACGATTAGGTACAGCGTAAAAAGCTATAAAAGCCCTTTCATACGACACGCCCGATACGGTTACCCCACTTAAAAATTTGGACCCCCCCATTTCCCCATGTTTTAGGGTCCAATATAGCGCAATAACTTGAGATGGAGTCAGTATATATTTTAGTGGGGCAATTTAAGTTTTTTTTTCTAATCTTAGAATACCCACCTTATTTACTTTTAACCTCATAAAAATCTTTACTTAGAATCTTATCAATTATTATCTTTTGAGCTTGATATTCGTTGTCTTATTAACTCTATATTTCCGTTTTTTAGATCCATATTATATTGTACATATTTCAGGATTTTTATATAAATCCGAGCCCGAGTATGAGCCAAGGACCAAGGAATGATGTTATCGACGACGGGCCGGTGCCCGCGGGCCGCGGTTTGTGCATCGCTACTGTAGTAGAATCTACCATTTATCCTATTTGAATACCTATTTGTTGAATTTATACACTTGTTATGTGTTATAATATTTAAAGTAAACTTTATTTTTAGTTATCAAAATCTAAGATAAAGTCATTATTTATTGTTTTGTAAGCACATGTGAATAACCAAGAGTCATACACTGCTGTTAATGCAGTTAAATAACACTGTTAAATATCTTAAAAATTAAGGAGTATTGGTGGACATGAGGGTAAAATATTGCCAATGTCGTAGTTGTCAGTTGTATGTAACTGGGAGAGTCGTAGGTACCTATGTATATTGTTGTCCTCATTCAAGGTAAGTAACGTAGTTAATAAAAATAGAATTAATTTGTAAAAGTTATGATTGTGCGCTGTGAGTTAAGAGATCTCAATGTTTATTTTTGTATAAGTAGAAGTAAATTCTTACCTACATACACTTTAAATGTACTGGGTAGAGTCTACAACAAAATGTTTATTTACCTAAGTTTATGGCAAAAACTTTACATTACCATATTGTTACTATATTGTACACACGACAGCACATCAGAGTGTATACTTTCGTTGCAAAGTCGCCCGTAACGTAAGTGAATAGAGTGCACCTGTGTAAGCCTCTAACTGCTGTCTTGTTTACATAAGAGTTTATTTTAGCTGTATTTTTGCTATATTTTTGCTGAGCTATACATATATAGATATATAAGCATTTATTAAATCGCCACGCCAAACATTAATTCAAAATAACATATTTTTTTTACAAAATTAAATAATCCATAGAGCCTTAAGAGATTAACATGATTTTCCCATACAAACGTAGTTCCATTTTAATTTCTAAACTACAGGCTGGATTTTGCTGAAACTTGGTTTATATCAGTAGATGACCAATACGGAGGTTTGCAAAGTTTTTATAATAAAAAAATAGCCTAAAAGAAATTAGAGCGATGCGTTTTTCGCGCCGAAAAAGGGGTTACTTTCAGCTGTTATTTACTTACATTATTACACTGCTTATTGGAGTGTAACTACCTTGGGAACATCAATAATGTATTGTACTTGTCAGAAAAAAAAAAAGATTTTTTAAATAGCTAATAAAATGTAGAAATGGCAGCGGAACTACGAAAAAATTTGGGAAAATAGATCTATTACATTACAACTACAACTACATACTCGCGAAAGGACACGAACACACGTAGACTCGTATAAGGCGCATTGCCTCTCACTTTTCCCGCGCCCCGTCGCGCTCTGGGTGGCCATCGCCGAGTTCCCACGGTCCTAAAGGGGATTCTTAAATTAAATAGCCTACGACTTTTGTTATAGCGATAAACCCGAAATCGTAAGAGGCCCACGAATCTGTTTTCGCCTCCCTGACAAAAAATTGGTGCGTATAAATGACACCCATTTTGAAAGTGTAACATTTGAAAAATAAAATTATTCAAAATGGGTTTGAAAGCGGACCAATTGAATGTCCGCCCACATTTTCATTTTTTTTTTTTCAGTTTTGTAGCTAAACTGAGTTTTTTTTGTTTCACGACAATAAAATTGAATTCTCTTCATTATTCTAAACAACAGAATAACAATAATTTTATTAAGCTGATTCGTTTTTTCTTGTCAAACAATCAGTGGTACCATAATATCACAGGAGACCTTTTTGTAACACGGTGTAGATACCGCTGTATAACGTAGCAGTCCCGGGTGGTTACCCTTGACGCTACTGCGTTCATATTGACAAAGTTTTTGTATTATAATTTATCTTTGAATTCGCATAGCCATGCTATGATTTTACATACTTCGTAATGTTATTCAAAGATGTTGTTTTTTTTACTTCAGTCATCTACTGGGTAAGCTCGCTGTATCGTAGGCCCAATCATCAATAAAACATTTTTCAACCAATATTATTTTTTTCACATGCTGTAACTTTTTATTCCTCTATGTATGTTAGCAAAAAATTAAAACAAACATAGGCCCGATTTCTGAGTTGAGAAATTCACTAAGCAAATGGGTAAGTATCATCCTGTCTCAGCAGATTTCTCACAAAAGAGCGTGACAGAACGATACTTACCCATTTACTTAGTGAATTTCTCAACTCAGAAACCTGTCCCCGTAGCATGACTTTTATCGAGGCGGATTTATCCAACAAAATGGCGGTTTATCAGCATTTTTGACGTCTGTAGTGGGTTATATATCGCTCTCGACGATATATAACCCACTATAGACGTCAAAAATGCAGATAAACCGCCATTTTGTTGGATAAATCCGCCTCGATAAAAGTCATGCTCCCCCCGCTGGCCATAGAAAGTGAGCTTTATCTTAACAATTTAAAACTTATTTTGTTTGTGTTCGCAATCTTTTTCAAACCGGGTTTGATTTCGCCCAGTGCCTTTGCGGCCTTAGAGAGAGCACGATCGTTCTATTCGATGCATCTTCATGCTAGACGTGCAGTTGAAGGTCTTGTTACTATTACAGGGTTTGTTATGTTATTCTTAAGATTTAAGAAGTAAGAGAGATGTAAATTAACGTGTCAAAAGTTTATATTGAAATTAAGAAATAAAATATTTTACATACAAGTCATGCCTTTTCATCCCTTTCCATCCTTTCCATCCCCGCATCTACAAACTTATCCTACGGGTATCAAATTAGATGACCATCTTGCTCAATGGTAGGTTTGGCTCTTCTCACTATTCGCTTCCTAGGACCCATCCTGCGATGCTTTTTTAAATGTTTAGTAACGTTTCACTTACTTCGGGATAGCCGACTTGTTTCGACCTTTACCGGAAGTCTTGGTTATGGAGGAAAGACGATGCTTTCGCTGTGCAACCGATCCCACTACGACGCTGCGCGGGGATGTCGGGTGGAAACTAGTCGGCTGTACCGACTCCCGACCGAAATACAAAAAACTGCCGATTTTCAGTGACAATAAAGTAATTTGTAATAAAAAATTACATAAGTAGTAAGTTATAATGAAAAATCAAGACAAAAAAAGAAATAAACGACCACAGTATCTCAAAATGCGGTCTAGTGTGACCATTTAATAGTTATTTGTTATGCAAGAATGCAAAATTATTGTTTGCGGCGAGTGCTTGTATTGAAAACCGAGCTAGCGAAGGTTTCTAAAATTGAGCCACGAGCGTAGCGAGTGGTTCAAAAAAAGAAACCTGAGCGTAGCGAGGTATTCAGAAGCACGAGACGCAAATAATATTGCATTCGTGCGAAACACAAAACTTTTCATCTCACAGAAGCGAGGAAATGACTTTGTTAGCCAAGCGGGACAAACTCTATAGACAACTACTTACAGGCAAAACAGGTGAGTCAAATAAGTTCCTTTTAAAAGCATATTTTACTGTAGTTACGGCTGCCGCACTAAAGTTTTGAGCTTCGTTGGTATTAAAACCATTCGTTTTATTAATAATTTCCTGAAGTTTATTTATCCAGACACATAAATAATGTTAATAAAAGAATGTTTTTTTTTCCGGGTGCATTCTGAACTTTTACCATATAAATTAAAAATTTCTAGGAGATAAAAAATGAAATTAGTAATATCGTTTGAAAAAATGTATTTAACAAACCAAAACATAATTATCTATTTGATAAAACAGAAGCGCAGCATTTTTTTTATTTACTGGTATTTAAAAATAAATATAGTGTACAAAATATTGAAAAGACTATAAGAAGAAACCGCGTTTCTGAATGTTCTATTCCGTGACTTTACCTTTTTTAAGAGATGCTTATGCACCATTTACATTCACAGTTTTGTATAGAGAATGGGCACGAACAATCGCTTTCGCTGAAATACGCGTTTAAACGAACTATGAATGAGGTTTTATTTTCCATCGGGATCTGGCATCTACTTAAACGGCCAGTGTTTTTTTTCTTTTTCAAAACCATAGGGCGCGGGAAAGACTGTCCCGGCGTCGCGTTCAAATTTCGAAGCGCACAAAAGTTCAGATAGTTTAAATCCGGCCTTTACACGATCGTAAGTTACTAGTAACAGCAAACTTTCCGAGCGTGGGAGATGAAAATTATAATTATAATATAATTTCTGAACGGAGGGCCCTTAGCCTGTAACACAATGGCGTATCAATGGCGTCCCAGGTAGAAGGACAAAACCGGGATTTTTTCGTAGTTCTCCTACAACTAGTTAACTAATCCTCTAGAATTAGACTCATGATATTCTTTGCTGTACTACAAAAACATTAAAAGGACCGACAGCATTAATAAATCGTAATTGAAAACGTCAACCGGGAGCCCATTTTGGCACCATTGTATTACAGGCTAAGGCCCCTGGTGTTTTTCACAGAAGGTGTTTTTATTATTATGACTTCCTTTCACCATAGTAGCAAAAATAATGCCTCTACTTTTAACAGTATTTTTTTTTCAATACTTACTATACTGCGTCACGCACGACACGACCGACTGCCGCTTCGATAAATTGACATTGTCGTTCGTAGCACTTTCGTAGCACCTTTAACTTCGTAGCTCTATGACCATCACAAAGTACTTACCTATGTGAGAGCCCGTCCCGACGCAATATTGAAATTTTTATTGCCACCGTTAATCAGAGTTGGCGGGAAATTCAATTTTTTACTTACTTACTTTACTTTATACTTTATTGCACACATGAAAAAAATTATAACATAAATTAAATAAAAGAAAGTGGTAGTGTACACGGCGGTTTTTCATATTTTTTTAAACTTTTGAAGCTAAACTGAGCAATTTTTGTTCAGCGATTTTTCGTCCGCGGCAATAACATAGTATTATTTTCATTATTGTAATCAACAGAACATTCATTAGGTTTTATAGCAAGTTGAAGCATAGTTTTGTGATTTATACCCGAATGACCCAGAAGGAGGGTTATGTTTTTCGAGTGTATGTATGATGTTTGTTTGTTTGTTTATATGTATGTATGTATATTTCTTTGGCACGCTCTGTAGCCTAAACTGCTTGATGGATTTGAGCTTGCGAGGTATCGTTAGATTCATCTTGTTTATGCAAGTGATACCCAAATATTTAAAAAACTAAAATGGCCGATTTTTAGCCAAAATAAAAAAATATTTTCGTCAAAACCTATCGAGAACCTATCAAAGTAAAGGGTTTTATAAATTTTCAGCTCCTATTTTTTTTAACCGTAAGTGAGAGATAACGTGGTCATGGGTAGTAGCAGTCTTGTATATTATTTAGTTTACTAATCAAGAAGACTGTAAGTTAAGATACCTTTATTATAATATTAGATTAGTACAGAAATCAATTATTCCAAAGATAAAATCCTAGACATAAGAACCGTACCTATGTGTGGTGGCAGACTTGCATATTTTATCGTTCATAAAACAAGATGACTGTAACGTACAGCCCCTCTACCCTTGACGCATTTTTCCAATACGGTCGCAATATGGCGCAATTTACAAAATTTAATATTTTACAAATTAAGACGCATTTTGTGTTTTTATTGAATAAAACAGCCTTATCTTTGAATAAACATTACAAAGTATTTAAAATCAAAGCATTACTATGCGAATTCAAAGAGAAATTTAAAAACTGTTTTCAATTTGATCGCTATAGCGTCAAGGGTAACCCCCCTGGTTGCGGTTCTTATTGTGTTCTTATTGTAGTCTCGCATAATAAATAATATATTTTAAGATAACCACCATAAGTGATGTGATGAGTGAGAATAGATGATATTTACGATAGATGTGTGTACAGCTGGGGAATTAATTACCTATGTCAACACTTGGAAATCTTGCCAGGTTCAACAACAACAACGACCACTATAAAAGGTAGTGAAGGAAATATTTTTTCATAGCTCATAAACATTACAATGAAGTACTCCGTTTGCCTCCTCATTTGAACGGTAAGAAACTAAATAAATTTATTAAATAAAAAATATATGTATATATGTTTGCGCCTTTTGTTAAGTGTGATGTGCTGACCAGCGGGGTCTAAACAATCAGCCTAGAAGCTCTCAGCCTTGTACAGTCGGCCACAGTCTCAGATACCCCTTTTTGTTCGATTGGCGCCCTTATGCCGCGCGCGATAAGAGCTGCCATGGGGTATCTGAGATTGAGATTGACAAAATAAGAACGACTGACTGCTCAAGATTTTAATATTGGATTTTATCCAACCGTATCCAGGTTTATAGACTCAATAACAGAGTTGAGCTGAGTTGAGTTTGATTGAGTTACTTGTTGAAATTTTACAGATATCAGTGGGGGTCAGCGTGTGTCAGCTGGGTCAGCCGGGTCCGCCGGGTAAGCCGGTTCCGCCGGGTAAGCCGGTTCCGCCGGGTAAGCCGGATCAGCCGGGTCAGCCAGATCAGCCGGATGGTTCGCTACAGTTACAACTGCCGCAACAGTCGGGTCAGCCGGATCAGCCCGGTGTAAATTTAAGGCTGAATGTATGATTTTTCGCAGACTTGTTTGTGGTGTTTGCCCAATGAATACCTAATCCGAGTTTGAGACGTCGAGCGCAGACCACAACCTTGTCAAAACGAATTGGAAAACCTTCGCAGTACAGTACCTTTAACTAAGTAGAGTCCTGGTTTTGAAGAGATGATAAATATAAATAAAATAAATGTAATAAAAATAAACATCAGATTTTTTTATTACAAAACAGTTTATATGTTATGATAAGGCTTTGAGCCTAATGGCAATCTACTAAATCTACTGACTAAAATCGAACCTGAAAAAAAATGGTTTCTGACACCTTGTATAATACCTAGAGATAATACCTAAATACTGTAAAACTTCATGTAAACATGGAAAACCACTGTGCTGAAATCAATTATGGGTTTAATTATTAAACCCACAATGGTTTTCCTTATAAAAAATCACCAACGTCGACACAAGCGTCGACAACTCGACACTACCTATTACGGAAGACAGACGGACAAACAGACAGACAGCGGAACCAGAGTAATAGGGTCCCATTAGGCACCCTTCGGGCAAGGAACCCTTAAAATCAACTATATCACCTGCGATTTTTATCGACTCGTGGAAATGGAGTGGCGATTCGATTTTCACAGACTTTGGTGACTTGCCATGCGACTAAAATCAACCCGTGTAAGATAGAGACCACTATCGTTCTATCGGTCATCCTTATCGATATGTCTTTTCATGCTAAACGCGCAGTGATTACAGGGTTTGTTATGTTATTATTTAATTATTTAAGATTGTAGCAGTAAGCGACGAGTTTAAAATGATACTCAAATTATGAAATACAATATTTACATAGTACAAATCATTCTTATTTTATTCCTAGCACTTAAAAATTAAATCAAATTAGATTTTTCCCTTCCACGGACCACTAATTTCCATCGAGCGACGCCTTTTTATATTAACGTCGGGATAGCCGACTAGTTTCGATCTTGTCCGGGAAGTCAAAAGACGTTGCTTTCGCCGCGGCAATCGATCTTTCACTATCGCGCTCGCGCGGGAAGGTCAGGTCGAAACTAGTCGGACCGTTTTAATAACTCTGATTATCAGAAACAATAAAAAATCTAAATTCGTCGTCGATAGGTACGTTGGTAATCTGTGATGGTCTTAGGCCCGGTTTCTGAGTTGAGAATTTTACTAAGCACATACTTACGTATCGCTCTGTCACGCTCTTTTGTGAGAAATCTGCAGAGACAGGACGATACTTACCCATTTGCTTAGCAAAATTCTCAACTCAGAAACCGGCAGAAAGTGTCACGATATTGCTACGAAAGTTCAAGGTGCTACAAAGGTCATACATAAGTCATTGATTGAAAGCAGTTTGGTTTCACAACAACTTATGCGACAAAAAAACAGTAGTCTGTAGTGAGTGACGCAATATTGAATTAGCGTAGAGTGAAGGTAGAGGCATGATTTTTGCTACTTTGTAGGTAATGGTCGAAGTGGTACTAAGTACGATAACAAAATCCAAATTATTAAAAAAACCCTGAAATGACGGCAGTTGAAGAATTAATATTGAACAATAGCGTCGAGACGAGAGTAGGGGTTGGGGAGTCATCCGCAATACCCAATATGGACTCCTTCAACTAATCATCCAAGGGAAGATACCAGGCAGGAGGAGACCTGGAAGACCCAAGATATCATGGCTTGAGAACTTACGCCATTGGTACCAACAATCCATGAGCTCCTCGTTCCGTTTGGCAGCCTCAAAGGAAGAAATAGCCAAGATGATTGCCAACCTCCGATAGGAGACGGCACTACAAGAAGAAGAAGTAGGGGTTCAGCAGTTTAGTAGGTTTGGGGAGTAGAGTAGAGTAGATTTCAGGAGTTTTGATGCATAGTATGTTTTTATCGTACGTAAAGCCTCAGATTGGGTACAAATACCAAACAATTATGGTAGGTATAATAACGCGCCGCACACACTGCCCGGAGTTCTGCGTTCCCAGTTCAGAGTTTCACGTTTGCTTCGCGAGAACTCCGCGTTCTGACAGCTTCAGTGTGAACGGTTCCTAGCAACCCCATACAATTAGAAAAAACGCGGAACGCAGAACTCCGGGCGGTGTGTCACCTAAGATGAAACCGAAGCGATTGAATTTGGCCCGCGACTTCGTCCGCGCTGACTAAGATAAATAAAATATTACCCTATTCAAACTTTGGCATCCCCTTTCACCCTCTTACCCAGGGTTGGAATTTCGAAAATTCCTTTCTTAGTGGATATCTACTCTACAGAACTCTGAAAATTTCATGTCTCTAGGACCAGCGGTTTAGGCGTTGCTATGTCAGTCAGTCAGTCAGGATTACTCGGGATGGTATACATAACTAGTGGTTCGCCCCAAACTCTGAACTCGCGACCCCATATAAACTTAACAACCCGATATCTCGGCAACCCCTCGACCGATTTGGCTCATGTTCGAACTTTAAAATTCTTTTAATTTTATTTACCCGCCAACCAAATTTCATAACGATCCGACCAAATTTACTCAAGTTATCGTCGAACAAACATTCATACATACAAACATACAAACATACATACAAACGCCGGATTGTTCCAGTAGACTCGGAGAACTTCGCTCGCTTTGCTCGCTCGTTCAATTAGATTTATTTATGAAACTTCGTCAATCTTGACTCAATGGCGTCGAGGTTAGAGAGAGGGGTAGACCTGTACGTTAGCAGCGATCAGTCCTAATCAACGAGTAGGCATTTTTACGACGGTCAAAACATAATAATAGTTGAATAGATGGTATCTCGTTTAATGTCACACCTACTCTACAATTAATTTCAGACGTAGACGTAAGGTCAGCAGTGGAAAGTTTTCATGCAGCAAATGCGGCGTACCTACGTCGGAAAAGATGAGTATTCCATTGTTTATAAATAACCTGTTTAGTCACCTACTCATAAACGTAACTATTGTCCCGTCGAACTAAAGCATTGAACTTAAAACCCGACTAACAAAAGAATTGAAAAAATATCTGTTTATCCTTAAAATAATTTAGACTCATGGTATGTAGTTAAGTAGTCGTAATCGGGGGTCATTCAGTATATCAAGTATGAATGTGGGGTCCACAGACAAAAATAAAAGAAAAACGTTTTTTTTTCGAAAATTAACCTACATTTCTACAACTAGACAAATCCAAAGATACCTTATTTGCGAAAGCGGCCCAGTAGTTTAGGCTCTGCGATTTCTGCGAGGGAAAATATAAACACACAAACATACGCACATACATGCATGCATGCATACATACATACGTACATACATACAAATGTACGTACTGTAACACTTGCTGCGCTACCCTATATTAATAAAACTAATATTACTTTGGTAATAATCCTATAATTGCTATTTTAATAAAAACAAACACTTCAGTCCACGCCTAGTGGCGGATCTCGTCTTAGTGACATTCCTATTTACAATATTCTAACATATTATTTTAAAAGCCTCTCTAATTCGAATATTGATATCGGCCAGTAGTTCGGCGGAGGTTACAATCATTACAGTACGTAGACACGACAGCACGTCAGACTGTACAGTTTTGTTGTAAAGTCGCCCGTAAGTGTAAGAGTCGGCGTGCTGTCGTGTGTGCGTACATACATACATAATCCTAATCCTAACCCTCCTTTTTTGCTTCGCGTAGTCGAGTAGGTACATAATTTTACTATAAACACGTGCGGGCGAGTTGCTCAAGTGGAGCGCCCGCTCGGTCATTCAAGGTCGCGGGCACTTAGAACATTTTGTCCAGCCTCCATGCACGTTTTATCCCACTAGCTAGCGGCTACCGCCATCCTGCTTTATTTCACTGCGTAAAGCGAGATGCCGCTACTCCATAGCGGGATAAAAACGTTATGTGCGTGCTGATTCAACCTCAACAATTACAAAGTATAAAAGGTAGTGAAGGAAATTATTTTTCATAGCTCATATCCGAAGAGCTCCTTCACAATGAAGTACTCCGTTGCCCTCCTCGTTTTAATGGTAAGAAACTTAATCAATTGATTTCTACCATTATACAAGGCGTTACAAAAGTACCTAACTCTTTTTACAGGATGTAACCTAGTGGTCAACAGGATGTCAAATCTGTAAAAAAAAGTTGAAAAAAACAATTTTTATTTTATAACCTCAAAATTGAAAAAAAATCATAACTTTTTTGTTTTCTTTGTTAGCTCAAATTAAAAAATATGTGTGTGTACGTACATTTACATAGCTTCGAGTTGTTAAAACTTTGTGAATATTAAAAAAAAAACTTTTCTCCCGCCACATCGTTCACATTTTATTAATTTCAAAATTAACGTTACGTCATAGAGCAAAAAAAAAATTTTGGTTGTGATCAACCCATCCGCAACTATCAGATCTATCACTGGGTGCTATTACCCTGTATAAAGAGTAAGGTACTTTTGTAACACCTTGTAGTTATTATATTAGTACCGGTCGTAAACGATGGATTCATGGTCCCTTCCGGCAGAAGGTCTGAAACTTGGCATAAACGTAGCTTTCATAATTGTACCCTTCGAATTGGAAGTAGAAATACCCTAAGCAATAATAAAATTGTTTCCCTCCTTTCCCCCCCTACTTTTCTGTCACTCATCGAGGTTCTTTTTATTTTTCGCGACAATGGCTGAAGTTACGAGAGAACCGCCAATAACCCAAATAATATTCTCCATTATACACCGTGCAATTTTAGTGGTATTAAAGCCGAAGGTATTTAGTTGCACTCGTAATACTGAGCCAAATTCCAAAATTTTACTTCAAAACGAGCGAAAAAAAAAAACACTTCCCAATACAAACGGCTATCGCCAATCGGCGCCATTTGTATGGAGAAGTGATTTTTTTTTTCGCGCATTTTGGGATGAAATTTTGTAATTTGGCTCAGAATCACCAGTGCAAAAAATACCTTCGGCTTTAAAACCACTAAAATTGCACGGAGTATTAAGTATCTACAAAATCATACCCTGCTTGTCTCTAAAATCCATTAAAGCTACGACAAAATGTGTTAATATTAATTAAACATTATACAAGGTGTTTATTTTGTAAAGTGACACCTGTTACCCGACTCAGGGGTGATTATTTAGGTAGATACACGATACTGAAGCCTAAAAATAAATCAGTGAAAAATACCGAAAAATCATTAAATTGTGGCCTTACTACTAATAACGCTTGCGGCCGCACTCGCAATATCGGGCGCCGCGCGCTGTGAAGGCCGGGGGTGGCCGGTGTGTCCGCACTTGCAGTTATTATAGAACAAACTAAACAAGGTAATGTATGTATCTAAAATAAAAAATAAAAAAAACTTATTTTTAGTTTCGAGCGTTTCTAAAAATAGCTTTCCTGTGTCGGGTGTCACTAACCAAAACAACACCCTGAAAAAAACAACAAAACAAGATTCAGGCCCGGTTTCTGAGTTGAGAATTTTGCTAAGCAAATGGGTAAGTATACTTAAGTATCGTTCTGTCATGCTCGTTTGTGAGAAATCTGCAGAGACAGGACGATACACTATATAAAGACTTCAGTACTGGCATTTTTCTACACGAATCTATAACCCAAAAGCATCATACGAAATACAGATTGAAGTTGTAAAACCATAAAATACATTTTATAAACTAGGCATTGTAATCAGTATGCCCCCTGAACCAAGCCCAGATGAATCAGATGTTTACCTTCTTTACACCGGGTTCTAAACACACCAGCCGCACGTCCACCTTCTAGCACGTCCGTTGCACGACTGGCTTCCCCCCCGCACGAGAACCAGTCTCTCAATATTATTACCCGACCAAGTACGGTCAAGCGAAGCTCACGCCACATTAATCAGTATTACACGCCGGACACTTCTTATCTCCTTATTTATAAACAAACTAAGATAGTTATAACTTCCACATATATTTTTTGTAAGAGGGCAATTCATTTTCTTTCGGTATAATTGTAATTTATAACGATTTATCAAAAGGAAAATGCTACATCGACCATTTTGTTCCGGAAAATGGCAAACGGACGCGTCATATGAATCAGGAGAACGAACTTCAAATATTTTTATTTCGTGACTAGACTGCAATTATTTCAAAAATATCATTGTACCCTCTTAGGGTTAAAGCTAAACTGTACAAAAAAAAATATTACATGCCGTTTTGTTAATTGGTTACAGAGATATACCCACAGACATAGAATTTTTTGTCTCTGGAGAAGTACCCACTTACCCATTTGCTTAGCGAATTTCTCAATTCAGAAACCGGGCCATATCAATTAACATTCAAAGACAATTATGTAGGTAATGTAATGGAAAACATTTTGGCCATTGTCTGTTTTCTCCCAACTTCAGCCGTTCTCGCGAAAAGTAGAAAAAACTTCGATGAGTGACAGAAAAAGGGGAAAACGGTCAGCGTGTTTCAATATTTTCTAGTTCAAAGCGTAGGTACTGAAAGCTACGTTCGTGCCAAGTTTCAGATTTCCTGCCAGCATGTGACATACATCACGTTAAGGACCCCCCCTGTCTCAAGGTTGTGTTGTCATCCATAGAAAGCGTCTATCGATCTATCTATGGATCGATTTAGCACCTTTATGCCAGTAAAGTTAAGGTCCAACGAAAGCAGCGTGGCGGAAACTTCAAGTTATTCACATTTTTTAAATTTTAACTGAACAGGGGGGTTACTCTTGACGCCATTGCGTTCATATCAACAAAGTTTTAAAATTAATTTCTCTTTTACATCGCATAGTCATTCTTTGATTTTACATACTTCGATTTTATATTGGTATTGTACATACTTTGTACAATACCAATATAAAATGAGAATTTTGGAAATTCCGCCATATTGAAAAACATGCGTCAAGGGTAGAGGGGCTGAGGTCCGAGAACTGTTTATTTTTTTAAGTTACGTATATTTGTGAATTTGTACACTGTTTCCTAAAAAGTTTCTTTTATGCTTTCAGGCTTCTTGCTCGCTGGCACGTTTCTTGGCGTCGTCGTGTAAGTTTTTAAAATGACACAATCTAAGTACTTCAGACTTAATATAATAAATAATATTTAATAAAGATTTAAAGTATTTTAAATCATGCCACCAAAATTAGGTATTTATTTCTCTGCTGAAAATGACCCGTCACATTCAAAATTATTTATTGGTAACAAAAAATACATGTAGGACATTTTGAGAAATTGAAAAACACGTTGCACGTGTCTAATTAATAATGTATCGCAAAATTTGCACCAAAACAAACAAAATAATAATCTAATGTACATTTTGTTGTAGAGTATTTAAACCAAGTTACAAAACAAACGGAGGGAAAAAACTGAAATAAAATTACATACAAACCCAGTTTTTTAAGTGCTGCAAAGTTAGCACAGGTCTTTATTTTTTTATTGTTATCTTATTTTTCGATGCTGTAAACGTGGATATATTATTTAAAAAATCAGAAACTGGCCGTTTGTTTGCGATTTTAATTTTCGATATGAACTGGCAGTATACAAAAATAAACCGCGCGTGAGCCAAATAAAAAAAAGGTTTGTAACAAACATTAACAGAGTTGATACTTGTATTTTTTTACAGATAACAGCGGGGGACAGTGGGGGTCAGCCGGATTAGTGGACGCAACAGCCGCAAGAGTTGCAAGGGCAGCAACGGCTGCAACGGCCGCAACGGCTGCAACAGCCGCAACGCCCGCAACGGCTGCAACGGCAGCAAGGGTTGTAAGGGCCGCAACAGCCGCAACGGCGGCGACGGCAGCAACAGCTGCAACGGCCGCAACAGCCGCAACACCCGCAACGGCGGCAACGGCAGCAAGGGTTGCAAGGGCCGCAACAGCCGCAACGGCCGCGACGGCAGCAACGGCTGCAACGGCAGCAACGGCTGCAACGGCCGCAACGGCTGCAACAGCCGCAACGCCTGCAACGGCGGCAACGGCAGCAAGGTTTGCAAGGGCCGCAACAGCCGCAACGGCCGCAACACCCGCAACGGCGGCAACGGCAGCAAGGGTTGCAAGGGCCGCAACAGCCGCAACGGCCGCAACACCCGCAACGGCGGCAACGGCAGCAAGGGTTGCAAGGGCCGCAACAGCCGCAACACCCGCAACACCCGCAACGGCAGCAAGGATTGCAAGGGCCGCAACAGCCGCAACGGCCGCAACACCCGCAACGGCGGCAACGGCAGCAAGGGTTGCAAGAGCCGCAACGGCCGCAACGGCAGCAACGGCCGCAACACCCGCAACGGCGGCAACGGCAGCAAGGGTTGCAAGGGCTGCAACGGCCGCAACGGCCGCAACGGCCGCAACGCCCGCAACAGCGGCGACGGCAGCAAGGGTTGCAAGGGCTGCAACGGCCGCAACGGCCGCAACTCCCGCAACGGCAGCAACGCCCGCAAGGGTTGCAAGGGCCGCAACTCCCGCGACGGCCGCAACGGCCGCAACGGCAGCAACGGCCGCAACAGCGGCGACAGCGGCAACGGCAGCTACGGCCGCAACGCCCGCAACGGCGGCAACGCCCGCAACGGCAGCAACGCCCGCAACAGCGGCAACGCCCGCAACGCCCGCAACGCCCGCAACGCCCGCAACGCCAGCAACGCCAGCAACGCCCGCAACGCCCGCAACTCCGGCAACACCCGCGTCAGCCTGGTCAGCCGGATCTTCAAGTTAAGTTTAACTTATTCTCCCATCATTCACCCTAGACCTAAGATCTTGTATGACCCAAAAATCTAGAGAACTGAGGCTAAAAAGTAAAGAAACAAAACACTAGATTGGACATTTGGACGGTTGGTCGAGATATTTAGAGCTACCAATTGGATACCCACCATGATAGCTTCTCCTTGTCGTATAGCCTGTGTGGATTAAAGGATGGTTAAAAAATAAAAGTTCTAATCAAAGGAGAGTTTAGATAAAGGAAACTTTGCAAACTGTAGGTACAGGTGCCTACCTAACTCCCGGTTTTTGTTGATTAATAACCATAGTTAAGTAAGCCATGTCAGAGGCCCTTTGGGCGGCCTAAAAACTCTGACACCACTCTGATACGATTCCCTACAGGGGGGTTACCCTTGACGCTATTGCGATCAAATTGAAAAAGTTTTAAAATTAATTTCTCTTTAAATTCGCATAGTAATGCTTTGATTTTAAATACTTATAATGTGTATTCAAAGGTTAGGCTGTGTTATTCAATAAAAACACAAAATGCGTCTTAACTTGTAAAATATTAAATTTTGTACATTGCGCCATATTGCGGCCGTATTGGAAAAATGCGTCAAGAGTAGAGGGGCTGTACGTATATGTATAACACCGCACTAAGTGAAGGCTAATATTTGTTTAGGTTTTTTTTTTTCATTAAATTTTGCTAAGAATGTAATAATTTTCTTTTTAGCAGAACTGACAGTATTATCTTCCCCAGGTAACTTGCTTTTTTATTTATTTACAGGCCAGGACGCGTCCAAAAGATTTCTTGAAGCACGACAAAACGCTCTAGGACGCTTCGCAGGAATTGAAAAGCAATTCGGTGACTTTGGTTCCAACGCAGATCTCCCAGCTCAACCAAGCATATGGCGAGACCTATAACATCCAACCGTGTGACTTCACAAAAAAATAACTTAGAGCTACTAGGGAGCACAATGTCACGATATAAGTTTTATCCCATTATCGGCTATCGCCAACATGCTTTACTTATTTAACCGCGTGAAACGAGATGCCGATACCCGATAGTGGGATAAAACTTTTATCTTGAAGTTGTGCTCCCCTAGCTGGATCAGCGTTTGACTGAAGGTAAGTACCTGAGCATATGTAACAAAATTATTTTGTACAATAAAAAAATAAAAATCCATGTAAATTTCTTTTATTTCTCGCCTAGGCCTAGGTGAAGGTGAAAAACATAAACGTCCTTTTGGGCAGTCGTGTAAAAACTGCATAAAGAGAAGAAGGAGTGATGTTTGCTTCTTGGTATATTAAATGTCATTGTTGGTAATAGTCAAAGTGCTACAAAATGTATAGTTCCAAGGGTTTGCTACGTACCTAAGTCAAAGTATTGTTATATTGCTACGTGTTTTACTTCGGGGATTTCGTGGCACCGCGCGAATTTATAGTGGAATGTATGTACAACGACAATGTCGGTAGGTTGGTTGCCTTGTGTACCTGATAGTAGTGAAGAAAGGATAGCTAAAGTACTTACAGAGTCTGAGAGCGAAGAGGGCCAAATCAAATCAAATATTTTTATTGTGTTAGAAAAAATTATGTTAACAGTAGCTAGAGTCAACTCTGAACCCCCAACTAAAAAAGGTCGGCGTACCTCGGAGTCGGGATCTATAGGGTGCACTCTAAGTCGATAGCGGAACTTTAAGTAGGTAGACTACTGATCAATACAAACAACTTGTACTAGGTGGTGACAAAAATGGAGCGAAAAAAATATCAGCTGTTTCATACATTTGGCGCAGTACTGAATCGACCTTTTGTATGGAACAGCTGATATTTTTTTTCACTCTGTGTCTAGCTCCTCGACCGATTTACCTTCTACGGACCGCCCACCGTGTGTAGAGTAGCCAGACCTAAAGATACTTGACTCGGCACGTCCTTATTCCTCCTGTATAATTATTATGAGACACTATGAGCCAACCGGCGCGATAGTTCGATAAAAGTGTTGTCCGACCGTGCCGTAGCAGTGACCATTCGCCAATGAACGAGTAGGTACGTCGGCCACAGTCTATGATACCCCATGGTAGCTCTTACCGCACGTGGCGTAAGGCCGCCAATCGAACAAAAAGGCGTATCCTAGCGTGTGGCCAACTGTATTACTGATAACGCGTGATGTAGAGGCGAGCGCATCAAAGAGGTTGGTGAAGAAAGTCAAGGAGGCCAGCTGGCTGGAGTTTTCAGTGAAGTCATTTTGATGATCGTATTTTGTTTTTTGTTGAGCAATAGACAACGGGGTGAACAGACGTTGTAGTTTTCGTTCCCTCTATTTTTATGTACTTTTCGTAATATTTCAAAAGAAATAAACCGTAAAATAACCAAGAATAAAAAAAAAGTAAGGCCTTTGCTTCTACGTAATGAGATATACAGCATCTAGTGGCACCTTCACTCACACTAGATGGGTGAAGAGACCACTCGGCGCTGCAGTGCCTGGGACATTGTTTTCAGATGGAGTAGGCTTGCCCAGCTAAGGATGGTATAGGTGCTGGCCAAGAAATAATTACACCGATTTAAGTTGTTTCCATCAAACAACTACTTACCTAACTGTACGACAGTGCAAATACAATAATGAATGAAAGATAATTAACCAAAAACGCGTCGAAGGTAGAGCAGAGGTAGATCAGTCGCTAATAAACGAGCAAGTATCTTTACGACAGTCAATAATTAAAGAACAATAGTTGAATAGAAGATAAATTATAACTCGTTTATGTCACACCTACTCTACAATAGATTTATTATTGTCAGACGTAAGGCCAGTGGAAAGTTTTTATGGGCTGGCTGAACAAATGCGGCGTGGGTACGTACGTAGGGCTTAAGAAGTAGGTAAAGGTGAGTAGGTATTCCATTTTTCATGCAGGGTGTTTCAGTCCTGTGAACTCCTGTGACACTGAAAGGGTGGAAACGCGGGTAGCCCCTGCTCCATACAAAAAGGGAGACCTGTTTTTTCTCCCTGGATAATTATTTTCGAAAAAATATGTTTGTGCCATTCAATTTATGCCATGTCCCTAGGTTTTCCTTTTTTCCTATTTTAATAATTTTAATAAATTTTATTAAAAACATATAAGATAATAAGGTTAAAAAATTCGCTCGGGACAGGATTTGAACCCGCAACCTCTTGCATTCCGTGCAGGCGCTCTACCAATTGAGCTACCGAGTCAAGTACTGTCTTTGCCTATTTTATTAAAATAAAAAATGGAAAACATAGGGACATGGCAGAGGTACATATACAGGGTGTTAAAAGACCGCCAACAAAGCGGGAAACCACGCATTGTCCTCATCATACTGAACATTTTTGCCCAAGGAACTATACCTGGGAAATCAACGGTTTCCGAGATAATGAGGTTCAAAGTCGAACTTTTAAAACTTTTTTTATTTCCGAAATTTGCTTAGTATCGAATACTTAACATTTCTTTTCAAGAAGCCATATCAAAATTTTGAATATTTCTTGCATAAAACGACGTTAAAATTGCAACCCGCAATGTATTCTAAACATCGGCACGTCGAACGTAAGTAACACAACTGTATGTCAACGCTTGTGCAGTATGACTTCTCTGCGTTAGACTTCCATTGCGTGATAAAATATTTTCCAAAATATAACCTAAAAAACCAAAATCATTTCCCGGCAATAATTTATCGAAAAAGTACTTTGTTTTGGTGTCTAGTATGCGTACCTTTCGGGTCTGTCGGCGGTCTTTTAACACCCTGTAGATTGAATGGCATGCATATTTTTTCTAAAATAATTATCCAGGGAGGAAAGAGGTCTCCCTTTTTGTACTTTTTGTATGGAGCAGCGGGCTAACCGCGTTTCCTCTTAACTTACCAAGACAAGCAACTTTTACTATGGGACCAAGTGCGAAATATCGAAAAAAAAAACACATAAGTACACACGACAGAACTTCAGAGTGTACACTTTTGTGGTAAAGTCGCCCGTAACGTAACCGAGTAGAGTGCTAACGTGTAAGGGTCGACGTGCTGTCGTGTGTACTAATAACCTGTTTAGAACCGAGTAGGAGCAAGTGGAAACGTTCACCTACTCATAAACATAACAAACTATTATCTCGCCAAACGCAAGCATTAAACTAAAACCCGACTAATAAAAGGATTGAAAACAAGACCCGGGGGTCTACCGGCTAAGACGAAGCCGATTACCATTGGCGAAAATCGAAGTTCGATTTATGAAAAAATTGAAGTTAAAAACTAAAACCCGACTACTAAAAGGCTTAAAACAAGACCTGCTTATCCTTAAAATAGACTCATAGATAATTAATCGTAGTCGGAGGCCATCGGTTTGTCAAATGCGAATGTGGTGTCCTCCGACTACGATTAATTATCTATGAGTCTATTTTAAGGATAAGCAGGTCTTGTTTTAAGCCTTTTAGTAGTCGGGTTTTAGTTTTTAACTTCAATTTTTTTTTGAGCTTTTTAGTTAGTCATTTTGGATGATCACCTAAAATAGAACCAAGAAGGGCAAAAAAAAAACACATTTTGGAATATTTTGTTCTATTTGTTATGTTGACGCTACATGTGTTATACATTTTTGAAAAGGTCTTTTAAAGCCCTTTCATTTGATACCCATGACGATGGTATCCGATAATTTTTATTTTTAGGTCCACCACTTTAGGGCGCAGCACAGCCGCCATCTTGGTTTTTTTCAAAATTAAACTATCCTATGTTACCTGGGTGATTAAGACAAATCCAACGACACCTCATTTGTTGAAATAGGCCGAGTAGTTTAGGCTCTGCGTGGGAACAGATGAACACACAAACATACATACCCACATACATACATACATACATACATACATACATACATACATACATACATACATACGCTGCTAAAATCATAACCCTCCTTTTTGCTTCGCGTAGTCGGGTAAAAATGAACTGGGTGGCAGTAAAATGAACGGGTGGCGGTACATTTTTCAAAAATCGAACTTCGATTTTCGCCAATGGTAATCGGCTTCGTCTTAGCCGGTAGACCCCCTGCTTTTTTAGCAAAAAACGCTCCTGCGATTTCTCAACGCGAGGCTTAACTATTTTTAGGACCTAAGGTTTGGATTCCAGGATTAGATTTCCTACGAATGCAATCGATTCTCGCCAAAAGTGGCCACTTTTGGCGAGAATCGATTGCATTCTTAAGTTCTAGGATCTGGAATCCAAACCATAGGTCCTAAAAATAGTTAAGCCTCGCGTTGAGAAATCGCAGGAGCGTTTTTTGCTAAAAACGCATCCAAAAAAAAGATATGATTTTTTTTCCATTGGCGGCGCTAGTTGTGAGACGTACGTCGTCTTAAAATAATTAAGGCTCATAGGTATTTAATTACTCGTAATCGGAGGCCATTCTGTTAATCAAGTGAGAATATGGAGTCCTCCAACTACACACATACATCATTCGGAAGGCAAAGTTTTTTGTTCGAAAGTCCGTTATTGGCTTAATCTTATCTTTAGACAATATTGAGAAACTAATTTCAATATTTTTTATTTTGCTTCAGTATTTTTGTTTTTATGCGCTAAAATGTTTTGTTCCTATGACCGCCAACAGTATGCAGACCGTCGCGTGAAGGTCATAAAACCGTATCGTTGAAACGTTGTAAAATCCAAACTACTGAACCGAAATAAAAAATATTGAAATTAGTTTCTCAATATTGTCTAAAGATAAGATTAAGCCAATAACGGACTTTCGAACAAAAAACTTTGCGTTCCGAATTCTAATCTTCCTTTTTTGATTTGCGTAGTCGAGTAAATATAAACAGATTACACGTGCCGAGCGAGTTACTCAAGTGGGGCGCACGCTCGGCCATTCAAGTCATTGAAGATCGCGGGCATAGAGAACACATTTTTGTCCCCGTCGCGCACGTTTTACCCCACTAGCATGCGTGACTCTTAGCTAGCGCAACCTTTAGCCTGTAACGCTATGGCGCCAAAGTGGGCTCCCAGTTGACAGCTTCAATTCGGAAGGCAAAGTTTTTTGTTCGGAAGTCCGTTATTGGCTTAATCTTATCTTTAGACAATATTGAGAAACTAATTTCAATATTTTTTATTTTGGTCCAGTAGTTTTGTTTTTATGCGCTAAAATGTTTTGTTCCTATGACCGCCAACAGTATGCAGACCGTCGCGTGACGTCATAAAACCGTATCTTTGAAACGTTGTAAAATCCAAACTACGGAACCAAAATAAAAAATATTGAAATTAGTTTCTCAATAAGGTCTAAAGATAAGATTAAGCCAATCACGGACTTTCGAACAAAAAACTTTGCCTTCCGAATTATGATTTATTAATGCTGTCGGTCCTTTTAATGTTTTTGTAGCACAGCGAAGAATATTCTGATTCTAATTCTAGAGGATTAGCTCTCTGGTCGTACGAGAAAAACGAGGAAACCCTGGTTTTGTCCTTCTGCTG
This sequence comes from Zelleria hepariella, assembly GCA_949319315.1. Lineage (NCBI taxonomy): Eukaryota > Metazoa > Arthropoda > Insecta > Lepidoptera > Yponomeutidae > Zelleria > Zelleria hepariella. Next base: position 11,448,916 of record OX439393.1, read on the forward strand.
GGACGCCATTGACACGCCATTGCGTTACAGGCTAAGGACCCTGCATTATTTCACTGCGTAAAGAGAGATGCCGCTACCCGGTAGCGCGTACAACGCTACAGTGTGGTTCAACGTCAACGATAACAAACCTATAAAAGGTACACACGACAGCACGTAAAGGCTTACACGCATGCACTCCCCTCGATTACGTTACGGGCGATTTTACAACAAAAATGTACACTCTGATGTGTTGTCGTGTGTAGTTAGGTACCTAATGAAGGAAATTAATTTTCATTGCTCATTATCGGAATAGCTCCTCCACAATGAAGTACACCGTTTTCCTGCTCGTTTTAATGGTAAGAAACTTAATAAATTTATATCTACCATTATGATTATCTTGTCTCAAGGTTGTCTTATGTCACCCTGTCTATAGAGTTATGGATTTCGCGCCTTTTGCAAAAGTTGTTCAGAATCGGATCTTCAGCTAAAAAAATCAGCGTTATAAGCAGTTATCGAGGTCTTAGCGATAGCAGTATTATATTTTGGTGATTCATACAAGCGAGATCTCAGGATTAAATCCAAGTGAGGGCTATGAATGACTACCTACGAAGATACTAGGTAGGACTTTAATTATTTTTAATAGTTACGTCCATTTGTCAATTTATGTTAGCAATAGAAACTAACAACAAACAACAACTTGTTATTAACAATACAAATTCAAGTTGTTCCAAATAAAGTTATGTTTTACGCTTTCAGGCTTCTTGCTCGCTGGCACGCTTCTTGTCGTCGTCACGTAAGTTTTCAAAACAGGATTTTACAAACCTCCCCTTAAAAAAAATCTTGCACTAATTATATTTGTCAGTTAAACAGTTTACTAAATAGAAAAATGTGTAGGACTTACGAAAGCTGAGGAAAACTAGTAATTTTATCCTACTTATATTATAAATGCGAAAGTTTGTGAGTGAGTGAGTGAGTGAGTGAGTGTGTTTGTTACCTTATAACGCTGAATCCGCTGGACGGAATTGGATGAAATTTGGAATGTAGATAGCTGAGACATCAGAATAACATATAGGCTACATATTATCACGCTTTGGTGCTTAGGAGCAAAATAAACACACAAAGATTATCATATAGTGGCTATTTGTATAAAAGTGAACGACACAACCATTTACCAAAGACCCTCTGTCATCACGTAGCGTTGAGCTATTTACTTTCGTAAATCCATCGAAAACTGAACAACGGTGAATTTTATTGCACCAAACAGGCCCAAATGTGCCGCAAAACTCAAACGATGAACAACCGTGAAGAAGTTGTTTTTAATTATCGCTGTCATCCGTCACTGTCACAAAAATGGTATATCAACAAAGCAATAAAGGAAAAATCTACAAGTTTAATTACTCAAAACAGGCAAAAAACATAAGTTCAGTGATAGCTACTTACAATCTGAAAGAGCCAATAAATCCTTACTTAAAAAACTCTGCATCCAGCAGTTTTATCAAAGCTCTTTACAAAGTTCCGGTTGCATCCTGAGATCTTTTGGCCAGACGAGATGGGACGTCCGTTGAGCCAATTGCTGATTGTTGGTTATTCAGGGAAGAATAGGATGCACCAGATCTCGAAGATGGACGGATATTATGACCAAAGCCACACAAAAACACCTGCATGAACTGATCCACATCGCGAGTCATAGAGCGCAATGAAGAACTCTTCTCTCTGCCACCTTCAATGATGGTCATTGAGGGAACGACTGAATGGAATGGAGACCTCGAAGGAAAGTTAAGATAAGATGTTCTGACCAAAAAAATCCGCTGTGTGTAGCTGTACTGTGCAAATGTGCAAAACATTGTACAGTCTTGAGCGACCATAGGCGCATAACATCAGTCATTGATGGTGTAACATGAGCACCATGACCGTTTAATTTCCATTAAGTACTTATTGAGTACCTAGAAGGACTGGACAGGTGAACTTTTACATAATTTCATTGTCACCTATATATTCATTCTGGCATGTGAAAATCCCCGAACCGCCTGCGTGGTGGTGTTGCCGGCATGAAAGATATGTGAGGAATACATCCAGAAGAGGCAGATGCCGATGTTTCGTGCCAATCTTAACTGTACTGACTGACCTGATCATACCTGTCCTGATGCTCCACAGTGCAGCTGATAGGATCTCTCTAGAGGCGACCTCAGCGCGATCGAGTTAACGAGTTTCTGGGACAGCAAAGTGTGATGGTTTCAACACGAAAGAAGAATAAGACTGACGATTTAAAACCGTTGTTTCAGACTATGGTATCGTAGACGCTAAGAATACGCGTTTGGTGTTTCAGAAGGGCCGCTCATAGAAAAAAAACTACTCAATGTGATAGACAGAATATTTTAAGTATCTCCTGATATTATCACATATTTTCTGGTGTCAGAACCCAATTATTATGATCGGTCTCTTTGATATAATATGATGCAAAATAAAAAAAATAAAAAAACATACGGATTTTCAAATAGTTTTCTCTTCGTGCCTATAATACGAGTAGGTAACGCTAACTAGCTCTGTTGGAGATCTTTTACAGTTTTATAGAATTCCAGACAGATGTTGAAACCTGTAACGTACTGCAGCGAATGCTGATTATTCATTCACCCAACTGCGCAAGCTAACGAGATGTATGTACTTGGGTTTCAAACTACCCATTAGGGCTCTCTAACATCGGGAGAGGCAGTGTCCACAAAGGCCACAGAGGCACGTAGTTTTTGCATAACCATACTTAGAAGACTTCGAGTGAGACCAACTGAACAGAGAGAGAACCCAGCCTGAAAGTTTGCAGTAAGCAGCAGCAGATTAGCGGACTCTAAATTATGGGATAAGGCTAAAAAGAGAAGATAATCTTCAAGTGTGTCTTGAAATGCAGGTAACCCACGTTCAATCAGTTAGTCGCCGATAACAGTAGGTATCTACATCTTTACTCAGTTGAGGTTGAAAGAAGCAGATAACAACTCGTGGTCCATGGAAACAAAGTCTTGGGCCAACGCTTTGATAGCGCTGGGTGTAGGGTGGGGTTCATACTAGGTAGTCAAAAATATGCTAGGTACCATTGCTAATATCCTTTTTCTTTTATCCACGTAAATGAAGTCGCGGCCACAAGCTATAAACTATAAACTGCTATCTTTTCCCCTGACTGACGTCGATGGCGGGGGGAAAATAGAGCTAACTATTCAAAAGCTATAATATTATATTCGCGAAAGTTTTTTAAGTATGGATGGATGGATGTTTGTTATTCTTTCACGCTGAAACGGCTGAACGGATTTGGATGAAATTTGGAATAAAAATAGCTTAGACATCAGAATAACACATAAGCTACATATTATTATCACGCTTTTACACTTAGGAGCAAAGTAAAGCATATTATCCTTTTTCTGTAGTCCACGCGGACGAAGTCGCGGGCAAAAGCTAGTATTTTAATAATAAGTATTAAAGTCTGATAACGAACGACAGAGTCGCTCAAGATTAAATGTTGAATATAGACGTTTTTAACTGGATTTTGATTATGATAGTGTGGTGGTGGCCTAGTGGAGGTCGGGAGCAGTCGAGATCGAAATGACATGAGATTTTTCCCATGGACATGGCCCCCAGGGGGCTAATTCTCGGCATTGTCGAATGTGACTTGTTACTAAGGTTTTCTTCGTAGAATCTCGAATGTGACATACCCGAGAATTATCCCCAGGTTCGATTCCCGGTGCGGGCATGCACCCATGACTTTAAGTTACGTATAGATACATTTGTGAATTTGTACTAGCAATACCCTAGCTGTGGAGGAAAACATCGTAGGGAAACCTGAGCTTATGAGGCATTATACATTTAACGCGAACATCGCCAAGCCGCATTGAGCACGCTAACTCTCTCTGATAGAAGGCCTTTGCCCAGCTAGTGGGACTTGTACATGCTTCCTACTCCTACATCAAGATTTTTAGGCGAATAACGATAGTAGTTGATAATTTCGAATGCTACGCCCTCAACAGCCGCAACAGTTGAAACGTCCGCAACGGCCGCAAGGGTTGCAAGGGCTGCAACTGCCGCAACGGCGGCAACGGCGGCAACGGCGGCAACGGCTGCAACGGCTGCAACGGCTGCAACGGCTGCAACGGCTGCAACGGCTGCAACGGCTGCAACGGCTGCAACGGCGGCAACGGCGGCAACGGCTGCAACGGCTGCAACGGCTGCAACGGCTGCAACGGCTGCAACGGCTGCAACGGCGGCAAAGGCTGTAACTGCTGCCACGGCGGCAACGGCTGCAACGGCTGCCACGGCGGCAACGGCTGCAACGGCTGCAACGGCTGCAACGGCGGCAACGGCCGCAACAGCTGCAACGGCGGCAACGGCGGCAACGGCGGCAACGGCTGCAACGGCTGCAACGCCTGCAACGGCTGCAACGGCGGCAACGGCCGCAACGGCTGCCACGGCGGCAACGGCCGCAACGGTTGCAACGGCTGCAACGGCGGCAACGGCCGCAACGGCTGCAACGGCGGCAACGGCTGCAACGGCGGCAACGGCCGCAACGGCTGCAACGGCGGCAACGGCGGCAACGGCTGCAACGGCTGCAACGGCCGCAACGGCGGCAACTCCTGCTACGCCCGCAACTCCAGCAACGCCTGCAACTCCAGCAACGCCCGCAACTCCCGCAACGCCTGCAACGCCCGCAACGCCCGCAACTCCCGCAACGCCTGCAACGCCCGCAACGCCCGCAACTCCAGCAACGCCTGCAACTCCAGCAACGCCCGCAACTCCCGCAACGCCTGCAACGCCCGCAACGCCCGCAACGCCCGCAACTCCAGCAACGCCAGCAACACCCGCGTCAGCCTGGTCAGCCGGAACTTCAAGTTAAGTTTAACTTAAAGTATTCTTTCATTCACCAAAGACCTGAGATCTTATGACCCAAAAAGCTAGACGAACTTAGGAGCTAAAAAGCTAGATTAGAGATAGATAAGAGAGTCAAATAGCTAGATTGGAGATCTGGGACGATGGTCGAGAAACTTAGAGCTAAATTGTCAATTGGTCACCCGCCATGATCGCTTCCCCTTGTCGAATAGCTTGTGGATTAGTGGTTCAAAAATACAAGATCAAAGGAGAGTCTAGAGGAAAAAAAACCTTTTACAAACTAAAGTATGGTCGGTCGACATCGTTGTGTCGGCGGAGGGACCATGGATGCAGATGGTGAGCGATCGTAAATTCGTAAATGCAGTGCGTAGCTACCTACATTGGGATAAGGCAGGGCAATGTCCCGGGGCCCCCAAGCTCAGGGGCCCCCTCGCACCGAGCTATAATCGATAAATTTTAAGGGGAGCTGCCCTCGCCCACGTGTCTTTAAAGAAAACCTGGCCAGGGTTGATAGATGAAGCCGCGGCTTAGAAAAGAGGCAAAGGTGAATTTTTGGGCGTTTTTTTTTACTTATAATAAATATGTAGAGTGTTATGAAATTGTTATGAAACATTCAAGAGTTAATTTTTCAGTTGTAGCCTGAAAATTTCAGGTCCTTTAAAAGTATTTAATTGAACGAGCGAGCGAAGTTCTCCGAGTCTACTGGAACAATCCGGCGTTTGTATGTATGTATGAATGTTCGTTCGACGATAACTTGAGTAAAAGTCGGATCGAAATGAAAGGATAGTGGGCGAATGTGGTCCAAGATCCCGTAAGGATGAGGCATATGCCAAATGAAAGAGCACCATGAGCACAACAATTGTCTAGAAGAGCTCATCGAAATCGGTCCCGGTGATTTCGAGTAATCTGCGTTTTTATCGATTCGAGTGATTTCGGGTAATTACAAGTTTTTTTTACTATGGAAGGTCCTGGAAGGATCAGCGGTATGTCAAATGAAAGAGCTTGATGTAGTCACCGATTACACCGAAGCTCGTCGAAATCGGTCCCGGTGCCCATAGTTTTTTAATCGATTCAAGTTTTTTCGATTAATGACAGATATTTTTTTTCTCCGAGATCCTGCAAGGATGAGGCATATGCCAAATGAAAGAGCACCATGAGCACAACAATTGTCTAGAAGAGCTCATCGAAATCGGTCCCGGTGATTTCGAGTAATCTGCGTTTTTATCGATTCGAGTGATTTCGGGTAATTACAAGTTTTTTTTACTATGCAAGGTCCTGCAAGGATCAGCGGTATGTCAAATGAAAGAGCTTGATGTAGTCACCGATTACACCGAAGCTCATCGAAATCGGTCCCGGTGCCCATAGTTTTTTAATCGATTCAAGTTTTTTCGATTAATGACAGATATTTTTTTTCTCCGAGATCCTGCAAGGATGAGGCATATGCCAAATGAAAGAGCACCATGAGCTCAACAATTGTCTAGAATAGCTCATCGAAATCGGTCCCGGTGATTTCGAGTAATCTGCGTTTTTATCGATTCGAGTGATTTCGGGTAATTACTAGTTTTTTTTACTATGGAAGGTCCTGCAAGGATCAGCGGTATGTCAAATGAAAGAGCTTGATGTAGTCACCGATTACACCGAAGCTCATCGAAATCGGTCCCGGTGCCCATAGTTTTTTAATCTATTCAAGTTTTTTCGATTAATGACGGATATTTTTTTTCTCCGAGATCCTGCAAGGATGAAGCATATGCCAAATGAAAGAGCACCATGAGCACAACAATTGTCTAGAGAAGCTCATCGAAATCGGTCCCGGTGATTTCGAGTAATCGGCGTTTTTATCGATTCGAGTTATTTCGGGTAATTCGGTAGGCAAAGTTTTTTGTTCGAAAGTCCGTTATTGGCTTAATCTTATATTTAGACAATATTGAGAAACTAATTTCAATATTTTTTATTTTGGTTCAGTAGTTTGGATTTTACAACGTTTCAAAGATACGGTTTTATGACCTTCACGCGACGGTCTGCATACTGTTGGCGCTGTTTGGCGGTCATAGGAACAAAACATTTTAGCGCATAAAAACAAAACTACTGAAGCAAAATAAAAAATATTGAAATTAGTTTCTCAATATTGTCTAAAGATAAGATTAAGCCAATAACGGACTTTCGAACAAAAAACTTTGCCTTCCGAATTACAAGTTTTTTTTACTATGCAATGAATCGATAAAAACGCCGATTACTCGAAATCACCGGGACCGATTTCGATGAGCTTCTGTAGACAATTGTTGTGCTCATGGTGCTCTTTCATTTGGCATATGCCTCATCCTTGCAGGATCTCGGAGAAAAAAAATATCTGTCATTAATCGAAAAAACTTGAATCGATTAAAAAACTATGGGCACCGGGACCGATTTCGATGAGCTTCGGTGTAATCGGTGACTACATCAAGCTCTTTCATTTGACATACCGCTGATCCTTGCAGGACCTTGCATAGTAAAAAAAACTTGTAATTACCCGAAATCACTCGAATCGATAAAAACGCCGATTGCTCGAAATCACCGGGACCGATTTCGATGAGCTCTTCTAGACAATTGTTGTGCTCATGGTGTTCTTTCATTTGGCATATGCTTCATCCTTGCAGGATCGCGGAGAAAAAAAATATCTGTCATTAATCGAAAAAACTTGAATCGATTAAAAAACGATGGGCACCGGGACCGATTTCGATGAGCTTCGGTGTAATCGGTGACTACATCAAGTTCTTTCATTTGACATACCGCTGATCCTTGCAGGACCTTCCATAGTAAAAAAAAACTTGTAATTACCCGAAATCACTCGAATCGATAAAAACGCCGATTACTCGAAATCACCGGGACCGATTTCGATGAGCTTCTCTAGTCAACTGTTGTGCTCATGGTGTTCTTTCATTTGGCATATGCCTCATCCTTGCAGGATCTCGGAGAAAAAAAATATCTGTCATTAATCGAAAAAACTTGAATCGATTAAAAAACGATGGGCACCGGGACCGATTTCTATGAGCTTCGGTGTAATCGGTGACTACAACAAGTTCTTTCATTTGACATACCGCTTATCCTTGCAGGATCTTCCATATTAAAAAAAAACTTGTGATTACCCGAAATAACTCGAATCGATAAAAACGCCGATTACTCGAAATCACCGGGACCGATTTCGATGAGCTTCTCTAATCAATTGTTGTGCTCATGGTGCTCTTTCATTTGGCATATGCTTCATCCTTGCAGGATCTCGGAGAAAAAAAATATCTGTCATTAATCGAAAAAACTTGAATCGATTAAAAAACTGTGGGCACCAGGACCGATTTCTATGGGCTTCGGTGTAATCGGTGACTACATTAAGTTCTTTCATTCGACATACCGCTGATCCTTGCAGGACCTTGCATAGTAAAAAAAACTTGTAATTACCCGAAATAACTCGAATCGATAAAAATGCCGATTACTCGAAATCACCGGGACCGATTTCGATGAGCTTCTCTAGACAATTGTTGTGCTCATGGTGCTCTTTCATTTGGCATATGCCTCATCCTTGCAGGATCTCGGAGAAAAAAAATATCTGTCATTAATCGAAAAAACTTGAATCGATGAAAAAACTATGGGCACCGGGACCGATTTCTATGGGCTTCGGTGTAATCGGTGACTACAACAAGTTCTTTCATTTGACATACCGCTTATCCTTGCAGGACCTTCCATATAAAAGAAAACTTGCAATTACCCGAAATAACTCGAATCGATAAAAACGCCGATTACTCGAAATCACCGGGACCGATTTCGATGAGCTTCTCAAGACAATTGTTGTGCTCATGGTGCTCTTTCATTTGGCATATGCCTCATCCTTGCAGGATCTCGGAGAAAAAAAATATCTGTCATTAATCGAAAAAACTTGAATCGATTAAAAAACTATGGGCACCGGGACCGATTTCGATGAGCTTCGGTGTAATCGGTGACTACAACAAGTTCTTTCATTTGACATACCGCTTATCCTTGCAGGACCTTCCATAGTAAAAAAAACTTGCAATTACCCGAAATAACTCGAATCGATAAAAACGCCGATTACTCGAAATCACCGGGACCGATTTCGATGAGCTTCTGTAGACAATTGTTGTGCTCATGGTGCTCTTTCATTTGGCATATGCCTCATCCTTGCAGGATCTCGGAGAAAAAAAATATCTGTCATTAATCGAAAAAACTTGAATCGATTAAAAAACTATGGGCACCGGGACCGATTTCGATGAGCTTCGGTGTAATCGGTGACTACATCAAGCTCTTTCATTTGACATACCGCCGATCCTTGCAGGACCTTGCATAGTAAAAAAACTTGTAATTACCCGAAATCACTCGAATCGATAAAAACGTCGATTACTCGAAATCACCTGGACCGATTTCGATGAGCTTCTACTCAGTTGATGTGCTCATTATGCTCTTTCATTTGGCATATGGCTCAACCTGACAGGATCCTGGACCAACTTTCATACCCCTTTGCCCACTATCATTTGGTAGGCAGGTAAATGAGGCCAAGAGAATTTTGAGTTTCGAACATGAGCCAGATCGGTCGAGGGGTTACTGAGATATGGGGTCGCGAGTTCATAGTTCGGGGCGAACCACTAGTAGTATTTTTGTATAAGTATTTTACTTGATAAAACCTAAACCCCCTTACTAATAAACGTGGAATAAATGTTATACCGAGGATAAATATATGGTTAAACCTCCCCGAGAGGGGAAGAGATCCGTTGGCAGACCACCAGCCAGATGGTCGGACGACATAGCCAAAGTAGCCGGAAAACGGTGGTGGCGCCTGGCGCAGGATCGTGAGAGGTGGCGTGAGCATGAAGAGGCCTTTACTCAGCAGTGGGTGTTAACAGGCTGATGATGATGATGATGATGATGATAAACCTCGTTATAACTTTTATTCCACGTTTATTAGTAAGGGGGAAACAGTTTAGTTTGGGGCCAAGTTTGTTTTTTGCCCCAGTGGTTACCTTTCTACGCCACTGCGTTAGTGAAGGCAAAAGGCTTGTACCCGGCAGTGGGCAGAGGTGGGCAGATGATGATGATGATGATGATGAACTGTAGTATTTTCTTTCTTTACATCCTTTATCGAAGATATCAGTAGTAACTTACTTTGAACTGACAGCATTGTCTTTCTCAGTTAACTTTTCTTTTTATTTCTACTTACAGGTCAGGATTCGTCATTCCCGTCCAAACCATTTTTTGAAGCACTACAAGACGCTCTAGGATACTTACTACAAGCCCCACAGAGTATATGGTAAAAGCTATTACACAATACAAGGTGTTACAAAAGAACCTAACTCTTTTTACAGGGTAATAGCACCCGGTGATAGGGATCACAACCTAAATATTATTTTTGCTCTATGACGTTCCGTTATTTTTTTAATTAATAAAATGTGAACGATGTGGCGGGAGAAAAGTATTTTTTAAATATTGTTTTCATTGACTTTCACAATGTTTTAACAACTCAAAGCTATGTAAATGCATCTACACGCACAAACATATTTTAAAATTTGAGCCAATATCAAAAACAAAAAAGTTTTGAAAATTTTTCAATTTTGAGGTTATAAAATAAAAATTGTTTTTTTCAACTTATTTTTACAGATTTGACATCCTGTTGACCAGTAGGTTACACCCTGTAAAAAGAGTTAGGTACTTTTGTAACACCTTGTATATCGAACGAGGAGACTTTACAAAAAAAAAAATTAGAGCTGGATCTGCGGTTGACTGTTAAATACTCGTATATGGATATATGTAACAAAATTAAAAATATAAAAATCTATCTCAATTTATTTTATTTTTTGCCTGGGAGAAGCTACTACACACCTACAAATCGTGCAGCTGACTGCATATCGAGCTAGATACAATAATTATTGCGAGCGAAGTTCTCCGAGTCTACTGGAACAATCCGGCGTTTGTATGTATGTATGTATGAATGTTCGTTCGACGATAACTTGAGTAAATTTAGTCGGATCGTCACGAAATTTGGTAGGCAGGTAAATAAGGTAAAGAGAATTTTTAAGTTCGAACAAGAGCCAAATCGGTCGAGGGGTTGCTGAGATATGGGGTCGCGAGTTCAAAGTTCGGGGCGAACCACTAGTTATTGAACGAGCGAGCGAAGATCTCCCAGTCTACTGGAACCATCCCGCGTTTGTATGTATGTATGTATGTATGTTTGTATGTATGAATGTTCGTTCGACGATAACTTGAGTAAATTTGGTCGGATTGTTATCAAATTTGGTAAACGGGTAAATGAAATTAAAAGAATTTTTAAGTTCGAACATGAGCCAAATCGGTCGAGGGGTTACCGAGATATCGGGTTGTTAAGTTTATATGGGGTCGCGCGTTCACAGTTCGGGGCGAACCACTAGTTATTGAACGAGCGAGCGAAGTTCTCCGAGTCTACTGGAACAATCCGGCGTTTGTGTGTATGTATGTATGTATGTTTGTATGTTTGTATGTATGAATGTTCGTTCGACGATAACTTGAGTAAATTTGGTCGGATCGTTATGAAATTTGGTAGGCGGATAAATGGAATTAAAAGAATTTTTAAGTTCGAACATGAGCCAAATCGATCGAGGGATTGCCGAGATATTTGGGTCGCGAGTTCACAGTTCGGGGCGAACCACTAGTTATTTTTGATCCCACTCACGTCCGTCCTCTTTGCGCCTCAGCTTCGCGCCTTTTCACGAGGCTTCACGTCGTCGTGACGTACAGTCGGCCACAGTCTCAGATACCCCATGGCAGCTCTTACCGCGCGCGGCATAAGGGCGCCAATCGAACAAAAAGGGGTATCTGAGACTGTGGCCGACTGTACTTCCTGTCCATCCTCTTAGGATGAACGTCAGTGGAGACATCACACCAAAGCGCGTGTGGAGTCAAATGTAGAGTACCTACCTAAAGCTCTACCCCACGGCTGCTTATGAGTGATAATAAAAAATCTAACTTTGCATTGAGATCGAATTTGTTCAGCAAAATTTCACATAAGTACTTTGTAACTACAGGGTGCACTCTAAGTCGATAGCGGAACTTTAAGTAGGTTGTCTAGAGATCAATACAAAAAACTTGTACTAGTTGGCGAAAAAAATGGAGCGAAAAAAATATCAGCTGTTTCATACATTTGGCGCAGTACTGAGTCGACCTTTTGTATGGAACAGCTGATATTTTTTTCGCTCCATTTGTTTCGCCGCCTAGTACAAGTTGTTTGTATTGATCAGTAGACAGCCTACTTAAACTTCCGCTATCGACTTAGAGTGCACCCTGTAGTGGTCCGCCCCGAACTGTGAACTCGCGACCCCATATCGCGGCAACCCCTCGACTGATTTGGCTCAAACAAAAAAAAATTAACCGCCCAATCCAAGATGCATACTCGTACATACAAACAAACATTAATAAACATACAAACGCTGGATTGTTCCGGTACAGAGATGGGCACGTACCCGGGTATATACCCACCTCTGGGTATTTACCCGTTATGTACCCGGTAAATACCCGTATGCACCCGTTTGCTGGGTACATTCAATTTGTGATTTCAAGTAGAATGAAAATAGTTAAAATGAAAAACAAAATATGCCAATCAGTTCATATCAATGTTCCCCACGTAAAGTACGTCTTAGCAATTTTTCGTTAAACGTATATTTAAAAAGTTATGCGAGTTTTTGTGATTTCTTCGTATGGAAACGAATATTTATAAGAAAGTTGTCTATACTTTTATAGGATTAACCACCGGTATTTAAAAAAAGTACTTCGTCATACTTTGCATTACTAATAAAATAGTTTCAAATATTAATTTAACACAAAAAACAATAATTATTATTGATTATAGGATCCAAGTGTCCAAAATTGATATTTTCACTGAAACGGTACAATGATGAAGTAAGATCATTTTGGTCTAATAAGCCGTTATCAAAGCACAAATTCAAATCAGTTCATAGATGGCGCTTACAGGCGTAGCCATACAAGAACCGGGACACGACTGTTAAATTTCGCTTAACACAGATTAATGTTGACGGTCGCGTTCTTTGTCTGAACATCGACATCGTTTGAACTCGCCCACGCAACTCGGGTCCGACCCAAAGTTACATTCGTGCATTTAGCTCCGCATACCTTCCCTGTGAGACCCGGAATCTATTAATTTGAGTCCAGTGCTTTCTGGGGCGAGTGCGTGTTAGGCAGGTCCACAGATGTCCACTGATCCCGCCATTTCTCTGTCAGCGTTCTGTCATCCTGGAAGAGTTCGTGGGCCTGCATGGCGAAAGATATATTTGATGGTAGACTGAGAACACTGCGGGATGCCTCAAGATTAGGTGTTATTGGCAGGTTGGCATATTGTTGATCTTACCACACATTGGAAATGAAGGGAAGCCAGTTGGTGATTGTGGGTCTGACGGTTCCGGACATGTTCCCGATGGCGATGTTTGGAGGTGGCCGGCCCACACTGGCTCGGGCCGCACTATGGAAAAGGGCTAGTGTTGATGTGCGCAGTGTATCCGCTTTGCAGCCCCATGTTATCGCTGCCAGTTTCCGTATCAGGTTGCATCTGCTTGATACCATCTTCTTTACTTTCTGGAGGGGGGCTTTAAAAGTCAGAGTTATGTCCAGAGTTACACCAAGATAGCCTGGGTTCGGGTCGTGCCTCATTGCAGAAACTGCGTTTAACACCTTCATTCATTATCTTGGCTCTTGTGGAGGTAAAAGGAGCAGCTCACAGTTTTTCGTGGGTTAGGTTAAGGCGCTGGGCATAGTGAATTAGCCCGCGCGCAAAGAAAAATGCACAAAATAGATTCCTGTATCAAATACACGAAACAAATTTAAAATGTTCACATATCAAACCCTAGAATTAGGTGAGACCTATCTAACACAGCCAGTTTCATGTTGATATCCATAACAGATTGCAAGATATTTTGCTTGAAAAAAAGTGCGCCGCCTATTTTTTTTCAAGCAAAATATCTTCAAAACGTTTATGAATGTCAACACGAAACTGGCTGTTTTAGATAGGTCTCACCTAATTCTAGGGTTTGATATGTGAAAATGTTCAATTTGTTTAGTGTATTTGATATAGGAATCGATTTTGTGCATTTTTCTTTGCGCGCGGGCGATTCACTATGCACGGCGCCTTAAAGTCCCCAGTCGAAGAAATAGCGATCGAACTTTGCAACGGCTTCCTGAACCAGTGTTGTCGCTTTGTCCATTATCGAAGCTTGTGCTGTGATGGCAATGTCGTCAGCCTACATAATTGATCGCCCGGAAACTTTTGGTATGGAATCGACGTAGATGTTGATAAGCGTAAGCGCCAGAACTGAGCCCTGCGTACAGCATTGTTCAGAGTTTGACGTTTGAAAGGAGGACGTCAAAAAGACGATAGGTACGTGCGTTTTCATTTAAGAAATTGGGTAAGCTTGTAGGGTAGTCCCGGTTTCCAGACATATTCCAGAGAGTGTCAAAATAATACTGAGCTGAGATCCACGAAACCGCCACTGTTTTGAGTTTCTTTTGGAATCCTGCTTCGATCTTAGAAGTTAGTGCACCTTGGTCACAGCAATCCCGGTTCGGTCAAAATCCCGCCTGCTCTGTAGGAAGGTGTTGCTGGACTACTATCGTCATTCTTGCGAGTACTCGTTTGAAGAGTTTGTACGTCAGACTACACTTTTGTTGTAAAGTCACCCGTTACGTAACCCAGTTGAGTGCTAGTTGTTCGTACGTGGTACAGTCAGCCACAGTCTAGGATACCCCATGGCAGCTCTTACCGCGCGCGGCATTAAGAGCGCCAATCAAACAAAAAGAGGTATCTTAGCGTGTGGCTGACTGTACAAAACAAGCAGATTGGTTGGTAACTGGTTCGGTCGTCAATTCGTTAATACATTTTATGAATTACCATTAATAGTTGGAACACTAGGAACACTTGTCTTGTCTACTATTTCAATACAAATGTCTATTTTCGAAGCTTTTGGTTCAATCATAATAATTTATAGACGGATTTTTTTTTATTGAAGTGCCATTTTAAGAGAAACCATTTTATCTGTCCTCCAAAGTACTTTTTTTTGTTTATACCGATTGTCATTCCAAGTTAAGTATAAGAAAATGGCCTTATAAATACAAATAAATCACTAAAACTTTAATAACTTAGTAAATATACGTTCAACGAAAAATTGCTAAGACGTACTTTGCGTAGGGAATATAGGTTTGAACTGATTGGCATACTTTGTTGTTCATTTTAAGTCACAAATTGTATATACCCAGCAAATGGGTGCATACGGGTATTTACCGGGTATATACCCAATGTACCCGGTAAATACCCAAATGGGTAGATTGGGTATATACCCACCGCCCATCTCTGTTCCGGTAGACTCAGAGAACTTCTCTCGCTTCACTAGCTCATACGATAATGTTCAACGTGCTATGAAAGTTAAAGGTGTTAGGTTCGAAGTTTGAACTGCTACGAAGGTCACAATTTATTTAATTGTGTTTTTATCACAAAAACTTACAATGCAACCAAATTCCTGAAATAATGGCAAAATAGCGTCGTGAGTAGAGGAAATTATGGAGGCATGATTTTTGCTACTTTGTAGTACTTAATAGTCAAAGATATGCGAAAGTTAAAATGCTACGAAGGTCAAAGTGTTGCGAAATTGCTACGAAATGTTAGGATGCTACGAGTGTGTTGTATCACAGTAAGGTCACAGTGTATGCAAGTTCCTGAAACTTACAGTGCATCCAAAAGCCTTGAGTCGAGAGTAGAGGAGTAGAAGCATGTTTTTTAATAATTTGTAGGTTTTTTCAAATTATTTAGGTAGAAAAACTCACATGAATCGTGGAGAGAAAAGATACGACGCCGAATACATACACGCATGGCCCTTGAACCGTCCATACCGTACCAGTGACCAGTCACCAATGAACGAGTACCTACAAGGCTACAACCTAACTTTACGACCAGGGGCCTTAGCCTGTAACACAATGGCGTATCAATGGCGTCCTAGGTAGAAGGATAAAACCGGGTTTTTTTTGTTGTTCTCCTACAACCAGCGAACTAATCCTCTAGAATTAGACTCATAATATTATTTGCTGTACTACAAAAACATTAAAAGGACCGACACTGGACCGACAGCATTAATAAATCGTAATTGACACCCGTCAACCGGGAGCCCATTTTGGCACCATTGCGTTACAGGCTAAGGGCCCAGTCAATACAATCGTTGAATAGAAGATAATTAATAAATACCTCGTTTGATGTCATACTGTACAATCTATTATTTTCAAACGTAAGGTCAGTGGAAAGTATTCAGGCAGCTGAGCAAATGCGGCATACCTATGTAGGCCTTAGGAAGTAGGTAACGGCGAGCTTCTACGTGTAACGAGGCCTTTCGGTAGTGGTTCCGTTCCTTAGCCGATTGATTTTATAATAGATCTTGCTGGTACTCGTCTAGGTAGCTAGACAAAAGTGATATCAAGCAAAAAGAAAGGCTCTTCAACCAATGTCATAGTTGGGATGTTTCAGTCAACGCTAGTAGAGTCAAAAACATGTAAAGTGGGACGATGTGATTCTCGCTGTGAAGGTCTAGCTCACGCCTATTGGCCTTATTAGGGTTCCGTACCCAAAGCGTAAAGGACCCTATTACTAAGACTCCGCTGTCCGTCCGTCTGTCTGTCTATCCGTCTGTCACCAGGCTGACGGGATAGGAGCCATACAACAAACGTGATTTTTTGCCGTTTTTATAGATAATGGTATGGTACCCTTCGTGCGCGAGTCCGACTCGCACTTGGCCGGTTTTTTCTCAGACCCGCTGCTAATGACTAGCTACGACTTGGGACTTTTTGGGTGTCTCTAGCTCTATATATTATAATATCGATATACTTTGTAAGTAACCAGATTAAGGCTGTGGCTACCTATCGGTACGTGATTTTAAAAAGTCGCAGAGATACGAAGTGCGGTGCGGACGGATACCGAAACTAATAATTTAGATACCTTGTTGACTACGGAACTCTAAAAATTATCAGTTATGTGAACTTATGAGATACCAATAATTATATCTATGAAAACAAGTTGTTGTGTGCACAGCTGGGTATGAAATTAGAATTAGAGGAACTTACGTCATTAGATACTAGAAGTACTAGAACCATGCCAGGTACAATATCAACAACAACCACTATAAAAGGTAGTGAAGGAAATATTTTTTCATAGCTCACATCCGAAGAGCTCCTTCACAATGAAGTACTCCGTTGCCCTCCTCGTTTTAACGGTAAGAAACTTATCTTTGCTGCCTTATTAATTTCTTCCATAGAAAAATACTTTGCCCAAAGAAGGTTGTCAAAGTAATGACCACATTACGAACGTTTTTGAGTAAAATAAAGTACAAGTTAGGTTTTACGATTATCTACAGGTTTCTTGCACGCTGGCACGCGTCTTGGACGCGCCGTCTTCGTCGGCACCGTCGCGTAAGTTAACAACATTTATACCTACCTTCATCGTAAGGCTGGGGAATCACAACTTCGAGATAAAAGTTTTATCCCACTATCGGGTAGCGGCGTCTCGCTTCACGCGGTGAAATAAAGCAAGATGGCGATAGCCGATAATGGGATAAAACTTTTATCGTGACATTGTGCTCCCCTAGCAGGGGAGGTAGCATGACTTTTATCGAGGCGGATTTATCCAACAAAATGGCGGTTTATCAGCATTTTTGACGTCTATAGTGGGTTATGTATGGCTCTCGACGATATACAGGGCGTCCCACGGCTATGCCACATGGAGGGAAAGTACCTTGAATATTGTAGATGGAACATTTTACTGAAAGAAGACATTATTTTAATTTAAAAAACAATTTAAACTGCATTCATAGATATTGAAATAATTACATGGTTGAACCGGGAATCGAACCCGTTACATGAGAAAAATAATTAACCTGTAGTTTTATCATACCGATCGTAAGGCTTCATGATAAGGATTATTTTTTGCTAAATAACATAGTGTCAGAAATAAAAGGAAGACCATGAATTTTTAACATTTACCTGGTAGTATGCAACAAATCGAGCCGTATCCTGAGCCGAAAGACGTGTAAAATTTTGTCCATCGCAATGCGGCTGGCTGATTATAAAGAAATAATTCATAAATGTGTTTCATTTTCATACTTTTATTCTTTTGTTACTGTGATTTTCATTGATAAATTGATTAATGTGGTATTAAAATTGTTAAAATTCATGGTCTTCCTTTTATTTCTGACACTATGTTATTTAACAAAAAATTATCCTTATGATGAAGCCTTTCGATCGGTGTGATAAAACTACAGGGTAATTATTTTTCTCATGTAACGGGTTCGATTCCCGGTTCAACCATGTAATTATTTAGATATTATGAATGCAGTTTAAATTGTTTTTTAAATTCAAATAATGTCTTCTTTCAGTAAAATGTTCCATCTACAATATTCAAGGTACTTTCCCTCCATGTGGCATAGCCGTGGGACGCCCTGTATAACCCACTATAGACGTCAAAAATGCTGATAAACCGCCATCCAACAAAATGGCGGTTTATCAGCATTTTTGACGTCTATAGTGGGTTATGTATGGCTCTCGACGATATATAACCCACTATAGACGTCAAAAATGCTGATAAACCGCCATTTTGTTGGAAAAATCCGCCTCGATAAAAAGTCATGCTACCTCCGCAGGGCCCTTAGCCTGTAACACAATGGTGCCAAAATGGGCTTCGGTTGACGGTTTTAATTACGATTTATTAATGCTGTCGCTGTATAAATCATCTCATTACGTAGATGATGCAAAGGCCTTAGTTTTAAACTAAAAATTAAAAATAACACGAAACTGAAAATAATCTTAAAATAAAATAAAATATTGTAATCTATAGGTCTTTTAACAATAGCGTTTCTTTTTTGAATAAGATATACCTACCTAATATTTAATATTTATTGTCCTTAAATTGGTATACTTAGTTATTATTATTAATTATTCATGACGTAATACTGAGCCTTTTTGAACGAGCGAGCGAAGCGAGCGAAGTTCTCCGAGTCTACTGGAACAATCCGGCGTTTGTATGTATGTATGTATGTTTGTATGTATGAATGTTCGTTCGACGATAACTTGAGTAAACTTAGTCGGATCGTTATGAAATTTGGTAGGGGGGTAAATCAGGCGAAGAGAATTTAAGTTCGAAGATGAGCCAAATCGGTTGAGGGGTTGCTGAGATATGGGGTCGCGAGTTCGTAGTTCGAGGCGAACCACTAGTAATAATATAAAACAGGGAAGAATCAACAGAAAAATCGACAAAAAATCATATTAAACTTCTGGGTACCTATATAGGTAGGTAGGTAGAAGACGAATTTTTTTTTTAACAACTACATATTGCCCGTGCCTTTACGCAGACTACTTACTTACTAACGTTACCTCCTTGAACAGTATTCCCTACGCGGACGAAGTCGCGGGCAAAAGCTAATAAGTAGGCATGTTCATAAATTATAATCTAAGCTTTATTTTGGTGTAGTTTCATGAAAATCAGGAAGTACTTAATAGTAGGATAGGTACCTAAAAAACTGTCTACCTACCCACTTAAATGACTGTATTAAGATTAAGATACAATTTTATCTGTTAACTTTTACAGATAACTGCGTGGGATCATCACCAGTTTCAACACCAGACGTCTCGAAACAAACAATTAACGCCGGCAAACAAATAAACCAAAATGCTCAATCAAGCAAACCCACCAACTCTGGTAAGTTTTCTAGGTTCTAACTAGCACCTATGTTCAAAGTATACTCGGCATCGGAACTTTTTTGTTAGTAATGAGGGTAGTTTTTGTTTATGATATTCTTAATTTTTACAGTCATCAAAAAAGTTTTCGTTGGTCTACACTTCTACAGTCATTTGTTTTTTCACAATCGTCCTTCGAGGGCAATCCCACTAAATGAAAACCTGAAGCTGAAAAAAAAACTTGGGTTTCCTTTTTTCAGCTGCATTTCTTTTACCTTATTTAGTATATTTTAATACCAAAAAATTATAAAATGGCTGCAGGCAATCAACCACTACCGCAGCAACAGAAGCGGAATCAACAAAAGGACCAACCTCAACAGCAACCGACACAACAATTTCAACGACATTTGCAACAACAACCACAACTACAACAATATCAAAGCCAACCACAACAAGAACAACAAACCCAGCAAGAACAACAAATTCAACAACAACGGACCCAACTACAACAATATCTAAGCCAACAACAACAAATTCAACAACAACAAACCAAACTACAACAATATCAAAGCCAACCACAAAAAAAACAACAAACCCAGCAAGAACAACAAATTCAACAACAACGAACCAAACAACAATATCTAAGCCAACAACAACAACAACAAATCCAACAACTAACTCAACAACAAAAATCTCAACTACAGCAAGCTCAACAACAAGTACTTCAATCACAACAAACTATACAACAACTACCTCAACAGCAATGGCAACAACTCAGCACCACAGGTCTTCAAGGTTAGTTTATCTTATTCTCCCACTACTTTTCCCCGCGACTTCGTCCGCGCATACTTTTTGTTTCTTTCTTTTTTATTTTTTAGATTTGAAGTTAGTTCGTTTATCCTGGAGATTAGTTACATATTCTTACTAGGACCAACTAAGTAGAGTCCGAGCACGATAAGTCTGCGCGCGACAAGTGGCGTATTTAATTTAATTTGCTATGAAAGATAATCTCCCGACCCTAATAATAATTAAAGAAGCTCTACAGGGTGTTAAAAGACCGCCAACAAAGCGGGAAACCACGTATTGTCCTCATCATAAGGAACATTGTTGCCCAAGGAACTATGCCTGGGAAATCAACTCTTTCCGAGATAATGAGGTTCAAAGTCGGACTTTTCAAAACTTTTTTTTTGCAGAAATGCATTCAGTATCTAGTTCTTAACATACCTTCTCAAGAAGCCATATCAAAATTATGGACCATTCCAATTTGCCCCACCAGAGTTGCCCCACTGGTAGAGAAAAATGAAACCATACATACAATAATTCCATCTTACCCTACCAGTGGGGCAACTCTGGTGGGGCAAAATGGAATGGTCCAAAATTATGAATACTCTTACAAAAAATGACGTTAAAATTGCCACCCGCAATGTATTCAAAAACATCGGTACTTCAAGCATAAGGCCCGGATTCTGAGTTGAGAAATTCACTAAGCAAATGGGTAAGTATCGTCATGTCTCAGCAGATTTCTCACAAAAGAGCGTGACAGAACGATACTTAATTGATAAACTTAATAGATATGGCCTATTTATCCTATCCCATTATTGTGCTAATTCCGCAGTGTGTAATCTGGTATCTCTACTAATCTCTATATCAAATCCGTTTAGGTAGTAGTTTTTGGATGAAACAGTAACATCCTTGCAAACATCTATAGGTACATACAAACCTTTGCGAACAAATATTAGAGTGATAGGTAATGTGATGCAATGTGATTCACCCGTTAGATCAATGACAACTATGACCCAAGAAAATAGAAGATAAAAAGGCGAACTACATCGGATATTTGGGAGG
This sequence comes from Zelleria hepariella, assembly GCA_949319315.1. Classification (NCBI taxonomy): domain Eukaryota; kingdom Metazoa; phylum Arthropoda; class Insecta; order Lepidoptera; family Yponomeutidae; genus Zelleria; species Zelleria hepariella. The sequence goes on from OX439393.1 coordinate 11,470,324, forward strand.
ATGGTCGGGAGTTCGGGACTCGAGATATCCTACTCTCCATAAAAGCCCCTCGGAATAGGGTGGTCCTAAATACAAGTTGGAAGGAGAGCTCTATACTGGGTGTTAAAAGACCGCCAACAAAGCGGGAAACCACGTATTGTCCTCATCATAAGGAACATTTTTGCTCAAGGAACTATGCCTGGGAAATCAACGGTTTCCGAGATAATGAGGTTCAAAGTCGGACTTATCAAAACTTTTTTTTTGCAGAAATGTATTCAGTATCTTGTTTTTAACATACCTTCTCAAGAAGCCATATCAAAATTATGAATATTTCTTACAAAAAACGACGTTAACATTGCAACCCGCAATGTATTCTAAACATCGGCACTTCAAGCTTAAGTAACATAAACTTATACCTACGCTCGCGCAATATTACTTCTGTGCGTTACACGTCCATTGCGTGAAAAAATATTTTTCAAAATTATAACCTAAAAAATCAAAATCATTTCCCAGCAATAATTTATCGAATAAGTACTTTGTTTTGGTGTCTAGCATGCGTGGCTTTCGGGTCTGTTGGCGGTCTTTTAACACCCTGTATAAGTATAGAAGAAAAAATTAGGCACTTAATTTTATTTTCTCTATATTAGATTGCATTATATCTTCCCAAAGTACCGCGAAAGAAGATAATGACTAAATGAGATAACAACGATTTACCTATAATAAGTATCTTTCTTTATGATATACAAAATATTTCTTCTTTATAATATTGTTATCACATAGTTTTAGTACCTATCCTGAAATACAGTATACATATTTTAGCTATTAAGAATTAAGTATGTAGTACTAAACATTATTGAAATAAATGAATAAATCTTTAGCGGTATGAGGTCTGAGTACGGAAAGGGACCCGGTCCACGGGGCGGCGGAGAGAGGTGAGGTGCGGTGAAGTCTCTTCTTTTGTAGCACGACAAGGACGCATTGTAATTTGCCTTTTTAATTCTACTTACAGGTCATGGTGCATCATTCCCGTCCAAGCTAGTCAGTGAAGCAAAACAAAAAGCTCAAGGATCCAACGCTCTACCGCAGGCTCTACCAAGCCTATTGTGAAAGCCAGAACATCTATCCAATCCAAAAAAGGTGGATCTACGGTTTACACTACCTACCTACAAGGAACAAAATTATTCTGAAAAATAAATAAAAACTAAGAGATAGTTATTTTACTTCTTGAGGAACCTGCACAAGTGCACACCTATAAACCGAGCGCGATGAGAATGGGATGGAACCTTGGCAAAGTCAATCGAACAGATATTTTATTTTACTTTGACAATGTTGCTTCGACGCGAGTTTGCTTACCTCGCGGGTCTCAGTTCCAAAAGATCGCATATTCGCATCCCATTCTCATCTCATCCCGCGCGGAGTATACCACTACACTACACCCAAGCGACCATCGTACTCGTACTTATGTATTGATCTCGATTATTGTAGGTTAGCATAAGAATGGCTTAGGCATTGACGATGCGTCCAACACGCCAAATGGCTTGGTAACATTAAAAAATCCGCTCGTCAGTGTGGAAAACGACAAAATCCCTTTCTATCGGGGCATGCGTCCGTCCGCCAGGCAGGCAGGACAGGACGCGTTCCATTTGGACATATCGTGAATGGCTGGCTGTAGACAGTGCTTAATAGTGTCTATCTATCGGTTTATAACTAGGTAGGTAGTTAACTCTATCTATTAATACCACTCTACGATGATCAAAATAATTAGATACTTACCTCCATAGAGTTATAACTTTTTGATCTCACGTTCGCCCAAAGAATATCTTGGAATATACGAAACGGCCACACACATAATATTTTGACTAAGGTGTAGTGTAGAGTTTGTGAAGTTAGGGCTTGTAGGCGTTTAATGCCCGTTTTCACCAACGACCCCTAATTTTAAAAGGCCTTTTAACGAAAGTTATTTGCACCTCTGCAAGTCTATGGGGCATGGATGAAGGATCATACACACTCAACTCATAACGCTTGTGAGTGGAATTCGAATGGCCCTTCATCCATGACCCCTAGACTTGCAGAGGCGCAGATAATTTTCGTTAAAAGGTCTTTTAAAATTAGGGGTGGTTGCTGAAAACGGGCATAGGTGTAGTAAGTCTATGGTTTAGAGCTAGAAGCTTGGCTCTACTTGAGATCTGATAACTTTTTTAAAGTGACAGTAGGTACGAGGTCTCGTCTTGGCAACATTTTACATCAAAATGTTTTTGATAGGAATAATATCCCACCAAAAACATTTTGATGTAAAATGTCGCCACATCAACGTGATCAACAGGGTGACCAGATTTTAGCCAACCCGATTCGCCTAATTTTGACTTTAAAGTACTTAGCCTAAGCAATGACATTCCAATAGAATGTCATTGAGCCTAAGGGTGGTATTCTAGAACGCTACTTAAACTCAGTTTAAACAGAGTTCAGTCTGTCGATAAAGCAGTGCATGTTTTGATATGAAGGAAGGGATATTCAAAACAAAACATGCACTGTTTTATCGACAGTCGACACTACTAAACTCTACTTAAACTGAGTTTAAACAGAGTTCAAGGAGCTTTCTAGTTTGAACTGAGTTTAAACAGAGTTTAAGTAGCGTTCTAGTTTGAACTGAGTAGAATACCAACCTAGTGATTAACGCCCTGCCGGCTGGGCCCTGCGCTGAAGTGCGCTGCGCCACAGCTTCGCGCCTTTTCATAAGTTGACGCTGTTGACGTTTCACGGCGTGACGTACTTCCTGCCTGTGAGTTATGCAGTCGTGTTATAGATTTGTTCAGCGCTATAAGAGAAAACACATAATATTCGGCTGAATTATTTTTGTTCTGGGGCCTTAGCCTGTAACACAATGGCGTATCAATGGCGTCCGAGGTAGAAGGACAAAACCGGGATTTTTTCGTTGTTCTACTACAACCAGCGAACTAATCCTTTAGAATTAGACTCATAATATTCTTTGCTGTAGTACAATAACATTAAAAGGACCGACAGCATTAATAAATCGTAATTAAAACCGTCAACCGGAAGCCCATTTTGGCACCATTGTGTTACTGGCTAAGGGCCCTGGGCCCTTAGCCTGTAACGCAATGGCGGGTCAATGGCATCCCGGCAGAAAGAAAAAACCGGGCTCTCCTCGTTTTTCTCCTACAACCAGAGAACTAATCCTCTAGAATGAGAATCAAAATATTCTTTGCTGTACTACAAAAACATTAAAAGGACAGACAGCGTTAGCAAATCGTAATTGAAGTCGTCACCTGACAGCCCATTTTGGCACCATTGTATTACAGGCTAAGGGCCCTGGTTTCCTTACGATGTAGGTAGGTAGTTATAAATATTGTTAACTTACGCGACGGTGCCGACGAATTCTGAACTGACAGTTAAAAGCCCTTGGTATAATCAGCGCGGGATGAGAATGGGATGCGACCTACGAAAAAAGAAAACTTGGTTTTCTTTTTTCGTAGGATGCGACCTTTTGGAACTGAGACGCGCGCGCGGTAAGCAAACTCGCGTCGAAGCAACCTTGTCAAAGTACAATAAAGTATATTTTCGATTGACTTCCGAGGTTCCATCCCATTCTCATCGCGCGCGGATTATAGATGGCGCTCATAGGCTTGGCTTATACAAGGCTTATACAAGGTGTTACAAAAGATGCTAACTCTTTTTACAGGGTCATGGTACCTGATGATAGGGATCACAACCAAAATATTTTTTTAGCTCTATGACGTTCCGTTGATTTTTAAATAATTGAACAGGCGAGCGAAGGGAGCGAAGTTCTCCGAGTCTACTGGAACAATCCGGCGTTTGTATGTATGTATGTATGTATGTATGTATGTATGTATGTATGTATGTATGTATGTATGTATGTATGTATGTATGTATGTATGTATGAATGTTCGTTCGACGATAACTTGAGTAAATGAAGTCAGATCGTCACGAAATTTGGTAAGCGGCTAAATGAGGCAAAGAGAATTTTTAAGTTCGAACATGAGCCAAAATGTAAGCGCTGTGACGAGAGAAAAGTATTTTTAAAATACTGTTTCCATACTTTCACTATGTTTTAACAGCCTGAAGCTATTAAAATACAGCTAAGCAAACAACCATATTTTTTAATTGGAGCTAAATCCAAAAACAAAAAAGTTTTGAAAATTTTTCTATTTTGAGGTTATAAAAAAAAAGTTGTGTTTTTCAACTTTTTTTTGCAGATTTGTCATTATGTTGACCAGCAGGTTACACCCTGTAAAAAGAGTTAGTATCTTTTGTAACACGTTGTATAACCCGTGTCATTAAAGAAAACATTTAGGATGGACTTCAAAAGACTCGCTCTCTCGCTCAAATTAATACAGTCAAAGCGAGACACCGCTATGTTTTTAACTCCGTCCTAAATGTTTTCTACAGGGTGCATTCTAAGTCGATAGCGGAACTTTAAATAAGCTATCTACTGATCAATACAAACAACTTGTACTAGGTGGTGACAAAAATGGAGCGAAAAAAATATCAGCTGTTTCATACATTTGGCGCAGTACTGAGTCGACCTTTTGTATGGAACAGCTGATATTTTTTTCACTCCATTTTTGTCACCACCTAGTACAAGTTGTTTGTATTGATCAGTAGATTAGATAGCCTACTTAAAGTTCCGGTATCGACTTAGAGTGCACCCTGTATAATGACACGGGTTTTGAGAACCGGGTTGTGGTTGTCAAACGCTTACACAGATTAATAATATCTTCAGAAAAAGCGAAATTTGAGAGCCGTTAAAACGGCTTTACGCAAACGAAAATTCGCTGAACAAAAATATCTGAGATTAGCTTCATTTAAAAAACTGTGAAAATTTTGAATTTTCCGGCACGCTGCTATCGTCCAAACTTAATAACCATGTGACGTAAAAACATACCACACGCAACGCAACGTTATCAGCGAATGAGCGCGTGTGTCACGTGTTTCCCTTTATTGACCACAGAATAACCAAGAAATGTCAAAACTTGTCATTTCGTTCGTTTTTCGTCGTAATCTGTGAACCTCGCTCGTCACCAAAAAGATTGTTTTGCTAAAAAATCCGCTTCACAGCAAAATACGACATTTACCTATTTACGCACTGTGTTTACGCAGTACCTACATGTAAATAAGGTCAAATAATTAGCAGTCAAAATGGTGTGTGTTCCGTGCTTCATTGTTCCTGTACTGCTGTTTTTGTGGCATAGATTCATCCAGCCCTATGTATTGCGTTACTGGAATCCCTGGGCTGTGAAGGACGCTGATGGCAACGTTGTGCACACTGAGGCCCCGTTCGACTGCAAAGAAGGGGTGTGTATCTTTAGCAAAAAGAAACTAGAACAGGACCCCAAAAAGGAAACTGGCGAACAAAAAGAGCCCACTACGGAATGTCCAAACCAAAGAATCAAGGCGGAATAAAGAAAAAAGAGATAAAATTGATAGCGCAATTATTATCTAGTTGAGTAAGCATTCCACGATTGCTTTTATGCCACACTTTGTTTGAAAATTATTGATTTTATTGTTATTATTATGTACCCTAGTCTATGAGAAAATAAAATTATTTGAGTATTTAAAATACAATAAAAATAAAATACAGAAACTTTTGTTTTACTTAATTCTTTGGTTAGTCCAGTTAAGTCCAGCTTTGTCTCTTGAACGAAGTGCCAGGCAAATTAGGGTTTGAATAAAGCAACATGCCAGGAAATAAAAAAAACACTCAACCTTAAACCCCCTTCCTCCCCTTCCTGGAAATCTAAGGTTTATTTTATAAACCATATCTATCAAACATACTTATTTTAATAGTAATGGTTTTTTTCAGGTCTGTGTAATTTATATTCTTTGTTCACATTTTATATGGAGACACAAGGACTAAGTACCTACATGTACAAGGGAAACCTGTCTTACTTTTGCTTGTATTGCAGACAGACTACTTTTATGCTATTGAGAGCTAGCAGCATTATGGTTTAAGGCTGGAAGATAGCAGCGTGGCGGGAAATTCAAAATTTTTACAGTTTTTTACTATTTGTAGCTTAATGAGCTATTTTTGTTCAGCGATTTTTCGTTCGCGGCAATAACATAGTAATCTTTTCATTATTGTAAACAAAAGAACGTGTTCTGGTCTACGACAAGTTTTTTGGGCAGTGCCATGAACACATAATTGGCTGAATTATTGTTGTTCTGTTGTTTACAATAATGAAAAGAATACTGTTTTATTGCCGCGAACGAAAAATCGCTGAACAAAAATAGCTCTGTTTAGCTAAAGTTTAAAAAACTGTCAAAATTTTGAATTTCCCGCCACAGTGCTATCGTCCACCCTTAAGTACACAATATGCCTCATTATGAGTCCATGCGTGGAGTAGCAAACGGCAGACAGGCCTAAATAAGATAAACCTTGAAATGAACAATATAAACTTTTTTATTTAGCACTTTATTTAATTAGATTTATAGTAGGCGTACTTTGTAGTCTAGGCTTAATTATTTAAAAATCTATTGTAAATTAACTTAAAATGAATGCGTACAATTAAAAAGGAATCCAAAGCCTCCCAAGAGCAGAATTCACAAAACAAACCTCCATAACCTAATTGAATAACACAGCAGAATTTTTGCTTTGGGTTGCAAATTCTGCTTCCACTTGGGATGCAAAATCATTACATACTTCTATTACTATTGTAAACTAAAAGATACCAACTGGTGCATTTATTAAACGTATGTAGGTACACAACACAATGGCAGATCAGCCTTTGCACTATTATTTCAACTCACTAACTCCATGTCAACAAAAACAGTACTTTGTGTAAAAGTTCATAAACCATTGTGTGTAACTTGGGTAAGTGCAATGTCAATTTAAACATTAAATTCGGTCAAGCTAATGGCAATGTTTCTGTAATCAAACCTTGTCCCTAGACTAGATCTATAAAGTTTACTCCGTGATCAAATGAATAATATTGAAGTCAAATACTCCTTACATGCTCGAGTCCAAATATGAAACATCTGCATATCAAATAAACATTAATAAGTAACAAAAAAAGTTATTAAGTCCCAGTAAAACGCACAACTAGTCTTTTTTTTTTATTCAGGAGAGTAAACTGACGTTTACAGTGTGTGACCAGTCTCTGTAGAAAATAAAATAGTGTGGTGACAAAAAGATTGACAAAAATCAAATTGCGTAATCGATATAAAAAATTGCCGATTGATGATAACTTTCTAAAAGCGAATTATATGAAATGAACTACAAAAAGAACATATGATTTTTTTTTTCATTGGCCGCGCTAGTTGTGAGTTCTATTGCGTCTTAAGTATTTAAAAACATAGCTTAGCCTATTTCCTATCCTTATTCTAGACTTACATCTAAAACATGCTCTTAGAGGCAGCAAATTGAATATCATCTCAATAATGTTAAAAAAATATGCAGATGCAAAACATTCGCTTCTAAGTTACATGGCATAGTTCCATACAAAACCTGACAATCTTTCAACAACATCATACAAAAATAAACCAAACTCAACAATGTCTTTGACACCCTTGCAAAACAACTATTTACTTCACATTTTTAAGTTCAACTTCGAAAACTAGTGTTGCGTTGGGAGGAATCACTGGGGGTGAGCCTTTAGCACCATACCTGAAAATAGAACAATATTGTTGGTATTAATTGATATTAACTTGGCCTTTAAATTTTACACCGTCCAATGGCACCACCAACCACTAAATGGGTGAAGTGACCACTTGGACACTGTAGTGCCCGTTTAAGAGTAGGTTACAGTTCTGAAAAAAAAAAAAAACTATTTACATACTTCAGGTGCAGTATGAGATAGTGTGCACTTACGCATACTTCACAAAATGTTTCACTATGAAACATTTCAGTCGTTCGTCTTGAATTTCGGAGTCAAACAGGTTGTACGGTATCAGCCAATCTTTGAATAAGGAGAGTTACGCCGCAGACTACACGATTCTGAACTCTATTTCCACAGCAACAGACTTGAAATAGGATGGACTTACGCCATGGCGGGCGGGCAGACGATCCGCCGCTTGCCGCCGACCTTCATGTTTTAGTTAAGCCGCGTACAGACTACGTGCTACGTAACATGTCATGCAACATGCAATGCAATATTTTTCATACATTTTTCGCGCGCAGTGCGCTCGCCAACATGTTAAAATCTATGGAAAATGTTGCATTACATGTTACGTTGCACCTAGTCTGTACGCAGCACGGCTTTAGGGTCCATGCGCGCGGCGATAATGAACTCTATTTCCACAGCAACAGACTTGAAAAAGGAGGGACTTACGCCATGGCGGGCGGGCAGACGATCCGCCGCTTGCCGCCGATCTTCATGCCGGCGACGCCGACGTCCCACGCCGAGATTACTTCCTTGGAGCCGAGCCGGAACTTGAACCCGGGCCCCTTGACGCAGTTATCGAACATCTTGTTGTTCGACTTCAGCCGACCCTCGTAGTACACCTGCGCCCGGCAAAATAGTTAATGAATTTATTACTACACAATGGTCCAACGATATCAAAGCCACAACAGGCTCAACCTGGACCACGATGGTCACTGACTGATTTGATTTTCAATGTTCTTTCTTAGCATAATATTATTAACAAACTTTAACCCAGTGTACATTGTTATTCCTAAGGCTAAATTGACATGGAAGGTATTAGAATGTTTGTCAGATTAAATAAAATCTATTAAAACTTATAACATGTAAGGTATGGTATCAGTTGAGGACAATTTGCAGCTAACATTCAAGTAAACCTGATTTAACAACACACCCGCTTTGATTAGCTGGTCATACGGTCACTGACTGGCTTATTCATTATCGCAGCGCAGACTGCGCGCCAGCAGCAACAGTATCCTGACTGTGGTGGCTGACCAAATGGACGGTCAACTTATGAGGCACTGGGCAGGTATGCATGCGAGTAAGGCTAGATATACAAATTAAGTACCAAATGTATTTATTTATTCAAATTAAACTATTAAATTAAATTAAATTAAATTGTTAAAGTAAATTAAATTTAAAAAATTCAAATTATACAAATTAAATTATTAACCTAATATTAATGCCCCACTCGGCCTGATGTGTTTGTTTATTCTTTCTGTGCATGAATGTTTTGTCTTAATGTAATGTAAAATGTAAATCTCGCCTATTATGGCCCTGAATGGGCTGAAATAAATGATTTTTATTTTTATTTTTATTTTATTTATACGGAAAATACATGAATTCTATTCGATATAAGCCAGTGCAGCAGTGGACGAAATAAATGATGGAGAAGAACAAGAGAAGATTTTTTGTATTTTTATGTCAGTATATCTCCAGAGACCTTTCTCTGGAGATATACTGACATAAAAATGTAATTATTTCATAATCGTGACGGTAAAGGTTTCCGCAACTCGACTACTGATAAGCCTATTTTGCCTGAAAATTAGGTTGTGGTCGTTATAAACGGATCTTTTGTAACACCTTGTATAAAAACCGCAAACAAATTGGTTCACCCGTTTAAGAGCTATGGTGCCACAGACAGATACACAGACAGACAAACTTATAATATGTATAACACTCCTCTTTTTGGGTCGGGGGTTAAAAATAATCTACAGTACAAACCTGAACAACTTTCCCAGGCTTGGCGACGGCCCCGCTGCCGACCTTCAGGTCTTCGATGGCCACTCCGCCGCTGATGGTCTTCTTCTCCTTCTTGTCGCCGGCCTCGGCCTCCGGCTTCTTCTTCTCGGCCTTGGCTTCTGGTTTCTGGTGAAAACATAAAATTGCGAAATCAGTCCCTGTATTTAAACTGGACTATCGCTATTACAGGGAATGCCTACATCATCTGTGAATCAGTAAAAATGTCAACTATCTAACTATCACGGTTCATGAGATACAGCCTGGGGCCTTAGCCTGTAACTAAATGGTGCCAAAATGGGCTCCCCGTTAACAGCTTCAATTACGATTTATTAATGCTGTAGGTCCTTTTAATGTTTTTGTAGTACAGCAAAGAATATTCTGATTCTAATCCTAGAGGATTAGTTCACTGGTTGTAGGAGAAAAACGAGGAAACCCCGGTTTTTTCCTTCAACTGGGACCCCATCGACACGCCATTGCGTTACAGGCTAAGGCCCCTGGTGACAGACGGACAGACAGACAGCGGTGTCTTAGTAATAGGGTCCTTTAACTCTTTGGGTACGGAACCCTAAAATGATTCAGCAAATAAGAAGCATACCTTCGCCTTTTCAACGCCATTGACCTGCGGCTGTTCCTTCTGCTGCTGCTGCAGTTTCTTCTTCAGGCGTCTCCGGGCGCTCTTGCTGAGCTTGGACGTGTCCAGTTCGGTCTCCTCCTTGCTCGTCTCGAGCGTGGTCTCGGCCTCGGCCTCGTCGGAGTCGGCCTCTTCGTCCTCTTCTTCGTCCTCGGCCTCCTCTTCGGCATCCTCGTCGTCGGACTCCTCGTCACTGGGACAGGAATTAGGTGGAAGGTTAAGTGGTGTAACAATGTATAAAAGGACGAGAAAATAAGGTAAGTTAGCTTTTTAACAAAAGATGCCCTGATAGAAAGACACTTTTTAACCGGCTGTCACAAACAATATTAAATGTGTCGAATTGCGGTACGTTTAACAGGTAAATAAATTATCTTCATTACCCCGACGTTTCGGCGGGAACAATGGAACAACAATAATTCAGCCGATTCTACGAAGCAGTGTTGTTGTTCTGTTGTTTACAATAATGAAAAGAATACGGTTTTATTCTCGCGAACGAAAAATCGCTGAACAAAAATAGCTAGCTCAGTTTAGCTACAAAATGTAAAAAACTGTGAAAATTTTGAATTTTCCGCCACACTACTATCTTCCAGCCTTAAGCCGGCTATGCCTTGCTCTTTGACATCACCAGACTGGGGAGTTGCTACTACCCACATCTGTCACTACATTATTCACGTATGATAACTACCCCAAGTCCAATACACAACACCTGCCAAACGAAGCACCTTACCTGTCATCGTTGGAGGTGTTAGCTTTGAATGACTCGTCATTCTCGTCTGTGTCCACATCGTCTCCATCCAGCAGTTTCTGGAGCTGGTCCTCGTCATCCTCATCGGAGTCATCGTCGCTGTCGGCCACCGGCTTCTTGACTGCCTTCTTGTCTTGCTGCGGGAGGAAAAACAAAATATTATTGACCGAGTGAACAAAGTGAGCGTCTCCATTGCAGCTTGGGGCAAAAATGCTTTTGGTGTGTCCGACTGATGTCAGTGAGGATGTATGTCCAGGTGGATGTACAGGTCGTATTTCTCAACCGATTCTTGTGAAATTTTGTGAGCAGATCTGATAAATATATGTTTGGTTTGTCGATTTACTTTTTCGATATTCCACTCGAAAGTGTCGAATGTAATGTCGAACTTTATGTTTATCGTCTGATTTCGCTCAAATTTAATGGGCATAGATAATGTCTTCTTTTAGAATATTAAATTGCGAGAATAAGAGTCTTAAAAGACCGTTAAGAGTCTTTAGCTGGGCCCTTAGCCTGTAACGCAATGGCGGGTCAATGGCGTCCCGGCAGAAGGACAAAACCGGGCTCTCCTTGTTTTTCTCCTACAACCAGAGAACTAATCCTCTAGAATTAGAATCAAAATATTCTTATTGTATTCGAAACGGGTCGAATCGCGATTGGTTTTTAGGCAAATTAATTAACTTATTTATCCCGACGTTTAATGGATTTTCAGTCTACCCGCGACCACGGCAGCTGTAACGCGGCCGAAACGTCGGGATAAATAAGGTAATTAATTTGCCTAAAAACCAATCGCGATTCGACCCGTTTCGAATACAATAATTTTTAAATATCGCGAATCATTAAAAACAAAATATTCTTTGCTGTACTACAAAAACATTAAAAGGACAGACAGCGTTGGCAAATCGTAATTGAAGTCGTCACCTGACAGCCCATTTTGGCACCATTGTGTTACAGGCTAGGGGCCCTGATGTTGGGGTCTTTAGTCAACTAACCTTGGGTTTCTTAGCATTAGAAGCATCAACTCCATTGTCAAGCTTCCTCTTGCCCTTGGCGGCCGGCACCAGCTCCGGCGCCTCCTCCTCGTCAGACTGTTCCTCCTCCTCTTCCTCTTCGTCCTCGAACTCGGGGTCCAGGTAGCCCGTCAAGTGCACATTGCATTTTCCTACAATGGAGTAAAGTTGGTTGTATTTATTTGTATACCCAATTAACAATATTTCAACCTAAAGCAGAGTTTTTTTTGGATTTGTGTTTGTGTTTGTTTTTTGCTTCAAATTATTGTGGCAAAATATGGTGGAAATAAAGGCAAAAGGAAACTACCAACAAAAGTTCGGCTTTTATTTTATAGGTGCATTTATAATTTTAAGATGATGATGACACAGATGATACACAAGAACCAATGGCAACATTGGCAATCACCCCCCTCGTAAGCTCAGTAATATTTCATAGATTTAGAAGTGTAAAGTGGTTGGAATTGTACACTATGCAGAAGTTAGTGTCAATCATCAAATTGTCAAGAACTTACCATTTTATTGTATTCGAACGGGTCAAATCGCGGTTTGTTTTAGGCAAATTGAATTACCTTTCGGCCGCGTAACAAATGCCGTGGTCGCGGGTAGAATGGAGCGGCGAGTGTACAGTCTACCCGCGACCACGGCAGCTGTCGAATACAATATTGTGTGAATATTGCAAGCCATTAAAAGTGAACTTACCATTTGTCAGAAAAGAGACGGAGTCTCCAGTCTTGAAGTATAAGTCAAGTGGCACCTGCAGGCAGCTTTTCTTTTGCAGCGTGCAGACGAGGAAGTTTTTTCCGTCTACAACCACCATGACCTGGCATGCGTCCTGGTCTCCGGTGGAGCCGTCCATGGCCGCCTGAGAGATGTGGAACGGTTTTTCCACCACCTGGGTGTACCGCTTGTTGGGCTCCATGATAAGTCCTGAGAAAAAAAAAATGATTCGGTTATGTACGCTATTCTGCAGCAATAAAGTTTAGGACCGCACATATGTGTACTAATAGGGTACCGATCGGTCACCCTATAAACGAATGGGTTAAACCTGGATTGCTTTTTTGTAAACAGGAATATAAATTAATATGTTGTATCACTACACAACACCACTATGTGTGCAAATACTAAAAGTGAAGTGAGAGAATTCTTCACTATTACTGCAAGTCATCAACAAGCCCAGTTTAAAAGAAGAGTAAATGAAAACTCATGCCAGGAACCAGCAATTGTCATAATTTTGATCAACATGCAGCGGTAAGTACTATAACCATAGAAGAAAACTTTAGAACCGATGCTACAGGCTACAAGAGATAGTATTGATCATGGGTAGAGTTTTATCACAAATTGGTGATTTCCTGCTTAATGGAGGTATTTCTTCAATTTAGAGGGGTGCATGCATCCTTGGTTAGTTTGACAGCTGTCCAAGGACACAGCAGTGCAGTTTTTTATGGCTAACCATATTTATATCGATGGTAACGCGCCGGGTACGGCACGAGATTTCAACAAATTATAATGTTGCACGCTAAAAGATAAATTAGAACAGGTGAGGTGGGTGATTGTCGGCAAGGTAGTCCAGTGAAATTCGGTTGCAAAATGTTTTATTTGCAGCTGAAATAACCTGTTGAATAGCATGGCCATATCATAGGATGATGGAAAGTTGGATGCTGTAAGTGTTATAGGGTTTATTGCTTATTGCGAAAGAATGTGAAGCCAACACGTGGTGGCGACCAGTGTGCCGGCTGGCATACACTTACCCCAAAACATTTTGACGGTGGTATTTGTTTATCTTCTAAGTGACTAGGAATTGAGTTCTTTCTAGAACTCTAGGAACCTTCTAAGCTGCCGAAAAATGGTTAATCCCGACTAAAACAGCTCTAATTTATTAAAATAGCGTGAAAGAGCGGAACGCAAACCTCGCGGCAAAAGAGAGAACCACAGACAAATTTTGTTTTTTTTAGTTTGCTTGACGTTTCTGTAATATTGCCATAAGAAAAATTGGTACACAAAAAACGGTTTCGTATTCTTTGCAAAAGAAAACTCAGGAAAACTACTTGTGTTGTGTTTGAAGCCCGTGAATGAGCTTTTCTCTTCGTGGAAATTTAATGGAATTTCAAACAATGTGTCTTCCTTCTAAAAAAAATACACGACGTGTATGGACTTTGTATGGAATATGGATCAACATGGCAACATTGTTTTGACCATAGAGAAAAAAAACTCTTTTCTGTTTGATCTGTCAAAAGCGGAAACAGTGTTTTGCAACCATGGTAAATTTATTTTATAGAAAATCCAATAAAATCGTGATAATCCTTGATGAAAATAGTGCAGCGGTGGTCCCAAATGATGACTAAATATATTGGTTGTGTAGAAGTGAGATTATTTATGCCTGTATCGTTGAATTTCAGGGTCGTGTCAGGACCAAGACCGTCAAGAAAGCGGCGAAAATCATTATTGAGAAGTACTACACTAGGTTGACCCTAGATTTTGACACCAACAAGAGGATATGTGAGGAAATCGCTATCATTCCCACCAAGCCTCTGCGCAACAAGATCGCTGGGTAAGTAACTTTGTTTTTATTCCTATAAATGCCCTCAACTTTACGAGGTTAGGTAGGGCGTACTTGCATGTAAATGAATTCCACCCTTTCTTCTCTTTGTCCTGGGAATTATGCAGAAATGTAGAATCAATGCTGCATAACCTTATTCAGCACAAAACTTTCCCAAAGTTCTAGGTTATCCATTTGTTTACATCTAATTCACTTACATTTTTCTTCAACCTTCAATGTCTAACCCCTACTTGACTCACGAACGCCTTGACATCAACATTAAACTTCTATTTTCATTCCAGCTTCGCCACCCATTTGATGAGGCGCCTCGGGCACTCACAGGTCCGTGGTATCTCCATCAAACTTCAGGAGGAGGAGCGTGAGAGACGTGACAACTACGTCCCGGAGGTGTCTGCCCTTGAGCATGACATCATTGAGGTAGACCCCGACACCAAGGACATGTTGAAGATGCTCGACTTCAACAACATCAACGGTCTCCAGCTGACGCAGCCAGCCACCCAGGGTGGTTATGGTGGCAGACGTAACTAAGTGTAATAAATAAGCTTAAAAATGTACTTCATTCTGTTTTATTCCCATGGTTTCCCACTGAAAAGAAGGCCAGGTGGTAGGAACTCCAAAGGGTATAAAGGAAGTAGTTCATTTCTAATCCAGCAAAAGCTCTAAACCAAAACGTTGCTGATATAGCGGCTTGGCTGCTGGCTACCTCTTGCCAGTGTTGATGTTGATAGACAAGAGCGAGGTGGATGGAGGACTGCATCGAACTGTCAAATTGTCAATGGTTTTTTTTTTTTCAATGTAGACGGTGTGACCATGATAGTTTAGCCGACTCCGAAAACTAACGGGTCTTATTTATTAAAGTTTTATTCAGTGCTTTACAGCTGTCATCGGACGGAGGTCCGACCAAGTGGTTATTTGTACGCTAAATACAAAAAAACACCGATATAAAATGTTAAAACGTCAAGTAGTTACTGAGAGTTTTAACTTTTTTAGAAATAAGGCCGTTTTCATTACAATGATTGTATGGTTTCTTTACATTTGACAGACATGATGGATTGCTCGAGAGATGATTATAATAAATACGGTGCTGTCGTTAGAAGGGGCTGACTACTCTTCCGTTCCCTAGCCAGATTGAGCTATTTTTTTTATCAATCATTGAAACAGAAAGGTTGGAAAGTTTAGCAAAGAAAACTGGTTTTTAAAAACGATATTTTTCTATACAGTTCTAGTAAATTAAAAGAGTGGAAGTTATCGAGCTCGATATGGTCGGTCATGTTGGGGTCACAGTTATTTGCAGTAGGTGAAAAACACCCTCCATTAGCGCCGTCGTCGGTCGGTATAAAAAAAAAAAATAGAAGTTAAAAACTAAAACCCGACTACTAAAAGGCTCAAAACAAGACCTGTTCATCCTTAAAATAGACTCATAGATAATTAATCGTAGTCGGAGGCCATCGGTTTATCAAATGCCAATGTGGTGTCCTCCGACTACGATTAATTATCTATGAGTCTATTTTAAGGATGAACAGGTCTTGTTTTGAGCCTTTTAGTAGTCGGGTTTTAGTTTTTAACTTCTATTTTTTTTTCGAGCTTTTTAGCAATTAATTTTGGACGATCACCCAGAATAGAACCAAGAAGGGCAAAAAAAAAACACATTTTGGAATTTTTTGTTCTATTTGTTATGTTGACGCTACATATGTTATACATTTTTGAAAAGGTCTTTTAAAGCCCTTTCATTTGATACCCATGACGATGGTATCTGATAATTTTTATTTTTAGGTCCACCACTTTAGGGCGCAGCACAGCCGCCATCTTGTTTTTTTTCAAAATTAAAGTATCCTATGTTACCTGGGTGATTAAGACGAATCCAACGACACCTCATTTGTTGAAATCGGCCGAGTAGTTTAGGCTCTGCGAGGGAACAGATGAACACACAAACATACATACATACATACATACATACATACATACATACATACATACATACATACGCTGCTAAAATCATAACCCTCCTTTTTGCTTCGCGTAGTCGGGTAAAAAATATAAAGTTTTCAGCGACGGACGCTACTACTTTTTTTTTAGTCTAGCAACACTGATAATTGTTTTGCTCGCTCGCTTCTTCTCGAGGCTCTTTTCTTCGATTGACAAAACGTGGAAAAATCCTCGTTCTTTGTAATTAATTACATATTCCATGAGTTTTAAATTAAGCTCCTACCATCTATCGTCCACTACCTCAAACACGTTATGAAAAATGGACTGTGTGCATTTAGCGGACAACGTAAAACTTGACCACATCAATGACGACAAGATCACAAAGAACTTCCAGTGTTCAGGTATTTATCAGATCTCCTTGCGCTGGTAATTTTGTTCCTTTCTGCTTGTTGGTCTGGGATTTTTAAGAGGCGAAGTAGCGGTCATGGTGTGAGGTTAGTTTAAAAAAATCAATACCCACGGAAGTATAATAATCAGCTGTTATCGAGGGGTAAGGGGGGAGGAGCGAGGTACGGGTGACCGTGACGCTTGTGTGTGACGAATTACTTCTAATTTTCGAAGCGTTGCGTTAGAAATATGCCGAAAATAAACCACAACACTTTCCTGTCACACTCAGTTACATGTAGCTATACAAATAAACAGCCTTCAGGTGTATCTTAGTTCCGGAAGCCATATAAATGCGCTTAGTATTGGCTACTTGCTAATAGTTCTTCAAATATTGACTCATTGAGCTCAAAAATAAACACTCATTCTGAATCAGTAAAGGTTACACACACTTCGACATGCAGTATGCAGCTCTCCCTGACTGGTTTCCTAGTTCCTCAGATTTATTACTTTGTTTCAATCACTTGTGGGTATAATTGATGATGATGATGATGATGATGATGATGATGATGATGACATCCTTTTATCCCTTATCAGGGACATAGGGCTCGAAGAAGAGATCTCCATTTTTCGCGGTCTTGCGCGGCAGTCTCTAGCTCCTTCCAGCCGAGTCCAGTTGATGCAGCCTCTTTCTCTACTGAGCGCCTCCAGGTAGTGCGGGGGCGTCCTGGCCGTCTCTTGCCAGTAGCTTGCCACGTCAGTCCTTGTTTGGACAGGTGACTGTCTGGTCTCCGCAACGCGTGTCCGATCCATCGCCATTTTCTTTCGAGGATTTCCTTGGGCTTTTGGTCAGTCAGCTCATGTGGGTATAATTAATCAACGTAAACCAAGTAGACGGAGCACTGAGACCCGAAAAGTGGCCGAGAAGACTGAGGTACAACATACCTAAAACTTGGGTTCAGTCGCATGTGGGCGAAAGAGGTGCAAAGTTTGTGCTCGTCTCACTCTGGCTTCTGTCTTTCGCTTCTGTTCTATCTCTTTCGCTCACGTCACTCAATGAGTTCTATGTCTATTTTTCCATTTCCACTGCAAGGGACTTCCTTACTTCAATTGTATAGGCCCGGTTTCTGAGTTGAGAATTTTGCTAAGCAAATGGGTAAGTATCGTCCTGTCTCTGCAGATTTCTCAAAAAAGAGCGTGACAGAGCGATACGTAAGTATGTGCTTAGTAAAATTCTTAACTCAGAAACTGGGCCATAATCTATAACTTTTTGATAAACATGTTGAATAAGCCTGCCTAATGAATAATGATACTTGACCACTTTACTTTACACTTTACACTACACTTTACAATTTACAATCAAACTGAGTGATGATTAGAAACTAAGTGCTAGATGAGGTAATAATTTATTCATTTATTCATTCATAAGGGCTAT
Source organism: Zelleria hepariella (assembly GCA_949319315.1). Taxonomy (NCBI): domain Eukaryota; kingdom Metazoa; phylum Arthropoda; class Insecta; order Lepidoptera; family Yponomeutidae; genus Zelleria; species Zelleria hepariella. The sequence goes on from OX439393.1 coordinate 11,488,623, forward strand.
TTTTGAGTAAATAAACCAGTTTTGACATTTTACCGCAGGTTTTTTTTACAGAACGAGCCCTCAAATTGCATGGGCACATATATGCATCACACAGAAGTCTGTTACAATCCATTGATGTGATGTAACGCTGCACCTGTATTAATTGCTTGTCTTACCTTTTCACAAATGTACGTAACTTTGAAATTAAACAAAGTCATAGCAGAGATACATGCCCGCACTGGGAATCGAACCAGGTACCTCTTGCTTCAGAGTCCACTGTTCTACCCACTAGACCACCACCGCTCCAATAGCAATACCACTCGCTAACCGTGAAGGAAAACATCGTGAGGAAACCCGCGGCTTAGTTGGCTCCACACGTATTGACTTTGTCTTTCCTGTGGGCTAGGCCGACTAAGCTGTCAGGATGGTATAGGTGCTGGGCAAGCCTACTCCATCTAAAACACTCCAGCCACTCGACGCTGTATAAATCATCTCATGACGTAGATGCAAAGGCCTTAGTTTTTTTTTACCGTTTCAGAATGTTCAGTGAAGGAGCAATTGTGGATGTGCCTGCAGTGCGGGGTCACCAACTGTGGCCGCTACATCAACGGCCACGCTAAACTACATGCAGAAACGTCCAACCATCATATTTGTATGAGCTGTGATGTTTATTCGGTCTACTGGTATATATTTTCCTACTAAATCCTAAATAGGCGTCTAAAATATTAGTGCAAAAAGTTTGTAATATTAATAATAATATTAACAACATTAATAATGATATGACTAGATGCACTGATGGTAGATGGACGAAGTCTTGTGGAATGGCGACCTCGAGAGGGGAAGAGATCAGTTGGGAGACCACCAGCCAGATGGTGCGATGACATAGCTCAGGTAGCCGGAAAGCAGTGGTTGCGTCTGGCACATGATCGTGAACGGAGGCCTTTAATCAGCAGTGGGTGTCAACAGGCTGATGATGATGATGAATAATGATATGCATGGTTTCTTATAACGAGCTGTAAGATTCTGCCAGTCATTCCAACACTTATTCTTGTATCTAGATATTAATGTAAGAATTAGTTGGTTATGTCTAGGATCAATTATTACTAATAATAACTATATAAATTTTCAGCTACAAATGTGACGACTATGTATCAAACGACACGAAAGATCAAGCGGTAGACATAATAAGACAAAGTATTATCCAGAACAATGATAGACTAACGGACTCCGACTCCAAAAACATCGAGGACAGTAGTAAAGATGGCAGTGAACGCAGTAACAGTTCTGTGCCTAATGCTGAAGCGTCGCCTATTTGTGCGGAGGACAATGTTGCTACATCGTCCAACGAAGTCTCAGATGCCTGTGATAGCAAAGGATCTAAAAGTACTCAGGTATGAAACTCACTATTCTCCTACGAAATAATATCAAAACCAAGAAGCCAAAATAAAGCTGTGACACAAGGTTTACTCTGTGCAATCAAATCACCTTACTCAGTAATGGCTAAGCTGTGAAAGTAATTTGCTATGCTTTTTAGACAAGGCGCAAAAACAGAAACAACATTTAATTTTTATTCCATAGGGAAGCTCACATAACAAAATAGTTAATTAGTTATACATAATTATAAATGAGCAGAATAGTTACTACAAAACAAAGAACAATTTAGACTTGTAAATAAACCATGGGCTGTCTCAGAGCTTAAGGTTAGCTTTCACAGATAGTTAACTAAAAGCAAGTGAAAAATCGTAAGCTGTGTGACATTATAGTCACTATAAAATTTTAAAATAAAAGTATACAAAAATACACATTGAACAGTGAAGTTGCGTCGGTCACACAATTTTTATTTTTCGCGCCCGGCTACGCATCCCGCATTTAAAACTCCCATAGAGTTCAAAGGGCGGTCCTTTATTTTTATTTATTTTTCCAGACGGCAGAAGAGCCCGCTCGTAACCTGCGCCCGCGCTCTCGCAAGCGCTCCCACTCCGAGGACAGTAGCTCAACAGAGAACACGTCACAAACCGGCCCTAGAATAACTAAGGAGAAGAAATTCTCTCCCTTGAATGGCAGGAGCCAGCGGGACAAGAAAGTCGTAGGTTTAAAAAATTTAGGCAACACATGCTTCATGAATGCGGTCCTACAGAGCCTTAGCAACATTCAGGAGTTCAGCTGTTACTTTAGTAGTTTGCCAACTTTGGAGATGAAGACCAACGGGAGAAAGGTGTACCATTCGAGGAGTTACACGCGGCAGGAGATGACCGATCTGATCATGGCCGAAGAGCTTAGAAAGGTGAGACTTTGTTTTTTTTTGACGCCCTTTGATTGCTTTATTCTACTGTGCGTTTGTGTTATTGTGATTTGTCCAACTGAAATAGTCCTATTGGATTTCTTTGTTATAATTTATAAACAAGCTGATCAATCAAGAACACTTGGAAACTTTGATTTATCACCTGAAAATCTGCCACGTTTACGTGCAAGCCTTATGATGAAAGAGTTTGATTGGATGTTAAAGATTATTTCTCTGGGTGGTGTGGAATATCTGCCGGTGTCACGCAAGTGGTGTTGTGTGTTGTCCCATCTTCTCTTTGCCATTTTTATTATTAGGAAAGCGCCATAAGTAATGGTCCAACTAAAAAAATAAACGTCTCATTTACTTTCTTAACAACGAGCGGAAGTTTCTTAATAACTAGTGGTTCGCCCCGAACTACGAACTCGCGACCCCATATCTCAGTAACCCCTCGACCGATTTGGCTCATGTTCGAATTAAAAATTCTCTTTGTCTCATTTACCCACCTAAAAAATTTCATGTCGATCCGACTTCATTTACTCAAGTTATCGTCGAACGAACATTCATACATACAAACATACATACATACAAACGCCGGATTGTTCAAGTAGACTCGGAGAACTTCGCTCGCTTCGCTCTCTCGTTCAATAAAAATGGCAGAGAGAAAATCAAACTGTCAAACTGTTTCATTACAAGTAAGGCCATGAGCCAAATCGGTTACGTGCTTGCCGAGATATGGTTTATTACGATGATTCAAGTCCAAAACAAACTAAGTAACTCTCCACCTCCATTTCAGGTGCTAATAAACCTGAACACAGGCGGCTGCGGCTCGAAGGGTGCTATCTCGCCAGAGTGCCTGTTTCTCGTCATCTGGAAGGTGGTGCCGAGGTTCCGCGGGTACCAGCAGCAAGATGCGCACGAGTTCCTGCGGTATATGCTCGATAGGTGAGGATCATTCTGTTTTTGAACTTATACACTAGTCAACTAGAACAACAAGTCGGCTATCCGGCTATCCCGACATCGATAAAAGATGTTGTTATTACTTGTGGCTGTTTCTTCCATCGCGTCGAAATAAATAAATATCTTGAATCTTGAATCTTGAAAAAGAAAATAAATTTTGTAATACGTATTTTCTATTCTTTATCGAAGTACGTAAACAATCAAACAAATGATCATTAATTGACTGATGAAAATTCGGTGAGAGTGTGTGCTTACGCTGGGAAAGTTTTCTTTGGCCCGGTTTCTGAGTTGAGAATTTTACTAAGCACATACTTTACGTATCGCTCTGTCACCCTCTTTTGTGAGAAATCTGCAGAGGCAGGACGATACTTACCCATCTGCTTAGCAAAATTCTCAACTCAGATACCGGGCCTTTGTGTTTTTTTTTTCAGAATTTTAAAAAAAGGACGCGGTCATAAATTAGTTCTTTAATTTAAAAAAGTCTAGTAAGTAATTTCTTGTATGTTGCAGACTACACACAGAGCTGCTCCAGCTGTTGCCGCAGGAAAGCAAAGATGGCCGCTTCGTGACGTCACCGCGCTCCGGCTCCTCCGCCTCCATAGTGACCGCGGTGTTCGGCGGCACGCTACAGAGCGAGGTGAGGATATATTTAACAAAGATGTCCGCTTCGTGACGTCACCGCGCTCCGGCTCCTCCGCCTCCATAGTGACCGCAGTGTTCGGCGGCACGCTACAGAGCGAGGTGAGGATATATTTAACAAAGATGGCCGCTTCGTGACGTCACCGCGCTCCGGCTCCTCCGCCTCCATAGTGACCGCGGTGTTCGGCGGCACGCTACAGAGCGAGGTGAGGATATATTTAACAAAGATGTCCGCTTCGTGACGTCACCGCGCTCCGGCTCCTCCGCCTCCATAGTGACCGCAGTGTTCGGCGGCACGCTACAGAGCGAGGTGAGGATATATTTAACAAAGATGTCCGCTTCGTGACGTCACCGCGCTCCGGCTCCTCCGCCTCCATAGTGACCGCAGTGTTCGGCGGCACGCTACAGAGCGAGGTGAGGATATATTTAACAAAGATGGCCGCTTCGTGACGTCACCGCGCTCCGGCTCCTCCGCCTCCATAGTGACCGCAGTGTTCGGCGGCACGCTACAGAGCGAGGTGAGGATATATTTAACAAAGATGGCCGCTTCGTGACGTCACCGCGCTCCGGCTCCTCCGCCTCCATAGTGACCGCAGTGTTCGGCGGCACGCTACAGAGCGAAGTGAGGAAATATTTAACAAAGATGGCCGCTTTGTGACGTCACCGCGCTCCGGCTCCTCCGCCTCCATAATGACCGCGGTGTTCGGCGGCTCGCTACAGAGCGAGGTGAGGATACATTTATAAAGATGGCCGCTTCGTGACGTCACCGCGCTCCGGCTCCTCCGCCTCCATAATGACCGCGGTGTTCGGCGGCTCGCTACAGAGCGAGGTGAGGATACATTTATAAAGATGGCCGCTTCGTGACGTCACCGCGCTCCGGCTCCTCCGCCTCCATAGTGACCGCGGTGTTCGGCGGCACGCTACAGAGCGAGGTGAGGATATATTTAACAAAGATGTCCGCTTCGTGACGTCACCGCGCTCCGGCTCCTCCGCCTCCATAGTAACCGCGGTGTTCGGCGGCACGCTACAGAGCGAGGTGAGGATATATTTAACAAAGATGGCCGCTTCGTGACGTCACCGCGCTCCGGCTCCTCCGCCTCCATAGTGACCGCGGTGTTCGGCGGCACGCTACAGAGCGAGGTGAGGATATATTTAACAAAGATGGCCGCTTCGTGACGTCACCGCGCTCCGGCTCCTCCGCCTCCATAGTGACCGCGGTGTTCGGCGGCACGCTACAGAGCGAGGTGAGGATACATTTAATAAAGATGGCCGCTTCGTGACGTCACCGCGCTCCGGCTCCTCCGCCTCCATAGTGACCGCGGTGTTCGGCGGCACGCTACAGAGCGAAGTGAGGAAATATTAAAAAATATATCCCACCAAAAACATTCTGTAAAAACTAGCCAGGTCTCGATGGATCTGCTTGTTTATCTCTAAAAAAGTAATGAAATCTAGACAAAGTCGTGCCAAGTCTAAGGTTCCTTACTGCGATTTATTTATTATTATAGTTAATGTTGTGAGACTTGGCCGTTGAAGGGTACACAAGCGGTTCTGGCGACAGATTGGTGCAATGGTGTCATGGAGCACCTGGTTTTGTACCCTTGTGTACCCTTCAACGGCCAAGTCACACAACATTAACTATAATAATAAAGAAATCGCAGTAAGGAACCTTAGACTTGGCACGACTTTGTCTAGATTTCATTACTTTTTTAGAGATAAACAAGCAGATCCATCGAGACCTGGCTAGTTTTTACAGAATGTTTTTGGTGGGATTTCACTTCTTTTTGTAGAAACGAGGGCATATTGATTAATTTTATTAGATTTTCTTATTTGACACAGTTTTTAAATTTGTGTAATGTTCGAGTAGAATAAAGTTAATCGTCCGACTATTTCTTATTGAACGAGCGAGCGAAGCGAGCGAAGTCCTCCGAGTCTGCTGGAACAATCCGGTGTTTGTATGTATGTATGTTTGTATGTATGAATGTTTGTTCGACGATAACTTTGGTCATAGTAAATTTGGTCGGATCGTTATGAAATTTGATAGGCGGGTAAACTAAATAAATTAAAAGAATTTTTAAATTCGAACATGAGCCAAATCGGTCGCTGGGTTGCCGAGATATGGGGTTGTATAGTTGAAATGCAAAGCGCGCGCGCGCCTGTGCAAATGGCGTAAGCAAAGTTATACATCTGTAACTGAGGTCGCGAGTTCATAGTTCGGGGCGAACCACTAGTGGGACGCTATAGGCTAGATTAAATGAAGATGTGTCCCACTACGCTGGATTTTTGCAATGACAGTCGATTTTTTTATGTATTAATAGTAGAAGGGGCATTACCATAATATCTCTAATAAAGCTGATACCAGCTGAGGGTTCTTCATCAGATACTTCAGACCTTAGATTTTTGACATCAAATGAAGCGGCCCACCAAGTTGAATATTTTTTGTAAGGGCGGTATATGTCGATCTATAATAGTTTGGTTGGGCTCTTGTGTTTTCTAATCAGGGTCACCAGGTACTCCAGATCTTCGATTATCCTAGTTTTTTATAGTTTTCCCTTTATGTGGCCATTAAACCCTAACTCTGTACCAAATTTCAGCTCTCTGAGTTTATGGGAAGTACTTGTTCTATTAGGGCTCTTGTGTTTTCTAATCAGGGTCACCAGGTACTCCAGATCTTCGATTATCCTAGTTTTTATAGTTTTCCCTTTATGTGGCCATTAAACCCTAACTCTGTACCAAATTTCAGCTCTCTGAGTTTATGGGAAGTACTAGTTCTATTAGGGCTCTTGTGTTTTCTAATCAGGGTCACCAGGTACTCCAGATCTTCGATTATCCTAGTTTTTATAGTTTTCCCTGTATGTGGCCATTAAACCCTAACTTTGTACCAAATTTCAGCTCTTTGAGTTTATGGGAAGTACTAGTTCTATTAGGGCTCTTGTGTTTTCTAATCAGGGTCACCAGGTACTCCAGATCTTCGATTATCCTAGTTTTTATAGTTTTCCCTTTATGTGCCCATTAAACCCTAACTCTGTACCAAATTTCAGCTCTCTGAGTTTATGGGAAGTACTAGTTCTATTAGGGCTCTTGTGTTTTCTAATCAGGGTCACCAGGTACTCCAGATCTTCGATTATCCTAGTTTTTATAGTTTTCCCTTTATGTGGCCATTCAACCCTAACTCTGTACCAAATTTCAGCTCTCTGAGTTTATGGGAAGTACTAGTTCTATTATGATGATCATGAGTGAGTGAGTGAGTGAGTGAGTGAGTGTGTGTCATAAATGCGAAACTTTGCTTTCGCTTAACTTCGGAACTAAATGACCTACAGACTTGAAATTTTGGATTTTAAGTATGTGATTATAGCTTACTAGATGACGAAAATTTCTGCGTTCTGGTCTTATCCAGAGGTTCTCAAATAGGGGCCTGAAAATGCGGCGAAATGGTTCCAGTAAAGGATGGTACGGCAGTGTTTGCTTCGCGCTCGACCTGGCGGGGGCACTGCCGTGCCCCCAGATATTCGGAAAAAGAGGCATATACAATATACATCCCAACACCCTGCCGATCGGCATTAGCGGCAGGCCTTACTGGACCTAAGCGCAATCGGGTTTTCTCCACTACATTCTTGCTAGGAAGCTTCTAAATGTATGTGAGTCGCGCAAACTTGTTGGGTGGGTCGTATACTTGCATCCAGACTCGGCTTTTGATTGTAGTGTTTTAAGTTTTGTCTCCATTTTCATGCAATATTTCTTCAGCAAGCGCAGACTGCCAATCTCAAAAGTTTCAAAACTATCTCTCCGTCTTTTGCCAGGTCCGTTGCCTGGCCTGCGGGACGGAGAGCAAGAAGTTTGACCCGTTCCTGGATCTCTCGCTGGAGCTGCCCGAGATGGGTCGACACGACGCGCCCGTCTCGCTCGCTGACTGCCTCGCCAGCTTTGTGCAGGTGAGACAGACTTAGACCTCTTATTACTGCAGCATGTCCCTGGTCATCACCAGGGATCGGACATTTCTCGGACATTGCTGCCATCGACTAGCGCCTACTCTGCAGTTTTTAAAATGGCTAATATCTAAGCCGGATCTATCAGGAAGTTATACTTTGCATCTATGTGAAGTTACAAATTATGCGAAAAATAAAAGGTCTTAAAAATATTGTTTTTATTAAAAAACAGTCAAGCATTGCTATCAAAAATAATTATTAAAAACTAGTTCACTACCTCCTGGAAGTGAATCCATCACAAAAACCAAAACTTCCTCAGAGAAAATTATAAATAATTAAGCACACATGTGACGCTCTGGAAGCCGTAAACGCATCTGCCGTTGAACAACTCGAACTTTGGAATGAGACTGAGACGCGTAGATGACTCATCACTCGCCCTACCCGTGTCTCTAGTGTGCATTGTTTATCGGATTAACCGATAATACTGGTACTTTACGTGCTGGGAGTAGTTTGAAGATTTTAGGTTTCGTCCGACTTTTCTTGATTTTTCGCCTGTGTGCGGTTGTCGCTCTTCTTGTTCCCCTCGAGACTTTCTTCAACAGTTGCGTATTTTACATTACCAAAAAACGCCCCGTTGAGCCCTTTGACACAATAACTGACCGATATCCTTACAGGTGGAGGAGCTAGCGGATACGGAGCGGTACTACTGCAGCAGCTGCAAGTGCAAACAGAAGTCCACGAAGCAGTTCTGGATACGGCGGCTACCCAACGTGCTGTGCTTGCATCTGAAGAGATTCCGCTGGAACAACTATTTTAGGTAAGACATACGAAGGGTACTGGAAAAGAAGGGGCTAATCTACGTTTATGTTATTTCGAGAAAAAGCAGGGCCCTTAGCCTGTAACACAATGGTGCCAAAATGGGCTGTCAGGTGACGACTTCAATTACGATTTGCTAACGCTGTCTGTCCTTTTAATGTTTTTGTAGTACAGCAAAGAATATTTTGATTCTAATTCTAGAGGATTAGTTCTCTGGTTGTAGGAGAAAAACGAGGAGAGCCCGGTTTTGTCCTTCTGCCGGGACGCCATTGACCCGCCATTGCGTTACAGGCTAAGGGCCCTGTTTGAAGGTCGCTCCTTTTAGTCTTTTATAGATTTTTTGGTATGCTCATATAACAAGAAACTGTCCCCTTTTAGTTTGTTTTGAACACGTCATACTAAGGGCCCGTTCAAAATAAAAAAATCGATAGGACAATAAAAACATTAGAACAATACAAACTAATAATACTTTACAGTGTTCCAATGTTTGTATTAGTTATTTTGTTGTCTACTGCAATCTTATGACGTTTGATTAACATGTAAGAATTTTAGCACGAAATAACCATAAACGGACTGTAGTCTCTCCATACTCCAGGCCCATATGTATCATGCCAAGCGAGGCATGATAGGACTTTGACGCCACTTCCATCCATTCATTGATGTTTTTCAGTCCCAACTTTCTTCTACAAACACGCCTTTTCCTCGCAAGAAGAGTAATAAAGTAATTTTCGTTTGCAGAACCAAAGTGGACACCGGCATAACATTTCCCACGACGGCGCTGGACATGTCCCAGTTCGTGCTCAGCAACCTTACCGAGACGCGCCGCTCTAACCTCGGCGACAACCTCTACGACCTCGCCGCTGTCATCGTGCACCACGGCTCGGGGTGAGTGGAGTAGGCTTGCCCAGCACCTATACCACTCTAACAACTTAATCGGAATAGCACACAGGAAAGAAAAGTCAATACAACGTCCCAGGCATTGCAGCGTTCGAGTGGTTACTTTACACATCTTGTGTGAGTGAAGGTGCCACTGGACCTTTTTAATATTGTTTTAACGGTTTCACTTACTTTTATTTTGTCGGAATAGCCGACATGTTTCGACCTCGTCCGGAAGTCTTAGTCATGGAGGAGGGATGGACGACGCGTTCGTCTTGGCGTTCATCCGCTCACTGCGGGCTCGTTGACGATGCGCCCGCACGGATAGCTCCGGTGCGGGGGGGAGGGTGGGGGAGTCACCCCGCCCGCTTACCGCGGAACTGGTTTGGTCATCGTCGGTCTGGCTTGGAGCTACAGCTGACTAAGACTTCCGGACGAGGTCGAAACATGTCGGCTATTCCGACAAAATAAAAGTAAGTGAAAACGTTGAATCGATATAAAAATGTGCAGTGCTTACGAAAGTTTAAGTTTTAAAATTGTTACTGGACCTGTAAAATTTTGCACAAGTCAAATTCTTTCGCGACGACTGACGAAGACTCCAATAGACAGTGTAATAATGTAAGTAAATAACAGCCGAATGTAACCCCTTTTTCGGCGCTAAAAACGCTTCGCTCTAATTTCTTTCAGGGTTTTTTTTTTGTATTATAAAAACTATTTGCAAACCTCCGTATTGGTCATCTACTGTTATAAACCAAGTTTCAGTAAAATCCAGCCTGTAGTTTAGAAATTAAACCTGAACTACGTTTGTATGGGAAAATGGTGCTCTAGCGCCCTCTTAAAGTATTCTGAAGTGAGTCAACAACCTAACCCTTGCCTTCCTTCTCCCAACAGAGCCGGCTCGGGCCACTACACGGCTTTCGCGATCAACGAAGACCAGTGGTTCCACTTCAACGACCAGACGGTGCGGGCGACCGACGCCGAGACCGTCGCAGGTTGTAAGCCCTACATAATGTTCTACATCCGCCGCGAGATATCGCTGCCGCCGTTGTGACCGCGACGCTTGCGATAGTTCGAGAGGGCGCCGCTAGGTGGCGTTGATTGACTGGGGGTTGCAGACTTGTGTGCAGGACCGTCTTTAGGTAGCAAGAATTTATGGTGCCGCAAACACCGCCCGGAGTTCTGCGTTCCGCGTTCTTTCTAATGTATGGGGTTGCTAGGAATCGTTCACACTGAAGCGGTCAGAACGCGGAGTTAAGTGTAACAACTCACTTCAACGACCAGACGGTGCGGGCGACCGACGCCGAGACCGTCGCAGGTTGTAAGCCCTACATAATGTTCTATATCCGCCGCGAGATATCGCTGCAGCCGTTGTGACTGCGACGCTTGCTATAGTTCGAGAGGGCGCCGCTAGGTGGCGTTGTTTGACTGGGGGTTGCAGACTTGTGTGCAGGACCGTCTTTAGGTAGCAAGAATTTATGGTGCCGCAAACACCGCCCGGAGTTCTGCGTTCCGCGTTCTTTCTAATGTATGGGGTTGCTAGGAACTGTTCACACTGAAGCGGTCAGAACGCGGAGTTAAGTGTAACCACTCACTTCAACGACCAGACGGTGCGGGCTTGAGCCCCTTAGCCCCCCCCCCCCTCTAAATCCGCCAGTGGTGTGCAGGACCGTCTTTATGTAGCAATAATTTATGGTGCCGCAAACACCGCCCGGAGTTCTGCGTTTCGCGTTCTTTCCAATACCGTCTTTACCATAAGGGCACCTGTGCCCAGGGCCCCCATCCTCAGGGGGCCCCCAAGGACCGAAAATTTCTCTCACATTTGCAAAACATTTTTGTCGGGCAAAGTAACAGTGAGCGAGCAGTAATAAAATAATCAGACATTGGTTTAATGTAACAGAAAACGTGGCATTGTAATGTAGGAAATAATTTATTTTCCCTTTTCGCCACAAGAATTTGGGGCCCCTTTTCCAAAAGGGCCCCAAATTATTGTATGCCCAAGGGCCCCAGCATAGTCTAAGACGGCCCTGGTTCTTTCTAATGTATGGGGTCGCTTGGGGTCGTTCACACTGAAGCGGTCAGAACGCGGAGTTGTCGTGAAGCAAATCTGAGAACTCTGAACTTGGAACTCCGGGGCATTGTGTCCTGCGCCTAAAAGGTAATACAGCGTTCTTCGGCTTGAAACTTTCGTCGGTTGTTTGTGCTACATTCGTCATAATCTTGCCGCCCCGTTGTGGCGTCGCGCGTAATAAATCTGGCGGATACCACCAGGTGGCGTTGGTTTCCAAGAAATACCAGTAACTTCTGGTGACATGACCTAATGACGAATTTTTTAGGATTTATTTTTATCTTCTCAGCGGGTTGATAACCGTCACGCCGATTTTTGTTGTTTATACTTGACTGCGCCGCGCGTGTAGTTCGCAAGTGCAGGCTAGATGGCGGTAGTTGGTCAATTATGTTTCCTTATCCTGTCGCATAAACGCTGTATTTTCTGCTACAAAATGTAAAGGACAGTCCTAATGAATTGCTCTTATTGATAACAGCATAGAAATAATGTTTGACGTGTTTGGGTGAGATCTCGTTTTATGGTATGGAGTTGGGTTGAAGTGGCCTAAAGATGGTGATACTAGGCTCACAGTTTTCTCTAAGTGACTTGGCGGTATACCAGGCTTAGACTTACTTGAACTCGAAACATGTCGGCTATTCCGACAAAATAAAAGTAAGTGAAACCGTTAAAGCGATATAAAACTGTGCAGTGCTTACGAAAGTTTAAGTTTTAAAATTACTTGAACTCTTTAAGTAGCGAAGATAAATAACTATACCTCAGCGTTTAGTACGAAATTAATGTATGAAATATAATTCATGGAAATAAATCCTTTTACTATATCGTAATTTCGTATACTCTGGACTGCAATAGAAATAAAATATTGTATTAAATAACATGTTCTCCTGGTTGGGAATGTTACGTCTATTGCAATCGATTTTGTTTCTGTAAGAAATTATTTAAAATACTTATACATGTCTGGTATTCGAGTAGCCTTACAAGAATGTATATTTGTCGTATCACTGGTTAGTAAACCATTTGCCTTGTTATAAATAGCAATAGGTCAATCAAAATCATTAGATAGTAATTTGAGTCCCTATTTTTATGCAAACCTTAGACACAGATTTGGTTAATTTTTATAGTACAAATTAATCATGGATAGTCTCATAGTATATACCTACAAATAAAGATTTGCGACAAGCTAATAGCACCATACAGACTGGCATTATAGTGTCATTAGATAGGTACTGAATGGTTTATTTTAATAATTAGTCTTATTGCTGGGTATCTATTACGTTCACGATCAAGATGCAAGCGATCAATCAGCAACCACAGAACAATCAGGCAGCGTGAAACGTACCTATCTAAAAACGGTAAACATTTAGCATTTCTATCGAATCTATCTTTTGTCCACTTTGCATATGGCCCTGGTTCGTTAAAGTATCCAATAAGTTAGCTTATAGTTAAGGCGCTGGGCATAGTGAATTAGCCCGCGCGCAAAGAAAAATGCACAAAATCAAATACACAAAAAAACGAAAATGTTCATATATAAAACCCTAGAATTAGTTGAGACCTATCGAAGACAGCCAGTTTCATGTTGATATCCATAACAGATTGCAAGATATATTGCTTGAAAAAAAGTGCGCCGCCTCTTTTTTTTTCAAGCAAAATTTCTTCAAAACGTTTATGAATGTCAACACGAAACTGGCTGTTTTAGATAGGTCTCACCTAATTCTACGGTTTGATGTGTGAACATTTTCAATTTGTTTAGTGTATTTGATACAGTGCATTTTTCTTTGCGCGAGGGCGATTCACTATGCACGGCGCCTTAAGGCAATTTTCTTCTTACACTGAGTCATACAGGGCATTCCTAGTTTTAAGAGTGAGCTGGTCTCACTTAGGCAGACTGGATTAATTTTATACAGGTATTTTTTTAAATAATAAAGCGCCTATCCCGACTTACTCCATCGCGTCCCTTTATTAAAATTAAAAAAAAACCTGGTCATCGATCTCTATAATCTTCACATTTCAAACATGTGTTTCTGAGCTTTCTCATATTCTGGATTTACCAATAGATGGGATACCTAACAACATATTTTCATGTCCTTTTTAAAATGAAATTGTAAGATACGGGTTTAAATAAAAAATGTAATCATATTGATAAACGGTAGCAATAAATTCTAATCAGAGCTTAAGAAATATTTAACTCCTCGGTTAGAGTTCTCATGCTCGCAAGGACGCAACGACATACATATAAAATTCATCAGTTATCGTAATGGCGGGAGTAAGTTAGCGATGTAAACCCGGTATATGTAAATGCATTGGAAAATTGAAATATTCAGGCGGCACGACACGGCGACAAACGTTTTATCATAATACTCGTAATATAGTGAAATAAACAAAGATTATTGGCGGTCCTTAACGAGATGCCGGCGGCGGGAGATCTGAAACTTGGCACGAACGTAGCTTTCATAATAATAATAATATTAAATTTGTTTGTTACACTTTATTGCACAAAAACTGAAACGATATAGGTACTTAAATAACAGAGATGTGAGACATTATGTACGTACAAGGGCGCACTTATTTCTATAGAAATTTCTTCCAGCCAGCCCAGATTATGTTGAAAGTTAAATTGAGTATGCTTCGAACAATCAACATTATGAATGCTTCGAACTAGAAGTAGAAACACCCGGAGCAATAATAATTATTGTTTCTCTCCTTTTTCCCCTTTTTCTGACACTCATAAAAGTTTTTCTCGCGAGAACGGCTGAAGTTAGGTGAAAACATTTAATGGCCAAAATGTTCTCCATTTAGAATGTTTATTGAAAATAAAAAATAAAAAAATGTCGTTGAGATACAGAAAAAGAGAAAAAAGGAGCAGAAACAATATTATTGCTCATGGTGTTTCTACAAATTCTAGTTCGAAGCGTACATAATATGAAAGCTACGTTCGTGCCGAATCGTGCCAAGTTTTAGACCTTCTGCTAGATGGGAATATGGACCAGCTAGGGAAGCACAACATCAAGATAAAGTTTTATCCCACCATCAGGTAGCGGCATCTCGCTTCACGCGGTGAAGTAAAGCAATATGGCGATAGCCGATAATGGGATAAAACTTTTATCGTGGCATTGTGCTCCCTTAGCAGGTACGTTTCCGGCGTTTACGACCGGCACCAGATGGCGCTAGCTAGTTAGGCGCGGGTTAAACGTTTGTCGCCGTGTCACGCTGAACACAAAATAAAGTGTGCCTCCCACCAAGGTTAGCTAGCATGTGCATATCTAAATGCTTTTTTTTTCAACTTATGTCTTTTTATTCTCATGTTTCATACATTCCTCAGGTGAATGTAGTATGGTTGTAGAACAGTTTTATTTTTTCACATGCATTATTACGAGATTAGTGACGGAAAAGCCGTCGTGTGAATGTAGAATATTGCAGAACAATTTGTGTGTTCTGTGTAAAAGACAGAACAGTGATCGCATCTGTTCTGTGTCGAACATAATGTGATAGTCTTTTGATGATTGTGTACATATTTGCTGATGTTTTTACTCATTTCCCTCACGTGGTATTACGAATGGAGCGAACACACTAATATGATTGCTGGATTTTTGTGTACCTACTTCATTTACTCGAAGTCGATAGTGATTGAATTTAATAAATTCGCCAATTGAAAATACCAACGCATTGTTTTATTTCATTCACGCACTATTCCTTATAATAATGGTAGATATAGAACTCACTAAAACTAGTATAAGTTTGACTTTCTGCACAGTAAACAGTTTAGGACTCTGCGCCACCAAGTGTCGTCGTCTTCCGAATCAGAGTCTCCAATCGTGATCTGCAAAGATGGCAGACTGTCAGCGATTGGCGTGTAGTCATCCCACCGTGATGGCTTTAGCAACAACTGGTTCCTTATCAACAACCGAGTGCCTGCATTGTCTACTTGCAGATGTATGTTGTCGCACGAGTTGGAAAACTCATTTTTCCTTTCGGTAATCCAGTCGTCGCTTTCGGGGTTTTCTATGGGCCCTGTATCCATATGTTTAGCGTTAGGACTTACTTTGATGTGTAGTTTTTTAAACCGCCCGTTTGGGATAGGAGTAGCGACGTCGCCTTCTTCTGTTAGAATATGCACCGATTGTACAAGCTGATTGGATGTTTCAGGTCGTATGTCGTCTTGGTTGATTTTCTCCGTAGATATCTCAGTACTTTTTACTTCTTCCAACGTGTCTTCCGTATTCCTTTTATGTAGAGATGAAATCATCGGCGAGCTATGGACATTGGCTCCCCGCTGCCATTCGTGTATTTCAACGTTTACGCCCTCATGCAAGTCAGCAGTGGTTGCGCTTCTTGGAGTCCTGTGCGATTTACTATCATCATGAATGAGGGGTACAATCTCTACCGCCCTAGTTTGTGATGAGACGCTCCGCTTAGTTCCTAGTATGTTTTCGGGGAGTATTTCTGTTGAGGTTTCAACAGTTCTTACAGCTTTCTCATGATGGCTAGCTTTTAAATCTTCCCCGTATAGCGTCATTCGTCTTCTTTCTCTAGCTGATGAAGGCGCCCACTTAAATTCCGAAGGTTTGTCTCGCTCTTGGTGGCTATGAGCTGTGAGCCTAGACGGTGGGATGTCATTGAACGCAAACCAACTGTTTTTCGGCTTCTTTCGAACGAAAGCTTTTGTTGATTTCTCATCGTCTGATTTAGCTTCAGTTATTTCAGTGACTGTTGGCAAAGTCGAGCCTTTGGAGAGGTCAAGTCGTGGTACGTAACTCGACGGTATGGGGGTGGCGACTCGTACGGCGGGGGAAGTATTAGCTCCCTTCTCATAAATAGCTGCTTCTTCACCTAGCTCCATTGAACACTCGCTGGCTGAAACGCTCGGAATATCAATCAGCTCATATTCAGCCTCAGTTCGTAAGCTGGGTTTGTTTTTAAACGAATATATCCATATTGTCCTCTTTTCCGGTTCGATAGCATGTTCTGTAGCAACATCGCCGTTGCCTGTCCTAGTGTACCATTCAGTATCGCTGCGCGGGATTTCTTCTACGTCGTCACAGTTTTCGTGTCCAGATGACGAATCTGAATTCATAGCGTAATGCTTGTTTAGGATTGTGAAGCAAGTTATTTGGCGGTTTGAAGTCAAGTTTTCTTTTGGCGCCAAATAGTTAGTTTCGTAGAAGCCTGTGTAGATGCATTCCTCTTCATGGCCGCGATCTATGTTTGAGATAGCGTGCCTTGTTTGATACTTATGTTCGTCTTCCAACTTCATTCGCCGCCTTTCCCTTGCTTTAGAATTCATAATTGGGTAACCAGCCGTTTCAATAACTGGTATATTTCTGCCGTGGGTCGGATCTTGTTTCCGATCGTTCTGGATATCCTCCGGTAGATCGAACGGGATGGTTTCTATGTCATCGATGGCAGATAGCTCGTGGTCAACATTCTTCCACATGGCATTCGTCCTCTCTTGGAGTCCCGGGCTCCTGGTCGTTGGCGACGGGTGACCGTTGAAACCTGGTAGGTAAAACATAGGTACTCTATGTACTTAGTTAAGGGTGTACTTATAATACGCATGAATCATTACCTACATACCTACGATTGATTAGTAAGGTATTAAAAACTGATCGACTGAGTCAACTACAAGAACCCGAGAAGCTGGAAAGCGGTGCAGTTATTGCGTAAGTCGTGCTAAGAGTGGTAGAATAGAAATGTAGATCAATAGAAATAGATGAATCTTTAATCTCTATTTACTCTAAGCGCAATGAATCTCCGTCATGCAGTCAAAACGACCAAACTTACTTTCATGCATAGTGTCCTTGTGTTTTGTATTTGGGTGCGTTTTTCTCATATTTACTTATTCTAAGGTATCGCCTACTTATAAATACGTAATCATATTTTTACATAATATATTTTTTGTAACAAATTCTGGTTACTGAAATGTCATTAAAATATAACTGTCCTAAAACAAGAAGGTTGCGACCACATGTCATCTGTGGTTTCGATCACAGATTGCGATCTTTGACCAGCCAATCGTTGGTTGCGTGCGACTTTCGACGACGGTTCCCAGCCTGAAAAGTGAAAAGGTTCAGTACTTACGTACCACCAGCGAGCGGAAGATAACATAGAGACCGCATTAGCCCTGAGAAATGACCTAACGAAAATGGTTCCTGTGTGGGCGGAGCCTACAAAATGGTTCCTCTCACGATTTAGTAGTTCGACAGACGACATGACCGAGAAAACGTAGAATTTGTCAAATTTTGTCGTGAATAATGAACTATAGAAAATGACTTCATGTGCCGTAAAATGATGCAAAAGCCGTGCTGATGTGCACCACAAAGCAGTGGGTATCGGTTACCATACGAAAGTAATGTCTTGTAGCGTTTTTATTCACAACTTTTAATAAACCCAAATAAAAATATGAAACTAACTTCCTCCCGTGGCTTTGCTTGAGGTCTTCGCCGTCTTAGTATGTTTTAACATGATAAATTCATCAGTGCGATTATCTTGAACTTATAAAACGGAACTATAAAACTTTTACCCTCGGCTTTGCTTGCCGCCATTTCTTTTTTTTTTTTCGGAGATAATGTTGTATTGTTCGATTTTTACTATCTTAGACTTCCTAAAGATCCTGCACGAAAACGGCGATGGGTAGAAGCAATCCGTCTGGAACGGAATGAACAGCATTGGATTCCGGGCAGACTTTCTTTTTTGTTATATCATTATCATCATCAGCCCTTTAACACCCACTGCTGAGTAAAGGCCTCTTCATGCTTACGCCAACTCTCACGATCCTGTGCCAGGCGCAACCACGGTTTTCCGAGTGTAAAGTCTAAAGAGTTGGGCTATGTCGTCGGACCATCTGGCTGGTGGTCTGCCAACCGATCTCATCCCCTTGGGGTCGCCATTCCGCAATGAACTTTGTCCATCTGCCATCGGTACGTCTCGCCAGGTGTCTTGCCCACTTGTGATGTTAACAATCAAATAAACATTAGACAATATTAGATACCTATATGTATAACCGCAGATTTATTCGAAAACAGACAAACATACAGATTTTCTGTTTATATATATAGAAACTTTTACAGTTCACGATGACAGATTATCAAATATAATCTGTGCAAAGCTTTTGACCTCTGCAGCATGCCATGACGCTGTCACTGTGAAAAGCCCAATGACATCAATGGCGCGTAAACAATTAACCAATCAAGGAGTTTCCTATTTTCTTATTGGTTTAAAATATTTTTGACAACGCAACCTGCGCGCGTAGATGCGTGTGCCGTGTTAGATGATGGTTTTTTCTTGAAGAAGTTGTTCCATGTTATCCAGTTCGCTGCGTACCACTAAACCACGTTCTACATAAGTGCGTCAGGGTGCACGCTGAAAGTCTGTAACCCAGCTCCACCTAACTACAAAAACGTACCTACCTAGTTTACCAACACAGCGTCGAAGTAAGATAAAACAATATCAACAAAACGGCACTCTCCAGCCACTCCATCCTAGATAGTGGATAAAAAGTGTGAAAGCAATTTAGCCGGGCTAAAAGCCGCCCTACATGCGGCCAGGCAAGTTGGCTGTGTTGGCGAAACAGAGTGCAAATGGATTGATTGCGCCAATTCCCTGTCACAAAGGGACGGGGAAATTGTATTAAAAGCGACGATGGAGCGGCGGACGCCATTTCGCGAGCACTTATTCTATTAGACGCGGCCAAATAACGTTATCTAGTGGTGCGCTAGTGTAATGTATACTGAGAAGGGAGGTGGCCGAGTTTAAGGTGTCGATATTATAAGTGGATAAACAAACACTGAAGGGAAACATTTTAGATGAATTTAGATATATTAGGCCTTAAAATCAAAAAACCTTAAAAAATTGTCTGTTCGGGTCTTACCCCCTTTCTTTCTGCCTTTGCCCCCTTAGTTGGTCAGGTCTGATAGGTAACTATTTTGTCTTGGGTGACAGATTTGTGGTTGACTTTTTCTATGCAGCGTCCAGCTACGTTAAACTAACCTATACACACTTTTAGCATTGTGCCAACCTAAAAATTAAGACACTATTCCGCAATGGTTGTTTAATATAATTTGTTGTTAGGTATGCTTAAGTGTACCTAAATATATTTTTAAATCTAAGTATATACCTAAATGTATTGGACTGAAATAATATTTATGAACGTAGATAGATACCTACTTAAACTGAAAATTTAGTACATTAACAATTTTAATATATTTGGATATCTAGCTAATAAGGTTTCAACGTTGCGTTAATTTTCTGCCGTCTATTTAATTATCACATTACGCACCTACCTACCTACACTTTAATTTCTTGCAAAGATTTTAATGGAAACACTTTGTTTTTAAGATTTTTCTTTGTAAGCGAGCATCTATAAATTATGTTCGTTAAAAAATATTTCTTCCTCAGTAAGTATTTATTTAAGCCAAATCCACTCTGAAACTTTTAAGAATGGGACTTTTGCATCTTATCATATTATCATACTTTGAAGTTATTAATAAATATGGGTTTTTGTTTCCGCTTTCAAAACAAACACTAGGAATAATTTTGCGTACTTTCCTAAATAAATACAAACTTCAAATAAAAGATAAAGAAGTATGAACGTACCTACTTGCTTGCCTACACTTAGATATAAATATTTGGCCAAGTACGAGGCAACTCGGTAGAATACAGGGTCTCGCATAATCTATCCTCGACTTTGTTTGGTATCAAACCTAGTATAATTTCGACCCTAATCTACGTATACAGTCAACCAACCGTAAAGCTATAAATTTACGTTACACAGTCGCCCGTAACGTAACTACCTAAATAGAGTGCACTGTGTGAGGGTCGACGTGCCTTCGACTGAACAATTCGGTTCTAAACGAGTGCAATGTTAAGCAAAGGTAAAGTTGAGTTTCAAGAGTTCTAGGTAGTGATATGATTGAGTAGGTAGGTACTTATAGTTAGGTTGTAAGTAATTAAGTAAGTCTTGGAGTACATTTGGTATCCTAATAACAGCCAGCGGACGTTCTGATTACCGCCATGAAATGGGGGATTGAGACGGATAAGCATTGACAGCGACCATTTATTTTCCTTCATTAAAAACTTTGCGGAACCCTAACAAATGTTTTTTTAAATGAGCGGAAGCGAAAATGTTTGCTTCACTCCCACAACCCGCCATTAGACGGTTGTGAGAAACAAAACAAAATGGCGGACACGCGGCGCGCCTCTGTAATTAGTTATTTTTGTCTATCAAAATATTTTAATTGGTTTTTAGCAGTGTAATGTGTTATTAGCGGGCTACGAAGCTGTATATTTGCCCTAATGGAAGAGTGTTCGAGATAAAAGCCTGCGCTATCCGCGTCGCCATCGGTGTAGATAATTAGAGGGAGGGCGCCGCCTCGAGTCCACTCGCCTTGCTTTACATGCCACTTAAACCTACACTGCCGTCTTATATCTTCATACATAAGTGCCCGGTGTTTCTTTACGCTCTCAATAAGCTCCTATATTAGGATATAGAGCATCCTGTTAGATGTAGGCACCTAAGTAGTTACCTACGTATGTGCCAAGCACCTACTTATCCCTTAAAAAACAGGATTGGTAGGGAAAACAATGTTGTATCTATACCATTTTAGGTAGTTCCGATGTTATAGGCAAAGAGGCTAGTTATCAACTTGTACTTACGAAAGTTGGTACCTTAGGCCCGGTTTCTGAGTTGAGAATTTTACTAAGCACATACTTACGTATCGCTCTGTCGCGCTCTTTTGTGAGAAATCTGCATAGACAGGACGATACTTACCCATTTGCTTAGCAAAATTCTCAACTCAGAAACCGGGCCTTAGCCTCCGATTTCTGAATTGAGAATTTCACTAACCAAATGCTTAAGTATTGTTCTGTCTCTGCAGATGTCACTCAAAAGAATGTGTTAGTGAAATTCTCAGTTCAGAAACCGGACCTAGGTAAAATAATTATCAAAACAGGTACCTACTAATGTTTATAAAAACGTAACCGTCACATATGTGTGAAGAAAAGCACTCACGCTCCCTACGAACCGGCGCAATCAAGTTGCTTTTAGTGAAATTGCCCTATATATATTCAAAAAAGAAATATTATACAAAAACCCGTATCGGCCGAGTTTAATTGCGAATAAGTCGTGCATTAACTTCTCCGGTCGCGTTTTTTTCAGGTTTAACGGTCAGAGTTCGTAGACTTCGGTGGTTTAACTTGTGGAATAATTGCAGAGTGACTTGAAAATGAGCAAGCGATTCGTTTCACAAATGACGTGCACATTTTTTTATGAAATTGATAGTTTTAAAGCTGACCTACATCTCTATAATCTCTCGAAATTATTCGGCTACGAGTAGGTAGGTACACTACACACACACACCTTACAGAGACGAGGTTATTTTATAAGCAATATCATCATGGCTATCGTCTGTTTTGTGTACCTTTAAAATAAAATAAAAAAATAAATTCTGTTCATCAACTTTGGTAGTAAAACAGAAATGTAACTGGGGGCGGGAAAATTGCGGGTGCGTTACAAAACTTTAATATAAAGCCTAATGTCACAAATTGGTTTCGATCGAAATGTTACTTATAAAGTCAGAAACAGCCACATAAAATGGTACAGTTAGGATGTAAGCGTTTTAGATCTTCAAGAATCATGGCCCTTATAGAGTCGCCTACTTACCGAAAGCGCCTACAAAGGCATTATTGGTTATTTCTAAAGTAGAGTAGGCAACAAAAAGGTGTTTGCTACCAGCTCGATCGGTATCGGCCGGTGCGTGTCGCGGGCAAACAGCCAAACAGTACAGCCGCCACTCACACCCGCTGTAGAATCAGAGGATGACAACCTTTTCATCAACCTACCTAGATAAAAGTGCCAACTACCAACCTAGCTGGCTTAGATATATTCAGCGAAATTAGGATACCTACCTGTTGTTGTTGTTGCTGTCCTATGGTACCCCAGAGGTACAAAGGGCCTTTACAAGATCACGCCACGCCTTCCTGTCCTCAGCAACGCTTCTGGTTTCACTCCAGCTCAGCCCAACGGCTCGCAGCTCGCCTTCAACTGTACGCTGCCATGTGTGAACGGGGCGTCCACGTCTTCTCCTGCCCCCTCGCGGCTGCCAGTCGAAAGTAAAGTTTGCACTGTTGCTCTGACCCCTTCGGATTGTGTGCCCGATCCATCTCCATTTTCGCAAGGAGATTTCTTGCCCTATGGGGGGTTGGTGGCACTTCACCCATAGCTCTTCATTTCGGATGGTGTTCGGCCAGTATATGCGGAGGATCGACCTTAAGGACTTATTGACGAACACTTGCAGTTGGTTCGTCAGACCCTTTGTCACTCTCCACGTCTCACAGCCAAACAGGAGAACCGATTTGACGATCGACTCGAAGAGGGAGATCTTGATGCGTCGGGTGAGCACGTTGGACTTCCAGACAGGTTTCAGTTGGGCGAAAGCGGCTTTGGCTTTATTTATCCTGGCAGCGATGTCGTCATCCGAACCGCCCTGAGATGTGATGGTGCTGCCGAGGTAGACGAACTTTGAGACGGATTCAAGGTTTGTGCCATTAAGTATCAGGGGATCCGAGTTTTCTGACTTTATCCGCATGTCCACAGTTTTCTTCATGTTGATCCGCAAGCCCATCTTTTCAGCTTCTCCCCGGAGGTTTTCGAGTTTTGCTTCTAAGAGGTCTAGAGTAGGCGAGATCAACACGATGTCATCGGCATAGTCCAGGTCCTCGAGTTGGTTGCTGTCCCATTTCAGGCCCCGTGGAGTACTGGTCACATTCCTCATCACATCGTCCAGGAGGATTATGAACAGTAGCGGGGACAAGAGGCATCCCTGCTTGACGCCGGCCGTTATATTGATTGGGGAACCGAGGACTTTGTCATGTACCACTCTACATGTGCTGCCTTGGTACAGGGATTGGATTATATCCACGATGTTGTTAGGGATGCCCCTCCGGATAAGGCTTGACCACAAAGCGCTCCAGTTGACTGTATCGAAGGCCTTTTCGAAGTCGACGAATGCCAGGAATAGTTCGGATTGCCATTCGACACATTGTTCGATGATGATGCGCAAGGTGTTTGTGTGGTCCGTACATGAGCGTCCAGGGCGGAAGCCGGCTTGTTCATCCCGAAGTGTTGTAGCCACGCTTTTGGAGATGCGATTGAGCAGTAGTTTGGCGAGAACTTTTGCCACTGTTGGAAGCAAGGTTATCCCTCTCCAGTTGTCGCACTGGGTTTGGTCGCCTTTCTTCGGGACTTTAACCAGTAGACCTTGCTTCCACTCTGAAGGCACCTGGCCAGTGTTCCAGATGCGGGTTATGAGGGGGTGGATGATTTCCGCGGATGTAACAGCATCGGCCTTGAGCATTTCCACGTTGATATTATCGATACCCGGCGCTTTACCTGACTTCAACTGGTTTATGGCCATCACAGTATCACCGAAGGTAGGCGGGGTAGTCGGGATGTCCAGAATAGGGCTCGCGTTTTGTTTGCTGTCACCGGTCTGCGGAGCAGGCGTCTGGGCTCTGGTAAGTACTGCTGAGAAGTGTTCTGACCATCGCTTCAGTTGTTCTTCGGTGGTTGTTAAGAGGCGCCCATCTTTATCCTTCAGCGGTTTCTTTGCCGTCCTAGCGTTCTTGCCACTTATGCGCCGTGTGATCTCATACAGTTCACGCATGTCTTTTCGACTTGCAGCAGCGTTTGCTCGGTCTGCCAGCACGTCTGCTGCTCGTCTCCTGTTGCGCCGGGCAAGCTTCCTTATCATCATACGTAGTGAACTGTACCGTTCTTCCAGGTCAGCCAGAGCAGGCCTTGCGGCAGATGTTATTTGCGCCTTGGTGAGCCGTCGGTCCTACCTAGTATACCACTATTCGTTCTGTCGACGAACTTATGCTGCGCGCGATAACAGCTACCCGGTGCACGTTTCATATAACTGACATAAATATTTTATTATGACAATTCGATAATTATAGATTGCGTAGTCGATTTGACATGAGGTTACAAAAAAGGTTTGTTTACAAACCGACCTATCTATGAACATCGAATTGTCATAATAAAATATTTATGTCAGTTATATGAAACGCGGGGACGTAGCACGTGAACGTCGCGCGCGAAATTTTTCGTGGCGGCGCGCGCGCGACTTTTGGTCGCAAATGCGAGCATGAGCTTATGCGTGACCAAAATCTATGCCATTTAATCATATTTAAAATTGCGTGGCAAAATAGCTCTTGCTACCGGATTAATAAGAAAAATCGCAAATTGCTGAATAAGACGCGGCCTCGGGAGACGATGATATAAATGGTGCGTCGAAATGTCAAAAACGTCACAAAAAGTCGCGCGCGTGTTTTTTAGCTCTATTGCGCATGCTCCATGCGCGAGTTACTTTCACAAGGTGCAGCGCGCGCACTAGTAAGCGTTAAAATAAGTGACAAATGAAGAACGCCGCGCGCGACTTCTAAGTTTCTAACGTGCTATCTCCGGGTATCAATTCAACATTTTGAGAATTCAACCTAATGGTCCGGGAGGTCCTAGTTGACCGAACATAGTTTGTATCTTGCTGAGGCTCTTGTAACAGCTATAGAAGTAATGCTAAACGACTTCACGTGTTTGTGGCAATTGTAAAGAAAAATTTGATATACCTAAGTCCGGTGGTGCAGTTTGGGTAAAACAGAATAGGCCAAATGTTGCCAACCGCCGGAACAAAGGCGTAAATGGAAGCAATGATTTGCCACATTTCGTCGAAGCTAATGTTTTATAAGAAACACTGGCGTTCCGTGAAGTTCTGTTATCCAACCAACCGATATTAGGTGCCGAGTGCACCTAATTGACACCAAATTGACACGTTTTGACACAAAATTACGAGTTAATTTAACACTTTTTGGACAGACGTGGCCGTCGATTTACACATTCGATGTTGAGTGTTTTATTTCCTGTGCCAGTTGGTGTGGTGAAAGGAGATTATTGCTTTGACTCGTACTTTGCTTTGTGTTAAAAGTGCACTTTGAAACATAAATAGTAATAGTTTATATTTGGAAATCAAAAAGTTAATACACAAGTTTTGCCAAGGTTTGCAAAAGTAGAAATTGGATTATAATGTACTAGCTTTTGCCCGCGACTTCGTCTGCGTGGACTACAAAAAAAAAAGATTTAAGCTTTACTTTGCTCCTAAGTGTAAAAGCGTGATAATATGTAGGTATCCTATGTGTTATTCTGATGTCTAAGCTATCTCTATTCCAAATTTCATCCAAATTTCAGTCGTTCAACGTGAAAGAGTAACAAACATCCATCGATCCATCCATCCATCCATTTATCCTTCTACACTTACAAACTTTCGCAAATAGTAGGATCGAGATAGGATAGGTATTTGTATGTAAACTCTAATTTCTAAATCGAGTCCACGGAATGACAGTTGCTACAAAGGCTTTATCTGACAGAAGCATACTAGCAACTGTCATTCCGTGGACTCGATTTAAAAATTAGAGTTTAGAATGCGTAGTTAGATATTGATAGCGCTGTTGGTTCTACAATTGCTTGATTATTGAAACTATCCAAAGAAACTCATCCGCTCTCTATCCAAATCGATTTTGTAACTGTATGCCTAAATATTTCAGAGATTGAGGCCGTCTTGCACCACTTCTTAAATGCCACTTAATTCGCCATTTAAATCGACTTTTGTATGAATATTTTACTTAAATTAAGAAAGTGGTGCAAGACGGCCTTAAACCAACAAATTGGCAACTAAAATGCCAAGCCCCTTCTTATCAACACAAACACCAAAATACTTCTCCCACAGAAAATGACTCATCAAAGCTAAAAATTAACAAGTGCCAATTTGTGATTCACCACTTCTTATCCCTCACAGGCCAGCCGTGGGAACCTACCTTTTTTTTTAAAGAAACAAACATATCACTCTATTGCAAACCGATCTATACCTACCTAGAGACTTCTTAACCTTTTTTCTCTAATTTGTCGGCTTGAGTGTCAATTATTTCATCAGCTACATTTGACCGACGCCGGCGCATGTTTTAAGATGTTATCTTAACGTATTTACACATTAGGATCAAAGGATAGCGCCCTCTTTGGTCGGTTCTCGTTTTTGTTTTCGATTGTGTTTTGTTTTTGTCAGTTTGTTGGTTGTGTTTCAAAAGTTTCTGAATTATTTTGATAGTGGATAGATAGTTTCTTCCTTATCTAATAAACAATTAACTCTATGATTCTTACTAATTTCAATAGGTTGCTATATTTCAGCACTTTCGTATGTTTCAAACAAATAATTCGGAACCCAAAGTTTTTTGTTCGAAAGTCCGTTATTGGCTTAATCTTATCTTTAGACAATATTGAGAAACTAATTTCAATATTTTTTATTTTGGTTCAGTAGTTTGGATTTTACAATGTTTCAAAGATACGGTTTTATGACGTCACGCGACGGTCTGCATACTGTTGGCGGTTATAGGAACAAAACATTTTAGCGCATAAAAACAAAACTACTGGTCCAAAAAAAAAATATTTAAATTAGTTTCTCAATATTGTCTAAAGATAAGATTAAGCCAATAACTGACTTTCGAACAAAAAACTTTGGGTTCCGAATTAACCAATTATAAATAGGTTTTTGGGGCTCCTACACTAACCATGATGTATGCACACACACGCGTTAGGTTTAGTTTGTTTATTTAAATTAACTTGATTTAAACCCTTCACAAAATTAAAGTTCTGTACAATCTGTATTGTATCTAACATCAAACTAATTGAATTGGACGATTTTCGGCGCGAAGCCAACAGAGAGCGAGGGCCCTGCAACGAAAATGCACCGATGCATTAGTGGCCCTGTAATCATCGCCTAATACCGGTCCTAATCATCGTACCAACGACAGACTAGTTCAGACTGTGTGTGGAATGGTGCACTTGGGTAGATACACTGAGTGAGAGACAAATGAATGGGTGTTAATTGGTGTTGGTATTTAAATCTACTAGGTTAGTGCAATCAATCGTCTAGCTATGTGCAATCCTAGCTTAGTATTATAATGCAATTTTAGTCAAAAAAAGAAATTATCAACACACCGCATTGATTTACAAAGAAGCGGGATGCGTACTTGCGTAGGCGCTTGCTACGCTTTTCGTAGCGCTACGTTCGTAGCAGGCGCGTAGGCACGGAAAAGACATCAACGGGGTTGTGTTACGATTTTTTTAAAGTTCTGTCTTTCTTTTTAAATTGTTTTCTACCATTCGTAATGTTAATTGTTTGTTTTTTTTTCTGCTACAAAGAAAAGTAATTATCATTCAGCATTCTTTTAAACTATTTTCAGTCAAACTGTAGTTCTTTTTGTTTAGTAGGCGGTATCCTTTAGATAGGCTTTTTAACTTATAATACGTGTATATCGATAATTATGTACCTCAACCATATGGTGTTCGAGTCAATAGATAAAAAAATAAAATAACAAAAGGCCGTATTGCTACAAAGACCAAAAATACACAATCGCGGCTGATTAAAAAGCGATTCAAACAAAACGCGCAGGACCCGTCATTTGCCAAGAGAACTATTGTTGAACAATAAAACGCTAGTCAAACTAATAATAATTGAAATGCAACGTTACGTCAGCGGTGTCTAGTTTAGAATAGGGGCACTATTCAACGCTTTATAAATATAAAACAATCATTTGGACATGTTCAAAGAGCCGCCGCCATGTAACGCAATGTTTCTCCGCGATGCATGCTACAAGAAATAAGCGAGCTGTTGTTTCCTGGCTAGAGAATTTGAACTAGACGTTTTTTGGTTCTTATAGGAGCATAAGGTGTGACAACTGATCGATGAGCCGTTATTCATCCATGTGAAAACGTCAACGCGTAAAATAAAGGCCATACTTCCTCATCAGCTTTTTTTACTTCACTTCACTTCATCGGTTTGTGGATCTTTTAAATGTACCTTCTACGGACCACCGCGGGAAATGGTCCATGAAGTGAGACATGCTCTTTGCTTCCGTGAAAGAGCAATACGGGTCCGTCCTGAACTTCCATCTGCAACTTTTCCTTGCATAGTTCAGTATCAGTTGATTATACTCTAGCATCTTCGAGGTTGAAGTAGGCTGGAAAAAAATACTCAACTCATCCTTGGTTTCAATTCGCTATCTTCGGGTCCGTCCTGAACTTCCATCTGCAACTTTTCCTTGCATAGTTCAGTATCAGTTGACTATACTCTAGCATCTTCGAGGTTGAAGTAGGCTGGAAAAAAATACTCAACTCATTCTTGGTTTCAATTCGCTATCTTCGGGTCCTTCCTGAACTTCCATCTGCAACTTTTCCTTGCATAGTTCAGTATCAGTTGATTATACTCTAGCATCTTCGAGGTTGAAGCAGGCTGAAAAAATACTCAACTACATCCTTGGTTTGAATTCGCTATCTTCCTCACCTTGGCCCCTAGTAAAAAACCTGCCACGTCATCCCGCGGCGCCTTTCGGCTCACACATCTCCCACTCCCCCTCGATGGCAACAATGAGCCGCAACCACGCATCTCGTTATGCCAGGCTCGAGACTAAACAATACGCGGCCGTAGAACTGCAACATGTGGAAACGGAGTGAGCGATATGGTTTAGTATGTTCCCAACACGTTTTAACGAATTTATTAAAACGAATTAACTTAAAACGAATTGACTCGGTAACATTTTGTGGTCGCAACGGACCCCTTACGACATATGACAGAAAAGTAGGTATTAGCCGTGTCATAAAAGAAAAAAAATAGGACGGAGTTAAAAACCTAGCGTTGTCTTGCTTTGAATGTATTAGTTAGAGCGAGAGGGCGAGTGTTTTGAAGTTAATCCAATAGGATGAAATATTTTTTCTATAATCACACGGGTTTTTTTCCCGTTTATATAAATACTACCAGCGTGAAAAAGTGCGCGGGTGAAGTATACAGTATAGTCCGGGAGAATGCTACATTGTGACCCAAGCTTTACGTAGCCTATGTATTTTTCATTTTGGTATATTTAACCACAATAAAATTAAATTAAATATTTTCAAGGAAAAATATCAACGAGCGCGACGCAATATCGCTAAAGTGTAAAAATATACCCCTCCTCTTGTGCTTTGCCTCAGTCGATGATGGTGAGATGGTTTTAGTATGAAGTTTTCCTTCTACGCTTTACTATTCTAGGTAGACACCCATATCGCTTTCGAATCGACATCGTGGAACACAATAGTGCTCCAAGAACAACGGGTTTAACGATCTATTTGTATTGGGTGTGGATTGATTTGTTTTTTGAAGCCACGAGGCGTCCTCTGTCGTCGGTTGGCAAAGACTTGATAGGGCGGACGTTACAAAAGGCGCCTTTGTCTAATCGGCGTCTTCTTTCAATATACTTGATGTAACTTTAAGATGACTCTTAGGTCAAAGGACTGGAGAGTAATCTTGATAACAATATACATATAGGCAGTGGCAGTGTATACACAGTGGCGTGCACAGAGTTTTTGGACAGGGTAGGCAGAAAATATTAAACCTAAAAATACTACTTGTTGTTGTAAAGTTATGTCTGCCGTAGGAAATTTATCACAGAGTTTTTGGACAGGGTAGGCAGAAAATATTAAACCTAAAAATACTACTTGTTGTTGTAAAGTTATGTCTGCCGTAGGAAATTTATCACAGAGTTTTTGGACAGGGTAGGCAGAAAATATTAAACCTAAAAATACTACTTGTTGTTGTAAAGTTATGTCTGCCGTAGGAAATTTATGAATATTGGTATACTATTATCAATTTACACACTTATACGGTATACAGCAAGAATACTTTCCCTAATTAATAATAATAAAAAAATATACAAGGTTTTGGACGTTACAGATAGACTAACCCTTGAATACGGAGGTTGACTGTACTCGTATCAACAATCAATTCTAGAAAATGCTTTATCAAAACAAAATATCTTAAAACATCTCCTAAACTCTAACCCATCAGGTTTCTACAAATAATAATTTGAATCAGAAAAAAACTTTTGAAAAGTATTTTGTGTTAATACCAGCTCTTGACGTCACACGCTAGAATTTTCATACGAAATATCGATTTAAAAGTTACTAATTTGACTAACCTGTCAATAATGTCATTGTTACAATAGATTGGTTGCAAAAGAGTCAAAATTCGCGTGCCCTTTGCAAATATGATTTTATTGTAAATAATTAGAGGGTCTTTGCATCAACGTAATGAGATAAATCATTCACCGTCCAGTGGCACTTTCACTCACACTAGATGGGTGGAGTGACCACTCGGACGCTACAGTGCCTGGAACATTATTCACACGTATTGACGTGTCTTTCCTGTGGGCTAGGCCGATAAAGTTGTCAGTATGAATACGAAATTAAATTCTACGATGTTTGTATAGTAGGTAACCATTTCATCACCGGCATTTTACGCATGATGGTGTTTACAAACTCCACACTCGGTTGACTCATTAGAAAACAACAGAGACGAGCTCTCGAGCTCGTAGGTAGGTACCTATCTCTCTACTGAGGCAAAAACCCAACCACTAGACAATTCAAGTACAAGGTTCAACTCAAGCTAGAACTCGCCTGTTTGTCTGTTTGTCCGTCCCCTTGACATACGCTGTTTGCTTTCACATTCTTTTAGTTGAAGAGCTGACCTGACCTGGCCTCAAGGGCTGCCTTCAAGATATTTGAAAATAGTTGGTCCGCCACTACTAACAAATGAAATTATTTTTTCTCTTTATTGTTTTTTACTTCACTGAGTAAATAATGCTAGAGATTTGTTTTTATATGCTGCGTGTGTGGTGGTAGTGTATGAAAATGTGGGAGTAAATAAAGGCATTTGCATTGCAAAAGAACATCCCTCGAAACGGGTGTCAACTTGGGAAAACGCGGAGGCGTTTATGCAAAGCCACCCACAAGAGCAACCTATGGCGGAATGTCTCCTTCGTATAGATCAATACTTTGTTTATATCAGCAATTGCAGAAAAATCGAAGCAACAGTAGATTTTTCAAAGTTTCCCATTTTGAAGTTGGAATTTCGGACCTTCTCCAGCCACATCCGAGCGCATGCACGATAGACTTACAGGTACGTCGTGGAGGATATCATCATCATTTAGGTACAGTCGGCCACAGTCTCAGATACCCCTTTTTGTTCGATTGGCGCCCTTATGCCGCGCGCGGTAAGAGCTGCCATGGGGTATCTGAGATTGTGGCCGACCGTACCATGTCTTCGCGTCCAGTTCGTCAGTTCAACTGGCGTTGCATCAGCGCCATATTTACTATATGATATCTTACACCCTCTTTTTTAATCCTAGAGTGAGAAAGTCACTGGTCGAGCTATAAACTTCGATTTGGCCGCTCATGTTTTTTTTCAGGATATCTCGCCTTTCGTAATCAGCTAGGTTACTTCTTATTTCTTCGGCGTGACATTTTAAGGGTCTAATTGGTCTCCTCAAAAATCTTCTTCCATTTCGCCCTGTCTCTTGCCTCCTTTCTCCAAGATGTTTTCTTGCCTATAGGTACGCCATAGATCTTATTCCACCGCTTCCTGATTCTGTTTGTTGCGAAGTCCACTTTGAAATGGTTTTAACGGCTCTGGTGTCATCCATTCTTTCCAAGTGGCCTGCTTGCCTTTGTGAACCAATTCCGCTACCAAATTCAGCTAGCTAATATACCAACAGAAACCGGCCAAATGTCCAACGGACTAACGCGCCAACAACGTACACGTAGAAGTCGAAGCGGCTGCCTGACAGACGTATATTAGGTTACGTAGCCCCGCAGCCGAGTGGGAAGCGCCATGCAAATGCAGACGCCCCCGGCGGCCGCTCGGGTGTAGCACTCCGTGACTGCCGGCTGAGAAATGGGGCTGCGCGCTACTGCGGCATGCTCGATGTGTTTTGTAGGTACGGTTTTAAGTAATTAAATATATTTTTGAAGTAAACTTAGTTTTCACGCCAAACAAAGCTAATTTCTTTAGGACTTATTCGACTTTACTTCTTCTTTTTTTTTTTTTGTTACACTTTATTGCACAAAAACTAAAAATCTTCTTCTTTTGGTGTCATCTCCGATCGGAGGTCGGCTATCATTACGGCTACTTTGGCCCTTGATGTTGCGGCTCGGAAGAGTTGTGTGTGGCTTGTGTTGAACCAGTCTGCGAGATTTTGTAGCCATGATGTTTTTAGGCGGCCAGGTCTTCGGCAATCCTGTATTTTTCCTTGCAGAATCAGTTGAATTCTTAGGGTGAGATGACCACGAGTACAAGCCGGAACGCGCTCCTAGAGTGTTTTTGCGAGAGAAATGTTTGCACATACTCGCAACTATGTGTGGCTGCTTTACATAAAACACCTCCACCGCGGGCGCTGCGTTTGTGGGGTGCTCGGTACTGCTCGCCTCGCGTTGAGTTTTGTTCTTTGAATCGTGATGAGGGGCGAGAATTGCCCGCTCCTCTTTGCCCTATTTGCCTGGTAGATATGTAGATGATGTTGAAATTGTGCATTGTTTTAGAACGCTTTTGCTGCTTGTTCTATGGTCAATGCGATGGCTTGATACTCTTGATAGGTGTTAAAACTTGGTACTGTTTCGAATAGTTTCCATAGAAAGAGAGTTGACGGAGTTGCAAATAAAGTATCCAACTTTAAGGCTGGAAGATAGTAGTGTGGCGGAAAATTCAAAATTTTCACAGTTTTTTACATTTTGTAGCTAAACTGAGCTATTTTTGTTCAGCGATTTTTCGTTCGCGAGAATAAAACCGTATTCTTTTCATTATTGTAAACAACAGAACAACAATAATTCAGCCGATTATGTGTTCTGGTCTACGACAAGTTTTTTGGGCAGTACCACTGCTTCGTACCCTTACGTCTACCCTTAAGACTGGGTAACTAGGTAACAAATTATCTGCCGATTTCTGAATTGAGAAATTCGCTAAGCAAATGGGTAAGTATCGTCCTGTCTCTGCAGATTTCTCACAAAAGAACGTGACAGAGCGATAGTTAAGTATTTGCTTAGCAAAATTCTCAATTCAGAAACCGGGCCTATGTCAACTTTAGGTGTCTAAATTGAACTCAATCGGAGGTAAAGTGGTTCAAACAGCAATCAATCTTGGTAGAACTATAATTCACCCATTGAAAGTAGGTACTTTACCTTAGCAACATGTCACAATCTCACTATCAGATAGAAATCGATAAAAATATACACAGAAAAGGCGCTGAAAGCGATTTCTTCCAGACAACCAATCAGGTAGGTAAGTACCTACACTAGAGTCACCCTTATAGGTCCGAGCGGAAGTATCCCAATCTCAGCATCAATTAGGTTTCGTCATCGGCAAGTGGGGTGGATCGGGCGTGTTTGCCCGCCGAGTGGTCTACGGTCCGCTCGCTAAGAACGAGATGAAACTTAACACCACGTCGCCGGCTACTCCTGGATGTTGTCGATGCTCTCCAAATTAAGTTGCGGTTGTGCTTAGGAGCTATAAAGACAATTCAACAGCAATCGTGATCACTTTGAAACTGTTTGCAATTATTTTTTTAACACATTCACTGCCTTGGACCCGTAACGCGTCATCGCCTCGATGGTATCAGTTAATGCTTCCAATTAGGCATCGTAAGATAGAAGGCTAAAGACATTGTGAAGCCAATTAAACTGACAGGATGGTATAGGTGGTGTGCAAGCTAACTCCATTTTAACATTGCCCCAGGCTTTGCAGCGTGCGAGTGGTCGTTCCATCCATCAAGTGAGTGAAGGTGCCACCGAATGGATTCTGTTTAAATCTTCTCATTACGTAGATTCAATAGCCTAAGTTTTTTAAAGACTTAAGCCCGGTTTCTGAGTTGAGAATTTTACTAAGCACATACTTACGTATCGCTCTGTCACGCTCTTTTGTGAGAAATCTGCAGAGACAGGACGATACTTACCCATTTGCTTAGCAAAATTCTCAACTCAAAAACCAGGCCATAGGCACTTAAGGCTCCGTATAAGGCTAACTAGCGCCACCAATGTTAAAAAAATCATATCTTCCTTTAGAAGAAGTTTCTGAAAAAATCCTTAGATGAGCCTATGCGCCATGCTTTTCTAGATTTTTAAGTGTAGATACCCTCTTCTAAATTTACTTTTAAGCTAAAAAATTTTCGATAACCGCCAAAAGCGGCCGTTTTTTGCGGTTATCGAAAATTTTTTAGCTTAAGACTAGAAATTGAGTTGGGTACCTACACTTAAAAACCTAGAAAAGCATGGCGCATGAGCTCATCTTAGGATTTTTTCAGAAACTTCTTCTGAAGGAAGATATGATTTTTTCAACATTGGTGGCGCTAGTTAGCCTTATACGGAGCCTTAAGGCGCCGTGCATAGTGAATTAGCCCGCGCATCGAATGCCCGAATCGAAAAAGTACACTTAAAGGAGACTAGAATTATGTGAGAGCTATCTAACCCAGCCAGTTTCTGATATAGAAATCTATTTTGTATATTTTTCTTTGCGCGCGGGCTATTACTATTCACGGCGCCTTAAAACGCCGCATCTCCTCCAGTGCCCGTCCCAAAGCATCGTCCGCTGAAGAGGTTTGCCCCGGGGCCATCTCGGCGTATTTATTTACACATGTTTGCCCGATGTGTTTCTAATGAGCACTCAGTTCCAGTCGCGATCAATATCGGTAACTACCAGTCTTTTGGGCGACCGACTACCTAGTACTCCGACCGCGGGTTGACTCGTTGGAATTTATACCAGCTGACAAACTAAAAAAACGTTTACAAAGGCAGATACATAATTATAGCAAAGAACCATTGATAAGAAAAGAAGAAGGCAGAACATTTCTATCATCTTGAAATGAAAAAAATGTTGGTTACCTAAATAGAAGTTGACAGTTGTTACATAAACTTTTCTCAATTTAAACTTTGTTCTACTACACTGATTCATAACTCTACAGTTATAAAAATTAACTCATCTCTCCTTAAATGAAACCAAAAGTTGAATGAACAAATTGGACAAAACCTTTTTTTATTAGTATGAAACTGCATAGACTACCTACGCAGGCCATTCGGTTTGGAATTTCCAAATATTTGTGGTAAAACTTTCCGACGGCAATGAGCTACCGTTATTATTGTGGTAATGTGGGAAGAGTTTATTGTTGTTTTAATAAATCTCTGCTTTGTAGTTTTCCCGAGAGTCTGCCACTGTGGATGGTGAAATATCCAAGAGTAAAGAGTACCTAATGTAATATATTTATAGAGTTCTTAATTCGCCGTTCATCAATAATATGATCAGCCAATTAGGTGGCCTAAAAACTCTGACGCCAGGGGTGGCCACTACCTCATACGATTACCTACCTAGCCAATTTTTATAAACTGGAACTATAAATACACTCCCTATTCTATTTAGCTTTATTTTAGTGACAATAGATGCCATTCCTTGGTCAATAAATGCCATATTAACGCAAGATTGCAGTCACATCGAGTTTACCAGGAACGCCCCAAGAATGCACCTACAATAACATGCCATGGGAAAGCAAATAGGTATTCGACAGGAGAGGCTATTTAAATCGATGTAATTTCTCTGTTGGGATAATATTTAGGGTAAATGCACAAATGTTGGGTAGCATCACAAATTCTGGCTTAATAATAGGTAGTATAGGTACGCTACTATAGTTAACAAAATAATGTTGCAAAGATTAAAATTATAGGTGAATTATGAGGAGTAGGAACTGAATAAACTGACACTGGACAACTGGACATTATAAAATAGTGTCGTAAGTTAACCTATTATAAACCTATAGGTACCTACTTCCACTTATATTATTGTGTGCTTGATTAATTATTAACAATACACCATTTACGGTTCTTATCGTTATCAAGCACCCATTACCTTCGATTTATGAAAACCTTAACAAACACCCCGAAAACATCGGCCAAATTCCTCGAAAACAAAACCTCACACATCACATTCACCTGCGTCATCTCGACACACCGAAAATCGAACGTTTTAAAAATAATCTCCTATCGAGATTCAAGCGAGAGTTTGTCCTCATTGTCCCTTCACTTATGTCAACACTTCACCGAAATCATTCCGAGAATGCCCATTGTACCCCCGTCTAAGTTTCAAAAACTCACGGTGTAGGTAACCGCGCACACAAAAAGTGAAAACCCACCGTGTGGAATATAAAAATAATGTATTTATTTTGTACTAACATGCGTGGGATGCTGTTGACAATATAACCCTGCTAAGACAAACACCATCTTGGATACAGTGGGCAATGTCTCTGTTTCAAAGAAGATTGTACTGAATCAGAAAACGTGAAACCCTTTACAGATGAAAGCTCAACAGCTCCAGCGGTGAAATAACCAAGATAATATTAATGCCAACAATGGGAGGATCTTAGCTTCTACAAAATTTTTTAGATAATTAGGTTTTGCTTGCTCGGGTTTACTTCGCCTTTCCGAAATGATAACACATTTGGCCTCACGTAGAGACCTACGTTGTGCAATACTCGGCAGTACCCGACGGCGCAGCACTTATTCCAACAGACATAGGAGTACTTTATAACAGAAACGTACACTTCCCTATTGACGATGCCCGTCTCTACCACTTGAAACTCACGCGCACTCTTCTCTCGAAAGGATTACAATGGGTGCGATGCGATCGATCGCGGCATAAAAAGCTGATGCTGTTTGGATAAATAACACCGTTGTCATGGCAACCTTGTTGTCGATTCTCTCCATAAAACGGAAGACAAGGTGTAACCGCCCGGGAGTGACACTTTATAATGTAGAGATACAACTATTGGTTCTATCTGTGCTCTACGATACAACGAGATAAATCTCAAACGGTATGATGGACTTTTCAAGTGTCAAAGCCGAGGAAAACCAGTGCGTGTAAAGAAGAGATTACCACAGCATGCTTCTTGCTATCACCAAAATGTTACTTCTTCGTGGTGGTCTAATGTTACTCGATAACACTTGGATATTTCGTTCCTATTTTTCTTGATTGTTATTGTAATAGAACCTGATTTCACTGAAACGCTACAATATCATTGGACAAGTTTATTCTTACGTTTTTTGAGTTGATTGTGGTCTACACGAGTTCCTTTATTTATTTAGTGCCCAAGGCAATATAAACGCCATCCATTATTCAAAACACAATCATCGAAATCCCAATTAGGGCAACAGCAGCCCAAATAAAATAAAATAAGTACCCACCACCCAATTGTTACCGACAATTCACATTTCAGCGAGCACTCGAAAAACATCGCGAAATTAATAACACAATCGTATTCCCTTATTAGAGAAAGTTGTTACCCTACAAAATACAAATGTAGCGACAGTTTTATACGTGTGTAGCGATGCGTAGCGCATTGAGAGTCGGTGGGTTGGCAACATTTAATTGTGGCGGGGGCACGCTCCTAGGACGTAGAGGAAGTAAGCAACAGATGCTGGGGCTCCCAAATTGATTCGTCCCGTGAATACTGAGTGGGCAAATTGCCGTTTTTGTATGCGAGTTTATTGATGGATGAGCGGATGGGAATGGCCCGTGGAGGTGTTGGGGTTGGACGCCGCTTTTTGATGGGCCTTTGTGTTGTAACAAGGGCAATTCTTTAGTTTGATTAACTTGAAGAGTCACGTATGTGGCAAGATCAAACCCTATGCAATTAATTTGCTTAAGAGCGTTTACCTGCTAGTACTGAGAATACGTATAGATAGTTGACAAATCTGTTTCTCTCTCTCGCGTGCGACACTGAGCTAAAGGGACAACCTGACAAAAATCTACAAAATCGAGGTGTCATATTCCCTATTTCCCTCTCTCATAATAATTGGTCCAATATAGAAATATTTTACATCACTGATATCACAATAAACTACCTGATGTTGAACCGTCTTTTTTATTTAATTTTAAATTGTTAAATTAGTTTACCAGACGTCTTTTGTCACCACTTTAACAATAATTAATCGAAAAAAATCTAAACGGTCCGACACGTCCCAGCATATCAAAAATGTATGCTTTAGTGCCATTGTCCAGGGAGGAAATCGGGGCTAAGTTTGTATCATTATATCTATGCAAAAGAGTAGCTAAAATATTGAACAATCTAAATAAAAAGAACAATCCTTAATTTGTTTACCAATCCTCAAATGGCGTCCTTCCATGAAAATGTCGACAAGAACGCGCGCCTCATTTTGAAACAGTCGAAAAATCTATTACAAACCAAACACAACAGGGCAAACCAAACGTCCTCTGTTTGTTTACTTGCACAAACATCCCACATACTTTAGCTGCGCCTGCGCCTGCGCTCGCTATCAACCCTTCAATGGGCCGAGGCGTGAAGTGCGAATCTATGGGCGGTCCACACCTTGACTTGCAGAGCACAGTACGCTCCATGCATACGGGGCGATAGTGTTTAGTCCCACACGAAAAGGAATAAAGAATTTTGGGCGTGTGTGTGCGGGTTATCAGGGTAGCTACGAGTAAATGAAGACGAGGAAATCATGTGTTTGCCGCATAATATTTTGTATTCTCGAGAAAATTGTGTGTCAAAGTAAAAATGTATTGGCTGAAAACAGACAGAAGGTCGCTGTAACAGAGGTGAATACAATCGACTGCATTATAGTGAAGACATGATAGTGTTATATCGACATGATAGTGACATTATAGTGAATCTCGTAAATAATGCGTTAGCGAAAATCCGCTAAAGATTCCATGCATAGGTACTTACGCCCAAAAGGGTAACGCAAGGTAGAGATAATGAAATGAAAAAGTTTATTTGTTAAAAATGTTACAGACGATCGAATGTTCTGGCTCCCAAACTAGAATTCCCACTAGCAACTAAACATAATCGTTTCTGAAGCTACAATGTGTGAACACTGTGAATCGGTTGTACCTCTTGATGTTTCTTGTTCAGTTCAGCTCATTTATTGTTTGTTTTGACGGTATTTGAACGTGCAGTGGCGCCCCATGATTGTTTTCGCACTCAACGACTTTTGGTCGTTAGGAATTGCATAATATTAAGTTCTTTAGCATATTCACGAAAAACAATCCGGTGGAGCGAAGCAGAGCGTTTATACAGGGTGTTACATAAAGGCCCGGTCATACTTGAGGGGTTCGTTAAACGCATCAATACAAGCAATTTTTTCTTTAGGGTCAAATGCAAAATCTCGAAAAAATGGTCAGACATTTTTTTGTAACACGCTGTATTTTCAGTTTCAGGATTTCCTTAAGGTTTCTACATAAGAACCTACCTACCTATGAATCTCAATGTATTCGAGGCTTATCACTTTATGACTGTGAGTCCAAACTCAACCGAATCTATTGTTTTTGTAAAAATCTAAAACTTTCCATGTGCCTAAACTCCCAAAGCGACGCCAGAGTAAATTTTCTCAATACCGAATCGCGACAATAAACACGGAGGGTGACTTCGGCCTCCACCAGCCCTCAGGCTCTACATTCAGATTGCTCATCGATCATCGCACATTAACACCTATTAGGCCCCCCACAGCGACGCCGCACAAAATAGTCGCAGCGTTATTTTCTTTCACTTTTTAATGTTTATTGTTGTCATTTGTTTCGGGGCGCAAACCGGCACAAAAGCGGCGCGCTTCGCCAGTCGCTTTCAAGTGACGTCGGGTAATTTGCGCCATTCAGGCTTTGTTGGGGCTAAAAGTCGGCTCTTGACGCGATTGGGAGCGTTTAGGCGTTTAGGTCTGTGGAGTGGACGGGCAGGAGTGGCGGGTTTTATCTAACATTTAGTTTGGGAAAGTGTTGGCGGAGAACACTTATGTAACTAGTCGTGATTTGGGGCTTTTATGGGGCTCTAATAGAGTACTTTCGGTTTCAAGTTTATTTTTCTAAAGAAACGCTTTTCATTGCTTACATTGTGGTAAGAAATAAATCGAAATCTCAAAATAAGATCCAATTTTAGAATCATTCTGAAGTTAGCAGGAATTTAGTTGCTTTCTTTGCATTCTAGTTGCAGACTTTAGGAGTATAAACATATCAAATCAAAGAAAGAAAGCCAGCGTATGTAATCAAGGGAGGTTTTCTTCCAGTCTCAGATTGTAGGCTAGCCACAGAGCTACAGCCAGCGTAATAATCAATGTTAACACTCGGCATCCTAACACAGGAATCACAAGGCGCCTTCAGTATTTGGCCCACGTTCGTTAGCTGCCTCCCAGACCCCCTCCCAACTCAGCCTCGCCTCAACCACAAAATAAAACGAATAGAGGCTGAACTCTACATTTTGATAATTTGCTTTAGTTAAGTAATAATACAATTTCACTTTTATTGTAGTTGGTGTCACGATACCCGACTACGTTTCGGACTTTATTTAGGAAATAATTGTTATTATTATGGAAAGAATTCGCTGTATTGAAAATACAAAATGATTTATATCGAATGTTTTACGTATTTAAGTACTTCTTTCAGCCCCTCCCCACATACCCACAGAGCTTATTATTTTTCTGTGGTAGCATGACACACACGCACAAACAACTTTTATAATTGTACAGTCGGTAACAAGCTAAGATACGCCTTTTTTTCGATTGGCGCCATTATGCCGCGCGCGGTAAGAGCTGGCATGGGGTATCTGTGCTGTGACTGTGGCCGACCGTACCATACCCAAAAACAGAAAAAAGACAATTTCCATACCTACATAATTATGGTCCAAATATTCTTCAATAAAGTCGGTTTAGTTACACCATTTATAACTTAGGAACGGCTGGACCGATTTTTTCCCGTGTGGGATTTATTTGTAGATTCTTGGACGGGCTACCATCCTCTTAAGTGAACAGACCTTCTGGTTAGCTCCCCTTTCCGCCCCAAGCGAGGGGCTATTAAGGTACATTTACATGCGTTTAGTCGAGCAACTTGCCAAAGGCACACACTCATTCGATTACGCCGGTCGGGCGGACCCCTCTGACGCTGCAGGGTTGATTAGGTGGACGCTGAATGCGTCGGTATGTGGAGGCTATTATTAGGATAGTGTGGGTGTTGGTTTAATTAATGTGAGACACTACTAAGATAAAGATAAAGATAAAATATTCTTTATTGTACACCAATATAAATACAGGCTAGGAAAAAAACTTAACTAAACAAGGTACCTACAATTGGCGGCCTAAGCTACATGTAAAAGGGAAAATTCAATAGTTTAAACGCGTCAATCGTTCCCAAAAATTGATGCTGACCGCAAAAAAGATAGATAGATAACTCTTTATTTCACACTATAAATTATTTACAAGGGAATTTCTTAAAAATAATCAGCAAGCATACAATTGGCGGCCTTATCGCTAAAAGCGATTTCTGCGAGACCCTCCCCCCATCCAATACCACGTGTATTTTTTCGGTATAGTGTCTTAATTTTTTTAGAATATCTTTATAATACATGAAATATGAATGTTGATCATCAAGAAAACTGTATCTAATTTAATTTAATTCCTGGAAAAATAAGCACCGTGATCAAAAGTCCAGTCAGAAATTTTGGTTACTAATTGGCGTAGAAATAATAAAGGAAAGGTGATGAGAAAATAAAATTGAGCGAATTTTCGCTTTTTGCGCGTTTAACGAAAATCATTACACACGGGATATCTCACTACACGCCCCTCCCCCTTGTGATATTTAGTGATTTTTTTTACGAAACCCCTCCCCCCTTTCAAGCCAAAGAGAAGATATGTTTAAGCAATAAGTAATTTTCAGCACAATATAACAAGGATTAAATGGAGAATAAAAGTTAAAGTCGACTCTACGTCCGTTTCGCTCCAGATTATTAGCATCCACTGTTTCCTAAACTTTACAAACACTAGGGCCCGGTTTTTGAGTTGAGAATTTTGCTAAGCAAATGGGTAAGTATCGGCTTGTCTCTGCAGATTTCTCGCAAAAGAGCGTGACAGAGCGATACGTAAGTATGTGCTTAGTAAAATTCTCAACTCAGAAACCGGGCCTAAGGCCTACTTACGTATCGCTCTGTCACGCTCTTTTGTGAGAAATCTGCAGAGACAAGACGGTACTTACCCATTTGCTTAGCAAAATTCTCAACTCAGAAACCGGGCCTAAGACTTAGATGTCTTTTAAGAGGATAGGTTGATTAAACTGAGAGAAGGTATAGGTACTTTTTGTACATGAGTACGTACATACCCATCCTTAGGCAAAATTTAGTACCGACCACCACGGGTCCACGGGGAAATTCACAGTGGTAATCTTGGGGGAAAGATAACGTGTAGGTATCATAGGGATTAAAAATTCTGTTAAGGCGCCGTGCATAGTGAATTAGTCTTAAGGGTGGACGATAGCAAAGTGGCGGGAAATTCAAAATTTTCACAGTTTTTTACATTTTGTGGCTAAACTGAGCTATTTTTAACAAAATGTAAAAAAACTGTGAAAATTTTGAAGTTCCCGCCACGCTGCTATCTTTTAGCATTAAACTGGCTGTATTAGATAGCTCTCGCTCGCCTAATTCTAGTGTTCTAAATGTGTACTTTTTCGATTCATTAGTGTATCTGATATACAGGAAATGATTTTGTGAATTTTTCTTTGCACGCGGGCTATTCACTATGCATGGCGCCTTGACTATAATAAATCCCAGTAACACCACATTATAATACATCTCCTAAATGTTGAGAGCCAGCAAGTCAGTCCTACTCGTATTACGCCACAAACCCTTTGTTAACTAATCCAGGCTTAGCCCCAATAACACTTTCTTACAATACCTGCTAAGACAGGAAGTTGACGCATTGGGCCCTTTCCTTTCTTTCACCCTTCTATCGATAAGCTTGTATGCGTGTTTGTATGTTCACTAATGCCCTTTATGAGCGGTGGTAAAGTAGGTAGAGACTGATAACAGTTTGGGAACAATGGGAAGTGTATGACTGGAAGAAGAGTTGCAATTTTACGCAATAAGCGAATAAATGGAGAGGTGACCAATCGTCTTATTTTGTCTTATAAGGCTGGAGCTTCCAGGCTGGTTGTTTAGACTCCGCTCATCACGAAAAAATTTTTTTTTTTGCCGGCTCCGGTTGAAAGCTCAATTTTTTTACTTTGAAAGTTTGAATGTTTGGGTTGAGCTTTTTTTTGTTGGGAGTTTTTCGCTGTTCATTTGGACTCCGCGATCGATTTTATAACCTAGAGAGTGTATATTTTTGGGTTATAAAAAACTTACAACCGCGACCGGCCAAAAAAATGTATTTTCGTGATCAGCAGAGTCTAAAAAACGGCTTAGAAGCTTCCAGCCTTGTACGACAAAATAAGTCGATTGGTCACCAGCCCTCCAGCTAGAAGGAGGAAACTGTTATCTTTTTCCTGTCTTAAGACTCAATAGTCTAACAAATAATAATAAACGCAAAAATAAAAGGGGTACTGATACGAGAAACGTTACGCGTTCTAGTAGGTTCTTCTTCAAGTAGGTATATTTATTTTGTTCTATTGTATGGTTCCTAATGCATGAAAGTTTCAAAACTGGAGTAGGTATTCAGTAATAATATAAACGTGAATAAAAATATAAAAAGGTGAATAAAAACATGAATATTAAAAACCAGCTATGTGCGAATCGCTCACCAAATATTTTAATGTAAATAAATAATTACTAACGCAAATGAGTGTATTTTGTCGCGGTACGGAACCTACGA
Organism: Zelleria hepariella; assembly: GCA_949319315.1. Lineage (NCBI taxonomy): Eukaryota > Metazoa > Arthropoda > Insecta > Lepidoptera > Yponomeutidae > Zelleria > Zelleria hepariella. The sequence continues at coordinate 11,532,686 of OX439393.1, forward strand.
TGCACCAGTCGATTAGAACCTAATTTTATTATTTATTATAAGTACTTAAGAAGAGCGTGGGAACCTATTTCAAAATTCACAATATCATCGATGAACCTTTCGAAATAAATCTTGATTCTAATCGGCACTCCCTTAATCCTTGCCTTTCACCAAGATGCAAGGTTTCGCATTGCATTTTACAAATTCAATGCGTACTTATATCTGGGATCGTTTCTTCGCATTGCCTGAAAAAAGAAGACTTTTCAATCTCGAAATACCTACTGTGGCACTTAAGTGTTTTCTCCATACAAAAGTCCCCGATTTCCTCCCTGGGGGTCTACCGGCTAAGACGAAGCCGATTAACATTGGCCAAAATCGAAGTTCGATTTATGAAAAATTAACTGGGGTGGCAGTAAAATGAACTGGGTGGCAGTACAATTTTCAAAAATCGGACTTCGATTTTCGCCAATGGTAATCGGTTTCATCTTAGCCGGTACACCCCCAGGATAATCGGCTCGGTGATTTGCATTTATGTAGGCCCAACAGTGTAGGACTTATAGGATACAAAAATAGTATTTCAAAATACTACCTTGGAATTGTGCAAAAAAAAAAGATCGTGAATAATTAAGTACTCATACTAGTACCTAATTTTCAGATGAGCCACTAGAAACAAATCCTATAAAGTTTAATTGCGTCAATATTTTTCTTTTCAATCCGGGGGTCTACCGGCTAAGACGAAGCATTACCATTGGCGAAAATCGAAGTTCGATTTATGAAAAATGAACTGAATAAACTGGGTGACAGCACATTTTTCAAAAATCGAACTTCGATTTTCGCCAATGGTAATCGGCTTCGTCTTTGCCGGTAGACCCCCAGTTTCGGTAGATAACAATGTTATAATAATCCTACAAAAATAGTAATACCTATTCCTTCATATTTATGGTTTTTATCAATTTGGCTCTACACCCAAGATTCCCAAAATAACGACTATGTATAGCTGCCCGAATTCACACGAGAAAGTATTCCACGACTCAATGAAAAAGTAGGCAATTCCAAGTATCTGCTACGGTCAATAGGTGAGAACATTATTCATTCATTTACCTAGAAAATAGTTAAAGAATGGCGATTTGGACTTATGAGCGTGTGAAAGTCTTACCTGTGTTTTTCCTTTCGTAGATTAAATTGGGTACCCTCATGGCTGGTTCTTTTTGGTGTCTTTTCGTGGAATTTCATTAGGTGTGTGTCACTTCACTGTTTAGAACCTTTGTGCACTTGTTTTTGTTTAAGTATTATTTTGTCTTTATTGTGTCTCAAGATAATTAGCTAGCCCTACCGCAAAGTACTTTGCCCCTGACGCACATGGTAGTTCTTACCACAAGCGGATATCTATGTGCGTGAATGTAGAGATGAAGCGTGTAGTTTAGGTCTAAATTAGTTTGGGGATCTCCACCTACTTTTAGATCTTAAGAACGCCCTGAAGCAGCGTTTTCCCATAGAAACGTAGTTCCGGTTTAATTTCTAAACTACAGGCTGGATTTTTCTGAAACTTGGTTTATATCAGTAGATGACCAATACGGAGGTTTGCAAATAGTTTTTATACTAAAAAAATAGCCTGAAAGAAATTAGAGCGATGCGTTTTTCGCGCTGAAAAAGGTGTTACTTTCAGCTGTTATTTACTTACATTATTACACTTTCTATTGGAGTCAAACTACCTTGGGAACATCAATAATGTATTGTACTTGTGAAAAAAAAAGATTTTTGAAATAGCTAATAAAATGTAGAAATGGCAGCGGAACTACGAAAAATTTTGGGAAAATAGATCTATTACGTTATAACTACTACTAAATACTCGCGAAAGGATACGAACACACGTAGACTCATACAGCCGCATTGCCTCTCACTTTTCCCGCGCCCCGTCTCGTTCTGGGTGAAACAGCTATAGAAAACAGTGTTTCACGCGCTTGCCCATCGCCGAGTTCCCACGGTCCTGAAGGGGTCTCTTAACTCGATGACTCTACATAGCACGTTTTAAATAAACAAACTCCGTTCAGGGGCTTATGACTGTAACGCCATGGCGTGTTGATTGGTTCCCACTAGAAGGATAAACCGGGTTTTCCTCGTTTTTCTCCAACAACCAGCGAACGAATTAGACATTCTGGACAGACAGCATTAATAAATCGTAATTGAAGCCTACAACTGGGAGCCTATCGAGGCACCATTGCGTTACAGACTCATGCCTCAGGTTTTATATGTTCGACAGAACTCAGCTAACTATAAAGTCATACAAGTTTTCAAAGACTTGTAGATATAATGGAACCAGTTAAGAGATCGGCGACCGGCTAAGAATAAAAAAAGACACGTAATCAGTGATCGCACAATGTCAACAAATTACAAGTCGTTTGTTTTGTTAATTGTTTGATTACTTACTTATGAAGAGGTAGTTACGTTAATTACTGAATTAGGTTAATGAAAATGTGAAAAAGTGATAAATAATATTGGTACGATCTCCGTACCGTACCAATATTATTTAGAATATATTATTATTTACCAATATTATTTGTACGGAGTTCTAAGCGGATAAAAAAAAGTTTAAATGTATGTTGATAACTTCTATTTATTTATCGACTTTATAGATGTCTTAATTTTCATTATTGTTTCAATAGTAAATAGACAACAGTATGTTTAAGTACATAACATGTCACATGTTAACGACATTACGCTGACATCCACCACTTACATTATTTACAAGGTTCGCCTACTTTATACACTCTTGGTCGTTTTCAGACTTCAATATTAGTCACCTAAGAATCACTGTACTAATACACCAGCCTATTTAGTACAATATCTCGATACATTGTTAATTTTATGATATTTACAATAATTTACAAGACCTAATTAAACAATACTAATAACATATTGAGTATCTACCTAGTTACTGAGATAGAACACAAAACTATCACAACGCACGAAGACGGTTAAGAGTCTTTAAAACAAAACATTTTGTACTACAGAAATAGCCTACAGGAAACAAAGGATTGAAGTATGGTCACCACAGTACTACGATAGAAGGAGTATTCAATTCAATTCACTGGTTATCGACACGTCATCACTTAAGTATCCGGCGGTCGCTGTTGGTCGACTGGACTGGCCGACGGCGGCGGGGCGGGGGGGGCTGCATGTCTCCGTAGCTGCTGGAGGAGCGCCGGGTCCAGCGCGGGCCACCAGCTACCGAGCAGCGGGTACTGCGCCGCCGGCACCAGCGGCCGCCGGTGCTCCTCCTCTTGCTCGCAGCCCTCCGCCGTGCGCTCCTCCTGGTCACTGGCCACAACATCGATGTCTTCCTCCGGCTCTTCTTCGCAACTGCTGTCTCGCCTCGCTCGCTTGTCGGGCGCCTCGTCGGGCGCCAGCAGCGACGCCACGTCGAACTGCCGCTTGCGCGTCACCCCTCCGCCGGCGGACAGCCGCCCGGCTCCCCAGAACGGGAGCGGCAACGTCGTCGGCGGCGGAGACTGCGGCGGCGGCGAAGGCGAATCTTCCCCGTCATCATCCACGGCCAATCCCATGTGTTTGCGCACTTTCCTTTGCGCCTTGCGGCGCCGGAAGTCTCCTTTCCGAAAGTCGTCGACGTTCGCCGGGTGGATCGCCCAATAGTGTCCTTTCCCGTTCGCCGATCTGCCTGCCTTCACAAAACAGTCGTTCAGCGAAAGGTTGTGCCTGATAGAGTTTCGCCAGCCAGGCCCTCGAGAGCGGAAGTAGGGGTAGTTGTCCAGGATGTGCTGGTAGATGTCCGATAACACTAGCTTACAGTCAGGTGAACTTAGGATGGCCATCGCTATTAGTCCGATGTAGCTGTGTTGTGGCTTCGGTTCTTCGGGTTGCAGCGCCCGTTGCTGCAGCAGTGACATGGACAGAGCGAGACGTGGTCCGTAAGGCGAGTAGCATGGTGCGACGCTGGGCTGGTAGAGTCTCAGGCGTTCGGCGACAGCGTAGTTGTAGAGTTGCAGTCGGTAGTGGTCGATGACGGTGGCGGCCGCAGGCTGATCCTTCAAGGGCCAGGGCCCTCCCTCAGCTCCGGAGCACATGGTAAGTGTTAGAGAGTGGAGTAGTCGCGGCGGCGGTCGGCGCGCGAATGCGGGCGGGCTGGGGGCTGCGCGCTGGGAGCCCGAGCCAGCCAATCGCAGCGCGACTCACCGCACTGTTGTTGGTATACGTGTTTTTGTTTAGCGGAGCCCCCACTTTGGCTTCGCGACTCGCGCCCTGCCTTGAGGCTGTGGGGTACGGTTAGGAGAAGCATTGAATTGAAATTATTTTGGGCCGCGTTGTTTAGAATTTGTTTTTCGCCGCTTGGATTTGGTCATCCACTCTTACATCAGCTCTACCAAGCCAATTAGGTGCCTAGGCATTTACAAGTTTTTGCGATAGAGCAAAAAGTACATAAACACGTTTGTTGTTTGGGGAGTTGGGGCCCCCTTATTTTTTATTTGTATTTTATTTTATTTTATATTTTATCTACAATAAAAAATATTCAGTGAAATTTTCAACTGGCTACCTATCACGGTTCCAAAGATAGATACAGCCCTGCAGAGGCAGAGTAATAGGGTCCCGTTTGGCACCTTTTGGGTACGGAATATCAATTCAACTGCATTATCTTTTTTTAGAATCAAAATATTATTGTAACAAAAATGATACCTAAATGAAGGTGGCCAATGGCAATATACGCTATTGTCTATACATATAATATGCAAATGCAGTACTCATGCATACCTACTAATTTCTTAGTAGTCGTCTTCCATAAAATCGAAATGTGAACCTCTAAATAAATTTTATTAAGTAAGTAGGTACTTACCTAAAATGGGGTGGCAAAATAATATGTGTTTGCTGACGCTACGTAGTAAAACCGTTACAAATGACAACTTGGCAGAGTGCTTCCCTGTTATTTTAGAGATATCACAACACACAACAACACATTACTTCTCGACTACGAGCGGGAAAGGGATGTCGACATAAAAATACACCAACTATTCGTGAGAAAGAGTGAGACCGCGTATGGTGCAACAGTTTCACATACTTCACGTAGCTATGAACCCTCTCCATAAACTTACTCCAAAATATGCCATATTGCTATAGTAATAAGATTCAAATCCATGTCCAGACCAAGTGACTTACAACATTTTCTAAATGAACCGAAATCTCGCTCAGGTAATGTAGAACAGAAACAACAATAGCTTTACACGAAGGAGCGAAAGAGACACCTAGGCCGTCGTCAAAACGGAGCTTTTCCAACGATACGGAATCGCCCGCCCATTTAAATACGCCATCTTGTTTACGGTATACGTCCCGAAAGCAGTGTTTCGGCGAGTAAACGAAATTACAGGAAATATTTACGACTCTACCGAGACGTAGAGTTGCTACGGAAGTGCTACGAGAAATTGTAGCAGTGTCAAACAAGGAAAAAAATACACGAAATTCTAAATCGGTGAATATTTTATTTGTACTGATACTTACTTACGTTGTATGTATGCTTGTTGGTACTATACTACACTCACGCGCGCACCCCACATGGGGTTAGTTGAAGCACCAACACTAACGGGCATTTTTTTTAAGAACCCTAAATCCTATTTAAGAATATCTGCTACCTACCTTTTTAAAATTTTGCACTGTTGAAGCTTTAGGGAGTTTTCATAGCGGGGATAGCCAGCCATCGCAATATAAGCTTTCTCGAAGACAGTAATTATCCTGCGAATATTTTGTTCTTGGCTTTTTTGGTTTTGTGCCTAAACGAGAGATTTCGAAATACTTTTACGAGGATTGGTAACTACATTTTTCTCTTATCAATGAGTTTCATATTATGCATCCTTCGAACAAGATTTAGTTTGATGGTTGCCACGTAACAACGATTTCACTGAATAATGAAAGAAGATAGATCAGTGACATGCTTATCTGTCACAACCACAGGTGTCGTTCTGATTTTTCAGTGACGACAAAAAATACCCACATGCTACCTAAATGGGTGCTAAAAAACCTACAAACATTTTATATTCACACTAACTAGACATAAACATATCTACGCACAGTTTCACTCCGAATGTTTGTAGTGCGGCCGCCGATGCCCACACAAATTGTTTTCCATTCGACCAACAGTATTTAATTGTTTAAAACTTTCCGAGCGTGCCGCCCTGGTGAGGAATTTAAATAAACCCCGGCTGGCCTGTGTTCAATGGTTTCCGATACCTACGACATGGTATAGCATACGCTACAGGGTGCAATCAAATCGATTGCGAAACCATTTGACAATACCTACAAACAACTTTTCTGTACGGCCAAAAATTATGTTCCATAGATTTGGTGATGTATTTGCCTCCTTATGCAAGGAACCGCTGATTTTTTTTATTATCTACTTATAAGGATGCAACAAAGCATTAAAGTTATCCACCAAATGGACGATGAGCTGAGAAATGTGTAGTCATCAGATAACTATCTGAAACCCCGCTCAGCTCCGATACCTATTGTGTCAAATGTATGAATAATGTATGAATATTAATTTTGTCTCGTCTTGTCTCTACTTTTCTCTACTTTGATCTATTTCGGATCTACTCTATACCTACTATATTGGTAAGTAACTGATGATGATGATGATGATAAAGTGAGCGAATGTCTCCGTTTCAGCTTGAGCAGAAAAGTGTGTCCGGCGGATATCTGGATAGTACGTAGGTACTTATGTTTTCTTCTACAGTTCGCATTTCTCATCCGATTCTTGTGACATTTTGTGAGCAGATTCGATAATTAAATGGTTTTATTTGGTCATTCAGTAATTTCGAACTTTGTGGTCTACTATCCGATTTCGCCAATACGCTCATATTTAGAAATAATCGTAGTTAATTAATAGGGATTTTTCCAAGTGTCAAATTTGACAGCGATTCGCGAATTATCGCGCAACTAAATCTGTGGTTTGTATGGAAACCACAGATTAATAGACTGATTATGACAGTTATTCGGGCTATTTTTGATGCCTGGAAAAAACCCCATTCTATTACAAAATTAAATTGAACTGTGTTCTAAATTTGTTCGTTTTGTATGGAAAAATGTTTTTGGAAAAAAGCTCGGGAGTACTCGGGACTGCTAGGGAAAAGAGATTGCTCTACTGATATAGCGCCGATTATGGAGATTAACATGATATACTTTAGTATACCAGAAAACTACGACATCGTAAATTTTCAATAAGGCGGCCGAGATAAAACTGTTAAACTGTTTTAACTTTTTTACCAGACTAAACAGTAATAAACAAAAACTAAAAAAGTCTGAGAAAACTAGTTTAAATACTGGCCAGAAAATAAAGAGATGCTTTTTTTTTTCAAATCAATCCCCGAAAAGAAACCTCCATTCTAATTGAGTCAAAGATTTTTCTAATGGCACTTTTTCCAATAGCTAAATTATGGCGATTGACTTATTTTTTAACGTTGGGCTCTCATTGTTGTTTTAATTACGGAGGGCTACGGGACTTAGAACTCAGACAATGGTGTAGGCGGGGCGCCCCGCCCACCGCTCGAAACGTCTTTGTGCTCGTCTGTACTCCAGCCAGGTATTTGTGCTATGCTAAAAGATTTATATTTGTGACTGCGATTGTACACCCGTTTATATTATGTTTGCATTGTTTATGTAGCTGAATCTCAAACCTTTGTACCGGAGCCAAATGGATTCCGATTTCATTTTATTGGTGTACTGTAAATACGCCCGTAATCATGTTAAATACGACTGGCCTTTATTTGGCTTTGCTTTTATTTATTAACTCAACTTGTAGGTATCCACCTAATTGTTTAAATTAACTTACGAAGAGTACTTTTATCCCAACTAAAATCACTTAGGGCCATCCCAAAAGTCCAACGAAACACTTAAAAAAGATTCCCAACTCGTACTCAGCTAAATTCGTCTATTTCGCAGTCGAAAATAAAACTTTCTGGTGCGCAAAGTTAATTCCAGTGCCGCCTCGGAATATTAAATTAGAGGAAAGGAGAGTTTGTGTAGAAAACTGTTCGGAAAATATTTTCCCTTCACAAAAGAGGTATTAATGGGGAGGCAGGGAGGGTGCCAGATAATTTTATGCAAATCTATCTGCCGCGGGCGAGCCTGAAATTCAGACCGCTTCGGCAGAATTTGTTTATGCGACGGCGAGAGGAAACAATGGGGCTTAGTAATTTTGTGTTGAGTTAAAATTTTGATAATATAACAACAGTAGGTAGATGTAGCTAATACTTATATTGTATGTTTTCTTATGCGAGTGACTCGTACAGTTTGTACGACTCCTCGATGAAATACATATTTCGAAATCGAAATCTCGAAAATAATTAGCCAATCGACATAACATAAAAATAAGAGTAAAACTTTTTTGGTGGAGTAGGTTAGTTTTGAAAAACATATTTCAGTGTTGACCGCCTATACGAAGTAAAAGTAGAACTACCTCCTAAAGTTCCAAAAGATATTTTTGTAACAGGGTGTAATTTTTTTTGTGTTTACTCGAATAAAACTGCTTACAGTTTTATTCTATCACATTTTCTTGTACATCTACTTGCCAACGCTTCAGTTCTTTCCATCGATGGCAGAAATCGTTGTGATAAGAATGCTTTAAAAAATCGAACTCGAGCTCTCTATCTTTCTATCTAATCCCAGACCTACTCTACCAAACCCCATTCTTACGGCCGAAACCAAAGTCTACACACGGTTGGGGGCAGAAGCCATAGTTATTCGCATCACAAAGCGAGGACGGGCAGTAATACGCTTATTTGAAGATAATCCCGATTCCCGGCGCACAGCAGCCTCGCGGGTCGTAGAAACTGATATATTAGAGATCTTTGGGCTTTTTTTTCGACCGGCAGACTGATTGGTGAGCTGACGGAGTATTCCGTTTTCAGTATCTATCCAAAAGTATGAATCTAGGTGTAGGCCTAGATAACTCCCTATATTATCTCAGAAGCTGTGTGAAAAGCAGGAATGTAAAACCGCTCTACATTTACCACACCAGTATCCACATGAAAATGAAAACAAATAAATACAGTAAAAAACAAAAGATGCTCAGGAAAAATTTAAACAGTAAACAAAAGCTTTATAATATTGATTGTTGACAGTAATTTTACCTTTGACGTTTAAAGTTTTTCCCCTATTTGGTATTTTTGCCATGATAATAATAACTACCGACCGACACACCGAATTCCCTGATTTTTCACCGATTTAATACCATAACTATAAGTTTATTTTAGCGACCTAGTACACTGTATGTTGATTTGTATGATATTTTTGGTCCAGTGAAAGTACACAAACATGTTGGTACTTTTTAAGATCCTAAGCAAAAAAATTTTTGGACCACTATGAATGGGCGTGTATGTAGTCGATTAAAGTTCCAAATTCGATAACCAAAGAATCTATCCAAAAGATTAGCAAATTAACAAATTATTAGAATAGATATTTTTAATGTGAACTCTCTCCAAAAAGACCAAGTAAACCCGCCGTAGGAAACATCGCTCCAAATAAGGCTATACTGTATCTACCTACGAACAAATAGCTTGTTGTTTCCGAGATGGTTTTCTGTTTTCAAAGCGAAGCGGGGTAGATGGGGGGGCTAATTACAGCCGGGCCCTCTCGTGGTGGGGGGGTTGTCTGTGTCGGCTATACCTACCTATCTATCGCGCTGTGTAATATGATGTGTTGGTTCTCTAATATTGACTCTGTTGTTTCTGATAATGATACAGCATTATTTGGCGGCAAATATGGAGTGCGTGATTGTTGTACTAAGTTAAATATCAAAAGTACTTTTTGTCTTTTTCCAACACAGATAGAATCAAATTCGTAATAGTAGTTTATACAACTGTCATATAAGAGAGATTCTTAGAATACGAGTAAGCGTGGGAGTAAGTAATAGTATCACACCAGTATTCTAATATCGTTTTATATGCAGTTGCATACACTACTTTATCTTCACTTATTTATAAATGAAAGTAATGTAAACAAGAAAGGCAATGATTTATTATTTTAATCTTCACGGAACCAAACAGAAAAATTTGTAAACTGCCCCTCTACCCTTGACGCTATTGCGATCCAATTGAAAAAGTTTTAAAATAAATTTCTCTTTGAATTCGCATAGTAAGGCTTTGATTTTAAATATTTTGTAATGTTTATTCAAAGGTAAGGCGGTTTTATTCAATAAAAACACAAAATGCGTCTTTATTTGTAAAATATTAAATTTTGTAAATTGCGCCATATTGCGGCCGCATTGGAAACATGCGTCAAGGGTAGAGGGGCTGATAATGGCGGCAAAACAAATCCAAACTGCGCAGGTCCGCTTTATTTTTTTTTATTTGTTCCATTTGGGATAGGCAAAGGAGTCATACCTACATACAGCCATAGTTTACTGCAAGGAGAATAAAAATTTAAGCGGGAGTGTATCAGCAAGAATTTGTATGGTAAAAACAAAAACAATATTATATATTTTTAAAGAAGAATGGTTTTTATTTTTCATAAAAATATATTCCTAAACAATAAATGGACCATCTCGTTCGAGTGTTCGGTTTCAGAGCGTGCATGTCCCCTTCCACGGAGTGAGGTAGCTGTCAGGGGTGCACGTGACAGTGTCGCCGCAGCACTGCCCGCGTTTCAGCGGGTTGCACTGAAAGTTACAAAAAAAATGCTGTTAAGGCTGGAAGATAGCAGCGTGGCGGGAAATTCAAAATTTTCACAGTTTTTTACATTTTGTAGCTAAACTGAGCTATTTTTGTTCAGCAATTTTTCGTTCGCGGCAATAACATAGTATTCTTTTTAATACAGTTGCTCAAAAAGTGGCGTATTGCAGGGACGTATAGCGTTCGGGATGTGGGCTATTACACACGCGTGCTTTTTTTTTACCTTTCCCGCACTCGTGCGTTCTCTTTCCCAACTGTCAAAATAATGTCTATTAAAAAGTAAAACCAACCATGAAGTTTTTACTAAAAAGGTTTTTATGATTCATGCAAATATATTTGTGCAAGTATATTTCTAAAAAGAAGCTACTAATTTGTTTCAATATCAGACTAATGATTTGATTGAATGAGTTTGGTTAGGTTCATTTCATTTCATCTCATTAAATTTCATTTTCATTTCATATCAATAAAAAACTTCTACTGAAGACTTGGCTGTATGGGCATAGTTGCCTTTGCCTACCAGAATGGGTGAAGAAAAAAAAAACTCTGCTTATATTCTACGGTTGGCGCCATTTTGATTTTTCAGAAATTTTCTTCGCGAGTTTAGTTGTTTTTTGCACAAAATGAGTAATTTCGACCCTAGTTTTTTTAAATTAACACCACCGGAACTCAGTATAATTGCACAAAATGCTTCGGAGAACATTTTACCGGAAAAGTCAAAAATGTCAAGTTAGTTGAGTTTATTGTGTTTTTGTTATTTTATTAAATTGCTTAATTTTTTCGCAACTGTATTAAAAATAGTCGTTCAGTACTCGTGCGGAACCGTCATTGCAACTTGTTCCGACTGTCAACCCTCGCCTTCGGCTGCGCCTCGGCTCGGGTAGCCATTTGTCGGAACTCGTTGCAATGACAGCCTTTCCACACTTGTAATGAAATATACTATTTCATTGTTGTAAACAACAGAACAACAATAATTCAGCCGATTATGTGTTCTGGTCCACGACAAGTTCTTTTGGGCAGTGCCACTGCTTTGTAGACCAGAACACATAATCGACGGAATTATTGTTGTTCTGTTGTTTACAATAATGAAGAGAATAGTGTTTTATTGCCGCAAACAAAAAATCGCTGAACAAAAATAGCTCAGTTTAGCTACAAAAATTATAATCGTTTACAATATTACAAGTCCCACATTTTACTTGCTATAGATTATGGAAAATATTATACCTAATAACTTAAAAAAAACATGTTATGGTGTTTTTTAATGTAATAAAAGCAATGTCTAAACTACGATATAGAAAACCTAGCGCTTTACAGGGTCTGATTCCAATACCCTTTGATATTTATTGAAACAAGAAACGGTTATTGTATTTTCAGTGGTGTTTGAGCAAAACAGAGCAAAACAAGTCGGGTCATAAATAACTGTCAATGTCAACATTAGCAGAAAAATCACGTCAGTAAAAGAGGTTAAAGTTCAAGCCGCGGCATCATAACATTACCTATTTACTACCTAAGTACAGGTAGCGTCACGAGTTATGAGCGCTGACCTTGAATGCGCAAAAGTCATTTTGTATCGCAGACAGATGGCGATTGTACGCGTAGACAACCCCCACCACTTTCGTCGAGCGCTCATAACTCGTGACGCTACCTATACTTATCGCATAAGTCAACTGAGTAAAACGAAATACTGAAAAAAACTACAAACCTCTAAGCCAGGGAGCGTGCATGCTTCACTGAAGACAGCGAAAACCACAGCTACGACCAATACCACCAATAAGATACTCTTGAACATTTTGAAGCAATTGTTGAATCTGTGAATGTGAAATAGGTTTTTATAATTAACAAAAAAAACAAACAAACCCGTTAATAAAATAAACAAACAAACAAAACATTACATAACACCTAAAAATAATTCATAAAGACAGTATAGTACAGTAAAACGGCGTGAATAGAAAACCGAGTACCTATGAATAGAAACAGACTAAACAGACACTTTGTCTGTTTAGTACCTACACTATTAGTCCACTGTTATTAGGTCTCCAGTAATTTTAAGTTCTCTTGTTTCTATTCATACTCCAGTTTCTAATAACCCCGTTTTACGAAACTTAGATTCAAATACATGGGAAACAAAAAAAATACCTATACGTCAGCTCCTATACCTATAGATTTGGTGCAGCGGGTATCATATTTTAGTAGATGAATAGGTAAACCATTTTATTAATGTTATTATAGACACGCACACATGATGCAAACATTATGTACAACTTAAACATGCATGGCCAGTTGACCACCGATTTTATCTACGACATGCCAGAAATACACATTGAACATAAAACAATAGATAGGTACCTAGTAACTAGGTATACAAATATCTCGAGCAGCTGATATTTAGGTATTTGGATATATTTTGGTCCCATTAGATACCCCCGTTAGTAAAACATTAGGTTTTGTGAATTATTGAACAAAATAATAAAATTAATAACTCACTATAAATACACGACCAACGTTCCGCTGCTACTGTAGTACACTGTTGCTGATGAGCATCCAATGAGATGTCTGATGAGCGAATCCATATGACCCAGAGTCACGAGATAAAAAATTGTATCTGCTACAATTTATTGGTTTGTTTTGTGAACTCTGAGCTCATTAAAAGTGAATTAGGTATCTAAGTACTATGTAAATATGTAATATTCTATTGTAAATAAAATAAGCATCCATCAATGAAGGTTGAAAACAAATGGCTCTTTTTGGGCTCCACCAAGGCTTTTTACACTAGTAGGGAAAGGACATCAGCGGGTCTATTCTCTAACTGAAAAATCCACTAAGGCGTCATTACTGTAAATTTTATATCGGTTTGTTTGCGGAAAAATTGCTCTTTGGAATATGTAGGTATATTTTTTTTTTACATACTAAATGGGAATATTTACGGTGCTCATTTTAGAGAATACTGGGGCAGTGTAACTTACACGGTACCTAAATATCCCCCAGCAAGAGAAAAGTTTCAAAGACTAAACTTTAAACAAGCGTAGAACAAGTTAGATACGTCTCACAACTAGCGCCGCCAATGAAAAAAAAAACATATCTTCTTTTTGGATGCGTTTTTACCCGACTACGCGAAGCAAAAAGGAGGGTTATGATTTTAGCAGCGTATGTATGTATGTATGTATGTATGTATGTATGTATGTATGTATGTATGTATGTATGTTTGTGTGTTCATCTGTTCCCTCGCAGAGCCTAAACTACTCGGCCGATTTCAACAAATGAGGTGTCGTTGGATTCGTCTTAATCACCCAGGTAACATAGGATTGTTTAATTTTGAAAAAAATCAAGATGGCGGCTGTGCTGCGCCCTAAAGTGGTGGACCTAAAAATAAAAATTATAGGATACCATCGTCATGGGTATCAAATGAAAGGGCTTTAAAAGACCTTTTCAAAAATGTATAACACATGTAGCGTCAACATAACAAATAGAACAAAAAATTCAAAAATGTGTTTTTTTTGCCCTTCTTGGTTCTATTCTTGGTGATCGTCCAAAATGACTTACTAAAAAACTCAAAAAAAAAATAGAAGTTAAAAACTAAAACCCGACTACTAAAAGGCTTAAAACAAGACCTGCTTATCCTTAAAATAGACTCATAGATAAATTAATCGTAGTCGGAGGACACCACATTCGCATTTGATAAACCGATGGCCTCCGACTACGATTAATTTATCTATGAGTCTATTTTAAGGATAAGCAGGTCTTGTTTTAAGCCTTTTAGTAGTCGGGTTTTAGTTTTTAATTAGCAATCGATTCACGCCAAAAGTGGCCACTTTTAGCGTGAATCGATTGCATTCGTAGGTTCTAGGATCGAATCCAAACCTTAGGTCCTAAAAAAAGTTAAGCCTCGCATTGAGAAACCGCAGGAGCGTTTTTTGCTAAAAACGCATCCAAAAAGAAGATATGATTTTTTTCTCATTGGCGGCGCTAGTTGTGAGACCTATGGCGTCTTAAGTGCTTTCTTGTCTCTTTCTTCATTTTCCTTTTTGATTCCACGAGCTTCCAGATTGGACAGCTGTTTGGAAATTCAGCTAGATATTTAGATATTCATGACCAAGATTTTCAGAAAAAAATCTATCTCATCCACACCCTTGATATAATAATATTCTACAATCATCTTTAATATTTTGAAGTTGGTGCCTTCCCGGGATAGTTTTTTGCGCAAGTCCTGAGGCAATTGTGTAAGGCAACACCTCAAGTGCCTCGACCTATTCAAGTAGGGTAATTCTATACAAATTGGCACCTCCATTCACCATGGTTGACACTTTAATATAACCACGATTAATATTAACAAACGAAATTAGAGCCCAATAATATTATTGAAAGGACTTTTTTTGGACCAACAATGGATGCAGGCTAGGTCCCCTTATGCTTCCGATTACCTACCACCTACATGTATAATCGTAAACACAATAAATATTTTTAAGGGTGTTGCGTTGTCTCCGCGATTTGAATGCGAGATAGTAGGTATGCGACTTCTTAAAATTTTGATTTATTTTGCTGATAACATGTTGTTGTCATAATTTTGTACTCATCATATTCCTTTGGGTAACTTTAGTGCTACTTGATACTCTTTCTTATGAAAAGTGCCTTAAACATTTGCCTTGTCGCACTTACAATAGTATTTCATAACAAACGTATTTCTTAGAATTCGAGTATGTCTCATAAACAAACGTAATTTTTTATTTGATATCGGTAGTTAGTTACGTAAGTACAGTAGTTACACTCAATATTTTTCCTGTAGTGTGTTTTTTGTTTATTTAGTGTTTATTAAAAACTAGGTCTTTTAGGGGTCACTAAAAAACCTACTCACTCGTTATTGGCCGCCACGGTCGACACTAGTCATCATAGGTAATCAAATTACCCACGGTCCATCGCACTCGTTCACTAAAACACAATAGGTGCTCGTGTTAACTAAGCGTTAAGGCTTAGCGGTGGTTAAGTGGATTAGAGAGCATGTGGCGACGGGCCCCGGCGGGTACTATTGTGTGCTTGTGGTGGATTACATGTGTCACGTTTTTTGGGCCGAGATTTGAGCAAATAAGTTAAATGTAGAGTCGAAACACTTAAATAACTGCTTACCGGAAGTATACGTCTATAGATCTGAAAATTTAGAGTTAGAAAAGAGGGTTATTGGAACAGTTGGTGGTTATCCTGTTTTTACGTGTTGGTTTTATCTGATTTCATCAACATATTGTATGGTTCGTTGAATTCTGCTGTAGAATCATGTAGTACCTACCATAATCTAGAGTTAATGGAGGACGCTACACAATAACTAACGGTCGGTCGGCCACAGACTAGGATACCCCATGGTAGCTCTTACCGCGTGCGGCATAAGGGCGCTAATTGAATAAAAAGGGTTATCCTAGCGCGTGGCTGACTGTACGTACCTACAATACTGAACGCAGTGAAAAAATCTAAAAAACTTTGACATGCCTTCGAACCAAAACTATGTAGGTAGGGTAGGTATACTAACAATGGCACTACCAAGCTATCAAAAACCCATATAGAGAGACCACTCATCCACTTGAATCCGGTCCCATCTTTCCCTCGAAACGAGGAAGCACTCCACTGGTCAATGGAGTACTCACGAATGAAAACATAAAGCATTCTACCCGCGAACAAAGCCCACTGAGCCTATTGTTGGTTGTCACCCGATTTTATTTTGCCAATACGTAAATAGTGCATAAATATTTGAACAGCTTAACCCTTGGGAGAGACGCTAATGCGACTTTTTGCAGCATTTTAAAGAAAGCAACAAATATGAATTTGGACGCGGTTTTGCCGGACTTCCGTTTGGAATTAGGCTACTGTTTTTAAAGCTAGATTTATAATAAATATCCGTTCATTATGAGATTTTGGTTCACGACGATGATGAAAAAGCGCCATGAGAAAATAAGTTTCGGAGAAAAAAGTTAACAGAAAATAGGTAGGTATTGTTAATGCAAGTAAAATTTTAAAATTAAAGTCACCCACAACACGGGTCATGGATAATATGTTTGTCCTCTTCAATAGACTAAAGCTAAATAAACTGACATGATAGACTGACCGTGTTTTATTGTCCGGGATCATGCAACGCTTGTTAAGTTTTTGGCGTGTAGAGCTATTTGTCGCGTCCAAACGCACAAAGAATACAAGCTAAAATAAACTTTGAAGGAGACTGAAACCTCAACCTAAAGCGAAGTCAAAGCGAGCAGCTGCACAACCTCGTGCATAGCCCAGACGTCCACCATTCCCACAACGGGAATCTACGGAACTGAACTATTTAACTTACCAATATTCCACGAAGAGCGACCAAAGGCCACGTGAAGACCCAACTGGACACCTCGCACCACCCAACGCACGCTTAATTCAATTACGAAACAATTGTCGGGCCAAGTTTTTGCTTTCGAAGATTTCACGCGACCAACAATGGGCTTATTTTGCCAACAATAACTGTATTCTTGTCGCCACGACAATGGCGCCAGTGTGCTGACCAGTCATTGCCTGTCAACTACGGACGTTGCTTTTTAGGGTTCCGAGATAGCGGTGAAAGAAACATTGGAATGAGCCGTTTTCAGCACAATCTCACAAAGAATTTCATAGATGGCGCCTAAAGGCGTTTTCATGGAAGAACCAGAATACGCCTGTCAAAATTAATTTATGCTAAGCAATTTGACATCCGTATTCCGGTTCTTCTATGGCCACACCTGTAGGCGCCATCGAATTTGGGCATTGTGAATTTGCGCTGGAAACGGCTCGTTTTCAGACTTCTTCACGCTCTATTATCGAGGTCCTTGGTATTTCAAGGAGTAAAGGAGGGGGGACAAAAAACCATTTGATGTGTACCTCCTGCTTTTAAGCTAGCTCGATAAATGACTGAAGTCATGTTAGTAGTATATTCTACCCTCAAATGTTTATATTAGTTGCCAAGCAACATAGCCGAAAAAAGAAAGAACTCTACAATTATTAAAAGCTGAGCTACGGAACCTGAGAACTGAGACACGCTCTTGGCCGCTCTTCGCCACTCCAAAACTAACTGTTCTGGAGTAATCCCCGAAAATGAATGTATTTTTCTTATGTCAAGTGTTTACAAAGTCCGTGTGCAGATACGATCTTAATCTAGGATAAACGAGTGATAAATCTTTGTTACATTTCGGGTTTAGTCGATGGTTGATGGAAGTGCCACCTAAGGGGTACAATAGGGCTTTCTACGGTTAAGAAAGTTTACTCCCACACTCGGATAATGAGGAGTAATATTTTGTTGTCCGCAGAAAATCAGTTCATATTACATCCGGTCTCGTATTATTCCGGGAGATAGATGCAAGATTGCCTCCGACATCGGGTATCAGCTGAAACTTACAGACTTAGTGGGCATAGAACACCTAAGTACCTAGGCTTGCCCACTACCACAGGAAATACAAAGTAACACTCGTAGTGGTTTTCAAACTCATATGAGTGCCAGTAAAAAAACTCTTCACAAAAGGGGTGTGAAACAGCAGTGCGAAGGGGTCTTTAAATAATTACCACCGCATTTACATACATTCAAACTGTAGCCCGATGCCCTAAGGGGCTTGGTAGAGGTCCCGAAACTACGCTTTTATTTCTATTTAGCCCGGGTGTTGGCAAATTCTAAAATAGGGTACAGATGGGATTCCACGACCAGTAGGAAATTAAGACTATAACGGTGCAAAGAACCTTATACTTCAATTGATATTTCATAGATCACATGTTTTATTACTTATTAGATCACATAAAGTCTTTCATTTAGGTATGACAAAACATGTCCATTTATTCGTTGGATAACGGTGCAAAGAACCTTATTCTTCAATTGATATTTCATAGATCACATGTTTTATTACTTATTAGATCACATAAAGTCTTTTCATTTAGGTATGACAAAACATTTATTCGTTGGTGATGATGTGAGAAATGATTTTGACGGCAAACCAAAGCATGAAACTCATACAATTAAAAATGTAAAGTAGTTGTGTGAGGAAGAAGTAGTGTGCCTCTTCATCGGATTAGAAATGCAAAGGCAAAAGAAAAACATCACGAGCGCAATAAAAAGTCCATTTCCAGCTAAATAAATCCCAGACAACATCGGTAATCCCACGATGAAAGGAACTCATCACAAGCAAACTACACAGTATCCACAACACCTATACGACTTCCCGGTCTTCCTAAAACCTAGCAGGTTATTAATTTCACATCAAGAGAGCGCACAAAAGCGAATGTTGCCAACAAATAAATATCGCGCATACAAAAGGCTGCAAGTAATTAATGTTAAAGTCTACAGCTTCCCTTGAATCCTCTCGTTAGGCCCTAGGGGAACGGTAATCGGCACACACAATACGGTAGTTAGGGGCTGGGTATCGGAGGACGGTTAAACGGGAGATTATTTGGTAAATGTTGCTAAATAATAACATTAATGTGCTGGTGCCACGTTCGGCTCGGTGGGTAAGGATAGCGTGGATACGTCTGAGGCTGAGAGGGCATAGATTTTGTTTAACACGTAAAAGTGTTATAATGCGCGCGGGATGAGAATGGGATGGAACCTTGTCAAAGTCACTCGAAAACATACTGTATTTTACTTTGACAAGGTTGCATCGACGCGAGTTTGCTTACCGCGCGCGTCTCAGTTCCAAAAGGTCGCATCCCATTCTCATTCCGCACGGATTATATACCATCATCTAAGACGTTTTTCGTAGCAAGAACAAACATGACCAATATTCTTCTTCTAAAGGAAAAACCACTGACTTTGTGGAAGAGTAACGGGACAAAAGAGGCAAAAAATATACCTACCTACATAGATAGAAAATCTTTATTGCACCAGAATTAATGCTCACCAGAATTACTTAGGCCCGTAAGATCAATCACATTTTAGGCTCAGACCATAGATTAAACCTCGCATTTTGAATGAAAATTAATCGACAGATAGAGTTTAAACTAGCCTTTTTGGTTTAAACTGTGATTAATCTTATGGGCCTTAGGTAGGTACGCAATTCAGAAGGTCAGAAACCGGATGTTATAGATGTATTGTGGAGTTGGCAGTGCTGTCGTAAGTCGTTAGAACTGTAGACGTGTTCTATGAAGTGTAGACGGCCCGAGGCTTTCTTAGAAAATCAAGCCCGTGAAGGCGCAGAAGCAGGGAAGACTTAGATTCAGCTATTACCTAAGAAGCTAGCTTCGTTTGTATTTGTCCTTTGGATACTCCAGCGAATGTCCACACTACGCTCACCCCTTGGGGCAGCTCCCCTCGCCCTCCCAACAAGGGCGGTTAGCCAATGAGAGCTCTCGCGACTTCATTCGCCTCGAGCACACTGCGAATGCAAACATTATCCGGAGCGAGCGACTACGAAGTACGAACCCAATAGAGTTGGTAGAGTAGGCGAAATTATGAAGGATTCAGAGTCGGTGGTTTTGGAGTTTGGTAGTCTTCTTCTTCTTTGCCTACCGTCTGCTGCCGGAGGTTGGCGATCAATTATTGGTTATCTCGTCTTTCGAAGTTGCCGAAACGACACAATGAGCCTGTACTTTGCTGAAACTACTGCTATGTCACATGGACGGGGAGGTAGGTAAAGTCGGCCAAACGCTAGGTTACTCCTTTTTGTTCGATTAGCGCCCTTCTGCCGCGCGCGATAAGAGCTGCCATGGGGTATCTGTGACTGTGGCCGACCGTACCTTAAATATTGTAAATTATTCTAAGTATAAGTACTAACATCATATGATTTTTTAAAGCAATTACTTTATTTAAGGATATTTAGGAAAACTACTGACTATTACATTAATATAACTTATTTCTTTTACTAATTACTAAAGTAATTTGCATTGATCTGATAGTAATCGAACCAACTAAATGTGTAACCGTTACCTTGTAACTCAATTAAATGCCTACTTACTTATTGTTTCCTGGATTTCAGCTGGATTTTAATGTGATCGAATCACTGATTCCATTTCAAACTTCAATTGCAACAACGTTGATAATCTATTGTAGGGGTAGCAATAAAGTTGCGACCCTCCGTATTTTATTTCTAGCCCCATTTATTTACTCCGTCAATGCGCTGCTCCATCGAAGTCGGATGATCCTGAATACCACATAATTGAGTGCCATAATTGAGTGGCTTCTTATAGCAACCTGACAGACTGGAAACGGCATTTTCTTAATCCATTGTCCCGACCATTTACATTTACTGTAATTACTCAAATGACTGATTTTGATTTGGGCGATTTGAATTTTACTGTGAGATAATAAATTACGAGTACATACCTAACGAACTACTTATTTGTTCTAAATAACTTTTTGATAACTTTTTTTTTGTTTAATAGCAGACCACAAACAATGTAGAGTTTGCACAAATGCCGTTTACACAAAAAGGAAAAAAATGTAATGAACGTAACTTTGGTTTTCTTTTTTCTTTTAAGGGGCAAATGGCCAGTGATGTGAAAAAAAAAATGAAAGTATTTTTTTTCAACTACTCCAAAAGGGTGGACTTTCTCCAACTTCCAGTGCACAATAAATTCTGTCGACGATCTCGACACCCGTAGCAACGATGATTCCCTCAGGACACCAGCGAAGACCCCGCAAACGGAATAGATAATTCAATAACCCCACGCAACGGCAGTCGCTAATCTGAAAATTAGCAATACGATATGAATAAATAGATTTTGGTCTCGAACAAAGCTGTCGCCGAGGGAATACTTTTAGGGCGTCGCTGGATGACATATTTCGGAGGGAGTTTTCGCAACTTATTAGCTTCTAATGAAGGGTTTCATTGGGATGAATAGTTTTCTTTTATTATTCGGTTATTATCACGACAAACAATAGCTTTTTTCTTGTATTAGGTATATCTGCGTGCTCTACATTTTGAACGCCTATTAAAATTTAATAGCAATACTTATCAAGATGCGTATCCGATTGCGTCACCGACAATAGCTAACAATGCTGTCAATTATGTTTGCGATACATTGGCATAGCTTGAGCGCGGATACGGCAATTAGAGACGCCATGGCGTCTAGGAAGCTCGCGCGTGCGCGCTCCGTAATTGCTTCCTCCCCCCACTTGTTTCGCTCGCTTCGCTAGCCACCCACCCCCACATCCGGTCTGGAATGCGGCGGAAAAGTAGGGAAGGTTTTTGTGAAAGCGTTTTGTAAACATTTTCTCTCTGTATTTTTGCGATTTGCCTCCTTAGTTAGGAGGTTCATTATTTCCGTTGAGGTTGTTTCAGTTGCGGAACTATGGAGCTCTCTTTAAACGTAGATACTCCTTATTTACTTGCTTCTTATTTACTTACTTAAGTCTTTATACTGTAGGTACGGTCGGCCACAATCTCAGATACCCCATGGTAGCTCTTACCGCGCGCGGCATAAGGGCGCCAATCGAACAAAAAGGGGTATCTGAGACTGTGACTATACCTACCGATGTTTTTAGGCAGAGTATTTTTGTACTAATATTGTCAAAAAGTTTAGACCGGTGGTAGAGCCATTCCATTTCGTACGGTTTCAAAATTCACAATCCCCATAATGACAAAGCAGTGACGCGTGGTGGACATTGAGATACTTCAAATTACGGAGACTGGCTTTTTTTGCAGTAAATTAATACCTGTGTAGATATCAAGGATGATTCACGTCTACTTGAGAGACCCCGTAATTTGATATACTACTTGCGGGACATTCAGGAATAGGACCTCTTCTAACGTAAGTCTTTTGTGACAGCACGTGCTATGAAAGTCCATACAAGAGTAACATATTCCTTATTGAAATAATTAAAGTGAAATGTTCCCTTGAAAATGTTCATAGGTTTGTTTCATGTAATGTAAGCTAGTGAAAAGTTTTTGACGAAACTTTGGGTGAAGATATTTATCTCCTAGAATACAGGTTAAGATATTTTTTACCAAGATTCCTATCCGCTGCTGCTATGGCCCGGTTTCTGAATTGAGAATTTCATAAAGTAAATAAAGTATTTATACAATTCGGAACGCAAAGTTTTTTGTTCGAAAGTCTGTTATTGGCTTAATCTTATCTTTAGACAATATTAAGAAAATAATTTAAATATTTTTTATTTTGGTTCAGTAGTTTTGTTTTTATGCGCTAAAATGTTTTGTTCCTATGACCGCCAACAGTATGCAGACCGTCGCGTGACGTCATAAAACCGTATCTTTGAAACGTTGTAAAATCCAAACTACTGAACCAAAATAAAAAATATTGAAATTAGTTTCTCAATATTGGCTAAAGATAAGATTAAGCCAATAAAGGACTTTCGAACAAAAAACTTCGCCTTCCGAATTAGCAATAAGATCGCCAATAATTTGTATTAATACTGTCTGTACTTATGTGTTTTTTTAGTACAATAAATAATATTCTTATCTAACGTCTAGTGACAAATTCTACCCACATGGGTGCAGTGACCACTCAGGCCACACTTGGTGCCTGGGACATGTTAAGTTTCATTCAAAATAGTGCAGAAAAACAAAAATGTTCTCGCAACCCTTCCCAATCATTGCTCTCAGAGGAATATTATTTGTAAAACAACATGCGGCATAATATCTCTGTTATAACCAAACGGGGTTATAAATAGCCCATCATCCGATAATAGCGGCATTAACGAGTTAAAACCCCTTTCAATGAGAATAAATATATTACTCTCCCAGAGACATGTAACCCTAACGCGAGTCAGGCGCTACGAAAAGCAAAATATTTTTCTTCAGTTTGTTGGGACAACTTTTTTTTTAAAGTTTATTTAAACTATTCGATTCACTTAAGTAGTTTTTTAAGTAATCGTATAAAGTTAGCGTTGACATAAAGTCCCGAGTATGCTTGTTAGGAAGCTCTTCTACCCACTTGGCTTCCACCTTTGTGAAT
The DNA here is from genome assembly GCA_949319315.1 of Zelleria hepariella. Lineage (NCBI taxonomy): Eukaryota > Metazoa > Arthropoda > Insecta > Lepidoptera > Yponomeutidae > Zelleria > Zelleria hepariella. The sequence goes on from OX439393.1 coordinate 11,556,205, forward strand.
AGGGGATTTTCTGACAGCTCATAAGTTGTAGTTCCTGTAACTAGATGTCGCTGACGAGACATGTTCTTTTTTTATGCCAGTTCGCGCTCGTTGGCCTTCGTAAATACGTCCAAACACATTTAGGTATTAGTGGTGGAGTAAAATTAAATGTTTCCGGTTTTACCATTCGCTCATACAAGAACAATAACAAAGTCGTGCACTTTTTCATGTACCAAAATAGAATGACGTCTACGACAATGAAAGATGAAGTCACAGAGCAATGAAGTGAAGAAGACTTTTCTCTTTTGTAAGCACTAATTTACTCTGTTTTAGATCCGCCATCTGTTCCGCCATGTCGGGTCAACGCCATCTGTCACACACAGCTTTGAGAACGATTTTTTTCTTTTTTTAGCTGTTAGATAATCCCCTATTAGGTACCAGACACTCATAAAGTTATCAATTTAAACATATCTCATCCAGGTATGCTAGAAGGGTCCATCAGGGTGTGATTAAATTAGATTGTACTTCCACTGGGTATACCTAGGCGCTAGTTTTGTTTGGTCAATCTTTTTAAGGTATTAAAAGTTCTACTACTTCCCATTTAACATATTTACCTATATCACATATCGGTATGATTAGTTATGGTACCGATATTATGGATAATTTACGTTTATCGAGTACGTTAACGTTCGACTCTTGGTATGCCCTCTGTTATTAAGCCCTTCATATGCAATGGCAGATTGAAAAACTTCACCATAACAATTTGTACGGGTTGATTATTTATTCTATGTAGAGGATAGTGGTTCGTTCGATAAATGCTTTGTTCGCGTAACCATGTCGGGATTTTCGTTTCATCGAAATTATTTTCACGTTGGTTAGATACCTATTCGTACTTATTCCCTACTGACAAAATTTAAATTACAAGTGCTATATGGAAGGCCGGATTTCCGAATCCAACATCATCGGCGAAATAAAATCCCACCGACTCCGCTGGCTTGGTCACTTAGAAAGGATGGGGGTAGATCGGGTAGTCAAGAGGGCTTACCTTGGGAGTACCAAGCGGTCGAAGACCAGTTGGCCGTCTCAAATACCGTTTGAAGTCGGCAAGGACCTGCGCGACCTACAGGCACGCGTTTGGAAGGAGACCGCGCAGGCAGGACAGAGACCAGTGGCGACTTCTTGTGTCTGAGGCCAAGGCCCAATTCGCCGAGTCACTGAGCAAGCGAAGTAATTATAAAGAAGTAAATATAAAGAAGTTAGTATTATGTATAGAAAACTACTTTATAGAGCACAAAAATGGGTTATTTTTGTACTCAGGCGGTTTTTTCAGGGTGAGCCTGAAAACTCTGAGTTAATTTGACATTTCAATACAAATTCAATTTTTGACGTTAAGGGTAGACGATAGCAACGTGGCGGGAAATTATTTTTTTTTACAGTTTTTTACATTTTGTAGCTAAACTGAGCTATTTTTGTTCAGCGATTTTTCGTTCGCGGCAATAACATAGTATTCTTTTCATTATTGTAAACAACAGAACAACAATAATTCAGCCGACTATGTGTTCTGGTCTACGAAAAGTTTTTTGGGCAGTGCCACTGCTTCGTAGACCAGAACACATAATTGGCTGAATTATTGTTGTTCTGTTGTTTACAATAATGAAAAGAATACTATGTTATTGCCGCGAACGAAAAATCGCTGAACAAAAATATCTCAGTTTAGCTACAAAATGTAAAAAACTGTGAAAATTTAGAATTTCCCGCCACGCTGCTATCTTCCAGCCTTAAGTCAGAGTTAACTGGCTAACCCTGGTTGACAGGGGACCTTAGATGCTTAGGTATCTATCTTTACCGAGGCACACTGACTAACAACACACAGCCGTATTTTTTTACTTAGGTGGGTGTCTCTAGTACATACAGTTCTTAAAAATGGACGGAAAATTCACTGGCCAAACTATTACAGTTGTTTCTTTCATGCCTCCCCTGGACAACAATTTTGCCAAAAATATTCCCGTCACACAATCGGGGGCCGCGTTTTTATTCTAACAACCACTTTCACCATCGCCTGTCAGTTCTTATTTGCGTGCAATCAAATGTGGGCGTCCACGCGTTCCGCTGTTTAGGCAATATAGCACCAGCGTAGCCTGGCATGCCGTTCCAAAGTTAGTGGTGGATGCTGGAGGTCAGCGATTCCGGTCGTCGGTTTGCACAAAGTAAACTAGCTAAATGAATAGGTGTCAAGAGCGATGCGTCGGGCAGTCCTGAGGGAGAGGCAGACGTGATGCGTAACCCGAGAACTGCCTTATAATGCCACGTAATTCAATTGATACACCCCGACGCTACCCACACGCGTTGCGCGATAACTTCGTCTGCAACGTTTTGATATCGGATACGAGTGGTTAGACGGGTGAACACCCTTGGTACGAAATAAAAACTATAAGGTCCACTTGCGACAGGACAACCAGGATAGCCAGTTAACTCTGAGTTAGGTAACATCAGATTGTATGGAAATGTCAAATTAACTCAGAGTTGGCTAACCCTGACTGATGCAAGTCCGCCTAAGGAAGGTAAAGCTAAAGACCCTCGATTCCAAGTTACCCGGACCCAGTTAAAGATTTCAAAGTAAGGCTCCGCGCAAACGGACGACCAACCATAGCCACTGGTGGCCAGTGAAAACTATTTTGTAGAGACTTGCCGTACACGGCCACTCGCTACTGCGTGTCCGCAAAACCCGCAAAATGTATGAAAAAGCGTGAAAAGTTGTTTTCGCTGGCCACCGGTGGCTGAGTCGCGGAGCCTTACAGCTCGCGTAGCATAACTAGCATAAGGCTGAGTTAGAGCGTATCCATGGGTTTATAACTCTAGCTATCCCGCTCTACGTCAAACAAAAAAAATGAGATGCACATAGTTATGATATGAACCCTTATGTTCTGCCTAACCCAGCTTGCAGTTCAACCAAGCAAATGAATCAGGGAAAAGGGAAAGAAAGCGTTTGCAGAAAAGACAGGCTTATAGAACCCAGTCAGTACGAGTATAACCCTAACCCAATAACCCTAACCCTAACCCAATGCTTCAGTTCAAAACAAGAAAAAGTAGAGCAATTTCATTGACTAAAACATTTATTTATTTAGGTTACATAAATAGCTATAAATTATACAACATGGCACTTAGTGTTGGTAGGAGATGACTGGGGAAGAGAAGGACACATGCCCATGGTTCTCAGTGTAGACTTTGGCAACAGGGGCGGCGGCGTAGGCGACCTTAGCGACGGGGGCGGCATGGTACACTTGAGCGGGGGCGGCATAGGCGACCTTAGCCACCGGAGCGGGGTGGTACACTTGAGCGGGGGCAGCGTGGTAAACTGGAGCTTGGGCGGCGTGGTAGACGGGAGCAGGTGCGGCGTACGCGACCTTGGCGACCGGGGCGGCATGGTAGACGGGAGCGGGCGCGTAGGCGACCTTAGCAACCAGCTTGGCGGGCTGCGGCTGCCCCTCGTAGCGCACGACGGCGTTGAAGCCGTGCTCCTTGTCGGCGGTGTAGTCGACGACGCGCGTCACACCGTCCGGCTGCAGCAGCGAGTAGGAGCCGTGCACCGCGTCGCCCTGCCGGCTCTCGTGCTGCTGCTTCACGTCGCTCGTGTGCTGGTCCGCCACCGAGTACTGGTACTCGTAGTGCGCTGGCGCCTCCGCCTCGTGGTACGCGAGCTTGGCTACCGGCACCAGCGGGACGGCCCACGCCGCGGCGCACACGCCAAGGATGATCACCAACTGGGGAGCGAAATTGGTTAGGCAAGGTCGATATCGAACAGGGTTAGGGACTGAGAAGGAACTTTAGAAGTAGTTGTTATGAAAGCTGATTACCAAACCAAGATTAGAAATCAAAGTTAGGTAAACAGTTAAAAAAATGGTGGAATGATATCAAATCGGTTTGGTAGATAGGCCAAAGTCAAGTAGGATCCAAATCAACAAATGTTTTATGATAAACGCATGGAAAATTTTGTTGTTTTGATAGGACATTTAACTCATTCCAACTACCCCAATTTACTAGAGGATACATTGCGATCGCAAAAACCAAGCAAGGGTTTAAGAAAGTTACTTATTGATTCGACATAATCTAATTTAACTAAGTAATTAATTAACTTTTTAATTCTCAATATTTAATTCCAGTCGCACTCACTTTAGCTGCCATGTTGTTTTGCGTATGAACAGTATGTCAATGTTGTATCTGCTACACTTTAGGTCGCTTTTATAGGCCGTGGCATTGCGGCCGGTGCAGGCAAGCGAGCATGCGTATGACCGCCAAAGGCGGTGCCGAAAACTAGACCACTGTGATGCAAGTAGCCCTACTGACTGATTGGATTGTTGCAGTGAGACGAAGGGCTTAAAGTTTCGGTGGTCTTGATTAAATGAATAATGCATACATTAGGCTTAAAAGGAGGCGAGGAGCTAAAATATTGTGTAAATTATCTTGGGTGCTTTATTGGATTTTGACAATACATATAATTTAACGAATATAATCAGTTTTCCCACTTACCTATTTACGAAAGTCGTTATCAATATAAAGAAATACTATATCTTATTTCAAGCTTTTATGTACGGTCTGGGATACCCCATGGTAGCTCATAAGGCTAAGGGTATAAGAGCGGCATAAGGGCGCCAATGGGACCAAAAGGGATATCCTAGCGCGTGGCCGACTGTACATATCGCATAATATTAAGGTTTTAAGGCACTGCATCCAACAAAGTTGAAACTCTACACTACATTTTACACTGTAGAGTCCTATTTTTAACCCCCGACCAAAAAAAGTGCTGTCATAAGTTTGACTGATATGTGTGTGTCTGTCCGTCTGTTCGTATGTCTGTCTGTGTCCCCGTAGTAGCTCTTAAACGGGTGAACCGATTTCGATGCGGTTTTTTTTACAGCAGGTTTTCTAGCGAGTGTTCTTAGAGATACGCTAATTTGAAGCTAAATTGTCGGGGGTATTTTATTTATTTAGTAGTTATTACACGTTGCATAAAAAAATCGACGGTATGTCTGTAAATAGAATAGATGCAATCATAGCATATTGGTGTAAGAAAGATGAAGCGTAATCCGGATGTTGATTTGAAAGGTCGCGCGAGCGAACTTGATACTTGCATGCTAATGAAATCGGTAAACATTTTAACAAGCTTATCTTGACATTTAATAAGTTGTCAACATCGTAGTCTGGTAGTTAATAAAACGAGTGTTAAATCCGTTAAAATCTGTGTTTAAATTATCGTAGTCTGGTTTAACAAATTATTTTAACTAATAGATATGTAGTTTTAGGTAGGTACTTTTTAACATCATTTAGGTATTACTTACGTAGTAATAGTTTTGAATGCACACAACGAGAGTAAAACATAATAAATAAAAGGTTGAATAAGCAATCATTAAAAATATCTGGTAGGTAGGTACGCAGCTCTTACCGCGCGCGGCATAAGGGCGCCAATCGAACAAAAAGGGGTATCCTAGCGTGTGGCCGACTATACTTATAGTACTGTTTCGAATATTCAATGAAAGCTCTAATCAACTTATTTAACCTATACCTACTAGGAACGTCGAACATGTTCATGTTTGATCCCATTTTAAGTTTTCAACTACTTTATCCGTAACAACAATTTAATTTGACAAAGCAACTTTATGGATGGATCAAAATCGCTCCGTCGCTCTACAACTAACGAAAGCTCTACATGTTGATTTGTATTGACGTAATATGAAATAACTGTTCAACTTTATTCGATTGTTAATAGATAGCCTATCACACAATTTTGTAGATTAATCACCTTGCTCTTCATACAATAAGCTAATTTCGATGTCGGTAGTAAATATTTTGCTAAGTACATTTGAATTATGTCATCTGTTACATAGCAAATACATAAGTGTATCTACTAAGTACATTTATTTATCAACAGATACCTACATATTATGTTGCTAATAAGATTATTATTTAAGTACACAGGGCCTTTTTTTTTGGTGGTGAGAAGTTTGGGTGTTTGAGGAAAAAAGCAATTTATAAATTGCCCTGTACCTATAGATCGAGGGATGAAAACAATGGTCCTAAGTTTCTAGCACGCTATCACCTTTTAGTCATTTCACCTTATGTAGGACACACAAATCAACCTTTCCTTTCCTTTCCGTCCTAAGGGGTAAACAGATACCTTCTACTGCAAATTATGTACGTATGCCTAACATGCAAATTTTATACTTAAGACGACGTACGTCTCACAACTAGCGCCGCCAATGGAAAAAAAATCATATCTTTTTTTTGGATGCGTTTTTAGCAAAAAACGCTCCTGCGATTCCTCAACGCGAGGCTTAACTATTTTTAGGACCTAAGGTTTGGATTCCAGGATTGGATTTCCTACGAATGCAATCGATTCTCGCCAAAAGTGGCCACTTTTGGCGAGAATCGATTGCATTCTTAAGTTCTAGGATCTGGAATCCAAACCTTAGGTCCTAAAAATAGTTAAGCCTCGCGTTGAGGAATCGCAGGAGCGTTTTTTGCTAAAAACGCATCCAAAAAAAAAGATATGATTTTTTTTCCATTGGCGGCGCTAGTTGTGAGACGCACGTCGTCTTAAGGCTCCGTATAAGGCTAACTAGCGCCACCAATGTTGAAAAAATCCTATCTTCCTTCAGAAGAAGTTTCTGACAAAATCCTAAGATGAGCTCATGCGCCATGCTTTTCTAGATTTTTAAGTGTAGGTACCCAACTCAGTTTCTAGACTTAAGCTAAAAAATTTTCGATAACCGCCAAAAACGGCCGCTTTTGGCGGTTATCGAAAATTTTTTAGCTTAAAAGTAAATTTCGAAGAGGGTATCTACACTTAAAAATCTAGAAAAGCATGGCGCATAGGCTCATCTTAGGATTTTTCCAGAAACTTCTTCTAAAAGAAGATATGATTTTTTTAACATTGGCGGCGCTAGTTAGCCTTATACGGAGCCTTAAGTATACAAGATACTGATATTAAAAAAGCGTTCAAAAAGTGAGTATCTTCGACATAAACGGCTAAAGCGGGGGATGCAAAAGTCGTCCAGAATTTACTTTGGCTGGTAGAGGAAGGCCACGGAGAAGCTACTTTGACCAAATTAAAGAGAAGGTGGATGTCGTGACGTACCAGGCTGCAAAGGAACTGGCCTGTGATCGAAGTGCATGGAGAATGCTGCACCGACAAGAGGATAACTCTTAAATATATAATGATGATGGTCATTAAAAATTCCATGTGACATTTTGTCCAGCAATGAATTTGTGCTTTGAAAACGGGCCATTAACATGACTTTTTATGACGTGCTCCATTTAGAACAAGTTTCCGCCAAAAGGATGTTTGGGGCGATATAATATCATTGACATGCCAAATTAAAGGCAAATGTCGGTACTAAATAGTTATTTATGGTAGGCCATTTTTACCAATTACTTGCTCGTTGTGTTAGATTGTTGGTAGAGTAAAGCTGAGGTCTACTGAGAACTAAGTTCTCTACCAAACCAAAGAATCGTGTCCAAAACCTATTAATAATTCAGTAAATTTGTACTTTAAAGTGATCCTAGTAGGAAAGTTTTGGGGTAGTTTTGATTTTTTCATCCCATATGTGTTTTGGGGTCCTAAATCTAAATCTGAGGTTTGCGGACAAAATTTCGTGACGCAACATTCAAAAAACCAGAAAAAACCGGTTTTGTTTTTGCTTTTTTCCGGTTTTTTGCTTAAAACTCTAAAACTATTAACTTTTGGCAAATGGTCTGTTTACAGAAATTAATGTACTTAAAATTCTCTACAAATAGCAGTATTTAGTTTTTTTTTCCAGGCTTTATCGTTTGGTTTCTAGTGCGAGTTGAAAATTGTAATTTTTTAGCAGTTTATGCAATACCCACTTTTTACATTTCATTATTTATTTTTTATGGATGCTGTCATTTGATAAATGTCACCTGATTTTCCACACAAGTAATTAAAAAGAAAAAAGGCAAAAATTATGCAAATTCAGTAGGTATCAAAAAAAGGTAGAATTCGTAACAAAATAAAACTTAAAATCTCGTTACTATGATCATATATTATTATGATTATAAATTATAATATGCAAAATTTATATGAGCCACTGTCTTTTGGAAGGCCCTAGCTGAGGTTCTTCGATAACGATGAGTCCTGGTTCTGCTTGTTCTGGAAAATAAAAGTTGAAGTTAAGTCATTTATCAAGAAGAGATGAAAATGGCAAAATAGATTGTGAGATTAAACATACCTTCCGCATCGTACTGAGGTTCTTCGATGGCATCGGGTCCTGGCTTAGGGTCTGATTGCTCCATCGTCAGCGTCGGGAGTCGTTCTCCTGGAAAATAAAAAGAGGTGAGACACATATCATATGTCAAGGAGAGATAAATTACTACAAAATAACTTGTGAGATCCAACATACCTCTCTCTCTTTCTTCAGTTTCTTCTACGTCTATGTCAGAGCTGTCTTCTGGGGGCTCAACATTGTTACACAGTCCTTCGCATGATGTGCATATTGGGGAACAATGGAGTCCCGCCTTCCTGAAATGTTGGTCTTATTTTTGAATGATGAAGATACGTATTGTTTGTATCTTAAATCGTTTAGTTTTGTCTCTTTTCTTCCATAAAGATTCAATCAATTGTGGATGCAGGAAGGCGGGACTCCATTGTTCCCCAATATGCACATCATGCGAAGGACTGTGTAACAATGTTGAGCCCCCAGAAGACAGCTCTGACATAGGCGTAGAAGAAACTGAAGAAAGAGAGAGAGATATGTTGGATCTCACAAGTTATTTTTATGTAATTCATCTCTCCTTGATATATGATATGTGTCTCACCTCTTTTTATTTTCCAGGAGAACGACTCCCGACGCTGACGATGGAGCAATCAGACCCTGAGCCAGGACCCGATGCCATCGAAGAACCTTAGTACGATGCGGAAGGTATGTTTAATCTCAGAATCTATTTTGCAATTTTCATCTCTTCTTGATAAATGGCTTAACTTTAAACTTTTATTTTCCAGAACAAGCAGAACCAGGACTCATCGTTATCGAAGAACCTCAGCCAGGGCCTTCCAAAAGACAGCGGCTCATATAAATTTTGCATATTATAATTTATAATCATAATAATATATGATCATAGTAACGAGATTTTAAGTTTTATTTTGTTACGAATTCTACCTTTTTTTGATACCTACTGAATTTGCATAATTTTTGCCTTTTTTCTTTTTAATTACTTGTGTGGAAAACCAGGTGACATTTATCAAATGACAGCATCCATAAAAATTAAATAATGAAATGTAAAAAGTGGGTTTTGCATAAACTGCTAAAAATTAACAATTTTCAACTCGCACTAGAAACCGAACGATTCGTCTGAAAAAAAAAACTAAATACTGCTATTTGTAGAGAATTTCAAGTACATTAATTTCTGTAAACAGACCATTTACCAAAAGTTAATAGTTTTAGAGTTTTAAGCAAAAAACCGGAAAAAAGCAAAAACAAAACCTGTTTTTTCTGGTTTTTTTAATGTTGCGTCACGAAATTTTGTCCGCAAACCTCAGATTCGGATTTAGCACCCTAAAACACATATGGAATGAAAAAATCAGAACTACCCCAAAACTTTCCCAGCAAAAATACAATTTAACTGAAATATAAACCGTCTTACAGGACTTACCGCTAACTACGGGGATAAAAAAAATCTAACTACTTAGGTCCAAATATGTTGTTTCGTCTGATAGGTTAATAAGATAAGGTATTGAACATGAAAAGCGGCTACAAGCAACATATTCCGTACTAATATCCGGGAAAACATGGATCGAATTAATCGTGTGTAGCGTAAAATCTCAATAAAACTACATCCACTACTGTGTACAATTTTGCTAGGTGTATCCCTAGCCTTAATAGAGTTAAATAAAAATGTATCAATAAATAAGACAGGTTGAGCTAGAACATTGCGTTAGATTCCAAGTGATAACAGTAAAGTTGCTCTAGATTTTTTCTAATTGGCTCAAATCAATGACTATTATGGATTTGCATAATCCATAGAAAATAATAGTAAGAGGTCGAAGGTGTTGAGACATTCTTCCATGCATCTTATTGTAGATTTTTTATTACTTGCCTCAAAATTATAGCCCTAAAGGGGGTTGTACAATGCCTAAACGTAGTACCAATGTAAAGCCAGTTTCTAGTACAGTTTTACAGACCTATAAAATATGTTTTTTAAATATACCTAACTTAGGTAGGACGCCATGATTTCCATAGCCTACCTCACTCGAAACCTTTACCTACTCGTACTTCTCAACGAAAAGTCCTTGTAGGTTTACGCATACAAAACGAGGTAGTAACTTTGTTCATTACAACCGACAGATATGTAATTGTAAAACAAAAGTTATCGCCAGAAGTCATAAAAGTTATCGACAAAACACAACATCTAATCAAACCCCCATAAATAACAATAAGCAAACGCCTACTGAACTACTGCATTTCAATGCCCTGTCAAAATTCCATCGATCAGCTTATCTGACATGCATGCCTACATGTTACACACTGCTGGCCCAAACTGGTCAAGGCCTCGGTCAACATAGTGGTCATACCCAAACTACTTTTAATTTCTTCGACAAGACCAACCAGAAAACCTTGATCTATCAGTCTTTAAGCAAGTCTACGCAAATATTCGAGGTTGGGAGGTCCGGTAATTTGGTTCTAGAGCTCAGTTCAGAGAAATGTATTTTTGTTAATGACATTATTGCAAGTGGATTACTGTCGTAACTTTAAACTGTCATTCGCGTATGTTAATTTTTATAAACTCGTCCACAACGGGTTCTGGGAACTATGGTACAGTGAAGTAATTGTTATTTGGTCAGAAAGCAATTTATTAGAGGCAAGTAGGTACTCAGATGGGATTTATACACCAACGCATGATTTCGAAAACTGTTTTGGTACGAACTTAATTTTGAACATATTCGAATGAGTACGCATAAGTTACGCAAAGTGATGCTGGTTAATTTCAATTATCTTGCAAACACTATGCATTTTATTTTAATTATTTATTGTCTTTTTAGACTTGGGGCCCTGTCACCTTCCTTTTATAACATGCTCTAGTACCTACCATGCCATCCATTCATCCATCAAGCCCTATAACCTTCAAGAACAATGCCGATACCTGTCCTTATGAACGTAATAAGTATCACGTTACGTTAGGGTCAGTCATGATCGCCTAATCTCGTTAGATCGATTTGTAGCGAAGGCTCCCATGACCCTGTGGTGTATTGGTGCGAACTCTGATAGAACGTTCCTACTGTGCTGTGCGATGTGTCAAGAAACCCTTTAGGCAAAATCTCGGTTCAGTAAGCCTTGTTAAACTTGCCTTGCCTTAAGAAACAATGTAATTTATCTTTTGTGTACCAAAACTATGGACCACAAACATGGATAGCTATTATTTATCCAAATGTAGAGCCCTTGAGGAAATCGAAGCTAAGATATACCTAACAACAACGTAGGTGCCAATAATAAACCATACACATTCGGTTACCATCCGTAGTAGGTGTAGATATGTTTTCAATCAGGTAAAGCTCGAGCAGGGTGACCTTCACCTCGTGTCCAGTCAATTGGCTAATTAGTTCACTAGCTTACACGTTGTCTGCCGCGGGGTCTCAGTCTGTCACCGAGCTTTGTAGCCTCGCTACCTTTGACCTACAGTTCCATATACATTTTTAGGACTGCCAGTCCACCAGAAGTTCCTCCATCTCTGTTACTTCAATACCACGCGGGTTCTTTGCCGCGGGCATTAAAAATGTCACCGACTTCAGTAGAGCGCGCTGTGACCTCCGCATTCATATGTTTAGTTAGACAGTCGGGTACCTTAAAGTGTAGTAGTTTGGGTGGTCCAAAGGCTACAATGCAGTGGTATAAAAACTGCACCGGGTCACTGTAATGACACAGTCTAATTGAGACACTCACATTAGCAACAATAGCAATGGCCGCTAAGGTGAGTTGGGAGTTTCCTCTAACTAAAGTTTTCCGTTTGACGGTCCTCAACATACCTTACTATTTCGAGGAGCTTTCTGCAGAAAGTTTAATAATTGATGTTTTGCCATACAATCTTTCTCTGACTACAGTGTTGGTGAACCCAACAGAAACGAAAAGCAGTGAAAAACGGAATAACAAGAGTACATATACGAGTACATCCGAGTCATCGAGTAATCCCATTTAGACCGTCCCTTTTTATATCAATTTGACATCTAAGTACCTACCTACTTGTAAAGTTCCCTCTCACTCAGTCCAAAATTCCAAGTCGATATCGACCTTACTCAAGCCATTTCTATTTACAGTTGGTGATCATCCTTGGCGTGTGCGCCGCGGCGTGGGCCGTCCCGCTGGTGCCGGTAGCCAAGCTGGCGTACCACGAGGCGGAGGCGCCAGCGCACTACGAGTACCAGTACTCGGTGGCGGACCAGCACACGGGCGACGTGAAGCAGCAGCACGAGAGCCGGCAGGGCGACGCGGTGCACGGCTCCTACTCGCTGCTGCAGCCGGACGGTGTGACGCGCGTCGTCGACTACACCGCCGACAAGGAGCACGGCTTCAACGCTGTCGTGCGCTACGAGGGGCAGCCGCAGCCCGCCAAGCTGGTTGCTAAGGTCGCCTACGCGCCCGCTCCCGTCTACCATGCCGCCCCGGTCGCCAAGGTCGCGTACGCCGCCCCTGCTCCCGTCTACCATGCCGCCCCAGCTCCAGTTTACCACGCTGCCCCCGCTCAAGTGTACCACCCCGCTCCGGTGGCTAAGGTCGCCTATGCCGCCCCCGCTCAAGTGTACCATGCCGCCCCGGTCGCCAAGGTCGCTTACGCCGCCGCCCCTGTTGCCAAAGTCTACACCGAGAACCACTCGACAGTGTCTTTCTCCTCCCCCGTCATCTCTTACCACCACTAAGACGTTCCTAGCTACTATATAGTTCAGAGGCTATTTATTGAATCGAATTAAATTATTGTGTGAAGTTTAGACTCTGTTTTATGTTGACTCCTTCTATGAATACCTACCTAGCTTACCCATAAAAAAATCATAGCATTCGTCATAAAGTCGACAAATGATTCTCCTATCAAAAGAGTATCTACATGAGTTTACCTATCGAGTATCTACCTACCTACCCAAATACCTAGCTGCGTAGGTAGGTAATCCACCCAACTTACAGCCCTATAACACAGTCAGTCACAGATTACACAAAAGGCCTTTTGGGAGAGCGATTTTTCAATAATATTTACCTGCAACGAGCGCAAGCAAGTCAATTCGAAATCGGCTTAATTTGCGGGAGGAATTACGGTGCGGGCCCGCCGGGAAATCAACTTTACATTCAATTTGCCGCGCCGAGGCAAAACCAAGCTCTTTTCATTTTTACCTGCCGACGGCTGAACGGTGGAAACTGGGGCTATTGATGCGAACTTACCTATAGGTATGGGTAACTAATCTACGCCTAAAAAAGGTAGAACTCGCATACGTTTCCAGTCAAACAATCGCTGAATAAGTCACGCATTTGCACCATTCGGGCAAAGCGAAGTTTTTACACCGATCAAAATAGTGCGAGACGTATAATAAATAACTAATGACGATATTCTAATCCTGCCTGTCTCAGGATATCCGAGCTAGAGGTGAAGGCGCAAAATCGGCCAGAATGGAAAACTGTTTTGATAGCCCTGATTAGGGATAACAGGAACTAGTAAAATAGGATGATGATGATGATGATGGTGATGATGACAATATAGTGTAGTATAATCCGCGCGGAACGTGAATGGGATGCGACCTTTTGGAACTGAGACGCGCGCGGTAAGCAAACTCGCATCGATGCAACCTTGTCAAAGTAAAATACAGTATGTTTTCGATTGACTTTGACAAGGTTCCATCCCATTCTCATCCCGCGCGAATTATATTAATTCTGGTCTCGTAGAATAGGAAAACCAATAAAGCTCCTGTTGGTTTTTGATCTGACTAATGACTCAGATTGACAGGACTGAAGTTAGATACAGTTCGCAACAAATCACTCTGCAAACTTCGGCTCGACCATTTCTAAGTCCCTTTGAAGCCTACCAAATCGCGGACTAGCTAATGAAGAGGCAAGCTGCTAACTACCAACCTAGTGTTGCAAACACTATTTTATTTGTAAGCGCTGTTTGTTCATAAGCCTTTATAATAGCCTCCTCCTTCACGAGACAGGCTATGCCTAGTGTGGGGGTCAGCAAAAATGTAAAAAATGTACCTTCATTTTGGCAATAAATAATTTTCATTTTCATTTTTCATTTTCAATATGGAACTTTCAACGACTCGCAAATCTACTTAGGTATGCTGTAAATATAGCCAAAACTTCATGATAATAAGGTGTTGTTTTAGCTAAGTATTTCACCATCTAAATAACCGCGTTCCAATCTATTACAAATCTCGACCCAGACGTTTAGGTACAGGATTTGTAGTAGTATTCCTGTTGTTGGGTTGTTATGTAAGGGTTGTTATGGGAGCACAACGTTGCCGAAAGTAGGATGAACTTTTATCGTGAACCTAGCTGGGGGCTAATTGTCGGGAATCTCGCATTCGACACATCTCGAAGGAAAAATCTCATGTCATTTCGGTCTCGACTGCTCCCGCTCCCGACCACCCGAGTCATGTAGAGCGAAAAAGGCAAACATCTCGCAGAAATCTCGTGACCTAAGACCGAATAGGAGATGTGACATTTGCCGCCAAATGATATTTTTCCTTCCAATTAAATCCTTCAATTAGCCCCCTGAACATAGAAATAGGCGAGCGAAGTCGCGGTCAAGCCCTAGTGTCGACAACATAAAGCCGTCAACACACGATCGCTGGTCGATATCGGACGTATCGCTGTCGTAATCACGGCGGGCCGGCGGGCTCCATTCAATGTGATGAAATCACTATGCGCCTCTATGAATTATTCAACTGCGGCCTGCAGCCACCAAGTTGGGAGCGGTAGAAGCCTGGAGCGGTGGAAAGTTCAGCATACATTCAACGAAAGGGTAGCTTAGGAAATAAAAAATCAATGTGTATTGGAATACCGGCCAAGATAAAGTATCGCGCACGGAGCATTGTTTTACCACTTGGTTGGCACTATTCATGTACACACGACAGCACGTCGACCCTTACACGCTAGCACTTTACTCAGTTACGTTACGTACGGGCGACTTTACAACAAAAATGACAAGTCTGACGTGATGTCGTGTGTACGCTGTACGGAGCTCAATAACGGTTTTGCTTACCGAAAAATAAATGTGGACTTGACTCCCAACATGCAACCTCACAAACGTGAGATTCATTTATGAGATTCAGTTAACTCAGTGATACTAAAAGCATCTTGCATTTATTTGTTTCACCGTGCGAAGGTAATCTCTACACGGTATAAAATAAAGTCGCTTTCCGCATCTGTCTGTTTGTCCCCTAACTCCTACTACGTAACGGATTTTGATGCGGCTTTCAGCGTTAGTTACATATTTTTTCACGGAAAGTTTACAATCGTTTTTTTCACCCGTGTGAAGCCGGGGCGAGTCGCTATCATTAACACATTCACTGCCTAGAAAGCGTTATCGTATGCTTATCAACGCAACGCGACCCTATAGGGAGGGTAGGAAACGAAAAGTCCTACATTATTAAATATTTAGAAAAATAAAAATGTATTGAAATCAGAGAGCATCGTCAACAAACTGCTTTGCAGGTTGGCGAGATTTTTTCTTATTAATAAGATCAATTTAATAAGAATTTAAATTAAAAAATAGAAGTTAAAAACTAAAACCCGACTACTAAAAGGCTTAAAACAAGACCTGTTTATCCTTAAAATAGACTCATAGATAATTAATCGTAGTCGGAGGCCAACGGTTTATCAAATGCGAATGTGGTGTCCTCCGACTACGATTAATTATCTATGAGTCTATTTTAAGGATAAACAGGTCTTGTTTTAAGCCTTTTAGTAGTCGGGTTTTAGTTTTTACCCGACTACGCGAAGCAAAAAGGAGGGTTATGATTTTGGCAGCGTATGTATGTATGTATGTATGTATGTATGTATGTATGTGGGTATGTATGTTTGTGTGTTCATCTGTTCCCTCGCAGAGCCTAAAATACTCGGCCGATTTCAACAAATGAGGTGTCGTTGGATTTGTCTTAATCACCCAGGTAACATAGGATAGTTTAATTTTGAAAAAACCAAGATGGCGGCTGTGCTGCGCACTAAAGTGGTGGAACTAAAAATAAAAATTATCGGATACCATCGTCATGGGTATCAAATGAAAAGGCTTTAAAAGAACTTTTCAAAAATGTATAACACATGTAGCGTCAACATAACAAATAGAACAAAAAATTCCAAAATGTGTTTTTTTTGCCCTTCTTGGTTCTATTCTGGGTGATAGCCCAAATGACTTACTAAAAAGCTCAAAAAAATAAAAATAGAAGTTAAAAACTAAAACCCGACTACTAAAAGGCTTAAAACAAGACCTGCTTATCCTTAAAATAGACTCATAGATAATTAATCGTAGTCGGAGGACACCACATTCGCATTTGATAAACCGATGGCCTCCGACTACGATTAACTATCTATGAGTCTATTTTAAGGATAAGCAGGTCTTGTTTTAAGCCTTTTAGTAGTCGGGTTTTAGTTTTTAACTTCTATTTTTTAACTTCTATTTTTTTTTGAGCTTTTTAGTAAGTCATTTTGGACGATCACCCAGAATAGAACCAAGAAGGGCAAAAGAAACACATTTTGGAATTTTTTGTTCTATTTGTTATGTTGACGCTACATGTTTTATACATTTTTGAAAAGGTCTTTTAAAGCCCTTTCATTTGATACCCATGACGATGGTATCCGATAATTTTTATTTTTAGGTCCACCACTTTAGGGCGCAGCACAGCCGCCATCTTGGTTTTTTTCAAAATTAAACTATCCTATGTTACCTGGGTGATTAAGACGAATCCAACGACACCTCATTTGTTGAAATCGGCCGAGTAGTTTAGGCTCTGCGAGGGAACAGATGAACACACAAACATACATACCCACATACATACATACATACATACATACATACGCTGCTAAAATCATAACCCTCCTTTTTGCTTCGCGTAGTCGGGTAAAAATAAATAAAAAACGCGAGGTACCGTTCAACGTAGCGTGGCGATTTGGCGATCCAAAGATTGTAGTTGGCTTGCTGTAGGAACTCTCTTCTTCAAACTTTCCACTTCATGTGTTTTTCCTTGATGATTTTCCTTGGCGCGTTAGATGGAGTTTAGCACGGCGCCGGCCGACGTCGCGAATAGGCGTTGACAGGAGTCAGGACACGTATTTAGAAAGCCAACCGAACACCAACCGAACCCTTCGTGTAACGCCACAGAGTCACTTCGGGTGTCTTGACTTCTTGTCACGGAGATCTTCATGTACCCGCGTTTCCAGTAGGGTTGGGATATGGAATGGGTGGTAAAAATGGTGACGGCTCCATTAGGAGCTAAGTTTTAAACCTAACAACGCGCCATCGGCAGTGAATGTGTTAAAAGAAACACGTAGGTACCCAACCCAAGTGGACTGTCTGAGACTTCTTATTCTACGTTGCAGCCCCCCCTTTTTACCCCCCAATATGGAACTGGCCAATGCATGGATTGTAGATGGGGTTGATATATTGCAATCATTTCAGTTCAAAACTGCCCACTTACTTGTATGGATTCGGATCTTTGTCAGAGAGAATATCGAGTGGTACAACCTACATTTTGATTTGGAAATCAATTGTGAAATGGAGATGGAAGCTCCATGATAAATGTACAATCCTCTTACATCCAAAATTAATTCAGTTTTGCTCTCTGATGCTATTATTGTAATTACTTAAATTACAATAATGGTGGTGGTGTTGGCTTAGTGGTAGAACAATAATTGGACTCGGAAGCGAGAGACCCAGGTTCGAATCCCGGCGCAGGCATATATCTATGACTTTGTTCCTTTTCAAAGTTACGTACATTTGTTATGAAGGAAAACATCGTGAGGAAACCCGCGGCTTAACTCCAAAGGCAGGACGATAACCATACTTTTTTTTTACATATGTGTTGAAACGGTACACGTAAGCCTGAAGTATAGCAATATTAAAAGGCACAGAGTGACCAGACAAATTTACATAAAATATAGACTGACAATTTAAGTGGGAGTATCTTACAGTAACTATATTGCTAAGTAGATATAGAATTTGATTAATAAAAAAGTTCAAAAAAAGGTCAGTCAGCACAGCACAGTGTGTTTTAGTGATTTTGGTAGGAAAACGCCGAGATTTTTTGGATTTGAATTGTTTAAGTGCATATATTTTATAATTGAAAGTTATTTAACTACAGGGCATTCGTAAATATTAATAGACTTATCTTTGGAAACTGAGACTAATTTGTTGCCTTCCTTGTTGAATTTCACACCCCATACCTGCAACAGAGGACACACTTTTAACTAAGTGCTTAAGGCTGTAAAGGTTTAAAAAACTAAGGCCTTTGCAACTACGTAATGAGATGATTTATACAGCGTCCAGTGGCACCTTCACTCACACTAGATGGGTGAAGAGACCTCTCGGCGTTGCAGTGCCTGGGACATTGTTTTAGATGGAGTAGGCTTGCCCATCACATATACCATCCCGACAGCTTAGTCGGCCGAAGCGAGAGACCCAGGTTCAATTCCCGGCGCAGGTATGCACCTATGACTTTGTTTCGCAAAGTTACATACATTTGTGAATTTGAAGTACGTAGTTAAACCACTCCCTAGCGGTAAAAAGGAAGAGATCGCAAGGAAACCCGCGGCTTAATTAGCTCCAAATGTTTAAGGCGGGACGATAACCGTACAAATGAATTTTCACATATGTGTATAATCCATAATTGTACATAATTATACCATCCATAAATTATACACTGAAATAATATTTGTCTGCATTAATATACATTTTTATTTGCGCAAAATAACATTTCCTTGAAAATAACTCTAGTTTAAAAGCTTGTAGAAGTATTAATAAAGCACAATCTTATGAAGCACAATCTTAAGACGACGTACAACTAGCGCCGCCAATGGAAAAAAAATCATGTCTTTTTTTTTGGATGCGTTTTTAGCAAAAAACGCTCCTGCGATTTCTCAACGCGAGGCTTAACTATTTTTAGGACCTAAGGTTTGGATTCCAGATCCTAGAACTTAAGAATGCAATCGATTCTCGCCAAAAGTGGCCACTTTTGGCGAGAATCGATTGCATTCGTAGGAAATCCAATCATGGAATCCAAACCTTAGGTCCTAAAAATAGTTAAGCCTTGCGTTGAGAAATCGCAGGAGCGTTTTTTGCTAAAAACGCATCAAAAAAAAAGATATGATTTTTTTTCAATTGGCGGCGCTAGTTGTGAGACGTACGTCGTCTTAAAGCACAATGAGTCGGTTTCTGAATGTTAATACTAAAGTATACTTCTGTCACGTTCTTTTATGTGACATCTGCAGAGACAGAACGATACTTATGTATTTGATTAGTGAAATTATCAATTCAGAAATCGGAGGTAAGTCACTTACCGCGTCCTCATGCTCCTTAAATACATTGAGAGTGCTGCCATCTAGTGCGAAGAGACGCACAGTTTTGTCGGCACCTGAGGAGGCGATGCGTTTGCCCTTAGGGCAAAAAGTTGCGTCTAGCACCCAGGATGTGTGACCGGTTATGGTAGTCTGCAGGCTGCCTGAGGATCTGAGGAAAACAACTGGATTTAGGGCGCTACAAAATGACTGTGTAAATATTTTACACCAATTTCTGATATAATTTAGTTCAAAACGGGTCAAATCGCGGTTATTAAAAGCTAAAGATTATGCTTTTGAACTTTATTTTTAGAACTTCTATGCTTAATTGGACCTATGGGTAAGTTTCCAAACAGAATCTAATGGAAAAATAGTAGTATCCATATTATACATTTTCTAGCCGACTGTACCGGTGATTGACACTCGGAATGTCATTAAAATATCATTTTCGGCGTTGTGATCGGTGATAAAACACCGATCTCACTTGTCAAACGTATGTGTTTGAAGTTTGAGATCCGAAATCTTAGGCGCTTAATCGCTGATTCCAAAGCTGTGAAATTGGCAAATCGGTATTGGTATTCAAACAAAAAAAGGTGTAGCAAAAATGATTTTATCTATTTTTATTAACTTGGTATATCAATAGATAACTGTAATAAGTCTTCCGTAAATTCCATTTATGCCCGCTGTGCCATCGCATAATTCCACCCTGTATGCATTTACTGTATTAAGAAACAGACAGCGCCATCTACCCATCCAATGAATGCAAAAGAGAAGAGACGAGAAAGAGTTTCGGAGAACTCTCTCGCGAACCATACCAGTAGCGCCATCTAGGAGCCAAATCCAGTACTTACACATCGTGAATCTTGAGGTTCCCATCATTGCTTCCAGTCAACAGAAGCTTCGAGTTGGGAGAGAAGCAGACGCATCGTATTGTCGTGCTGTGGGCTTCTACTGTGTGGATGAGTTTGCCTTGCGACACGTCGAATATGCAGACGACGCCATCCACCGAGCCGCTGGCTATGTATCTGTAGTCTGGAGTCTGTGGATAGAAGACTTTTATTTATGTTTTAGATAGATAGATAGATTTAAATATAGATAGATAGATAGATAGAGATAAAGATACATAACTCATTACTGCAAAAAAGAAAAAATATTTTGGTCAACGAAAATAGCGTGGGGGGAAATAAGGACAATTTTTAAAACAAAAATAAATTTTGTAATTAAACTGAGCCATTTTTGTTCAGCGATATTTGTTTCACGACCATAAAACAGTATTCGTTTAAATATTTTAAACTACAAAACAACAATAATAGCATCTATTCGTACAGTAGTGTATACTAACCCAAGCAACACACAGTGTGAACTTCCCCCTGGTATCCAACACCCAGTCCACCTTCCCATGCTCCACCCCGTAGACAACCACTTTGCCCGTGTGACTGCCCGTCACCAGCTGCCTGCCGTCGGGCGAGAAGGAGAGCTTCCAGACATCGGTGGCTTCCGTCTCGATTGTGTGTATGTTGATGCCCGACGTTATGTCCCAGATCATCAGAGTAGAGTCTAGGGAACTGCTTGCTAGGGCTGAAAATGAAAATGGCAAAAAGATATACAGGGTGTTGTTTTGGTCAGTGACACCCGACTCAGGGACGATAGTTCGAGTAACGCTTGAAACTAAAAATAAGTTTACATTAAAAAAAAAAAATTGATAAATATATTACCTTGTTTAAGTTGTTCTGTAATAACCGCGACGTGCGGACAGCCCGCCTTCTCGAAGCGCGCGCGCGCGATGCGGCGCCTGTCTCGCCGCAAGCGTTAGTGTAATATTAAGGGAGGCCACAATTTAATGACTTTTGGGTATTTTGCGCTGACATATTTATATTTTTTAATATTTTTTCTGGCTTCAGTATCATGTAAATAATTACCCCTGAGTCGGATGTAACTTTACAAAACAACACCTTGTATATCACAATTTATCTGGGCTGGCTGTAAGAAATTTCTATTGAAATAAATCTGCTCCGTAATTTGTCACCTATTGTTAATTAAAAGTCCCTTTTTTTGCCTATCCCATAGTTTGTGTAGATTTGCCCCTTTTCATCCCTTAGAATATTGTCCAGCCCTCCCCCATGACAACTAGACTGACTGACAGCTAGGTACCTACATATAGCACCGCATTGGCTCTGCGAGGGAGATTCGCGGGGCCCCCCACACCCTGCGCCCGAACGTGGTCGTGTGCGCACGTATATTTTGTGCTAAATAACCATAAAGCTTTCCCTGAGCTTTCCTGGACCCTTACCAGCCTACAAACGCTTCCACTGTGTGTGTGTGCCCGTATTGTGCCTGTGAATCTGGTGCCCTTTGGATAATCTGGTGCCCCTTGGATTTGCACTTATGCGCGCTGGTGAACCTGGACACGCGGTAAGTACCTAGCTACTTCCATACCTAAACCTCATTTTGAAGAACCCCCTCGTATTTGGCTTCCCTTAAGGAACCTCCCTCGTGCCCATTTGTAAAACCCTGGTAGCAGAGATTTAGTGCCCCTGCCTTACCCCTTCCTCTAACATTTTGGTACACAGAGCGTAGTTTGCGGTTCCTCTGGTTGAGGAAAGCCTCTCCTATAGTCTGTTGGTGCATTCCCCCCTTTTTTGCGGTCTTATTTTCCCAAATATCTCTTTTTATATCGATAGTCCCTTTCATACCTAAAGTAATCTATTACGCATCAATTCAAATCGTCTATAGTTTAACACCGTCGACGGTCAGCCAACCGGTTCCCTTTGTATTCGCCAAGCGAGCGAGCCGTGTTTTTTCTTTATTGACTTTGTCCTATGCCTATTTTGCAAGTTGTTTACGAGTTGATAATTAGATAGTAATAATAAAAGCCTACTTCCGTAAATTCCTTTTAACATCTGTTGTTGGGTGATTGACCAGTTGCCATAACAATGCCTGATTACGAAACAGTATTGTATACTGAGACAGAGGAGTACAGATCGTCCTTGGGGTCGGTTAAGTTTTTTGTGAACTGGATAACAGCTACCTACGAAACCCTAGGTGCGGTGTCTCCTGCTAGACTCGTGTTTAGGCTGCGAGACCTAGAGCCCAACTTCGTGAAATTTGTAGACTGTACTTCCCGACTGTTGGGTGGTCTCGACCCCACCACGGATGCCGACGAATATAGATATGTTCAAGACCAGTTGCGGCCCATGTACGACATGGTAGATGACCTGCGATTGAAGTACTCGGAGATCAAGCCTACGGAGTATGTCGCACCTGTCCCTCCTCCTTCGATATATACCAATATGTCCCGCATTTCTGATGGGCAAATACGGCAAAAATTACCCGACTTGCCTATCCCAAAGTTCAGTGGCGTGCCCGATTCGTGGATTAGCTTCATGGACCAGTTTGATAGCATCGTTAATTGCCAGCCAGACCTCTCCCCTACCCAAAAACTGCATTACTTGGTAGGCGCCCTCAGTGACGAGCCCCGCCGCCTGGTACAGCACCTGCGCATAGAGGCTGGCAACTACGAGGTCGCGCGTGATTTACTGAAAAGGCGTTATCACAACACGCGCGTCCTTGCCGACACCCACATTGCCCAAATCCTCAATCTCCAAGAGGTCAGCCATAAATTGAGTGGATTACGCGCCGCCTTCCTTAATCCACTCCTAACTGCATATAGGTGCCTCGAGCGGCTCGGATTACCAGTGAAAGAGTGGTCTTATTTCTTGGTCCACGTTATCATGACCAAACTTCCCTCCGAGCTTAAATCCCGATTTGAGCGGACCTATGGGGGCGAGAAGAGAAGCCTCCCCACCTTCGATCAGTTGATCGACTTCCTTGAGGAAGAATGTAGGCACCACGATAATGTTGGTAACGCGGCCCTTATTGACAATAATCGTACCGTGTCTGTGCCCGTGCCTACTTCATATTCCCCACCTCCAAGGCAACAGCGCCCGCCACCTTTTTATCGTCGCGTGTATGCGACCGCAGTGTCTCCACCCGAGCCTCAACCGATAGCTACGAGTAGGTGCTACATGTGCTCCTCCTCCTCCCACTACCTGCGTCAATGTGACGAGTTTATTGGCCTTTCCCCTCGCGAACGATCCTCCTTTGTACGACAGGCCGGCCTGTGCTATCGCTGCCTAGACAAGCATTCAATAGCTGCCTGCCCACGTGAATATTGTTGCCGTACTTGTCGCCGATCGACCCATCACACCATGCTGTGCTTTAATGACCCTAACAACCCCGAGTTTCCTCGCCGCAACAATGTTAGTTTCCGTGAGTCTCCGCCTCGTCGTTTCTCTCCAGTAACGTCACCTCGTTCTTCACCTCCGCGTACTGGCGGGGACGCTCGCCGCACGGGCGGGGGCGCCCATTACTATAGTGACACATCTCGTCCCTCAAGCCGTCCCTCATCGCATTCACCTTTTACCACAAGGGATCACAATCCCCGTCGTTCACAGACCCCGCCGCGTGAGCGACGCCCTTACCAATCGCCGTCTCCCCCTCGTGATTATAACGGGCCTTCGTCCTCTTCTAGGTCTAGGACTTATAATCGCTCCTACTCATCTGACCGTCAGCCTCAATAACTAGCCTGCCCTCCAAACCGATCTCCCTCCAGTGTTACGATACCTGCTTCGTTAGTGCTTCTTCCCACCGCTGTCATACATGTGCGTTCCGCTTCCGGTTATTATGTCGAAGCGCGTGCACTCTGTGACACCGGCGCCCAAGGCTGTTTACTAACTACTGATCTAGTAGTAGACAAATTAAACATGTCTTTGTGCCCTACTTCCTCCCCCGTGCGAGGTATCGGCAATGTACAGTCTGTACAGGTTCGCGGCAGTGTTTCCTTTACATTTAGACCTGCGGATTCATCCTACCCTGAGATCACTGCCTCGGCCATGGTCCTCGACGTTATTGCCGGTACACATCCTGAGCTAGAGTTACCTTCAAGTTTAGTGTCATGTGTCTCCTCCTTGCCCTTAGCGGACCCTTCCTTTTATATGCCTGGCCCTATAGATGTGCTCCTTGGTGCTGACGTGTTTGGATCCTTGTTGTGCCCTAATATGCCCATAGTTTGCCCTTCCGGCCTAACTGCGGTCCCAACTGTCCTGGGACATATTTTGTCTGGTCCCATACCAACTTTAACTCCCCCCGAGGCCCCTATGACCGGTGTTAGCCTATCAAAAATTGTGGAACGATTCTGGAAGTTAGAAGAACCGCCAGAATCCCCTATAGACCCTGTAGATGATGAATGTGAGCTCATCTTCAAGTCCACTACCCTACGTGAACCAGACGGCCGCTTTACGGTTCGTCTCCCTTTCCTACCGGACCGTCCTCAACTTGGAGACTCTAGGTCTACTGCTCTTAGACGGTTTTTTAGCCTTGAGAAGCGCCTACATGCTAATCCTGGGCTGAAGGAAAAGTATGTGAGTTTTATGCGAGAGTACATTGAACTCGGCCATATGTGTCCCTCCTCATTTGAACCCTCCTCAGCGGAACATTATTTTATTCCCCATCACGGCGTATTTAAAAGTGGTGATGAAGCTAAAATCCGTGTAGTGTTTGACGGAAGCTCCCCTACATCCTCAGGCGTGTCCCTAAATCAGTGCCTCCACTCAGGTCCCAAATTACAACGTGATATTACGTGTATCCTCCTTAATTTTAGGCGCCATAAAGTGGTTTTTGTGACGGATATCCGGATGATGTTTAGAATGACATGGGTCCACCCTGAAGATAGAAAATATCAGCTCATACTTTGGCGTGAAGCCCCCAACTTCCCTTTGTGTACGTATGAGCTTAACACAAATACCTACGGCCTCAGGTCAAGCCCCTTTATTGCCATCCGAGCCTTGTTAGAACTAGCTGAGCAAGAACGTTCAAGGTTTCCCCTAGCAGCTTCAGTCCTAGAGAGTGATGTATATGTTGATGACTGCCTTACTGGAGCTGCCTCCCTGGATGAAGCTCGCGTCCTTATGAATGAGATGAATAGCATTATGACTTCCGGTGGCTACGAATTGAGAAAGTGGATCTCAAACTGTCCTGAACTCCTGCGTGACCTACCCCCAGAACATTTGCAGTTGCCCCACTCTTTTCAAGATCCCGAAAATCCCCAAACTATTGCGGTACTTGGCGTCCAATATGATCCCGCCGCTGACGCCTTTACCTATCGTTTTTCCTCCGACCCTGTGACTCATGCAACAAAACGCAAAGTTTTGTCCCTCATTGCCCGTACCTATGATCCGTGTGGCTGGATCACACCGGTAATTTTTAAAGCTAAAGCTTTTATGCAAAAGCTTTGGCTGTCTGGCCTTACCTGGGACGAACCTCTGACTCCTACTCTAGCAGCGGAGTGGTGTTCCTTTTCCCAAGACCTTTCGAACGTGAACCACGTTTTCCTCCCACGCCCCATCATGTGTGATATTGTGAATACATTTTCCCTTCATGGGTTTTGTGACGCCTCTGAGGCTGGATTTTCAGAAGTGGTGTACTTACGTACGGAAAGCCCCTCTGGCGACTGTAAGGTCCATCTTCTCTTGGCTAAGAGTAAAGTCGCTCCAGTTAGGACTCGCTGTACGATTCCTAAATTAGAGCTGCTTGGTGCAACTCTACTGTCCAAGATACTCCACCACGTAGCCTTTTGCTTACAAAAGTCTATAGTGTTAGATGCTATCTATAGTTGGTCAGATAGTCGTGTGGTCCTTGCCTGGATAGATACCCCTATTCACCACCTACAAACCTTTGAAGCCAATCGTGTTTCACAAATAAAAAAATCGCCCACTGCTTCCCAATGGCGACATGTCCCTGGTGATATGAATCCTGCCGATTGTGCCTCACGCGGTGTGTCCGTTTCCTCCCTGCTACAGCACTCTTTATGGTGGTCACCCACATGGCTAAAGCAACCTTTGTCTGAATGGCCTACGCCGAAAACTCCGTCGCCTGGTGACCTACCTGGAATACGTTGTTTGCTCGCAACCACCCCTATTCCCTCTCCAGACCCGTCCTTTTTGTTGGATAGGTATAGTTCCTTGCCTAAACTCGTAGGTGTAGTCGGGTACATGCTACGCTTTGTGAAGAGGACGAGAAATCCTGAGTTTTCTGTTACTCATTCCTACCTTGATGCGGATGAACGTAGAGAAGCCTTGCTCTATATTGTGAAGCAAGTTCAACTTACATCCTTTCGTGAGGAGTTAGATACTCTACATCGCGGTGCCTTACTCAAGTCTTCACTCCGACGACTCTGCCCCTTCCTCGACGATAGTGGTTTGATTCGTGTGGGCGGTCGCCTTAAAAATTCGGACCTCCCTTATGACGCCCGCCACCCTCTCCTCCTACCCAAGTTTGGTAGTTTTGTGCAGCTTTTAGCGTCCCATTATCATGTGAGTAATTCCCACGCCGGCCCTAATGCCTTATTGGCCCTACTGTCCCGTGAATTTTGGATTGTATCAGCCCGCCGGTTAGTCAATCACGTGATATTTAAATGCCTTTCATGCTATCGTCTAAAGGCAGCGGTTACCCAGCCTCCCATGGGTGACTTACCTAGAGATAGAGTAGTCTCTACGAGACCCTTTGATGGAGTCGGTACAGACTTTGCCGGCCCCTTTTATACCAAGATCCAAGCTTATCGAAATAAAAGGGTGTTAAAATCATACCTTTGTGTATTTGTTTGTTTGTCCACTAAAGCGGTACATTTAGAGGTTGTCTCAGACTTGACCACGGAAGCTTTTATTGCGGCCTTAACCCGTTTTGTTTCCCGTCGCGGCTTACCTTCCCTTATTCGTTCCGATAACGGCAGGAACTATGTTGGTGCCAACAATTACCTCGGTGACTTGCACACCTTCCTTGTAGAGCATCAGTCGGAATTAGCCTCCGAGTCCTCTAAAAGAGGTATCAACTGGGTGTTTGATCCCCCCCTGTGCCCTCATTGGGGCGGCCTATTTGAAGCGGCTGTTAAATCTGCAAAAACCCACCTCAAACGTGTGATTGGAGAGACCACCCTAACATTCGAGGAGTTGACTACAGTGTTCGCAAGGATCGAAGCCGTCCTCAATTCACGTCCCCTGTGCCCATTAGCTTCCAGTCCAGACCTTGAGGTCCTAACACCGGGCCATTTCTTGATTGGGCAACCCTTAGTTGCTGTGCCTGAATACCCCTTCAACGAAGTTAAAGTTAGTCGTCTCACCCGGTTTCAGTTGATACAACAGGTGACCCAACATTTTTGGTCCCGTTGGCACGCGGAATATTTATCAACCTTGCAGAGTAGGCATAAGTGGACGACTTCCTCGGATCCTCCCTTTGTTGGTGAACTCGTCCTTCTCAAGGAAGATAATACCCCTCCATTACAGTGGCGACGTGGTCGCATCCTTCATATTTACCCCGGCCAGGATAGTGTCGTTCGCGTTGTCGATGTGCAGACGCCCTCCGGTGTTAAGAAGCGCTCTCTCACCAAGCTCGTTCGCCTACCCGTAGACACCACCCCCTCTATCCCTTCGTCGTAAACATTTGTGATGTTTAGGGCGGGGGTTATGTTAATTAAAAGTCCCTTTTTTTGCCTATCCCATAGTTTGTGTAGATTTGCCCCTTTTCATCCCTTAGAATATTGTCCAGCCCTCCCCCATGACAACTAGACTGACTGACAGCTAGGTACCTACATATAGCACCGCATTGGCTCTGCGAGGGAGATTCGCGGGGCCCCCCACACCCTGCGCCCGAACGTGGTCGTGTGCGCATATTTTGTGCTAAATAACCATAAAGCTTTCCCTGAGCTTTCCTGGACCCTTACCAGCCTACAAACGCTTCCACTGTGTGTGTGTGCCCGTATTGTGCCTGTGAATCTGGTGCCCTTTGGATAATCTGGTGCCCCTTGGATTTGCGCTTATGCGCGCTGGTGAACCTGGACATGCGGTAAGTACCTAGCTACTTCCATACCTAAACCTCATTTTGAAGAACCCCCTCGTATTTGGCTTCCCTTAAGGAACCTCCCTCGTGCCCATTTGTAAAACCCTGGTAGCAGAGATTTAATGCCCCTGCCTTACCCCTTCCTCTAACACCTATGTTGTTTTAGTTTTTATCTTGTGCAATAAAGTGGAAGTATTCTATATAAACATAAATACTGAGACAAGGATTATGATACATAGCACACGTTCGCAGCCTTATTGCTAGAAGAAATTTCTTACAGACAGGCAGAGAGATTTGCATTGGTAAGAAGATATTGAATAGAGATCTATCACATGCATGCAACTAGATTAACCCATTGAACGCTATCTACGTAATATTACATAGCAAAACAATTAAATAACAATAGCGCACATGATAATCAGCATTCAATGAGTTAATAACTAGGCAGCTATGGTGATCACCATCATAAATGTATAAAACAATGCAAAAGCTGTAATGAGGAGAAAGTAAAAATCTTACTATGTCCATCAGCGCTGACTGCTACAGAGAGAACGCTCATGGAATGTCCCTCCAAATTGTGAAGCAACTCCACCCTATTGCTGGCAAAGAGCCAAACTTTGACTACCGCATCGAGCCCTCCTGTTACTATGAAATCTCTAGCTGGAACTCTGAAAACCAAATTGTTTGAGCAAACTATCATGTATTGAAGCACTTTTAATATTTATTAGCGAGTGGTTTACGTCCCACATAGCTATAAAAAGAAAAAAAAAGTTAAAACATAATGTTATCAACATACTTCTCTGTGGGGTCAGTTTTGGCCCAGGCACAGCAGTAAATAGGGTCCTCGTGTGCGTCTTCTTCTTTAAATAGAATAGAATACTGAAAATTTCACGACAAAACATGAGTTTCGTTTCGGTTTTGTGTTTGTTTACAAAATTAAGTGGATAGTTCGGTACTTACCATGACTATAGTATGGAGAAGGGATCTAAATATAAACAAGATCGGAAAGTTGTGATGGCACAAGGGCAATCCAGATCCAGATATCCAGATTAATCCAGAACAAATAGCTAAAAGTATATTTATTTTCAGGGAATTTTACACCATTGACCGCTTTTCATTTTCATTTCACTGCAGCAGCACAGATTACATAAGGGAGCAAAATTTGACAGTTGACATTTGGTCGCCGGCGATCACAGAATAGTTTTGGATGCGTTCCGAAAACAAAAAATATGTCCGACTTGAAGCTCCGCGAAAGGGTGTGATGAACACAGTCAGTGTGAACATGAGTATGGATGGATATCATATCAGTCTAGAACGAGTAGAGGCAAATTAAGTCTATGAGGCAAATGAGAACAAATGAGCGTTTCGTGCCCGTTCGCGGGTAGATAGAAGTCGATAAAAGGAAAGCTGCGTAAATCCGACCACAAGTTGAAAGTTGGTTATGTCATGGATGGATGATGAGCTAGCTACTATAAGAAAAACTACCTTCACGCTTATAAAATATCTTTATTCAGGCTATAATGGGCAGTCATAAATATTTACATTCTTATCTTCTGAAACGGAGACAATTTTATTGCTTTCAGCGTTGAATTTCACACCCCAAACCTGTAACAAATAAATCTAATAATAATAAACGAAAATAAACATGGTCAGTTTGTTGGAAGAAAATTACTGCATTAAAATTATGACACTGTTATCACTTTTGCTAACTTTCGGATTGCCGACTAGTTTCGACATATTGTGTAAGACTTAGTCATGGAGGATAAATGAAGCTTGCGCCGTCTTTATTAGCCTGAGGGGGGCGGAAATTTATAAAAGTACTAAGCCTGAGGGGGGCGGAAATTAATAAAAGTACAATTTTTTTACAGATCTTCAATAAAAAAATTACAAAGTAGAACGTACCTGATCAGTATGTTCCTTGAAGACATGCTGGCACTGCATGCTGTCGAGGTCCCAGACGCGCACCGTTCTGTCAGCGCTGCTGGACACAAACCGCTTGCCGTCCGGTGAGAATGCCACGCAGAGCACCCACGACGCGTGGCCCGAGAGCGTGCCTGCCAAGTTGGCGTGCACCCTGGAACACGGACGTAAGGCGTAAGGACACGAAAATGTATGATGATCATGATGATCCCAGCTCTTATCAGCAAGGATCGGATTTTTTTCGGACATGATTGATAATGGCGCTGGCGCATGCATCTACTAAAATAGTAGCGTTTTCATCGCGCGTCGAATGGCGCCTTGCGTAGTCCAATAAAGCAAGTTAGCCTTGCCAGCGCCTTGCAAGTTAGGGTTAGGAACTAAAGCTCGAAGAAGAGATCTCAACTTCTCGCTATCTTACGCAAAAAAAAATAGGTAGCGTAAAAATATAACAATAGTGTATTATTCGCTATGTGTTACTGAGGCGCTGCTCGTGAGTGAGATAGCGGTGTATGGCATGAAATTATAAAAAAAAATCGCTTTGAAAAAATTCGCTCTAAACGAAAACGAAGAAGAAAACTAAAATGTTGGAGGATTTGCTGGAAGAAATCTCTGTAAGAGATTTCTGAGCACACCTTTGTACATGTCTTTTATTATGTTGTGTCCTGTAATGTTATTGTGTTTCGTGTGCAATAAAGTGTAATAATACATTATTTTTCTTACACATCATAAAGCTTCATGTGGCCATCGTCAGAGCCGGTGAGAAGCAACTGCGAGTCCGGTGAGAAGCATAAACTCCGGATCGGCATAGCGTGCCCTTCCAGCGTGTGCACCAGCTTACCCTGCGCTACGTCGAATATGTTGATGATACCGTCTAGCGCTCCGCTGGCTATGTACTTGCCGTCTGGGCTCTGCAAGGTGAAAGTGCTTCATTTAGGTTTTCTTTAGAAAGAGGCCCTAAAAACAATAAGAGAAAGGAATCAATCGAAAATATAAATACTTATATTGAATTGGATGCATTATTTTTGTAAAAATTATAAAAATCTTCTGAAACACTGAATAGGATACTTTTAAAATCTCTAGTAGTGGGTTGCTGGGAATATGCCTGTTAGCATTGTAGTGTGTGTGCCTGTGTGGAGTGCATTATTTTGCCTGTTAGTGTGTAGTGTGTGTGCCTGAATAATTTGCCTGTTATTGTGTAGTGTGTGAGCCAGAATATGTGTGCCAGAATATTTTGCCTGTTAGTGTGTGGTGTGTGTGGCAGAATATGTGTGCCAGAATATTTTGCCTGTTAGTGTGTGGTGTGTGTGGCAGAATATGTGTGCCAGAATATTTTGCCTGTTAGTGTGTAGTGTGTGTGCCAGAATATGTGTGGAATATGCCTGTTAGTGTGTAGTGTGTGTGCCAGAATATGTGTGGAATATGCCTGTTAGTGTGTAGTGCGAGTGCCTGTGTGGGTGCAATATTTTGCCTGTTAGTGTGTAGTGTGTGTGGCAGAATATTTTGCCTGTAGTGTGTAGTGTGTGTGCCAGAATATGTGTGGAATATTACTGTTAGTGTGTAGTGTGTGTGCCTGTGTGGGGTGCAATATTTTGCCTGTTAGTGTGTAGTGTGTGTGGCAGAATATTTTGCCTGTAGTGTGTAGTGTGTGTGCCAGAATATGTGTGGAATATTACTGTTAGTGTGTAGTGTGTGTGCCTGTGTGGGGTGCAATATTTTGCCTGTTAGTGTGTAGTGTGTGTGGCAGAATATTTTGCCTGTAGTGTGTAGTGTGTGTGCCAGAATATGTGTGGAATATTACTGTTAGTGTGTAGTGTGTGTGCCTGTGTGGGGTGCAATATTTTGCCTGTTAGTGTGTAGTGTGTGTGGCAGAATATTTTGCCTGTTAGTGTATAGTGTGTGTGCCAGAATATGTGTGGAATATGCCTGTTAGTGTGTAGTGTGTGTGCCTGTCTGGAGTGCATTATTTTCCCAGCAAAAACTAATATTTGGAATGAGGATTGATACTTACATAGGCCACACTTAATGTGAATTTCCCTCTTGTGTCAAGAGTCTGTTCGTGTTTGCCCGTCTCCACTGAGAATATCAGTATCTTGCCCCCGTTGCTCCCTGATATGACATGTTTTCCATCGGGTGAGAAGTCCAGAGTCCACACGTCAGTTGGGACTGTTTCCATGGTCTTTAGCTTATCCCCTGTTGCCAAGTCCCACAATATTAGGGTGGAGTCTTGTGAGCTGCTAGCGAGGGCTGAAAAAATTTTTGGAACATGTTTAGAAAGATGGGCAACATGAAAAGAAAAGCAGTTTTGATAATTTTTTTATTAAATATCTATCACAGACTTTTTTATGATGTTAAAATTAATGTTTTTTTTTATGGCAGGGATTTTAACTAACACGCAAACTGCCAGAAATAAAGGAGCATTAGAAATAAAAATGGGTTGAGGTCACCGGTGATTGGAGCGGTGTTTAATGTGTTAAAGCTGTTTTACTGGGAAGAAACAAACTAGTTCAGCAACTTACTCTTCCCATCAGGGCTGACGACAACTGACACCAATCCCAGTGAGTGCCCCTCCAGCTGATGTCTCAACTCCAGTTTGCCATTGTTCAACTGCCAGACTTTGATCAGATCGTCTAGTCCTCCAGTAATAATGTAATCATCGAATCCCTCCTGAGATGTGTTGGAGTCTCTGTGAAGGGTATAAAATTAGATTAGCATGAAAATAAATTATTAAGATTTTTATAAGGTTAAAAAATTTGCTCGGGACAGGATTTGAGCCCGCAAACTCTTGCATTCCGTGTTTTTTTAACCTTATAGAAATCTTTATAAAGTTTCCTAGCACGGGTTAGTGCTTTAGACAAAAAATAAATTATTGTTATTCAGTGCATAGGTAGACTAACTGGGCAGCTAGCAAAAGCTGCAACACACAAAGATTATTACTTTTGCAGGGTCTTTGAATGCTATACAAGGAACATATTTTAACGTTAATGGTGAAAGGTAGGCCATAATGATGGGCAAGGTAGAAGGAAAACAAGGCCAGCAAGAAGAAAAATAACATAGTAGTTTATCATCAAAGAGTCGACCGGTATCAAAACCATGGAAGTAATATTCAGGATATCTATGAATAGAGAATGGTGCATAGAGCTGACTGCTAACCTCCAAGGATGGAGAGGCATCGTAAGAAGAGAAAAATTCAAAAAAGTTTATTGCTAAATAAGGTTACATTTTTTTAAAGAGAACCTTTATTTCGGATCAGTTAGTAATTATTTTTCTTGAATACTCTATCATAAGAATACACCATCTTTATAGGTTAGGTTTCAAAACTTACTGTGAATTTTCATTTGGCTGGTCTCCTTCAGGTTGCTTCTCCTTTTCGCGGCCTATCCGGCTCCAAGTACAGCACCAGACGGAATCTTCGTGGGCATTCTCCTTCTTTAGCATCAGATAGTACTGCAAGAAATAAGGCAATAATAAATAAGTGATTTTTGCAAGAGCAGAGTATGAATTGCTGTAGGAATAGATATAACACTTACCAAAGTTGTAATAGACATTTTGTAATCGCGTTCAGGATCCTAAAAGCTATACTTTTCGAGAAAATCGTAGTTTTTTAATTGCAAGCACAGCAAACAGCTGATTGTAAACACAGAAACCATAGACAAACTTTTTTTTTATTCACAGATCACCACTACCAATGTTGTAAGTGACAGCGTAAGAACGTGTATAAACGTATGTATGGTATGAAGTTATGAACGTGTATTTGGCGCCTTACTATGGTAGAAAATGGATTCCCTTTTCCTGGCAACATTATTAAAAAAAAAACACATCCGTTCATCTATTTCGTTCATTCATTCATTCTGAAACAAAATGGCGGTCGTGTAGTGAACGAACTTGGCTTGCCTTTTGTTGCGATTGCGAAATTTATGTTTCAAATCAATCAAATCTATTGATTATTGAACTTTAGCTCATGCTATTAGTTTTTGCAAGTAGATAAGTCTTTTGCTATAATTCTTGTGGTCTTAACTTTGGCCATTCTGTTTTAACTGCGAAGATGGCAGTGTCAAAATCCACGAACACATACAATCGTCAAAATTGGGAAGATTCTGTGAGTATTTCATGCATTATATTTTGTAGAAATATTGGAGATTGATACTCCCAGCCTATTCTAACCATCTCTTATGTTTTCAGGACTTCCCGATCCTGTGCCAAACATGTCTGGGAGATAACCCCTACATTCGCATGGTAACGTATTTTTTGCATAATTTCAACGCATTTGAAGCCACAATACCTACTTCCCTCTTTCCCCTTTATATTAACCAAAGATATTAATTTACAGACGAAAGAGAAATACGGGAAGGAGTGTAAAATATGCGCTCGTCCATTTACAGTCTTCCGTTGGTGCCCAGGCGCTAGAATGCGCTTCAAGAAAACTGAAATTTGTCAAACATGCTCCAAACTAAAGAATGTTTGCCAAACATGCTTGTTGGACCTTGAATATGGCCTTCCAATTCAAGTCAGAGATGCTGCGTTGAAGATACAAGATGACCTTCCTCGAAATGAAGTCAACAAGGAATACTACATACAGAATCTTGATAGTGAGATGGCCAAGTTTGACCCAACTCAACCTAGCAGCTCTGCATTGAAGGCCAAAGGCTCTAACGACTTGCTGTTGCGCTTGGCACGTACAGCACCTTATTACAAGAGAAATAGGCCTCATGTTTGCTCATTCTGGGTGAAAGGGGAGTGTAGGCGTGGCGAGGAGTGTCCTTACAGACACGAGAAGCCCACGGACCCCGATGATCCTTTAGCTGACCAGAATATCAAGGACAGGTAATAATACTGCTGTTTTAATCCTTCTGTTTTCTTTGACATCCAAAATCGAGACAGGATAAAATTTCTTGTTTTCTGTCTCAAGTATGGTACCTAACTTCTAATCACCACATAAACCATGTTTGAATATGCAAAACAAAATATAGTCATCCTCTTCATCCTTAAGATTTGAAGGGCCATATAGTTTCTGATATTATTTCCTTTCATCAAGTGAGTATGTGCCATGGCTTTAGGTGTTGCTCCTTGGCTCGTCAAGGACACAACGAACAATGGTACAAAGATAGATCTGTGTCTGGG
Source organism: Zelleria hepariella (assembly GCA_949319315.1). Taxonomy (NCBI): domain Eukaryota; kingdom Metazoa; phylum Arthropoda; class Insecta; order Lepidoptera; family Yponomeutidae; genus Zelleria; species Zelleria hepariella. The sequence goes on from OX439393.1 coordinate 11,591,643, forward strand.
TTGAGCCAAGCTAATCTTTGTATTTCACATCTGGCCGCACTTCTCCACAGATACTATGGAGTGAACGATCCGGTGGCCGAGAAGCTGATGCGTCGCGCTGCGGCCATGCCGGCCCTGCCACCTCCAGAGGATAAGACTGTCACCACGCTGTACGTGGGTAATCTGCCCGACAACACCTCCGAGGATGAGCTCCGAGGACACTTCTACCAGTATGGAGAGATTAGGTATGTTAATGGCCTGGGGCCTTAGCATGTAACGCAATGGCGTATCGATGGCGTCCCAGTAGAAGGACGAAACCGGGATATCCTCGTTTTTCTCCTACAACCAGCAAACAAAGGCCCGGTTTCTGAATTGAGAATTTTACTAAGTAAATACATCAACTATCGTTCTGTGATTCTGTCACGTTCTTTTGTGAGTAATCCTCAAATCAGAAACCGGCAGTAATACTCTACAGGGTGCACTCGAATTCGATAGCGGAACTTTAAGTAGGCGGTCTACTGATCAATACAAACAACTTGAACTAGGTGACGACAAAAATGGAGCGAAAAATATATCAGCTGTTTCATACATTTGGCGCAGTACTGAGTCTACCTTTTGTATGGAACAGCTGATATTTTTTTCACCACCTAGTACAAGTTGTTTGTATTGATCAGTAGATAGCCCACTTAAAGTTCCGCTATCGAATTCGAGTGCACCATGTAGAATTTGAATCAGAATATTCTTTGCTGTATTACAAAAACATTTAAGGAACAACTAGCGCCGCCATTAAAAAAAAACATTTCTTTTTGGATGCGTCTTTTGCTAAAAACTCTCCTGCTAAATCTTAACTATGTATACCCCCGATCCACTGTTCCCATAATGACCCTCTATACATAGCGAGCTCTCTGTGACCCTCATTCCATTCGTCTTTCAGGACTCTGACGCTGGTGCCTCGGGCCCAATGCGCCTTCGTCCAGTACACGACGCGCAGCGCGGCCGAGCACGCAGCTGAGAAGACGTTCAACCGGCTGGTTATCGGTGGCAAGAGACTGACCATCAAGTGGGGCAAGTCACAAGGTATTATTATTATTATTATTATTTATTAATACACTGGCAGCTTAAAGCTGATGCGTGTATATCACTTTAGTGCACTTTTTAAATGTTTATCGAGTCCATTTTTAAAAGAGTTCACCGAGGGGGCACTGATTACTGCCTCAGGTAGTTTATTCCACGCATTCACTACACGGTTCGGCAAGAAGTGTTTTCTGGGGTTGCTTGTCCATGGTTGCTGGTTCAACTTCAGTGAGTGCCCTCTTAGCATTTTGTTTGTATTTAGCTCGTATATCATAGCAAGATCCGGTACATTGTAGTGGTTGTGTAGGATTTTGTATGTTTCTATTAGGTCGCCTCGTTCTCATGTTACAGTAATCATCAATACATCTTTTTCTTCTTTTGCAACATTGCGATCTGTAGTTATAGGACTACAATAAGCAACTCAGATTTTTAGGTAACGTGTCTTGTTTTTTTTTCTTTCTGTTCGGGCCAATATCCACCAAAGTGTAGATGAGAGATGTGTTTTCATATACACTGTTGTCGTAGTCTCTTCTTCTTGTAGTGCCGTCTCCTATCGGAGGTTGGCAATCATCTTGGCTATTTCTTCCTTTGAGGCTGCCAAACGGAACAAGGAGCTCGTGGATAGTTGGTACCAATGGCGTAAGTTCTCAAGCCATGATATCTTGGGTCTTCCAGGTCTCCTCCTGCCTGGTATCTTCCCTTGGATGGTTTGTCGGAGTCTCTAAGGTTTCAAATGTCTGACAATACAAAGACTGTCAAACAAGCACTCGTGCAGGTCTGCCAAGTTAGGGCATCGGACCACAGCGTATTGGTATTCTGCCTCTCGCCTCTTAGTTCAGCACTGTTTTCAAAACGGCAAAACCACCGTTTTCATTTGTCTGTCGCCCGCAGGTCGCCATGGAGCAATGGAGAAGAATGAGATAATGCCGGAGCTGCCGCCTGTACCTGGTCTGCCCGGGGCTCTGCCGCCGCCGCCTGCCTTCCTGCATCCATTCCCGCCTCAGGTATGTACCAGTTCCTTGTGACCATAATAATAAATAAAGATAAGATGAAAATAATTATTTAAAAACCACATAGATTTTACAGAAGGTTACAGTAGTTTAAATAGGCCTTTGCATCTACGTAATGATATGATTTATACGGCGCCCAGTGGAATAAAAATTAATCTGTGCTAAGCGAAATTTGACAGCCGTATTCCGGTTCTTCTATGGCCACGCCTGTAAACGCCATCTATGAACCTGCTTTGAATTTGTTCTTTGAAAACGGCTCATTGAGCTACAGAGTCAAGTAACTGTCGATGCGAATTTCCCAACCCCATTGGTGCTCGTCTTACGGACCGAAAATACAAAAAGTGGTCCTTCAATAGTTAAAAAATCCTACCTTCAATATAGAGATTTTTATAAGGTAAAAAAAAATCGCTCGGGACAGGACTTGAACCGTCAACCTCTTGCATACCGTGCCTGCAATTGAGCTACAGAGTCAAGTAACTGTCGATGCGAATGGGGTTTTTTCCAGGCATCAAAAATAGCCCGAATAACTGTCAAAATCAGTCTATTAATCTGTGGTTTCCATACAAACCACAGATTTAGTTGCGCGATAATTCGCGAATCGCTGTCAAATTTGACACTTGGAAAAATCCCTATTTCCCAACCTCATTTAGCTCGTCTTACGGATTAAATAGAGTGCGCGCACGATAAGTCTGCGCGCGGCGAATAGAGGAACTAAAATGACAAGCCGCCATATTGCCCTACTATTGGTTCTAGTGGTAAGCGTCCTTCCGTGATTGGATGGTAATATTTTTTAACAAATCCTACCTTCCACAGATGGCGCCCCCGCCGAACCGGCCCAACGACTTCTTCAACCTGCACCACTACCCGGCGGGCGGGTGGGGGTGCCCGATGCCCCCCCCCGCGCCCGCGCCGCCCCCGCTGCACTACCCGAGCCAGGACCCGAGCCGGCTTGGGGCGCACGCCCACGTGAACACGCCGCAGACTTAGGGACCTCTGGCACTACCCGGCGGGCGGGTGGGGGTGCCCGATGCCCCCCCCCCATCCCCCCCCCGCGCCCGCGCCGCCCCCGATGCACTACCCGAGCCAGGACCCAAGCCGGCTCGCTGCGACCGCTGCTGCGCTTGCTGGCTGGATTTTAGTGCTGCAGGCATAAGGCTTAGTAGGTTCCTGCGGTAATCAAGAGGTGCGGGAAGGTACGATTCAAACAGGTGATAACCTAGGCACAACTAGCGCCGCCAACGGAAAAAAAACATTTATCTTCTTTCTGGATGCCGTTTTTGCTAAAAACTCTTCATTAGGTTATTTAACGCGAGGCTTAACTATTTTTAGGACCTAAGGTTTAGATTCCAGATCCTATAACCTAGGAATAAAATATTTTATCGCCAAAAGTGGCCACTTAAGACCTAAATAGTTAAGCCTCGCGTTGATAACCTAATGAAGAGTTTTTAGCAAAAATCGCATCCAAAAAAAAGATTTTTTTTTATTGGCAAGTCTGTAAAATGAGCTGCAAGAGCGGGTCCGCGCAAGTAATGTTTAGGGATTATGTAAGGAAACTTTAACGGATTGGCTGCCTGAATTTTATCGATGTATAGTCTTTCCAATCATTTATTTAACTTTTGACAGGTCGATTTTTATAGTCTGTGGTAGGCGTTTAGGCGTGGGTCGTTAAGAACCAGTTATGAAAACACGTGATTTCAGAAAATAGTGATTTTCAGAACTCCCTTACAGCGTCACTGTCACAGATCACCATTATGATTAGGTTACGACGTTTCTTATCACAAGCTACATTTTTTAGCTATTGAGTAACGCCATTAACATATAATATTAACCTTCAATGACACAAATCAAACGTATGTTCACAAAAAATTGCTTCTTTCGTCGTCATGTCACTTCGTTTATTGAAGCAAAGCATTGACGCCCGTGCCGTGCGCGAGCTTGACTCGAAACTATAGTGATTCGGTGACATCTCACGTAGCCAGTTATTGTAAACGGTCACGCTAAATAACGCCCACTCCTAATCTGTGGTCATTCATTACGAATGGCACATCACTATGTGGGCATGAAGTACGGTATTCTCTGTTGTACATTTTACCGAAAATTATTGTGAAACTTCATGTGCGTTATCTGTCAAAAGTTAAATAAACGAATGGAAACACTATAGTAAAGCTGCTCTATCGCGCATTGTCTTCCGCGTGCGAAGTACTGGCGTTTGACTTGATATAAAAATCGAAAGTTTAAAAAAATATGGGTGCAGTTTAATTAAATTGTGTTCTTCGACAAGTGATTGTAAAATAATACATTTTATAAATTTACCACTATAATCTGTAAGTAATAATAAATATAGGTTAATTAAAGTTTAATGTTGTTTTATTTGGGTAAAGAATGAAACCAAAATACATCGGAAACTATATTTAATATTAACATAAGTTTAACATGACTTAATTGTGTTACAAAAAATATTTTAAAACACAGAGGTCATTTCTACATGCGTCTTACCATCTCATCTGGGTAAGGACGGCTGATGATAATAATTTACACTAACAACTAGGCCCAGATATCCTTAAACTGACCAAATGAGTCTTAAAATACGCGATTAGCACAATGCGAGCCACGAAAGAAGATACTTGAGACTGCGTGATCGGGGCGGCGAAATAGGTGTGGGAGGCGCGATCAAGTATAATCCATGCGGAATCAGAATGAGATAATACCTTTTGGAACTGAATCGAAAATGACAGTTCTCGAGTAGCGTCAGTAAAAAAAATTTTAGTTCTACGTTCTATCATAGGGTTATGAAATTGGAAATACACAAAAATGTTCAATGGTTGTAATCTAAAAGTATTCAATGTTATTGCATTAATTGAATAAAACTCGAGCAGACACCCTCGCACACAGAAAACACAAGCAAGTTTCGACGCGAGTTTCCCATAGACAACTAGAGTTTGCCGAAATGCTGACGTTACAGGACCGCGAGCTTCTCAGTTCCAAAAGGTATTATCCCATTCTGATCCCGCACGGATTATATCTTCTTTCGTGGCACGAATTGCACATGTTTAAGTTTAATTTTAGATATATCAGTTCATAAGCAAGATTGTATTTTCTTAAAAGCAGTTAAATAATTTTATTAACATTGTTTAGTTCAGTAGTTCGAAGGTTTTATAATAGTCCGATGACTAGTTAAATATCTTTTATTTGCTTATAAATACTATCATTTTTATACAAGGTTTTTTGTATTATAAACTAAAATGTCTTTACTGAATAGATAGAACTAGCAACAGCTCAATGACAAAATACCTAGTATCTTCAAAATTAAAGATAGGTCACCCCACCTAACCACGCGAAATACGGAAAAAATCTGGAAGGTATAATCCGTGCGGGATCAGAATGGGATAATACCTTTTAGAACTGAGACGCTCGCGGTCCTGTAGCGTCAGCATTTCGGCAAACTCTAGTTGTCTATGGCAAACTCGCGTCGAAACTTGCTTGTGTTTTCTGTGCGCGTGGGTGTCTGCTCGAGTTTTATCACGTTTTATCAAATTAATGCAATAACATTGAATCCTTTTAGATTACAATACAACCATTAAACATTTTTGTGTAGTTCCAATTTCATAACCCTATGATAGAACGTAGAACTAAAAATTTTTTTACTGACGCTACTCGAGAACTGTCATTTTCGATTCAGTTCCAAAAGGTATTATCCCATTCTGATTCCGCACGGATTATATCTTTAAATGGGATTTTTAGACTGAAAATTATTTATGAGCAGCTAAGCCAATGCTAGCTCTATGTATTCTGTGTTCTTGTGCATGAATTACAATGATACAACTTTCACGGCAAGAGGGTCACACACATTTTAAATTAAGACGATGACGTACGTAATTCAATTATTTATTTAGTCAATTATTTTAAAAGGTTAGCACTAAACATCTAGCAAATGCAATTTATCCTAAAAAGATTTGAAAAGTTTGGACAAAGATTTTTCTTAGAAATAAAATGTTGGAATGTTCACATGCTGTTTCATATATTTCAAAGTAATAGTGTGAACCCTTTTATTTACTACTCTATAGGCAAATACCCCTTTTATAATGTGCCGTATCGTAATCCAAAGATTGTAAGTCCGGTCTAAGTTACATCGCGTTTATTAATAGGGCGTTTACTACTTACAGCTTCTTTTTACCCGACTGTCCAAAGGAGGGTTATGTTTTTTGAAAATTTAAAGCGGTTACAGTAAGCTCATGTTGCAGCCAAGTCAACTGCTAAGTCTTCAGCCATTAGTAAAAGTTTTACCAACACTAAAATGCTAACCGAAACCTATTTAATTCATTCCTATACTTCGATATGTTTCAATAAAAATTAGAGAAGTATGCCACACAGCCTTTATTCCCTTTTGGCATACAAAATAGCTTGTTTTTAAACAAATTATCTTCGTGTCATATCCTTTAGACAACAATCTCACTGTAATAAAATATCGTTGATTAGGTTCAATCCAAACTTAACGTAATAAGCGAGCCCAAACATAACTTTGATACAACGAGAAAAGAAAATTAAATATTTTCATTACCCAAGAGTACGTTTTTATGATATACAATTTTTTATTTGAAGTAGATACAATCAAGTCGGTAAAGGTTATCCAAAGCGTTTGCAGATTTTGCCTTCCATATTGTTTAGCAATATGGCGGCCATTTCAGTTTTCTTTTAAAGCAAAAATGACCAACAGTAACACAGAACAGATGTCATAGCTCCAAAACCGTTTACAGGCCAGGTTTTACACCCTATATTTTGAATGTAAAATGGTGAAAGCCACCCATATTTTAATTCGGAACATCTCTATCTCTATAAACAGGAACACTCTATTCGACACGACTAAAAGGCGATATAACATTCGCTTAAATTATAGTTTTATTTCAGTAAAATACCATAAAATAACATAATTTAAAAAGCCTTAGGTATTATGTTAAATTGATGAAGTCATAGTGTACTTTCCTGAAGTGATTAGGTACCTATTAACCGCGTAATGCTTAGTCTTGTCTGGTCGTTTTTATAATCTGAAAGAGAAATACACATTTTATTTTAACTAGTTTTATCAGGATTTCGTATAGAAATAACTGTTAGTAGAAATAACGCAAATGGTTGCAAAGTAATTGATTAATAACTGTTATCTTCTGTGCGAAAATCAGCCTATTGGCGGGGGCTCTAAGGTTTAACACGAACCTAGTACCTAGGTGTGAACTATTAACTCTAATGTAGCGACAGAAAACTGTGTCTATCATGTAGATAAAACTCGCCTTTGAACGATAAAAAAAGGACGTCGACGCTTTTGAAACGAACGAAAAAAGAAGCGATCGTAATCTAAACAGTGCCGCGATCTTGTTTTTTTTTTGTAGTGTAATAAACCAAGATGGCGCTATTCGGGGGGCTATTGAGGTGCGTTTTATCTTCTGTGCGAGAATCAACCCACTGGCGGGTCCGCGGCTGCCGCGCTAGAGGCTGCTGTCTGGACGTGTTGGTTGCGCAGGATCTCGGTGGTGAACTATCGACCTACTGGCGGGGCCCTAAGGTCCACACGAACCTAGCACCTAGTGGTGAACTATTTTTCTCTACAATGTAGCGCCAGAGAACTATCTACACTAACACAATGCAGATGCAGATCCATACACAATGCAGTTACAACTCGCCTGTGAACTATCAACTCGCTGGACCAATCAAGAAAAGGACGTCGACGCTTTTGAAACGAGAAAAGAAGAAGCTCTCGATCTAAGTCTTGTTTAACACTAAACCAAGATGGCGCTCGGAGGGCTATTTTTATCTTCTGTACGAGAATCAGCTTACTAGCGGGTCCCTAAGGTCCACACGCTTTTGAAACGAGAAAAGAAACTCGTGATCTAAGTAGGAGCGCCATCTTGTTTTACGTAGTGTGATAAACCAAGATGGCGCTCGGAGGGCAATTTCTATCTTCTGTGCGAGACTCAGCCTACTGGCCCTAAGGTCCACACGAACCTAGTACCGGTTGTTAGCGAGCTGCGCGTTGACCGCCGCGGCTGCCGCGCTAGAGGCTGCTGTCTGGACATGTTGGTTGCGCAGGAACTCTGTGGTGAACTCCGCTTGCGCCTTCGCCAGAGAGGCGCCCGTCGACCGGTAGATGCGGTGGACCTGCGGACGTCATCGGAGAGGTTCATATTCGGTATACATACATAGTCAAAGAAGTAGCGTGGCGGGAAAGCCCAAATTATCACACATTTTTTTTAAATTTCGTACCTAGTTTGAGATATTGTTTGTTCAGCGATTTTTGTTTCACACCACTAATACACTATTTTAATTTTTCTAAACAGCAGAACAACAATAATTAAGCTGTTTTTTTTTCTGGTCGACAAACCAGTGGTACTGCCCAAAAAACTAGAAGTTCAAGCTCATAATTAGCTGTCAAATTTTTCGAAAAAAAAAATTTGAAAACCTTTTGTTTATCAAGCGACCTATTTGACACGAGCTGTCGTTTAAAGGGACTGTGATCGTGACTCGTTAGCGATTTGTGATTTGATTCCCCGATTACAATCACAATCACGATACGATACTTAACTTTGAAAGGCTTTTAAGGCTCCGTATAAGGCTAACTAGCGCCACCAATGTTAAAAAAAACATATCTTCCTTTAGAAGAAGTTTCTGAAAAAATCCTAAGATGAGCCTATGCGCCATGCTTTTCTAGATTTTTAAGTGTAGATACCCTCTTCGAAATTTACTTTTAAGCTAAAAAATTTTCGATAACCGCCAAAAGCGGCCGTTTTTGGCGGTTATCGAAAATTTTTTAGCTTAACACTAGAAATTGAGTTGGGTACCTACACTTAAAAATCTAGAAAAGCATGGCGCATGAGCTCATCTTAGGATTTTTTCAGAAACTTCTTCTGAAGGAAGATATGATTTTTTTAACATTGGTGGCGCTAGTTAGCCTTATACGGAGCCTTAAGAATCTCCTTGTGGGTAAATGAACTGCATTATTTTGTAATCACCGGGCAGTCCACTCGTCGCTCTAATTTGATTGAGATGCAAGATTGTTGTGTGTTACAAACAAATACCACACCGCACGCGACACGTGGTCATGCGCGAGCGCACAAATATGTCACGGTGTCGCGCACAAAGTGAGAATTATCTCATATCTAACGTGTTACGATCTACTCTACTGGCACAGTGGATTGACGGATTGCTCCATTGCTCTCTGAACAAATTATACAGCGTGTTTCAGAGAGTTCCTGTGACACTGATAGGTGTCGCTTAACTCACCAATACAAGTAATACAACTTTTACTATTGGGCCATGTGTGAAATCTCGTCCTAGACATGTTCTTTTATCTACGATCAGTCATTCAAATATTTTTATTGTATTAGATTTGTTGTGTGTTTATACAGACACACGTATCCACACTCACCTCGTCTCAGCTTTGAGGCTTCAGACAGCTACTACTTTGCTGTCGTTTGCAGCGTTTCCGGCAACTACAGGGTGCACTCTAAGTCAATAGCGGAACTTTAAGGGTAGACGATAGCAAGGTGGCGGGAAATTCAAAATTTTCACAGACTTTTACATTTTGTAGCTAAACTGAACTATTTTTGTTCAGCGATTTTTCGTTCGCGAGAATAAAACCGTATTCCTTTTATTATTGTAAACAACAGAACAACGATAATTCAGCCGATTATGTGTTCTGGTTTTTTGGGCAGTACCACTGCTTCGTCTGAGCATACTGAGTCGACTCAGTACTGCGCCAAATGTATGAAACAGCTGATATTTTTATCACTCCATTTTTTTCGCCACCTAGTACAAGTTGTTTGTAGTGATCAGTAGAAAGCCTACTTAAAGTTCCGCTATCGACTTAGAGTGCACCCTGTAGTAGTTCGCCCCGAACTGTGAATTCGCGCAGGCGCCCGCGCTTTGCTTATTATATTTTTATTTTGTTGTACAACTATACAACCCCATATTTCGGCAACCCCTTGACCGATTTGGTTCATGTTTGAACTTAAAAATTCTTTGAATTTCATTTAGACGCCTACCAAATTTACTCAAGTTATCGTCCAACGAACATTCATACATACAAACGCCGGATAGTTCCAGTAGACCCGGAGGACCTCGCTTCGCTCACTCGTTCGATTATCTTTTGCTGATGTTGGTGATGAGAGATCTATTACCTTAGCCATAAGCATGATGTCGGCGACGACGGTGGTGATGAAGCCGATGGTGACCAGCATGGTGATGATCCCCACCGCCACGCTGTCGTGGAACACTGTGATGCTGGTGATGAGACCGCTGTGGGGAAACAATAAATAATTAAAGTTTAGGAGGAGCGGGTGATCGTGCTCCTCGACTATAAAGGGAACTTTCCCACCAAGCAGATCTTATGCTTGGGGACCGGCCGGGTCCAACTGAACATAGTTGGACGTTCTATATATACTCAGCTACGAAAGATATTTTGCTGGCGCGATGCAGGATTGTAGCGAGTAGCGATTTGACAGCTAGAGTATGTAGCAGTTTCCTGTGAGCCAGACAGGGGTCACTACAAAAGTATGGGTGAGACGTGGAGAGTGACAAATGGTCTGACGAACCAACTGCAAGTCTTCGTCAATAAGTACCTAAGGTCGATCCTCCGCATATACTGGCCGAACACCATCCGAAACGAAGAGCTATGGGTGAAGTGTCACCAATCCCCCAGAGGGCAAGAAATCTCCTCGCGAAAATGGAGATGGATCGGGCACACAATCCGAAGGGGACAAAGCAACGGATTTGCCAACTTTGCTTTCGACTGGCATCCTCAAGAGGGTAGGAGAAGACGTGGGCATTCACACATGGCAGCGAACAGTGGAAGGCGAGCTGCGAGCCGTTGGGCTGAGCTGGAGCGAAGCCAGAAGAGTTCCTGAGGACAGGAAGGCGTGGCGTGATCTTGTAAAGGCCCTTTGTACCTCTGGGGTATCATAGACAGTATATAGGAGGAGCATGATCATGCTCCTCGACTATAAAGGGAAATTTCCCGCCAAGCAGATCTCATGCTTGGGGACCCGCCGGGTCCAACTGAACATAGTTGGACGGTCTATACAGGGCGTCCCACGGCTATGCCACATGGAGGGAAAGTACCTTGAATATTGTAGATGGAACATTTTACTGAAAGAAGACATTATTTTAATTTCTAAAACAATTTAAACTGCATTCATAGATATTGAAATAATTACATGGTTGAACCGGGAATCGAACCCGTTACATGAGAAAAATTATTACCCTGTAGTTTTATCATACCGATCGAAAGGCTTCATCATAAGGACTATTTTTTGCTAAATAACATAGTGTCAGAAATAAAAGGAAGACCATAGGCTTCACCTTTCGATCGGTATGATAAAACTACAGGGTAATAATTTTTTCTCATGTAACGGGTTCGATTCCCGGCTCAACCATGTTATTATTTCAATATCTATGAATGCAGTTTAAATTGTTTTTTAAATTAAAATAATGTCTTCTTTCAGTAAAATGTTCCATCTACAATATTTAAGGTACTTTCCCTCCATGTGGCATAGCCGTGGGACGCCCTGTTTATACTCTCTAATAAGGTGCTTAAAGTACATAAAAAAGTCGATCAACAGTTCTAATGTAATTATAGGAGGAGCAGGTGATCATGCTCCTCGACTATAAAGGGAAATTTCCCACCAAGCAGATGTTGTGCTTGGGGACCGGCCGGGTCCAACTGAACATAGTTGGACGTTCTATATATACTCAGCCACGAAAGATATTTTGCTGGCGCGATGCAGGATTGTAGCGAGTAGCGATTTGACAGCTCGAGAATGTAGCAGTTTCCTGAGCGCCCGACAGGGGTCGCTACAGTACTCCCCCCCAAGACCTTTGAGCCTAAAGGTCTTGACCTCGAAGTCTGTGCATGGGACTTGCACGTGCCAGAAACGCTGAGTCAGTGAGTCGACTAGCGGTTGATGCGTCGGCGGCTAGCAGAATCGCATCCCCGGCGACAATACCTCGGTGAGTCGGGTAGGAACCGGGGATGGCTGCTGTACCACTTGGAGAAGGCAGATGCTGTGCTGGCGACAATACCACGGTGAGTCGGGTAGGAACCAGTGCACCTGCTTTGTGGCTGCCTTTTTCCGAATATTGCTGAGAAGTGATCACCATCAGAACCAGTAGCATGTTGCGTCGGCTGTAGTGGAACTGATAGGGTGAGAATGAAGCTGGCGTGCATGAGACTGTTGAGGTCTGAGGGTGCTCGAGAGCGAAAGAAGGTTGACAAGCTCTGTCAGGGGTCACCACTATAGGAGGAGCGGGTGATCATGCTCCTCGACTATAAAGGGAAATTTCCCGCCAAGCAGATCTCATGCTTGGGGACCGGCCGGGTCCAACTGAACATAGTTGGACGGTCTATATATACTTAGCCACGAAAGATATTTTGCTGGCGCGATGCAGGATTGTAGCGAGTAGCGATTTGACAGCTCGAGAATGTAGCAGTTTCCTGAGCGCCCGACAGGGGTCGCTACAACAGCAACATGGGTGGACTTGTCGCCCAGTGGCGGATACCGCAATCGAGGCGGGCCGAAAAGAAGATGGAGAGATGATCTCGACAAGTATTTTCCGGATTGGTCGGAGGTGGCTCGGGGACGAAAAATCTGTGGAGGAGGGGAGGCCTTTGCCCTGCAGTACGACATCATAACACAAAAAACACGAAGGCATTTGCATCTATGTAATGAGATGATTTATACAGCGTTTGGCAGAGGACCTAAGGCTAAGATTGCAGTCACAGACTCGGCTTTTGTCTACGAATGCAAGTAAAGATAAAGAAAAAAAAACTAAGTTTAACGGCTCGCCAGAGGTTGCACGTTCCATGGGCCTTAGCCTGTAACGCAATGGTGCCAAAATGGGCTCCCAGTTGACAGCTTCAATTACGATTTATTCATGCTGTCGGTCCTTTGAATGTTTTGTAGTACAGAAATAATATTCTGACTCAAATTCTAGAGGATTAGTTCTCTGGTTGTAGGAGAAAAACGAGGAAACACCGTTTTGTCCTTCTGCTGGGAAGCCATCGACACGCCATTGGTTTACAGGCTAAGGCCCCAACTGTCTCAAAGCTAGAAGTCACCTTTAGAAGGATAAATCAAATCAAATCCCACTCACCATGAGCCTCCGCCGCTGAATCCGATACTCTGTACGACGGTAATGATGATTTGGAACAGGAATATGAAGAAGAACACCATGAAGTTGAACGAGGAGTCGCTTCGGAACGCCTTGTAGATCGGCCGGTACCTACAAACATACGGATACAACTTTGTAAACAAAAACCACACAAATGTCAAGGTAAAGTCACCTTTATAACTTAAAAGAGTAGTATAGGCACTGCCAAAACTGCAATAGCGCCGACAATGAAAAAAACTCATATTTTTGGATGCATTTTTCGCAAAATACGGACCATCGAGTTATAAACCCTTAATATTTTTTAGGACCTAAGTCCCAGATCCTACGACTAAAACTTGCACAAGTGAAAAACAGCAACTTTTCACAGAATCATTGAACTGAGATGTTGCTCTTTAAAGTTTTGAACCTCCAAAGAACATTTTTTTTAATGCGATGTATTCTTCAATATTTAAATAATTGACTGTTTTTTTTATAAATAAAATGTGGATGGTCTCTTTCTTTCACTGGGTACAAATTATTATTATGACGAAATGCACATCTCCAGTAGGACAGATCCTTGAGATAGCATAGTAAGATGGTCACCCTCCGTACAGCTCCTTAAAAACCACTAGCTTTTGCCCGCGACTTCGTCCGCGCATACTGTTTTTTTTTCCGTCATCACAATAAAAAATTGCCTAAAAACCGCACTCAGCGATAACATAGCTTCCCATTAGTGAAAGAATTTAAAAAATCGGATGAGTTCTTTTGGAGATTACCCCTACATACATGCATACAAACTTTTCCTCTTTATAACATTAGTGTAGATCAGTCTTTCCCAACGTGGGCGATAACGCCCCCTTGTGGGCGCTGCAGGCCTAAAGGAGGGCGGTAAGAGAACCAGAAAAAAAAAGGGAGCGTTGTGTAGGGCTTTGGGGTCGATTTATAATTTCATCTACCTAGCTAGGAAGACTCTTAGACACAGACTCAGCTCTCGACTCGATAATTAAGGCTCCGTATAAGGCTAACTAGCGCCACCAATGTTGAAAAAATCATATCTTCATTTAGAAGAAGTTTCTGAAAAAATCCTAAGATGAGCCTATGCGCCATGCTTTTCTAGATTTTTAAGTGTAGATACCCTCTTCGAAATTTACTTTTAAGCTAAAAAATTTTCGATAACCGCCAAAAGCGGCCGTTTTTTGCGGTTATCGAAATTTTTTTAGCTTAAGACTAGAAATTGAGTTGGGTACCTACACTTAAAAATCTACAGGGTGCACTCTAAGTCAATAGCGGAACTTTAAGTGGGCTATCTACTGATCAATACAAACAATTTGTACTAGGTCACGAAAAAAATGGAGTGAGAAAAATATCAGCTGTTCCATACAAAAGTCGACTCTGTACTGCGCCAAATGTATGAAACAGCTGATATTTTTTTCGCTCCATTTTTGTCGCCACCTAGTACAAGTTGTTTGTATTGATCAGTGGACAGCCTACTGAAAGTTCCGCTATCGACTTAGAGTGCACCCTGTAGAAAAGCATGGCGCATGAGCTCATCTTAGGATTTTTTCAGAAACTTCTTCTGAAGGAAGATATGATTTTTTCAACATTGGTGGCGCTAGTTCGCCTTATACGGAGCCTTAAAGTGGGCAGTAGACAAAAAAAGGGTTGGGAACCTATGGTGTAGATAAACAATGGAACCATACCAGCAGACGAAGCTGAACGGCGTCAAAAGCACGAAGTAGAGGATGGAGAGGCCGAAGGTGGTCACTCCGAAGCCGCCGAACATCAGTGACATGCCGCCGATTATATTCAGGGTTAGGACCAACGCGTGGACTGTGGAGAGAGAAAGAACTCTGTTACTCATATTATACAGGGTGTTGCTTTGGTTAATGACAACCGACTCAGGGAAGATAGTTCTAGTAACGCATAAAAGCAAATAAGAGTAATAAAAAAAAACATTTATAAATTACCTTGTTCAGAAAGAAAAGAAAGAAGAAAGAAAAGACATTTATTAACGACACAATACTCAAAACATAACATTCAGAGCAACAAAAAAAAAAAAACAAAACATAAAAATCAAAACGACTAAAACTAGACAAGACATACATTCATATTATAATTTGTTTTAAGTATTGAGCCCCTAAAATGATCCCGAGCTCAGTAGTGTTGCAAGAAGCAGGCTCCTTACAACCTGATTTTCAGTCGGGACCATACTGCGGTCGGAAACGGTATACCTAGTGAGATAATAATTATGTGCGCGTTAAAAAATAATAATATGATTGTGCGAAAAAAAAAAAAAAAAAAAAAAAAAATTTGTGTGTTCGTTGAGTGTGTCCAAGAGAAGATCAGTGTAGTGGTGTAATGTTGATGTGTAAATATTATAATAAAAATAGGCATCCATGAAATACATAAAATAAAGTAATAAAGTAACCAAAAGTGAGGCTGCTGCGAAAAGTAAACAAACCAGAACGGGCAGTGGGAGTAGGAGAACAAATAAAATAAAAATAAGAGTAAACTAACCAGAAAACCATCGCGTTTAGGTACGCAACAAATTACCCACATCATAATTCAGTTTTCTGAGTTTGTAGAAGCAAGGCTTTGTACAAAGCCTTGAACTGAATTTTATTTTTGCAGAGTCTTAGTGGTGGCGGCAGGTTATTCCAACATTTTGTTGCCGCGTACCTAAAACTGCCTCGGAATGCTGCCGAAGTGTGTTCGGGCAACAATAGAGGTATCGACCCCTCTCTAATACCCTCAGCATGTCGCGATTGACGCCAAGTAAGTTTTAGATGTAAATAGGACGGACTGGTTGTTTTTATTACCCCGAATAGAAGAGTTGCTAACTGTAGTTTTTGTCTCGCCTCCATTTTCAGAATGTTCGCGCCATTAATGAAAGGAGTAACATGAGTACGAGGAGGTATATGCATACAGAAACGAGCGCAGGCGTTCTGTACTCTTTGTACAAGTTTTTGAGTTTTCATATACAGACAGGGGCCGTACACAGTGGCACAATAATTAAGTTTTGATAAGACTAAAGCCTCGCACAGACTTAGGCGGAGCTCAGCACTAAGAAATTCTCTAATGCGATACAGCATCTTCAGACGGTAAAAACAATTGCTCACCAACTCACGGACATGTTTTTCAAATTTGAGTTCACCGTCCATGAGTACCCCTAAGTTTCGGGCCTCCATAACACGCTCAATCCGATTGCCCATAATTTGAACACGCAAATTAAAAGCTTCTACCTTTTGTATCTGCTGCCTCGAACCTAGGATCATATGCTTGGACTTTAAAGGGTTTAGTACTAAACAATTATGTTTTGCCCAGCTCGCTATATTATTTAGATCTTCATTTAGGTGCGCAACACACGTATCAGGTTCAGAAGGGAGGATCTTAGTATATACCTGTAAATCGTCAGCATATATATGGTACTGGCAGTGCTTTATGCACTTTGTTATGTCAGCCGTATAGATAATAAATAAAAGCGGTCCAATTATTGATCCCTGGGGAATTCCTCTATCAACGATCCTATCCTGGGAGGTGAGTGAAGAACCGTCTGATTTATTTAGCATCACTCGTTGGCTCCGGTTTGTCAGGTAACTGTCAAACCACTTAATGCTTGAAATGTCAAAACCGTAATACGATAATTTAGATAATAACAAAGAAATATTTATGGAGTCAAAAGCCCGCGAGAAATCTAATAAAGTAAGGATCGTACCATTACCGTTGTCCTGTGCACCTAAGATATTGTCGACAACATCCAAAAGTGCCGTGCTGGTACTGTGACTCTTTCTAAACCCTGATTGGCTTTTGGGCAGAATTTCGTTTTTCACACAGTAATTCATCACCTGCTCGTAGACGACCTTTTCCAGTATTTTAGAGACAATTGGTAAAATACTTATTGGTCTCAGGTCGGATACCTGTACGGGGTTGTTTATTTTAGGTATCGGACGGACTATGGCGGTTTTCCAAGAATCAGGGAATGTTGAGGTAGTTATTGACCTGTTTATGATTTCTGTTATGGTACCCAGTGAAAATGGCAAAGTTGCAATAAGCATATCAAGACTGATACCATCAACACCCTGCGCATTTGATGTTAAGGCCATGATTATCTTGGAAATAACCGTATCAGTAACTGGCTGAAGTTTAAGGTTAGAGTTATTATGTCTGTGAAACTCAAATGAGGTCAAATCCGACATACTGCAGCAGTTAGATCCGGGGATATTAAGGAAATGATTATTTATCTCATCTGGGTCATCGAAATGGTCTGGGATATCATTTTTCTTGTTTAATTGAGGTAAAACTATGTCCTTTAACGTCTTCCACAGCTTTTTTGGGTGTTTAATATTATTATTTATATGGTTGTTAAAGTAGCATCGTCGTTCATTATATAAGCTAACAATAACCATATGTTTTAGCGTTCTATATTCTTCCTTTTTTATGTCAGACTTTGTCTTCTTAAACCTAGCATGAGCCTGGTCGCGCAACTGCATCATGTAGCGAAGATTACTAGTAAGCCAGGGTTTGTGCTTGTCTCGAATAATCATCTCCTTAAGTGGGGCGTATTTGTCAAAAAGATATGTAACAAACTCATTAAACTTAATTACCATTTTACACACATCAGTTTCATTACACACATTTTTCCAGTTTAGTGATTTCAGTTCGTAATTAAAAATGTCAAAATTAATATTTTTTATAGGCCTAAAAATTATTTTACGAGGTGGTATCTTCGGTTTTTTTATCTTGAATAATGCTGAGACTATGGCATGGCCGCCAAGGGCAGGAAAGTGATCAACCGTGATAGCTACTTTCGAGGTTTCAACGTCGGTAAACACCAGGTCAATTAAGGTCGCCGAATGGTCTGTAAAATGCGTAGGGACACTAACTAAATTTTTTAACGAAGTGCAATCCAAAAAATCCGTTAGTTTATGTTTATTTAGGTCCGTTTCGAGCACGTTGATATTAAAAT
Organism: Zelleria hepariella; assembly: GCA_949319315.1. Classification (NCBI taxonomy): domain Eukaryota; kingdom Metazoa; phylum Arthropoda; class Insecta; order Lepidoptera; family Yponomeutidae; genus Zelleria; species Zelleria hepariella. Next base: position 11,609,805 of record OX439393.1, read on the forward strand.
CCCCCAGTAAGATTATGTGGTCAAAATTGGCAAAACTCAGAGTCGATTCAGTTAGGGCCTCGAAAACGGTGTCAACATCGACCCACTGAGCTCTGTACGCCGTCCCAATGATCAGGCGTGTTGAGTTCAAAGTGACCGATAGCCACATCTGCTCCACTTCGTCCGCAGCAGGCGGGTGTGGGACCGTGACAGCACGAATCCCGCGCCGCACGTAGAAGGCCACTCCTCCGCCCCTCTGCCTGCGCAGACCGCGCGGCCGCGGCACATGCCGCATTCGGTATCCTGGCAGCGAGGGCGCCCGGCCCTCTTGCCCAGCTCTGAGCCACGTCTCATTCACCGCTATAATATCCGGAGACAGCCTGTCAAAAGCGACCTCAAATTCATCATGATTTGTCCCCAAAGAGCCAGCATTTAGCAAACTAATCTTGATACCCGCCTTATTAGTCATTTTTTAGATATTTTATATAGTGAGTGGGTTGTAAAAGTGAGTTGAATAGTTTATGGTTTATAATAATGTTGTGTAGTGTTTGTTCTATAATAACCTAACCGCAACGTGCGGACATCCCCGGCCTTCTCAAAGTGCGTGCGCGATGTATCGATCACTTCCGCAAGAAAGATAAACCAGGGCTTATGATTGCTGGCGTCATAAAAAATTGTAAATAGTTGTAACCTTATACCACTCGACCACTCGGCGCTGCAGTGCCTGGACCATTGTTTTAGGTGGAGTAGGCTTGCCCTGCACTTATACCATCCTGACAGCTTAGTCGGCCTAGCCCACAGGAAAGACAAGTCAATACGTGTGGAGCCAACTAAGCCGCACAATGTTCCAGGCACTGCAGCGCCGAGTGGTCTCTTCACCCATCTAGTGTGAGTGAAGATGCCACTGGACGCTGTATAAATCATCTCATTACGTAGATGCAAAGGCCTTAGTTTTTATAACACTCACACATCCACAAGTAGTACAAGTGCCGCACGATCCGCTGGAACTCGAGCGGTATGTCCACGTTTATGTCCTGGTAGAAGCAAGGCTGGACCGGACAGAAGGCCGGCAGCGGAGGCCAGTTGTTCCGCCGGCCCGCCGAGCCTGCCCGGAGCTCGGCCTCGCGCCGCGCCAGCTCCTCGGCCTTGCGCTCTAACTCCTCTTGTCGTCTCTGCGATTGCAAGAATGTCACAAATCAAATCAAATAGTTTTATTCAGTAGTCAATAAAAATTATATACACTGAAAGTTAAAGTAAAAAAAAGTGATGATTTAAATTAAATCAGTATTAGTTGTATTATATGCTCTTTGGTATTAGGTTCCATCTACTACTTCACCACTTCTTCTTCTTGTCTATGCCTATCTACACAGTTATAAAAACAAGATATTTGTTATGCGAGGATGCAAAACTATTGTTTGCAGCGAGTGCTTGTATTGAATACCGAGCTAGCGAAGGTTTCTAAAATTGAGCCACGAGAGTAACGAGTCAGGCTATAGGGACATCGTCGATATAGGGACGATCCGTCATTGCTGCGAAAGGCACATTTACAAAAAAAAAAAAAAAAAACAATAGGTATAGTTAGGGGCTATAAAGGGCCAGGTTACGGCTTCGCACCGCAGTGATATGGCCTGAGGAAGTATGGAAAAGGTTGAAAGATTTATAGATTAACTTTATTTATGGGGCGTTATTATGATAGCATTAAGATTCCTCCATCTAATTGTATTTTAAAAATCCCGAGTTGCGAAAACCATCCCGAGTTTTCGCGAACTTTACAAACAAATATGTCGCAGTGTCATACGCCGCGGTTTGTGTAAATTACGATAGTTATTTTATTATGAAGTCACGTGAATATTATGGTGAGTATTTTCCTACATAATAATATATATGACTCCTACCTCCTGTTGTGGTGATTTTAATATGTAAAGCTGTCATCTTGGCAAAAATATATCACAAGTTTCAAGGGGAAGCTGTAAAACTACACTTGGCTGATAAGATTACACAGGACATTGATACAAAACAAACACAATGTAATATAATAATCACAATGTCATGCAAATGGTGACTCAATTGCTTTTGTTATTATTTGGTGGGTAAACACAAGTACAGTTTATGTGACTGAAACATCACAGCAAGGTGTAAAATTAAGATAGAGAAGATATAATAATACTTTATTACTTTAATATGCTAATATTACCTTTAGCTCCTTGTGTGCGAGATGAAAAGAAAAAAAAATGCATGTGAGTGAATTAAGCAGCTCACAGATTATTTTACAACTATGTTTTAATTAATATATTGAATCAATGGCTTTTGCTTGTGTAAAACTGTACAGATTTTTTTTAAGTTCAAAATTTGCTCAGGACAGGACTTGAACCCGCAAACTCTCTGTGCAGGGTTTAGTGCTTTAGAAAATACAAAAAGTGTTTAAAACCATACAGTCCTCACAGTGATCAGTGATCAGATTAGGTAGAGCGATTTAGGGTCGATGATCTGAAAGTATAGGTTTAGTAGAATGGACATGCCTCCAGGATTTTGAAATTATCACTGCTTTAATTTGTTTATAGTAAAATAGCATGATGGAAGTACACAAAGTCAGTTGACTTACTTTACCTAAAATTAAATCCTGGAATCCCAGAATTTTCGATGACAGATTTCGAAAAAAAAAGGCATTCGCAGATTAAGATAGCATAAAACAAGAACACAAAATCGCGCTACCTATTCCGATCACTGGTGATTATAATACAGCACTCAGTAATAATACTGCCTGCACAAGTATCTACCTGGAAATCAGCGGTAGTGAAGTTGCTAGGTGCGGCGGGCTGCGGTTGCTGCGCAGGCCGTGTGTACTGAGTGTTGGACGGTGGAGACACGGCCTGCATGATGGCCGGCTGCGACGGTTGCTGTGCTTGCTGGCCCTGTGGAGATATTATTAGCATTCTTAAAAGCTACTCTTCGGTCAAAGGGAAGGCAAACGCTACGTAGAGTAAGTGAAAGAGGAAGAAGTTAGATGCAATAAAGACAGTGGCTAAAGGAAGCTTTAAACACCAGACTGTCCGCAGAATAGAAGATCCCTAACCAATAGATTCATAATCTCTTATGGAGTGCATAGAAGTAAAAGTGTGCAAAGTAAAAAGACAAAGAAAGACAAATCTTTTGTCAAGTGACACGAGTGCGAGTTTAGATCAAACTGTGCGTTTTTAATGAGTGGTAATATCCCAGTAACACATTGCACAGGTAAGTAGGTAAGGAGTGTCAAACCACAACGAGTAAATTGGGTTAATTAGAGACCAATAAATGAAAACACTTCCCTATCAAAGCATTGGAAACCCGCCCACATAATATGATTTCAACACAACACTTAGGCGAAGAAATGCTAACCAACAACATTACAATGCGGCAATGCGGTTCATCGACACATATTAACGGTTTATGACTAATTTATAAACAATTTACCGCAGGCTGATTCGGGTTCTGGCCATCGAAGGGATTGTAGTCGTCCAGGCCTCGCGTGGCATTGTTTGTGTTCCGGGCGACTTGCTGTACAGCTGGGTCCTGCAATAACACACCTCACAATACCAAGCATCCCGATAAAAGCACGAAAAACATGATTTTATCAAGAAAAAGGGGCTACTTACTGCAAACGGGTTGTCTATGGTAGGATCACTAAACGGGTTTTCCTCGAAATTCGACATGGCTGCAGGGTCCAAAAAGCCACTGTACGTTTGGGATTTATCTACGCAGCGAAAGGAAAGCCTTTCATGGGTGTAAGACGTATATTTTTAGAATAAAACGGGAATTACAATCAACCGATAACACAATTGACAGATTGCTGATGACGAAATAAATGACACTGATGTTAGTGTTGCCATTTCAGATAGTAATTTTCTACCATTTACCATTTTCTACCCTGAAGTTATCAAAAGCGAACTTTCACGTTGACTGACCGTTTTGCTCTTCGTGCTCTTCTGAGAGAGCTTTTCTCCTTTTTTCAGTCCACCTGATTTTCAGGAGAAGAGGGATATCAAGGAGTTTCACAAAAAAAAAGACAGGGGTTTCCTGAATGACATTACCTGAATACCTGGATTTACCAATCTAGCATTTCTAAAGAATGAATAAATAAAATTGTGATTTTTTCTGTCCGACTTCCGCTTTTCGCCCTTTCATTTCCCTGTGCGTGCCATGCCAAATGTTGTCATTTTCTGAGTTTAGTGTCCTTATGTTGGCAGAAAACGAAAGTTATCGCTGGTTCAGTTGGCAGTATCGTGAAGTGTCAGTTTATGGATGGTTTCTGTCAAAGTAGGCAGGTGTTTACGTTTTGCATTTTATTTTGCGATAGTTTCGCCTAAAGTTTTGCTATTATCCTATTTGATTTGTAGTTCCGAGTTTAGAGCGTTGTTTTAGTAGTGTTATTTTATATAGTGCTTTACCGTCTCCCTTGGGTGTATCATGTCAGATGTCAAGAGGTGAATCGCCTGTGTTTTGTGTTTTAACTTGTGAGTGAGAGGATTTTGATATTGTTTGGGATTTGGAGCGATAAACAATTGGTAAGTACTCCTTAAAGTGCTGTTCTTATAAACATTAAGCATTCATTCTTATAAACATTGGGTATGCGTCAACGCTTAACGTGAAAGGTGATTTCACTCTAGTGGTTTTGCTGGTCTTATTTGGGCCTTTGGACCGTAGAGTTTACGTCCTGTGACTTGCGTAATGGTGTGTACGGTAGTGTTGGTGTTCACATGGCGACTGACTGGGCCATTTGGGGAACGAGTTTTCGTCCGTATGCGCGGGCGCCGGCCGCGTCTGCGCAGCGAGCGAAAGTTGTTTGCTCTTGATATCAAGGAAGTAACGCCAGAGACTGGACCTGCCTGCCACTCACTTCGGTTTCCTTGCCATTTACATAATATATCAATGTAGGATATCTATTGTTACTTGGCTCATGTTTGAGTATTCTTTTATTTTAACTAGTCATTTTTAGGCTTGAAAGTACATCCAATTATAGTGGAATTATTTTGTTACAGCTAAATCCTTTCTAGATAATGACAGAAAGTATGCCATTTTTAAGTTTGGATGAGTAGTATCCACTACCTACTAGCCTACTACTACTACATAAACCTGCCAAAACAGGGGCACAACCTGATATAAATTAGTAGGTGTGTGCTTTTTTAGTATTAGTTATTGTTTAGACATTGACATATGAATTTATTTCTTTCAAACGGGCCAAAACACTGGTTACACTGCTTTTACTTACAAGATATGGTCAAGATGTATGTAGTATAAATTATACTGTAGAATGAATGACGCTGTCTGTCACCTGATATGAATAGCTACTTGTACTTGCTTGTGTTATCTTTGTCAACTTTGACCTGCATTGTGCCACTTAGCAGTACATTGATAATATTTTCTCCTTAGGTATTAAATTTGGCACCTTATTGTAGTTTCCTAATATTTAACTACCCTCAGGAATAAAAAAAAAATACAAATAGAAAATACGTAATATGTTATGTAGTTTTTATCTTTACGCTAAATGTCTTCCACATTTAGGGCTAATAGCTCATTGATTATATCAACCAAATTACCAACTAGGTTCCAATAAGAATTGTATAATCAGACTTTGATCCAAACAATGTAGGTACTATAATATTTACTCAGCTGAGTAAACAGTGACTTTATAATGTCCAATTAAAATGGAATTAACAACTACAGATTGGAACATCACAATCGATCACCAGCATTACTACAAATGGCAATCAGTGTGCGTATTCTGTAAAAAAAAAACTGCACAGTTGAACTGGTTTAAAACAAGTTAAAACAGTTGGCTAGTTACACTACAATCATTTACAATTCTACAGGCTGACTTTGAGTTCATTTATTAAACTGCGGCGTATTTCCACCCAAAAACACGAATGGCTTTTAGTATGAGGCCCAGCTCTGATCCTCAAGTAGAAAAAACAGCTATTCCATTTACCATTAGCTTTTTCTGTGAATTTAAGAATTAAAAATCACCTTTTGGAGGTTAAAAGTAAAGTGCTATTTAAAGTATTGAAAAGTCAGCAATTAGCAAGGGCCATAATTTGCAATCAGAATAACTTTAATAAAACAAAAAATAAGTAAATCACTGTGATTTCTGCGTCATGTAACGGGGTCAATTATTCCTCTGTTAGATAATGCATAATAATACAATGTACTATTGTCATAGATTTTACTCATATGGGCTATTCTTAATTTAGGCGTTTTGAGGTGGTTGGACCTCAATCTTGAAAATAATAGCTTTATTTGATAGAGGACTGTTACAGCTCAATATTTATATATACGGTCAAGCTTAACAGCTACCAGGAAGCTGAAAAAACCACTGAAAAAATAAACACCCATGTCTGTGAAAGTGTGTGTGAAAAGTACTAGAAAAATCATGATTATTTACACCCTCGTCTGCGACAATCAGTCCACGTCCGTGATTTTATGAAAATTATTCACGACAATTTCCTCCTCTGCGTAAAAAAAAAAGTTAATTAAATAATTAAAACACGGTACGTGCCCTTAATTCACAAACGTGGAAAAAAAACCATGTCTGTGAATTTTTTTTTTAGCCACGTCTGTGAAATTTTGCAGCCATGCCGACAAAAAATAACCTTAAAATCACGCTATGAATATGATATCGAAACTACAGCATATTGAGACCATTTAGCAAGAAATATCAGAAAATCTATAGTAAAAACATTGCCCACAAACTTGGCATATTACCCATGTGTATGGAGTGGTATGCTTTACAGTTTTAGCAAAGAAATAACTTAAATTCCATAACTTTGTTTTGGAGCCGTCTCCACTCTTGCGCCGCGAACTATGCAAATGCCCGATCTTTTTTTTTATGCCACAGTGTTGCCACTTCACAAAACATTATGTCATTCAGAGATATGAATGAAAATGTAACACACCACGTTTGTGAAACTTAATTTTTTCACACGACTAAGTCCTCTATTAAATCATTGTGTAAAGTCGTATTTTTCTATAACTTGGTAATTATCGCTTGAGAACTAATGAACTATCGGGTAGTTATTTTATATTTAGTATATGTACAATAGTTTTTTAATAAAAAAAATTACAATACGAAAAAATGGGTTTTTCACACACACGTTTTGTGAAATTTTGACACTTTGATATTTTTTATTTTTTATAACATAACAAATAAAGCTGCAATTAATGCTTGCTGTGATTTATTATAAAAAAATACATTCGACAAAAAATCTACGAAATTATATCTCTAAGTAGTCTTAGCAGCTATGAAAAAAAAGCTGCATTTTATGATGAAAGCAAGCCGCTTTGCCCAGTGATAGAAGGGACAAAAATAAGCGATTTGACTCGCAGCAGCACAAGTTTCATCCCTTAGGAACAGAGAGGGCGCCACTTCTAAAAATAAACTTTGAAAATTTCTAACAGCCTAACGGGTGAACCGATTTCAATGATTAATATCTTAATCGATAGAAAATTACTTATTGTACAACCAAAAAAATTAAATTAAAAAAAAAAAACTATGCTGGCTGCCGTAAATCCTACGTTTTCTAATTTTTTATTTTTTATTTGTGTATTTTTACTGAACTATGCAAAAAACTTGTATAAAAAGGGTATATTTTTTGTAAGTAATATCGTTACTAATTTAATAATAAATTTAATAAAAAAAATTGCATGCTAATATCTTTAGTAGTTTAGGAAATATTTAGGTTTACATGTGCTGGAAAAGCGGGGTATTGCCCTCGCGTCATAGTAACTAAGTAGAGAAATAAACTTATTTTTGTGATGGAATCTAGCCATTTTGCACAGTGATAGTGGATACTAAAATAAGCAATTTTACCCGCAGCAGCAACATTTTCATCCCTTAGGAACACAGATGGCGCCACTTATTTAACAAAACTTCAAAGTTTTGTATAAAATAAACGGCTCTACCGATTTTCATTATTTAAACGCCCAATGGTTGGTTTTTATACCATAATACATATAAAATATAAATAAGTCAAAAAAGTATTAGAAATAAAAATAATAAAAAATAATTTGTAAAATAAAAGTGTTTCCATTGAGGATGATGAATCTTGTATTTATTCTTTCTAGTTTTTGACAAATACTTACACATCATTTCTCGTTTGCCTTCTCACAGATGTGTACAATAAGGTAATGCCTAACAGTTCACAAGTTTCCTTATTTTATTTGGAATACTACATTGAATACATTGAATACAGTTTACTCAGAATAAGCGACTAAAAATTTACGTATACCAAATAAAATAAGGAAACTCGTGAACCGTTAGGCATTAACGTTGTTGTACACATCTGTGACAAGGCAAACGAGAAATGATGTGTAAGTATTTGTCAAAAACCAAAAAGAATAAATACTTGATTCATCATCCTCAATGAAAACACTTTTATTTTACAAAATATTTTTTATTATTTTTATTTCCAGTACGTTTTGACTTATTTATATTTTATATGTATTATGGTATAAAAACCAACCATTGGGCATTTAAATCATGAAAATCGGTAGAGCCGTTTACTTTATACAAAATTTTGAAGTTTGCTCAAATAAGTGGCGCCATCTGTGTCCCTAAGGGATGAAAATGTTGCTGCTGCGGGTAAAATTGCTTATTTTACTCTCCACTATCACTGTGCAAAATGGCTAGCTTTCATCAGAAATAGAAGTTTTTTTCTCTACACAGTTACTATGACGCGAGGGCAATGCCCCGCTTTTCCAGCACATGTAAACCTTAATATTTCCTAAACTACTAAAGATATTGGCATGCAGTTTTTTTTATTAAATTCACTATTAAATTAGTAACAATATGAATTATAAAAAATATACCTTCATCATACAATTTATTTGCATAATTGAGTAAAAACTGAGAAAAAAAATAAAAAAAAATACAAAACGTTGGATTTAGGGCAGCCATTATAGTTTTTTTTTAAATCTTATTTTTTAGGTTGTACAATAAGTGATTTTCTTTCGATTAAGATATTAATCATTGAAATCGGTTCACCCGTTAGGCTGTTAGAATTTTTCAAAGTGTATTTTTAGAAGTGGCGCTCTCTCTATTTCTAAGGGATGAAACTTGTGCTGCTGCGGGTCAAATCACTTATTTTTGCCCCTTCTATCACTGTGCAAAGCGGCTTGCTTTCATCATAAAAAGCAGCGTTTCGGTAAAAAATGGCCGTAGCTGCTATGGCTAAAGGCAAACTTAACAATCAAGTTGTCACGCTTTTTTTTTGTAATTGAGAAAGACCCATATGCTTTGTATTATTAGTATGTGAACTTTCTCACCACCACACTATACATGTATTCAATGTCATAATGCTATTGAAGTGACTTGCCGATCAAAACATTGGAGCTCTAACAATGCCAACACAGACATTGTGACTAGCCTAGTCTCTTGTGAATAGGATGTGACATTTACCTGGTTTGGTAGTATGGTATGGCTAGATTTTAGTTAAGAGGGAAATTATACCTGCTTTCAAGCGGAGAAAAAAGCAGCTTGAGCAGAATAAATGGTAGCTACTGAAATAAAATCCACAAAATCAAGGCTTAACGAGCCCCACTCTCCTGCTAGTGGTAGAAAGCTTAAAAATTTATGGCTTGTATGGAGAAGACACAGCTGTTATCCTTCCCTCATAAATATTCCTTTGTTTTTTGTCCATAGCGGGAAACCGAAGTACGATACAACTACCAAGGTGCTTGGGGATAGAATAGATGTAGTATCCACCTTGTTTAGAAGTGTGTTTAGCTCCATGTGACCATCACTTGAAGGTGGCAGAGAGTAGAGTTCTCCGTTGCGTTCTATCACTCGCGATTTGGATCAACTCATGCATGGTGTTTTTTCGAAGCTTTGCTAGCTAGTGGCTCTTTATTTCCCATAGAACTGTTACGAGTCAAGCATTAAAAATTTTATTGTTTAGTGGCATTATAAAAGACCATGATGGGTATTTTAATGCTCTTTTACTACTTTAGACTTTTACCTACACCTTTTTATCTGTAGTTAGTTAGTTATGGATCACAGGCAATTGAACAATTACACTTTGCAAGTACTTTTGCTTTCCAAGAAAAACCTGATTGAGAAAAACCAGAATTGAGGCAAAGAAATCATTCGTTGATAACAGGAAAGCCAGAAAAGAAGACTCAGATAAAGCTCATGGTAAACGCGCCAGTATTAAGGTTCCACGAAAGTACCGTGGCGGGAAAGCATTTTTCATAGTTTTCTCAATTTTGTAGCTAAACTGAGAAATATTTTTGAGCAATTTTTATTTCACGACAATAAAATTGAATGATTTTCATTATTCTAAAGAATAGAAAAACAATAATTCAGCTGATTTGTTTTTGTGTTCGGTCTACGACAAGTTTTTTGGGCAGTGCCACTGCTTCGTAGACCAGAACACATAATCGGCTGAATTATTGTTGTTCTGTTGTTTGCAATAATGAAAATAATTCTGTTTTATTGCCGCGAACAAAAATCTCTGAACAAAAATAGCTCAGTTTAGCTACAAAAAGTAAAAAAACTGTGAAAATTTTGAATTTCCCGCCTCGTTGCTATCGTCCATTTAAAGCACCTTCACCATCGTGAAACATTAATTGGTTGATTTAAGACGTCGAGTAACACTGAATAAATTATCTCTCATCCCTACTTCCGCTTTCTCCGATGTTAATCCCGGCATGAGAATAAGGGATAGAAGTCGCACTTCAGCCCCCTTAGCACGCGGGCCTTTTGCCTAATCAGTCCGAGAGTGGGCAAAATGGCCCGCCTGCTAAGCCTTCTGACAATCGTCAGAGTGCGATGAGCCGATGTTTTAAAAGGCATTGAAATATCAGCGTAGTTTATGAACTAGGCTTTTTATTACAAAGTCACAAAAGCTACGTAATAGAGATAAAATAGTTTTTAATTTAAAATTCCTTGACCAAACCAACATTAGATCTGCTCTCTACATACCTAGTTAGGTTTTGTATTAGGTACGGGCCTGAAAGTTACTAGGGAAAGAATGAGTTGGTGCCCCTGCTGACTGCTTTGGGGAAATTATTATTCCAGTCACACAGTGGGGTTTTTTACCTCAGTGCCTTTTGTTCTTGTTTCAAAGTGATTCAGGATGATTGGTTTGGTTTAGTCAGGTCTACCGACACCACTTCAATCGCACTGTAGATGCTAGAAAACATCGCCGGCGCCGCTAGCGTAAAGAGCGTATTAAATTTTCTTGAGCGAACAAGACTTCTTGGTGTCGGGAGTCGTTAGTGTGCCTCTTTCTTTAATTACCACAGTTTTGTCTACAAGGGGCCACTAAGGTACTCTTTTTACATGTTTTTTTTTTCAGCTACGCGGAGGTCAAATAGGCTTTCAAGGAGAGAGTCTTCTATCTCTATCCCCAACCTAACTAATCCCAGCGAGCGCCGAGCCGGAGACAAAGGCGATAACTCCCACGAAAGTGGTCATTTTACGTCCGTCGGCCGCCGGAGTAAGGGACTCCCCGGCGAAAATGCGTTATGTGGCCCGAATTACGCGAAGAACCTCGAACTTTCCAGGCCACTGCACTTGTATTGTACAGTTCAAACGTACGCTGGATTCCAGTCTTTATGCCGCAAAAGGCAAGAAGGACGCATTATCCGTCCATCTATTTGAAGTGCTCTCGGCTTTTAGTGTAGCGCTGATAAGGGCGGTTTTTGTCCGCCTTTACAGAATAGGAGTTTCGTCCTGCGTATAGCGAAACTTTGCCGATAATAGTCGAGCGGCCAGGCGACATGGTGACGTGACGATGTCAAACGTCGGGCTATCGAAGCAGAAAGGGTCCCCCACACAGGCGCGTTTAATCGGTCGCCAATATCGCATGCGTTATTGCGATATCTGTTATCAGTACATTTTGTATTAGGATAGATAACCATGGAGTTACACACTGCAATGGAAGTAAGACGTTCCTAATACAAAATGTACTGAATACAGATATCGCATTAACACATGCGATATTATCGATGGATAAAAACGTGCCTGTGGGGGCTGAATGTGGCGGCACACTGATGGATTTCCAAAACACAAAAAATACTCTACATAATCTTGTTATGTTTTCCTACATATTCGTAAAATATACCACCCGTGTGATCTGATCGTATTTCTCATGGTAAATGAAGTAAAACGGGTTGGTGGGAGAGTTTATTGGAGACCATTCGTAATATACTCAATAACTTTTGTGGCTGCTCTTATTATAGATGTCTGTTTTCATCTTCGTCTTCGTCGACGTATGAGTGCGATATTATTCAATTTCGTGGCCTGGTTTTGTTATTCTCTTGACTTGGTTATTTGATATTCTTGACTTTTGTAAAGTTACTAAGTTACTCGATTATGTTTTGCCTAGATGAGAATGAAGACTTTTCAGTGTTACGAAATACAAAGAAATTACTTTTAGAGAAACTCGCCTAGATGCCTAGAGAACCAAAAGTATTTTTTTTAAATGGTGGTTAGCCAACCAATATGCAAAATTAAAGATTCTAAGTGCGACAAGAAAGGTGAATGATAGACTTATTCTCCAAGAATGATCAGAGCTAGTGAAGCTGGAGAAAAAAAAGTAGCCAGATACTTAGTATTAGTATACGATAGTCATAAGTATTTGATTTATATAGTTTTGATAATATTTTGACGTTAAATGTAAATAATTTATTTATGGCATATTGAATAAAAAACTTTGACTTTGAATGTTAAATGCAATAATTTATCGTCTTTCATAATAATCAGCTACTAGGGTCACTGAATTCCCCAGATAAACTCTGACAATTAATATTATCATTACCACTCTATTTAGCCTTTGTAGTTTTCCGCGGGCGACACGAACCAATAATGAGATCGAATGTCAACAAGATAAGAGGATAATTCTACGCGTTGGACTTTCCCAATAAACTGGGAAGACCCTCCCATTAGTATTAATTCGATTTCATGTGGAGGAGGCATTTGAGTACCTATGTATATTGCAAATGGATCTCTTGGAAAAAAAGGCTCTTTGAAATAGGAATAAGGCATTATTAATAACTATTGTTGCGGGGAAATAACAGGCGCTCTAATTGGTTCTAGAAACCAGCAGTTCTTTGTGCGATAGCACGATAAGTGGTCATAAAAAAATATATTACCAAGAAGCGACATTGAGTAATGTATCAATGCGTTCCCAAAACTTATTTTCAGTGCTCTTCGCAGTGTGTCCTTCAAATCTTCAAACTAATAGGCCCGGTTTCTGAGTTGCGAATTTTAACCAAGCACATACTTACGTATCGCTCTGTCACGCTCTTTTGTGAGAAATCTGCAGAGACAGGACGATACTTACCCATTTGCTTAGCAAAATTCTCAACTCAGAAACCGGGCCATAATGATCTTTCGCACTGCTTATTATACAGTCCAATTTGTAGAACAAAAGTTGTTGAAAATCACATATTGTAGAAGTTGACGTGTTTCAGGAATCTCTATTAACCTGTGAAATCGAATATACAACCGCCGTTATTGATATTGTTCACCTAAAATTTATGATAATTGATCAGCTGATCAGTTTCCAATATTTGAAAAGAATGCAGTAATTATAGGTACCTACTCAACAAGGCATTATGTGATAATTAAAAAGTGTACAGCCGGATACGAAACTAAGCTTCATTTTCGTACCGGAGTGAGCGGCCGGCCTCGTCAGCGGCACAAAGTTACTCTCACTATTATCCTTTTGATTATAAAGTCTAATTTGCCTCGTCAATCAAGTTGACTTGAATAATTGCCCCAAGGTGTTGTTTTTAGGTATTGTTTCGCATTTTTCTTACACTACATCCTCTGTAAGTAGATCTATTTAATTACTAGTCTTTCATGGCCTCGGCCTAATCACTTCCTGTATCGAAATAATTGTCTACTATTACACAAAGTCACGCTAATTTGTGTTTCTAGTTCGATAGATACTCTTACCTTCTAAAGTACATATTTCTACTGTGCATTATTGGTTTATCAAATTTTCTGGCTAATGAAAAATAAATATAAAATTGCCCATGCCCATGATATAGGTTTATCATCATCTTATTAGGTCATAAAAACGACCCATGGAAGACGTTGCGACTTACAGAACCTGACGATAGTGTCTCGCTCTCCAAGCGCATCCAGCTCATGGTTCATACGAGAACGATACGAGCCATCTGGTTCTATTATAGGACCAAAGATTTTCCTCAACACTGCGCTTGAAGATAGAAATCATAGATGTAAATGTGTAAGTTGTACCCGTGTTTTCTCTATCTATTGTATAGTCACCTCGGACATCTTTACCCATGTCATGGCGTGACGTATGACGTTACGTCATGTAACGCGATCCACGAAGGAGCTGCCCCCGCTGAGTTAAGTAAGGCAATTACCCAGTGCCGTTGTATTAATTACTGGCATTGAATAGCTTGTGGTGAAAGGTCCGCGTGGTCTGAACTTGGTGTTCTGCCCCTTTCAGCCTTGTGAGACCGAATAATTTATTTCGTCGCTGAAAAGACGGAATTTATTGACTTTACTGGTGATTCTCAATAACTTTTGTTCTGACACCGCAAAAATATTGACACGGAAAACTATAAAAAAGAAAAGATGCGTGATGTGCATGACTATTGACGACTGACTGACATATTAGGGTGTGACTGTGCTGGACCTATGATGGTCGAAGTGTGTGGACAATGCTGCACCGACGAGATAAGACTCATGTCTTATAAAAATCATGATGGTATAGTTACTGTTGTCAGTCTGGGAAACCAAGTTTCTTATAGCGTATTTCCAAAGTTATCAGAACAACCCTTTGTGCTGTATGTACCGCAACTTAATACAGTATGCTTAGCATGGTTGTTTTGACACTCTGTCGAACTCGAGTGAGATACTTGCCATGTCTATTGTGCGGGCATGGCAGGCGGGACTCGAGATAATAAAATAATAATAATAATAAAAATCTTTATTCATGAAAGTGGATGACAATTAGTGACTGAGTACAGTCAGCCCAATCAATTATTCAAATAGAAAAATAATAGGCTTAGGGCACTCTATGAAGGTGTCTGCTGCCATAGCTAGGCAAGACAATAAGATGGCAATAGATTAGGGTCATGTCGAGCAAAAAGTAGTTATTGCCATTCTAAATAAAAATGTTGTATTTTGGTCTGGCAACACTGTTGAAATAGATACCGATTATTACCGATTGGGGTACATCACTAGCAAGTGAAGGATTGCGTTTAGTTCTAACGCAAGAAACTAATCAAATTTAATGTAGTAACAAAACGCATTTCCGTCATTTATTTACTAACACACACTAACACAACAAAAAAGCGAAAATAAGTGGGTCAATAGTTCTAATTTATTCGAGTACGCATTAGTAAATACACATACAGCAAAAAAACAACAAAAACTAAGAAAAAAAATTATATTTCCCCTCTAATCTATGCTCTTGAGGCCTTGTCTACACCTCCGTGGGTGCCAGACATGTGTCGGTCGCATCTGTCAAAATTAGGCCGACACCACCTCGGGCAATGCCGCCATGCAGCATGGCCCATGCTGCCGGATGCAGACAAGGCTCGGTCGACCTTTTTGGCGTAGAGCCAACTCGAGCCCGACCGACAAGTTGACAGTTTTGCATAGAGAAGGGCCTATCTCGGGCTTACCATGCTGCCCGTACAGCAAAGCCACTGCTAGTGACCCTCTTGTCTTACTCTCTACTTGCCGGGCATTCTGCACGTTCCACTTTTCCACTCGCGGGCGGCAAAGCCGAGTTTTCGTTGCACGCAATTAAAGAATGAATTAACCATTCTCAGGCTGCAAACTTCCTGGACGTCTTGTTAAACACCGCCAGAGCGAAAGGTCTTGCTCGGAGTTCTACAACTTGCCTCGGTGGAAATTAAAATGGCTAAATATGCTCGGTTACTTTGGAGTGATTAATTGCCTACGGTATTATTTCTAGCATAAAACTGTTATGTTACACTTTACAACAAGCACTTACTTATACCACGTCTCACGCATCACACTTACTTATACCACGTCTAACTTATACCATACGAAGGGCTCCCTATGTTGTTGAGACACCATCTCATTGGATATGAGTGACATGGGTCGTCATGGGGTGGATTCTGATGCCATTGACAAATACTCCACCCCATTTTTATATCGATTTAACGGTTTCACTTACTAAATGTGCAGTGCTTACGAAAGTTTAAGTTTTAAAACTCCACCCCATGTTCTGTCCTGGGTTACTTGCTTCACCTCAGGCCATATCGACCAGCCAGCATGTCTTTAACTCCGCTGCCATATTGTGTGTGCATCGATCGCCGGATTAGCTCCGATATTCCACCTTTCCACTCATAGTCATTCAATTGGACTCATAATACCGGATATTCAGTTCGTATGTACACACGACAGCACGTCGACCTTTACACGCTAGCACTCTACTCGGTTGTGTTACGGGCGACTTTGCAAAAAAAAATGTACAGTCTGACGTGCTGTCGTGTGTACCTAATTTTAAGTGAACATATTTCGATATTAAAACTCATGTGCAAAACGCGTTTATGTAAAGACTGTAAATAGTCCATAGTAGGTACGATCGGCCACAGTCACAGATATACCCCATGGCAGCTCTTACCGCGCGCGGCATAAGGGCGACAATCGAACGAAAAGAGGTATCCTAGCGTGTGGCCGACTGTACGTACGAACAGTAATATTCTGTCAAGTTGTGTAGATTGGTAAGGACATAATTCTTTAAAATGAATGCCGTATTGAAGCGTCAGTAAAAGAAGTCTGTAAACTGTTACCGACTTCTTTGTCGTGTCTGATAATGTTCAGAGACATTACAACAAAACAACATAGCCAGGTCACTATAAGTCATAGTGTCACTTTTATACCTGCCGCTACTATCGGTGTTTGGTGGCCTGATTAATTGTTTTAGCCTGTGTCATAATTTTGTTTTAGTGCCCCTTTACTGCTCGCTGTGGTAACGGCCACCCGGCCCGGTCTATTCCTGGCAATGTAATTTTTGTAAACTATTGTGGTTTTCAACCCCTGACCCAAAAAGAGGGGTGTTATAAGTTTGACCGCTATGTGTGTGTGTGTGTATGTCTGTCTGTCTGTCTATGGCACCGTAGCTCTTAAAAGGGTGAACCGATTTGGATGAGTTTTTATTTTATTTCAAAGCAGGTTTTCTAGCGATTTATGAGATATAATACGAGATATCATTATAATAGAGATCATCCGTTTATGAGATATAATAATTAATTTGAAGCTAAAATGTCTCACATTATTATAAGTTGGCTGACGTTTCCACCGTAGCTCTTAAACGGGTGAGCCGATTTGGATGCGGTTTGTTTATATTTCAAAGCAGGGTTTCTAGCGAGTGTTCTTAGATATGTTTTATCAAAATCGTTTCATAGGTTTATGAGATATGCTAATTTGAAGCTAAACTGTCTGACATTATTATAAGTTGGTTAACTTTTCTTTTCAGGTAAGTTGCAGACAAGCTGACCTACCCACTGTCCGTTGAGACTCTGTAATGCAAGACGATAAGGTCCGATCCCATAAGCAACATAGGTTTGTTACACTCTAGTCTAGCTAGAAGAATAACAGCGACTTGCCGCAGTGTTTTAAAAAAGAGCTTCGATAGTTGTGACCGTGTTGGTAATTTGATCATAAAAAGATTTTTCCTCCATCATTTACATTATTGAGAGTAAGAAAAAAAGTCTCTAAACACGTTGAGTCTACAGGAACTGCCCGGCCATTCGTGGGCGCCCGATTTACGGAGGTTTCTGATGACACAACTTGGTTGCAAATTGCCCTATAAAAGTTATTTGTGTCTCCTCACTTCCCATTGTGTGCTATGGACGATAAATTAGATTTTATTTTTTTGACATGCAATTAGTGTCGATAGCAGAGCTCGATGAACCCGATGAAGCTGTGACGTTAAAGGTTGCATAATAATTGATAGCCGTGATTATTGATGTTCCGTTCCCGGGAACATTGCCAATCGCTGGAAACATTGCCGGCAATGTTCCCCCAACTGGGAATTTAACGGGAACTTTGCTCAAAACTTTGGATATTTCAATATTTTTTCAGACTTCTCTATGGTTTTGGATTCTTTATACACCAAATAATAAGTTACTAAACACATAATTCATACGAATTTGATAGGTAGTACGGATTTAAGATTTTAAGTTTTTTTTAATGAAATACCTCCATGTCTCCATGTGGCAAAACTGCAAGGACAAGACACGTATGCAAATATGCATGTCACGTGACTAAACAACGCGATATTTTAAGAATTAGAATGAATTAACAAAAAAATATCACTGGGAATTTATGGAAACATTGGGAAACTTTCCGGGAACATTGCCAGTGGAAACATTGCCGGGAGTGGGAATGTTTCCGAGCGTACAACATCAAACCGTGATCAATATTTACGTACAGTCAGCTAGATTGTAGGATACCCCATGTCAGCTGTTATTATGCGCGTCCTAAGTACGACAATCGCACAAATGTATCGTGTCGCTGACAATAAAATCAATCGATTGATCGAGACTGAAAATCTGTAATTTTTTACAGCGTTTTAAGTTTAATCCCCCTACGGATTTTATTCAAAATGACCGAATGTGCATTTTTTTACACAATTTCGGTTTCAATTAACAAATTCAAAATCATATTATTGCAGTTAACTAATTTAATTCAAAATCACCTTGCTTTTTTCTCGTCGACCCTAACCTCTAGATTTAGACTTCACAATGGGCTCAAGTATAAACAAAAGCCATCAAAGCGTAATATTTTTACGCATTGTGCATAGCAATAATTATTTTAACTATTCAAAGCTTTTTATTTTTTGCAAACCCTCGCGACAAAAATTTGGCACTTGGAATGTACAGAAGGTTAGTGCAATAAAAAAATATTTGAGTTTTTTATACGTATTTTTACTCCCCTTATTGCTCACACAAACTTGAGGAGCTTGCTTCACCCCAGTGCAGGGTATGATTTACAGGATATACTTTCTTACCTTACGCTTCTTCATTTCAAAGAAACAAAATTTGGATTTTATGTCTCCAGTGGTTGCGGCTTTTCATTGTCTGTCAGTCAGTCAATGAGTCACGCTACTGTTTCAGATGTATGGCATTTTACGGATATTGTATCACCAGGCGATATTTGAACGAGCGAGCGAAGCGAGCGAAGTTCTCCGAGTCTACTGGAACAATCCGGCGTTTGTATGTATGTATGTATGTATGAATGTTCGTTCGACGATAACTTGAGTAAATTTAGTCGGATCGTCACGAAATTTGGTAGGCAGGTAAATAAGGTAAAGAGAATTTTTAAGTTCGAACATGAACCAAATCGGTCGAGGGGTTGCTGAGATATGGGGTCGCGAGTTCAAAGTTCGGGGCGAACCACTAGTATTGAACGAGCGAGCGAAGCGAGCGAAGTTCTCCGAGTCTACAGGAACAATCCGGCGTTTGTATGTTTGTATGTATGTATGTATGCATGTATGTATGTTTGTATGTATGTATGTATGAATGTTCGTTCGATAACTTGAGTAAATTTGATTGGATCGTTTTGAAATTTGGCGAGCAGGTAAATGAAATTAAAAGAATTTTTAAGTTCGAACATGAGCCAAATCGGTCGAGGGGTTGCCGAGATATGAGGTTGTTAAGTTTATATGGGGTCGCGAGTTCACAGTTCGGGGCGAACCATTAGTCATATATGGCCCGGTGTCCATATATCTTTTAGGAAGATGATGAGGTTTAAAGTGCCTCAATACAATAAAACCACACTCTCCCCCTTCTCTTGTCAGCTTTTGCCATGACCTCAGTTAAGTCTTCTGTACTCTCTACCACATGTTTAGCAAAAAACACGACGATGCTTATCTTGACGGAAATTCTGGATGCGCAGTGTCTTCAGCATTACAAACGGCGACCTTGGTGTCTAGCTCACAAATGTAGGTATAAAACGAAGGTAATAAATATTAATGAATACAAGAGCACTGTCGTTTATAATCCGGCCATTGTTTTGCTATTTTGCAATACGATTCGGCTTTGTTGTTATGCTCAAGTAAGAGCTGTGGTTGAGAAGGTTCGATTCAGCTGCTGAAGGTCCCAAGGACCATAGTTTGGAACTTCGTCTGGCTGCTCGATGTACAGTCAACTGCACATTGACCTTTACACGCCTGCACTTTACCCGGTTACGGGCGACTTTACAACGAAACTATCAGTCCGACGTGCCGTCGACTGTACCAATGTCTGCCTCGCTCAAAATGAGCCGTTTTCAACTGACAGTTAAAAGCTGATTTTAAAATGCTCGCTAGATGTCACAGAAAATACGGCTACATAACGGCAGTCAAATAACGCTTTTTCCCACAGATTCACAGATTAGAAAGTACTAATACTAAAGATACACAAACACCACAGATAAGAATCAGGCTTGCCATGTTCAATCGGTAAAAATGCCGTGTCATATATTTGCAATTTATATTCTTAAAAGCAAAAACATAAATGGTTTTGGATAAATATAGAATAGGTAGGTAGGATACTGACATCAACTATGTGATGCGATAAAATTTGCAAGCAATGAATTGTGTTTCTGGTTATGATTATTACAGTTTACGGTAATTTGTCGCCGTTGGCAACACTGATGAAATTTCAACTGACTGCCGTTATAGTGCCGTATTATAAGCGCCATCAGTGGAGAAAAAAAGAACTACGTTTTTTTTTCTGAAAACGGCTAATTGATAAACACGGTGAGAGAGACAGCTGCGTATTAAACCGCACTGTTGATTTGCTAAAGCTGCACGTCATACGAGGGCCCTTTTATTCAAATTCAAAAAGCTTTATTTCGTTAATAAACTTAATTATATATTACAAAATTTCATTCGGACTTCCTTTTAAGTAAATTTTATCTAGTTCAATACCAACGCACGATACAGTTTGATATCGCGTTCCCTGGATCTACCTAGCTAGACCTAGGGATGTAAGGTAAGAAGTGCATCAGTGTGCTTATTCTGTAAAAAAACCGCAGTTGCTTGTCTCCAAAACAGGTTTTTTTTCTGATAAAATTGCTCTTATCGAAATAAAAAATATTTTTTTTGACAAATAACCCACGTACCATGTGTCGAAAAAAAAAAAACGTTTTTTTTACGAATATTGCCTGTTCAAACTCATTATTATTATTATTCTTACAGAGCGGACCAACTTTCTCACTTCCGTGTGAACCTTTTATGTGATGCTTATCGACTTCATTTTATTTTTGCACCTGAGATTTAGCGCCTATTGTCTCTACGATTGTACATGTACGTCGACCTTCGTTTGTTTTAGTTTGATGGACAATCGCGCATTTCATATTTTCCTCCTTCTGTCTCATTTTTGTCAAGGAGTTTATTTTATTTCTTTTGCTAATGAGGTCGTTGAACAGAGATCAGCGCAACTCATTTGAATAGTACTTAAGAGCTTAACTAGTTTTTTCACGTTGCCCCGTCCGCGTGGACTGTTTGCACCGATACAGGAGTAGTCTACAGATATCAAGAACTAAGTAAGGACATTCGTATTGCTAAATAAGGTCTACTTACAAACGTTCAATCATAGGGCGAAAGGCTTGATGCAGTTTGATGCACTTTTAAAGGCATCAATAACATAATGACTTGAGCGCTTCCGTTCTTCGAAAGGCACGTTAAACCGTTGGTCCCGGTTGTTGTTGATTGATAACAATCGTTAAGCCATGTCAGAGACCCTTTGGGTGGCCTAAAAACTCTGACACCAGGGGTGGCCACTACCTCATACGATTACCTACCTACTTGAGTAATACGCCGATTTCTGAATTGTTCGGTCTCTGCAGATTTCTCACAAAAAAACGTGACGGAACGATACTTAAGTATTTACTAAAAATTCTCAATTCAGAAACCGGGCCTTATTCCACTAAGGTTTAAACATATACCGAAGTGCGGTAGTGCCTTTAGCCATGAAGACATTACAAACAGACAGACATTACGTAAATCATTTAAATTAGGTATAGGAGGTATTAGTGCGAATGCTCGGCTAAATACTTGACATTAAGAGCAGCCACAAATCTTCAGAGAGTTCATGCCTGCGACGTGCCAAAACTGTTAATAATGGAATGGAAATATTCAAACAGCGTCACCTCGGGCATTACTGCTCCTGGCTGGAGTTAAGGTTACGAGAGTCGCTCATTTTCCCATAAAAACGTGGCGGGTGATCGACCCACGTTTTATGCAGGCTTTACACGCTTGGCGGCATACACGACGCAAGGGCTGTTTTGCTACGACGTGCTAGCAAAACGGCCTCTTCGCAGTGTCTTTGTGTCGTGTATGCCAAGCGTGTAAGGCCAGCATTATAGTTGCTGAGCCAAAATTAGGATACAAATTGTAGCGTCTTAACGAAGTCTTTCCTAACCTTTCAAGGGTGGTTTCAACATTTTGATTTTACTCTTATAATTCCTATAAAAAAGTGAAGGCAATGTTTTTGTGCGTATAAGGTTAGCCACCTAGCACCACTTGACACGTCAGTCCATCTCGAAATCGAAAGTGGTTAACTACTGGTTAGATAAGTACTATGGAGTATCGCTACAAATAAATTCCCAGAACATTAAATTTAGTAGACCGAGTATTTCGTCTGCGGTGTTGTGGAACCCCGCCCGTGGCATAGGATTGCGGACCCTAGGATGGAAAATGCCGGTCTAACGTAAAAGGACTATCTTGCCAAAAAAAATCGATCAACGATGCACAATAATTATTATTATTTCGTCGTGATTGTCAAATAAATAAAACAAATAAAGAAACAGATATAATAATCGACCGTTCGAGCCAACTCATTGTCTTTTTCATAGTAAATTAGGACGCCCGATTTACTTAATTGAGAATTGCTAGTGTGATACGTTCATTTTGATCAAATAATGTAGGATTAACTCCATGAAAAGATTATCCGGATAAGTTCTAATGGATCTTTTCATATTTGGAGTTATTGGGGGCTGTTCGAGGCGATTTAGTTTGAGCGACGAAACGAAGAACCTAAATATTGCACACTAACCTTTTTCGAGGTTATTCAGATATCAAAATAAAACGTAACAAAAGTTTAATAAATAGGTCATGTTTATTTTATTTTATCAAAGGGACTTTTGGTAAAGTTTATTTTCTAGATACTTGTGTCGGAATTTTCTTAGACCTAGCCAAAGCGTTCGACACTGTGTCAATAAAAATCCTCCTAGAAAAATTAAACCGTTATGGAATTAGGGGACTGGCTCTAGAGTGGTTCCGTAGCTATTTAACGAAAAGACACCAGCAAACCAAAATAAGTGAGCATATCAGCGATGCGGAGGAGTCAATAGCTGGCGTTCCACAAGGTAGCATTCTAGGACCGACACTCTTTCTCCTATACATTAATGACATTGGCTCCTGCCTTACCAACGATCCAAGCACTAATATTATTTGCTACGCAGATGACACCGCGATAATTTTTGGGGCCTCATCTTGGCAAGAAGTCCTGTCACAAGCGGAAAGTGGTATGTCGCGAGTGGCTTCCTGGCTCTCGGGAAACCTGCTGACCCTGAACGCGAATAAAACGAAATACATCTGCTTCTACAAGACTATTGCGTCGGCGCCAATAAGTACAGCCCCTATCAAAATTCACTCCTGCTATAGAACACAGAACGTCTCACTCCCACATAAAAACTGCACGTGCGAGACAATAGCAAGAACAGACTGCATCAAGTACCTGGGCATACTGCTCGACGAAAAACTTAATTTCGACTCGCAAATTGATTCGTTGTCAGCGCGAACGAGGAAGCTGATCCACATAATGAAAGATATTCGTGACATAAAGGATCGGAGTGTGCTCCGACTGGTCTATATAGCATTGTGTCAGTCGATTCTAACTTACTGCGTGTCATGTTGGGGAGGCGCAGCCAAAACCTACTTAATCCAACTTGAGAGAGCCCAACGCTCTATCCTAAAAGTGTTACATAAAAAACCATTCAGGTACCCCACGACGGCCCTATATCAGGAATGCAAGGTTCTTACTGTGCGCCAACTTTACATAAAGAGCTTGCTTCTATCAGGCTATAAAGAAGCGAAAAATCTACCCGACACTAAGCGGCTGCTTAGACTTCCCGCTCCTACAATAAACACGGCATTTGCGCAAAGGTTCGAGCCTTTCTTGAAGCCATTCTTGTTTAAAAGGATGGCCAAAGATTGCTCTCTTAGAAATTGCACACCAAGGGAAGCAATAAACAATGTGACTAATTTTCTCCTCGACCTTAATTATGACGAAACAGAAAATCTTTTACTGGTCCCAAAATAGTCGTTCCTATGTTACATTATTAATATTATAGGTTATACTTTTATTTATTCTTCCTCTTGGAATATACTCGTACTTAGGTATCTACGGTTTATCAATAAACATGATTATAAATATTATATATTATCATATTATATATTTATACTCCTTCATGAACTGAACTTTTAGTTAGTAACTTGTTCTTTAATATCTTTTTAATTATTTCTTATGATGTAAACCTTAATTTAGTTTTAAATTTAGTTTATTAAGATACCAAATTATGATGTCACATCCTAAGGTCAGGTCAAATCGATGTTGATTATGTTATTTGCACCTTCATTCTACGTCAGGTAAAAGATAAATGTTAACTCTCAGGCCTCCACGATACAGGTTCACCCTAGTGTGGAGACCGCTGCAAAGCTAACGTAGTTATATAAATAGGATTTAAAAAATATATTATAAAATAAGAAACCTGCATAATTACCTAACCTAATTTTATATAACGTGTGTTTTTTGATAAATAAATATTTTTTCATTTTTCATTTTCATTTTATTAAATGATTTTGCCGAAAAAGACCGTGCTAGTTAGTTTCAGTAAAGTACAAGGAATAATCATCCTAGAAACGACACTATCAATTCTAAGTCCACATTCATGGCGCAATCTAAATCTTCCAAATAAAATCGTCATTTTAAAATGAAGAAGTAAAGGTCCACTGTCATTCGGTGAGCAGATGTAATTATTTCAGTTTTATCACTTAGTTGAAATAGAGGCGAGATTTGTTTGCGGCGAGCGGCACTAAACCAGAGGGACCCAGTTATAAAGGTGGCAGCCAAGGGTGGCACTAAAGTTTATGCTCGCCCGATATACCGCAAAGTATTCACTACCAGAAGGCCAACTGAATTAATAGCACTCGCCTGTGCATAGTGGAAGAACAGGCAATATTGTCGCCACGTGTATTGTAGGCCTTACAAGGTCTAATAATTGTGCAATTTAACATTTGATCACGATACTCTCACACCAGGGGTGACTAAAATAAGATCCCAAAAGATATACTAAGTTACCCAGTTGCTCGATTAAAAAAATGTGTAAGGCACACTGTGTTTCAAAAGGCCTATTACAAAATCAATGATTATTTAAATGACAACGATGTCTGGCACTAAACCAGTTCAGGGCAAGATTATTACTAATTATATACTTATTGAGTACCTACCCACGTTCCTATATTACAAAATATGTATTATTTTTTAAGCACTAGGTACCTATAATGTGAGATCCTTGGAGTTTCTTTACCATGCTTCTTCTCCAAGAACGATCAGAGCTAGTGAAGCTGGAGAAAAAGTAAAAGTAGCTAGATACTTACTTAGTATTAGATAGTAATAAGTATTTGATTTATATACTTTTTTTAACTTTTGATAATACCTATTTTGACATTCAATGTAAATAATTTATTTATGCCATATTGAATAAAACCTTTCGACTTTGCTACAATATTGCCATACATATTGCCTACCCGCCTACGATACCTTGAAATTTTCCATTAAAAGGTTGCTGAGTAGTGCTGGCGTCCGTCGTCCAGTGGCACCACCACTCATACTAGAAGGGTGAAGTGACTACTCAGACGCTGCAGTGCCTAGAGCATGTTTTTAGATAGAGTAGGCTTGTCAGATGTCAAGCAAATCATTATCTATAGGGCGCATCACTGGAATTTGATAGCAGAACTTCAAGCAGGCACACTCTACTCCTCAATACACTAAGGGTGGTATTCTAGAACGATACTTAAACTGAGTTTAAACCGAGTTCAAGTCGCGTTCTAGTTAGAACTGAGTTTAAACAGAGTTTAAGTAGCGTTCTAGTTTGAACTGAGTTTAAGTACCGTTCTAAAATACCACCCTAAATCTACAAATTAATACAAACAACCTTTACTACGTGGCTAAAACACGAAGCACAAGAAAAACTTATTACTTTTTGGCCACAAACGTTTTTTGTACTGAGGAGTACAATTAATGTTCCGCTATGGAATTCGAGTGCGCTCTGTCTGTATTAAAGTACATCCAGATACAAGGGCTACGTAGCGTAGGTAGGCACTGAGTTATCCGTCTGTAGTGTATAATTAGCCACCATACCGCAGACAGGCTACCGAGAACTCGGCCCGCCATAGTTTCGTGCGCCCCCGTTTCAGGTACTACTAGGAATTCATGACAATAAATCGATCTAACGACTCGGAACTCTAATGCTGGTAGTTACAAAATTCTATTTACCTTTGCTGCTTTACGCGCGACATACAGAATACTGCAATCTACAAAGAGGTTAAAGGCTGCAGCAGTACAAATTTACATTGTCTCGCAAAATTCTCTCTGAAACACATATAAGACTATGTAAACATTGAAAAATTCGCTCTCGCTCGCGATAAATATCTTTAAGTCGAAGGGGCTGCAGTCCAGGATAATTATTACGTTCATTTTCTCAACGCCTTTGTTGTGTTGGAAATCTGTTGTCAGAACTTTGAAAAGATGTTTTCACACGCTGTCACAAATGTCGACAGAACGTTAAACGTAATGACGTTCTGCGTTTGGCCGCTTTCGCTCCTTTTATCATTTAATGTGTAGTGAAATTTCGTATTATTGTTGTCCGGGCACTATTGGCGTGCTGTAAACCTCCTCAGTTTGTAGAAATGTAAGCTGCTGACTAAGTTATGTATGACTGGCCTACCCCCGCGACTTCGTCCTCGTCAACATCTCTCATTCAAACTTGTGGATCTGGTTTACCCCATTAGGGGATGATTTTAAGGAAATCTTTCTTAGTGGACCTCAACATCTCCAAACTAACATGCGTTTAAAATTTTTCGTTTCTATCTCCAGTGGTTTCGGCTTTGCATAGTCTGTCAGTTAGTGTGTGGGAGTACTGTATACTTACTAAAACTATGGATCTTGAGCCACCGTACATATATACTGTAAGTTGGGTATTGGTATGGATTGAAAAGTTCGGTGGAAAACGTTCGTGCTACTCCATAGACAAGACCTCTTCAGCTTAGAGCACTTAAGAGGGTGCAGAAGCATGATTTTCCCATACAAACGTAGTTCCGGTTTAATTTCTAAACTACAGGCTGCATTTTGCTGAAACTTGGTTTATATCAGTAGATGACCAATACCGAGGTTTGCAAAAATGTCTGAAAGAAATTAGAGCGATGCGTTTTTCCGCGCCGAAAAAGGGGTTACTTTCAGCTGTTATTTACTTACATTATTACACTGCCTATTGGAGTCTAACTACCTTGGGAACATCAATAATGTATTGTACTTGTCAGAAAAAAAAAGATTTTTGAAATAGCTAATAAAATGTAGAAATGGCAGCGGAACTACGAAAAAATTTGGGAAAATAGATCTATTATATTACAACTACAACTACATACTCGCGAAAGGACAAGAACACACGTACGTAGACTCATACAGGCGCATTGCCTCTTTCCCGCGCCCCGTCTCGCTCTGGGTGAAACAGCTATAGAAAACAGTGTTTCACGCGCTTGGCCGTCCCTGAGTTCCCACGGTCCTGAAGGGGCCTCTTAACAGATCTACAGGGTGCACTCTAATTCGATAGCGGAACTTTAAGTAGGCTGTCTGCTGATCACTACCAACAACTTGGACTAGGTGGCGAAAAAAATGGAGCGAAAAAAAAATCTGCTGTTTCATACATTTAGCGCAGTACTGAGTCGACCTTTTGTATGGAAAAGCTGATATTTTTTTCGCTCAATTTTTTTCGCCACCTGGTACAAGTTGTTTGTAGTGATCAGTAGACAGCCTACTTAAAGTTCCGCTATCGACTTAGAGTGCACCCTGTAGTTAGGCTGGTCTAATATGCCCTTATCGTGCACCGCGGTCGATAGTACTCATTGCATCCAGAGTTAATTGACCCATAAACAAACTTATCTGGGACGTTTGTCGCGTCCCCGCTGTACTGGCGCCAAATAGCCAACTTGGTGGACAAACTGCCAATGATCAGACGGGTTAGATAAATAATAATGTGCGGTACTTGTGATGTATTCAAACGGTTGGGAAACCATGAAAGGTTGGGCCGGTTTCTGTGAATGTTCGCGTTTTACCATATTATAATTTCCAGTCGCCGGTATCCTACGTTACCATGCCAGCGTGGTTTCATTTACATCCCGACTTATACGAATAAAGCAGACTGAAAGAAGAAAAAAAGATAATGTTCTTTATTGCAAAAATAAAAAACAAACATATTAAGTATAAGTAGACATTCAGTAAAATAGAGTAAAAAAATAATATTATAATCGTACATAACGCGAAATTCGGCAATGGGTGCCATGCTCAGCATATGTCGTCGGAAACTTTTGGTACCTACTTTGAATTTGAGTACTATATATCATGTTACTGAGTGGCGACTAGTTATTGTGTGGAGAACACTAAGACTTGAATATCATATTTTTGAATCTGCAAATTAATTTAAAGTGCGAAAGACATCCTCGACTAGAAAGCTCACTGCATGCTCAGATAACCCTTAACAGCAAAATGTATCGAGTTGCAGTATCATGGTTAGCTTAGTTCACTGCACAGAAATTCGCCTTGTAACACTGCAATGCCCGCTGTGTGTACACTGTCATTATTTCCAAGGAAATATCACTGAGATAGTAGCGAAAATGACCCTCAGTAACTGGGACGCAGCGCTGGAACGTATCATAAATTTAACAATATAAGGTTCCTAGCTGGAAGCTGCAAGTTCGCGTTGAAAAAGAGGAGAAAGAAAAACAAAACAAAATGGCCGCGCGGAGGCGCCGTTGACTCGGTAAAGCAAAATCTGGGAAGTTAAAATTGCACGTTATGATAGACACCCATTTTGCTTGTAAAAGGATCTTTTGATGGGTGGAGGATTCTCCCATTTTTAAAAGTACCTACTACGTGAAAAGTTAACATTAAAGCCGGCCACATACAGACTGAATTAAGTAACGGAAAAAGGAATGGGGATTCCGAACGCAGCAACTGCATACAAATCTATGAAAATTCCGGACGGAAAAATAGACTTTTATGCAGTCACTGAGTTTAGAATCCCGATTCGATTTTTTTCCGTCCGGAATTCCGTCTGTATATGGCCGGCCTAATAGTCCTTCTTCCTTGAAGGGGACACCTGGGCAGGCGAGGGTTCTGAAAAGAGTCGGTCGGTGTGGTTGTCCTAACCTTTAATGTGTTTGGTGCCATCCTTATTATGTGGTCTGTTCATACTTCAATGTATTTACGACCCCTATGTCATAGTACCTAATTAATTAAAAACAGCGTCGTCGTCGGCGTGCGGCCTTAAACCGTTCCATCTGTATGCCCTTCTTTACAAAAAAACTAAGGCCTTTGCATCTACGTAATGAGATGATTTATACAGCGTCCAGTGGCACCTTCACTCACACTAGATGGGTGAAGAGACCACTCGGCGCTGCAGTGCCTGGGACATTGTTTTAGATGGAGTAGGCTTGCCCAGGACCTATACCATCCTGACAGCTTAGTCGACCTAGCCCACAGGAAAGACAGGTCAATACGTGTGGAGCCAACTGAGCCGCGGGTTTCCTCACGATGTTTTCCTTCACCGTTAGAGAGTGGTATTGCCCTTCTTTACAACGCCTTCATAAAATATTTCTGCAATAACATCAACTTTTTCAGCTGAAGATTATAATTGCTTACGCGTACAAGCACGGGCCGCGCGGGTAGGGTAAACATTTTCCCGTTTTGTTTTGTTATGCTTGCGAGTTAGCGTCGGCAAATTGTGCGGATTACAGAACTCGTAAGTTCTTGGGTCAACATGAGCGTCGTTGTCTAATCCCTATCGTCTATTTCTGTATTGTATTATATTGAAAAATATTTGGCACAGAAGACTACCTCTCAAAATCTTCTGTGCATGTAGGTAGGTAATCGTATGAGGTAGTGGCCACCCCTGGTGTCAGAGTTTTTAGGCCACCCAAAGGGTCTCTGACATGGCTTAACGATTGTAATTAATCAACAACAACCGGGACCAACGGTTTAACGTGCCTTCCGAAGCACGGAAGCGCTCAGATATTATTGCCACTAGCGGTCACCCATCCATGGACTGACCGCGCCCGATGTTGCTTAACTTTGCCAATCGATTAAGAACGGCTAGTCCAACAAGGCTGTGAGCGCTTCTGTGCACGTGCCTTGTAAGATAGCGGCAAACGGAGCCACAACTAAAACATTGTACATTTTTCCCATGATATTCGAGTTCGATACATTTTTCCTAGAGTCTGAGAATATTCACGATTTTCTGAGCAGCGTGTCTATTCTCTAAAAAAACGTGTCAACAGTTAAAACATTGGAAAATAGCCCTTATTTAAATTAATCTTTTTATTTATTTAAAACCGGGATAAATACAGATATACTCCTGTGTATGTAGTATGTGTATGTTGTGTTTTTGGAGCGTCAGTGCAGGCAGTATAGCGTTGTATTGTAACGAGTAACGACTTGACTAAGCGCCTAGGTGCTTAGTCAACTCTCTGTCAATAAATATTTTTCTGATGGCGGAACAAAAACACCGAGATTGTCTTCATGAGAGCTTAAAATTTAAGTGCTTGTTTATCCTTTACACGCTTAGCATAAACCAAATGGAAACCATGGCAATGGGAATTAAAATTGTACTCTCGGTACGAAATTTCGTTTAATTCCGCAGACAGCGAACGTACGCGATTGATTTATTGTTATCTTTTCGCGGTTAAAGATGACAAATTGATCCTTATTGCAGTTGAATTGCTCGCTTTCTTCCTCGCGCAACTGAGCAAAGAGTTTTTCACGAAGTTATTGAAAAGAATATAACACTGGTGTTACGCAAACTGGTGTTATTAGACTTATTAGTTACTAATGCAAGCGTAACACCTCGACTGGGCGCACACAATACACAAACAAACAATCCAGCATTGTTTTTGTTTTGTAATGTCGCGGGGCAAGAAGCAAATCCGCGCTAAATGTGTTTTTCCTGGCGCTTTTCTTTCCAACTTTTTTTGAAACAAAATAATACACCATTTCGGTTGTTTGTCGTAAATTCAGTGATTTACGCGGCTGTGCTCCCCTTTACAACCGTCCGTCCGTTGCTCGGACTTCCTTTCGCGGCGGTGTAAATAAGCCACCCTGTGTTTTGTTTGCCAGTTTAACGGTTGTAAATTGTATGAGAAAAACAGGAGTTACCGTGGACCGCCGTCGGTTTACCCGGGCCCCCACTTGCGTATTTATTGGGGTGTAATTATAGAAAGAAACATGCCAACTGCCGAATTAACTAGGTTTATTTTTTTTAAATCCGTGCTAGGAATTATACAATGTTTAACGTTGTATACCGAACTAACCTGCCAAGCGTTAATGAGTCATAATATAAACTGGACCCCGCTTCAACCCCGGTTGTCTGTCGGTTTTAATTTTAAAATGGCATACTACTCGTATACGGTGATTCTGAAAAACGTTTGTTGTAACAGTTTTATAATTGCGCGCTGTAAAGATTATTTTTTCTTTTGCCTACGGACTTGGTGAATATGACGCAAATTGAATATCATCATCATCATGATCAGCCTATTAACACCCAAAGCTGAGTAAAGGCCTCTTCATGCTCACTCACGCCACCTCTCACGATCCTGCGCCAGACGCAACTACTGTTTTCCGGCTACTTTGCCTATGTCGTCGTACCATCTGGCTGGTGGTCTGCCAACCGATCTCTTCCCCTCTCGGGGTCGCCATTCCGCAATGGACTTTGTCCATCTGCCATCGTCGGTACGTCTCGGAAGGTGTTCAAATCTATATATATATGAATCGCCGTGCATTAGTCTGGCTAAACGGCTTGACCGATTTGCATATTTACTGTTTTGTTTAGTTCACCATAGTTCAGGGTAGGTTTAAAAGCAAATAAATATGGGAAAAGTTAAAGGATTAGCTGAAAAACGGAAGAAATAAAAATTTGACATTTTGTATTGGAATCGCCATTTTTGACGCGGAGAGTCGAACTATTTCAGGTGATACGAAGTTCACTGGGTCAGCTAGTTTAAAATAAATATGGTGTATATGGGAAATCGGCTTGTGTGACAATACATGCGCAATTGCACAAAAACATTTGTAAATATTCGTCAATTGTACTGTACATATCGTTAAACCAACACAGTTTCGTTTCGCGACATCCATTATGGGCATGCATTATTGGCATTTACGGTTGTTTTGTTATCTCATCCTGCCAGTCTAGTCTAACTAGGGTAATGTTTAGAAAACGTTTCAAAACCTGTACTTCCCAAGTTGGTCACTGCCAAAAACTATGGTCGACAAAGCTCATTACGAGTACGCTCACAGACTAGATTACTTACAAATTAATGTTTCGACAACATTTAGAAAACTAATAGGAGCTTGTCTAGTTGGTCACTGGCAAAAACTTTATGGGTCCTGCACACTCCAAAGTCCACACCGCATATTACGACTACGCTTGCAGGCTAGATTTAGTTCCTCACTACTATTCATATTTTATTACCTTGATCCACCTTCTACCACTCCTACAAAATAGCAAGACACAGAAGTTTTGCCCTTAGTTAGTTAACCTCCTCAGTCCAAACGACCCCATATGGGGACATACGACGCCATCTACCAAAATTTACGTAAAACCTAATCTAATGCGCTGATGGTTCTGGGTTTGTGATTTATCCTTTGTACTATAGATGGAGCTACAACTGACAAAGGGTATTTTGCTTTCGGTGCAACCATATTTTTTTTGTGGGTGATTGAAACAGAGCCCTCGAAAAAAAAACAATTTTGGCGTTTTCGCCCAAGGCAAATGATGGTTTGGTATAGTAATTCAATGTTTTCGTAAAAAAATATACATGCATCATTATTTTGATTAGTTTAGGTATGTTTTTGGATCAAAAAAGTTTTCATTCAAGTTCAATCTTGCCTCACTGACGCCTCTCTACCTGTTTGTCCCCTTTTGGACACTTTTGGTTTCTATGTTACAAAAATTCCCTATTTTCTATGTATTTTCGTGAATTTTTTTTCACGTTTTTAACATATAATTTCATATGTATTTCATATTTTTTTCACATTTTCGGATTTTTTTATAATCGAGATTTATATTTTGCAGCATCGGCTCTAGCCGATGCTGTCAACAGCATGATCTACGGTGATGATTCCAACTTGGAGACGGAGACTTTGGCGATGTGTACTCTGATGATTATCCACCGTATTTTCCTGAAGATTTTGATGCTGACAGTGAGGGTAGAAGATCAGGTGGGGAAGATGACGACTCGCAAGGTTACACCGAGGCTCCAGAAACCGACATCTTACAGTCTCCGCATGTTCAGTCACACGCTGTTGGTACTTCTTCCCGAAGATGTTTTTTTTTTTTAAATACTGTTTTTGGACCATTACAGCCAGTTTCAACCCTAGAAGAACCAGAGAGAGTGGTAATAAATTTATCAACTTATGATTATTTGACGAATTACATGTAGCCAGCTATATTTTAGTGAAGTGGTTTGACCAGAAACCGATACATCTGGCTTCATAAATTCTTGGCGCTAAGCCAACAGACGAATGTTGCCGATGCAGATATGTTCATCAACGTCCATCGACCAGCCATTGTCAGAGAGACAATGAGATCATAGGAGGTGTTGATTATTTAGATGACATGTTCAGCTTCTACAGAATATCAGCAAGAATACGAAAATGGGCGATTAGACTGTTAGTTGGAATATGTCCATTTGTTTGAATTTGGTATTTCAGCTACATGGATTGAGTACAAACTCAACCAAGAAAAACTACATGATATCCTGAATTATTCGGCCTTCCATGAAGCAATCGGAGATCATTTGTTAGATCAATTAGTTGAAGATGAAGAAATCCCTCCTCCTGATGATGGTGTTTCGACTGATAGACAAATCAAACGGGCAATGACACAACACCTATCTGATTTTGCTAGACCTAAAAAGGTAGATCAACCACCTATTGTGCTCGACTCCCAAAACCGATACAGGCTCCCAGGATTCAAGTCTACGAAGATCAGATATCAATGCCCCACTTGCAAAGTAATTTTATGTTTGATGTCTGGAAGAAACTGTTCCAAAGAGTATCATGAAAAGTGGTAGTAAGAAGAATTTAGCTATAGTTTTATTTTTGCCCTGAAATGTTCTTAATTTTTGTTCATACTTCAAATAAAAACGATTGCCAAATATATGGAGTTTTATATATTTTTTGGTAGGTTGAGTCCGAATGTCCCCTATTGGCGACATAGTGGAAAACGATTTTCCGGAAAATTTTCGTTTTCCCTACAGCCTCACCATTCCAAAAATGTATGCCATGCTCACAAATACTTCGGTTCATGAAAAATATTGATGAAAAATGGTCTGGGACTGAGGAGGTTGATCGTATGACGTTGTGGCCAACCCTGATGTCAGAGTTTTTAGGCCGCCCAAAGGGCTTCTGACTAGACATGCGCGAAACAGTGCACATCGAAGTCATGATATATTTCATGACATTTCATACCGCGTGATATTACCTTATATCATGGCACCAAACATGACACATGACATTATGGTATTTCTGCATTGCAGACATGAAACATGACATCATGGTATTTCTTCATTGCAGACATGAATCATGACATCATGGTATTTCTTCATTGCAGACATGAAACATGACATCATGGTATTTCTTCATTGCAGACATGAATCATGACATCATGGTATTTCTTCATTGCAGACATGAAACAGGACGTCATGGTATTTCTTCATGCAGTCATGAAACATGACATCATGGTATTTCTCCATTGCAGACATGAAACATGACACCATGGTATTTCAGCACACTTTCATTGCAGTACGTACAGTGTGCTGAAATGCCATGTGTCATGTTTCATGTAATCTAGTGTAATGAAATGCTATGTGCCATGCTTTATTCTCTCGTGTAATGTGTAATATTTCATGACACCGTTGTGTAATATGTCTTTTGTAATATTACAAGCATTACCTACACATGTCTACTTCTGACATGGCTTAACGATTGTTATTAATCAACAACAACCGGGACCAACGGTTTAACGTGCTTTCCGAAGCACGGAAGCGCTCAGATATTAGTGCCACTAGCGGTCAGCCATCCATGGACTGACCGCGCCCGATTTGCTTAACTTTGCCAATCGATTAAGAATGGCTAGTCCAACTAGGCTGTGAGCCCTTTAGTGGCTAGGCTTACAACGGGGCCTGTGGTCAATACTTTATCGTAGGACAGAAGATTAAAACGGAAGTCAGGTAAAAATATCCCGAAAACTAACAAGCCTTATTATGGCTTCTGAAAGGCTGTCTGAAAGAAATTGCTTTCAGCGATTAAACCGCCACTTGTACTACTATTTTATGTTTTCTTTTGAAAAATACTTTCTGGTGTAGGATAAATAATTACTTTTAAGTGATTATCAGTACTTTTTGTGACGCCTTTTGTAGTACGATCGGCGGCCGGGGCTTTATCAGAACGAACTCTTGAATAAACGTCACCTCCGATCTTCCTTGATACGGGATAAGACTTCTGCCTATTTCCCGTGCACCTTCACCAAACAGGGCGTCCCATCGGAAGTCCAATTCAGCAGATCTCTCCACCTGAAAACACCCCCCAGCTCAGCATCCGGCGGCGGGGGCTAGACTTCCTTCGAGCCCGAATGTGCAAATAAACCCGTCTTTGTTTGTCGGCTTAGCGGTTGTAAATTGTTAGGCAATAACGCCGAGCTAGTGTACTTAGTTCTGATACGTACGAGTAAGTATTCCGCTAGTTCGAGTATTTGTGCGCTGGAGTTGTGATGCAGGAATAGAGAGCTCTTTAGGGCGAGGGGGCTAATTCGGAAGGCAAAGTTTTTTGTTCGAAAGTCCGTTATGGGCTTAATCTTATCTTTAGACAATATTGAGAAACTAATTTAAATATTTTTTATTTTGGTCCAGTAGTTTTGTTTTTATGCGCTAAAATGTTTTGTTCCTATGACCGCCAACAGTATGCAGACCGTCGCGTGACGTCATAAAACCATATCTTTGAAACGTTGTAAAATCCAAACTACTGAACCAAAATAAAAAATATTGAAATTAGTTTCTCAATATTGTCTAAAGATAAGATTAAGCCAATAACGGACTTTCGAACAAAAAACTTTGCCTTCCGAATTCTCGGGAATTTTGCATTCGACACATCTCGAAGGAAAAATCTCATGTCATTTCGATCTCGACTGCTCCCGACCACTCGAGTCGTGTCGAGCGAAAAAGGCAAACATCTCGCAAAAAGCTCGTGCCTTATTTCGAGGATGACTTCGTGAGAATAGGAGATGTGACATTTGCAGCAAACTGAAATTTCTTTTTTTCTTTATAAATAAGTCCGCCCTTGTACATGGTTTCTCACTATAATGTTATTTAAGTTTTTTTATTTTATTTTTGTGTGCAATAAAGTGTATCAAACGAACAAACAAACAAATTTTTCCTTCGAGATGTGTCGAATGCGAGATTTCCGAGAATTAGCCCCCTGGCTCACTGCGGCGTTTATTTTACACGCCGATCTACGCGCGTTTTGGCCTTTTTAAGCGCGAGGATGAACGAATGAACATCAATAGAATCCTTTCACGCGCAGAAAATAGACAAAATATCGTTGACGCCCGAGTCCTTATTGTACGGTCGGCCACAATCTCAGACACACCATGGAAGCTCTTATTGCGCGCGGCATAAGGGCGCCAATCGAACAAAAAGGGGTATCTGAGACTGTGGCCGACAGGCCTGCAGGCACTCGGATTGTATGCGGCTGGCTGCTTAGTTGACACTTTGACAGGTGCCTAATTGGCTTGGTGGTGTAGTATGACTTGTTTAACATTGTTTAAGTAATAGATACGTACAGTCCCAGGAATTGCAGTGGCTGAGTGGTCATTTCACCCATATAATTTTATGATAATGATAAATACTGCTGCGAAAAAACCAGCCCGAAATAATTCTTGATAGTAATTGAAACACCTTTTAACGAGTGTTTCAATTAGTGCTCGGCTCGTGCAAACCAGACCGGATTACTTGATAGTTGAACGAGCGAGCGAAGCGAGCGAAGTTCTCCGAGTCTACTGGAACAATCCGGCGTTTGTATGTATGTATGTATGTATGTATGTTTGTATGTTTGTATGTTTGTATGTATGAATGTTCGTTCGACGATAACTTGAGTAAATTTGGTCGGATCGTTATGAAATTTGGTAGGCGGGTAAAAGAAATTAAAAGAATTTTTAAGTTCGAACATGAGCCAAATCGGTCGAGGGGTTGCCGAGATATAGGTTTTTACAGTTTATATACAAAGCGCGCGCGCGCCTGCGCGAATGGCTTTAGCAAAGTTACACGTCATATGTAACTGGGGTCGCAAGTTCATAGTTCGGGGCGAACCACTAGTTATGTCAGTTATATGAAACGCGGGCCGGGGCTTGTTTTTGCTCGACAAAGTAAATCAATGTATTAGCGTCATGACATGAGAATTATGTAGAGCACTCCACACGTGACTGATATTTTTATCAAACAGCCTACGAACTATCAACCTTCCGGCGAATTTGTAACAAGCTCTCAAACTATCCAATTTGAACACGAATCCGATTGAGGCATTTTTAATAGATTTCGAAAAAAGGAGGAGGTTTTATTGAACGAGCGAGCGAAGTTCTCCGAGTCTACTGGAACAATCCGGCGTTTGTATGTATGTATGTATGTATGTATGTATGTATGTATGTATGTATGTATGTATGTATGAATGTTCGTTCGACGATAACTTGAGTAAATTTAGTCGGATCGTCATGAAATTTGGTAGGCAGGTAAATGAGGCCAAGAGAATTTTTAAGTTCGAACATGAGCCAAATCGGTCGAGGGGTTGCTGAGATATGGGGTCGCGAGTTCATAGTTCGGGGCGAACCACTAGTTATTTTTAAATCAAAATAACGCTTTTATCATGCTGTTAAATAAAATAATTAATCAATGACGAATGAATGCGATTTATTACGACGGCATCATCCAAACAAAAATACAAATTTAAAACCTAATTGAACGAGCGAGCGAAGGGAGCGAAGTTCTCCGAGTCTACTGGAACAATCCGGCGTTTGTATGTATGTATGTATGTTTGTATGTTTGTATGTATGAATGTTCGTTCGACGATAACTTGAGTAAATTTGGTCGGATCGTTATGAAATTTGGTAAGCGGGTAAATGAAATTAAAAGAATTTTTAAGTTCGAACATGAGCCAAATCGGTCGAGGGGTTGCCGAGATATGGGGTTGTTAAGTTTATATGGGGTCGCGAGATCATAGTTCGGGGCGAACCACTAGTAATATAAAGACAGTGCTTCTTCGTTTGTTTGTCCATGATTCACAACGGAGCAGTGCATTGACATGATCTACACCTAAATAGCCTGTAAGTGGGAAAGCACATGGTTACCCTAAAAATATCTCATTCTACGCTTAGCAAAACGCGTATAAAAACTACAAACAATAAATAACAGTTTAAAAAAACGAAAAAACACGCTTTTATAGCTAACCGAACTAAAAAGTATAAAATATTTTTTAATTACAAAGAGTTTAAAATTATAATAAAATTTAAGTTATTAACAGAATAATACAATACATAGTAAAAAATCGTGGGGTGCTTGATATATTAAATGTTACAATCATTCTATTGGCAACTATCTATGAGATGCACCCCATATTTATTTTTTATTTTTTAGTTCGATTTATATTTTTTTTTTTGTAAATCTCTGACATTTCTAGTACTCAAACATCAGTTGGCTCCTTGGAGTCTTTTGATCCCTACATAAAAGAGAAGCGATTGGCATAAAAAACAAATTTGGTATTTTAGCATTTTTTTTGCTGACCGTACATTTTTTCCAAAATCTGTGAATGCAGTTCATAATATCTAAAAAGTTATGGAAGGTCTCCTAAGAAAGTTTTCCTGTAACTATAACGGTTAAGGTACCTGCCCTTACTGCCCCGTCTCAAAAATCCACCCTGTATAATGGCACTGTAGGGGTATAATGGGAAACTGTTATCAAATTATTGCATTGTCATTGGTCTTTGATACGTATGAAAAGTTTCAAATTAATCAGACTTCTGGAAGTTGGTAAAAATTATGCTCAAAGATTCCGTTACATACATACATACAGGCCAAGCTTATAAAAGCGTGTTAAAAATAAAACTCCGTGGCGCAGACGATCGCAAGTTCGAGTGGCAACTTAAAATTGTTTCATCGTATTCGTCGGAAATAGAAATAGGTTGTTAGGTGGCCGTTACGTAGCGGAGTCACGGCTAGGGCTGCCGCCGTCCGCGCGCACACGTGAGACCGTCCCGCCGCGAGGAGAAACACCAGTCAGCGCCGGTTACAGCCCTGGGGACCTACTCTGGATTAGAAGGCTACTTCCAGCCGGCCAGAAGTCCAAATATGAGGACCGAAGACACGGCATTAAGGTGGGACGTTAGCAACTTGGCGGGAAATTCAAAATTTTCACAGTTTTTTACATTTTGTAGCTAAATTGAGCTATTTTTGTTCAGCGATTTTTCGTTCGCGGCAAACAACAGAACAACAATAATTCAGCCGATTATGTGTTCTGGTCTACGACAAGTTTTTTTGGGCAGTGCCACTGCTTCGTAGACCAGAACACATAATCGGCTGAATTATTGTTGTTCTGTTGTTTAAAATTATGAAAATAATACTATGTCATTGCCGCGAACGAAAAATCGCTGAACAAAAATAGCTAAGTTTAGCTACAAAATGTAAAAAACTGTGAAAATTTTGAATTTCCCGCCACGATGCTATCTTCCAGCCTTAACCTACGCTTGCTGTAGAGATATTACAATGTAGCTAAAAGCTCATTTCACGGATGCCTTCTTAGCCCGGACCGCCCGGCAGATCTCGGTTACAGCTCTTTCTCATTTTCTCATTGCATCATCAATTCATCATAACTTGTCTACGCACTCTGGTCACGGGCTTGCTGTTTCACAACCTGGTATGTCACGACATCCACCTTCTCTCCACCTAATTTACGTGATCTTCCTCTTCGTCCCTTTTAAGCGTAAGCTGAGACGCAGGCGACGTAATGGGGATTTTTCCTGGTGTCAAATACAAGGTGTTACAAAAGTACCTAACTCTTTTTACAGGGTGTAACCTACTGGTCAACAGGATGTCAAATCTGTAAAAAAAAGTGGATAAATCAATTTTTATTTGATAACCTCAAAATAAAAAAAAAATCATAACTTTTTTGTTTTTGTTATTAGCTCAAAAAATATGTTTCTGCGTGTAGGTGCATTTACATAGCTTTGAGTTATTAAAACATTGTGAAAGTCAATGAAAATAATATTTAAAAAATACTTTTGTCCCGCCACATCGTTCACATTTTATTAATTTAAAAATTAACGGAACGTCATAGAGCAAAAAAAATATTTAGGTTATGATCCCTATCACCGGGTGCTACTACCCTGTAAAAACAGTTAGGTACTTTTGTAACACCTTGATAGTAAAGTTGTAATCGCTGCACTAGGACACACTAGGAAAAATCCCCATTCAGTGCAGTATAGACGTCAGAGGAGATGTTACATAAGTCGGATGTCAAAGGACAGACACATCTGCGTTTCACGTGCCTGTGCCGCTACCTACGCAGCTCGGTGCATGTTCATTAGAACACAATATGCTCTACCCTAGGGGCAAATTCTTGAGTATGTCGCATTCAAGATTCTGTGAAGAAAACATGACTAACAAGTTGCATTCGAGATTCCCGAAAATATGAGCCTGCTTCGCGTCATGCGTTTCAGTTTACACTTTCTTAAACTTTGTTACGCTCAAAAACGCATGACATCACAAGTTAAAGTAGAGAGAGTAGCAGCCCAGTCAAAGCGCGCGACAGCGCAGACGTGACAAGAGTGGAAACACGGCGGGCAAGTTTGCAACTAGCGTTGCGAAATTCACTCGACATGTACCAAGTTAGCGAGTTTAATGAAATTCACCCGCGCGCACCAATAAGGTAAGCTTGTGGAAAAAATCTCTGTGGAGCGGTGAGGTATTTTAGTGAGCGACGAGGCTGGCTGGGACTTGTGGAATGGAGGATTGCATAATGTATAGATACTGTAAAACTGGCATAGTCTCTTTTAAATGCCATAGTCAACTCCTTAACCACTGATCCTCATCATTATTGGTCATCTACTTACTGCCCTGACCGTTCAGTTGTAGATTTGGTTTTGAGTTTGCACTCTTGTGCTGTGCGTCTTCTCCGGAGGCATCGGAAATGAAATTTGTCCTTCGGATCTTCCCCCGGATCTTGCTTGGCTGTGCCCTCTTGGAGGTGTGGTTAGTAACCAGTGATGGTGCACCCCACTGAAGAAAAGATGCACCATGTCTTACCACAGAAAAAAATGTCTTTATAATCAATCACTCTACTCTAACTATCTCATCGTTTCCTTTTATAAAATTCGCTTAGAAATCAGATTCTACCTACTCTGCCATAACTATGATATCTCAATTGCAGCGATCTCACTCTTCAAACCGTATACGCTATTATTTTTAAGCCTATATTTTTTCCATCGATCTGGATAAGCCCTTCGATCTCTGATTATTATTTCCGATGAGAACCACATAAAGAACATAGGAAAATATGAATTCAAACATTCCTTTCAGGACTCTTGTAAGTACTTACTTATACTTTCCACTGGCTTCGCTCTGGAAATACTTCTTGCTTCATTAGTAGCAGAATACACACGGCCCACAGTGCCGCTTGGCTAAAACAAAGAAATGGAGGCGAAACACAAAAAGTAACAGTAGTAAAATAAGGTTATCTCGTTGGACGTGACTCCCAAGTCCCCGGCCAACCATCAGGAAGAAACTTAATTATTCACACTGCAGGGCGCAAAGTAAACGCTGCAAAACACTGCCGTTTGTTAGTGCGGCCAAAAAAACTCAACTTACAGTTCAAGAAAATTAAGTTGAATTAATGAATGGAATATACGTACAGCGCAGCGCGCTGCGGGGGAAAGAGCCGCATGAATTAAAAATTATATATTTTTTAAATATGAGGAAGAGTTATTTGTCCATATTACACGGTAGCCAACAGAAGGACGGCATTAATCTGTAACTTACAGCCTTTTCTTGCAATATCGCTTGGCTGTCATACTGATTATTTAGTTATATCATCTCAATGACTGAGCTTGATTTATGCCCATAAAAAAAGGTCTATTGCGATTTAACCCTTAAACACACATTGTTATTTTAAAGCCGGGAAACTTTCTACTTGCTAAAATTGATATGAGTGGAATAGGTATGCTCGATCACTCACGAATACTCACGATATTTCGTCACCGTTTCAGACGCTAGCGCCACGGCCTCATCATCACGATTAGACAAAAGGATTGAAAGAAAAACTGTGATCTACAATCTTCACTTTGTTGGAGCAGAACAAACTTAAACTGCCACCTGAACGTTTTGAAGCTACATTTAACTTTGGCGGCTTCCCGCGAGGCGTACAATGCGCTGTGGTTAAACCACTCGGCAATTTTTCCCAACCGTTTTATGAATATTCAGAGGGTGAAGAGTTGTATTGCTTCCGGGACCCGGCCTCGGTTGCCTGGCCTCCCCATTCCACGCTATTCAATCCCGTCACTTTGCTACTGACGTTGCTTAGCGAAGGGACACACCGGTAGCAATATTAGCCAGAAAAAAAAAACGTCTAGGAAAATCAATTTCATTCTGAGTCTTATGTATTCAGACGTCATGTAGTTCGCAGTGACGCCTAACTATACATATGAAGTCTTATGAGACGTCTGAGGCACATATCTCATAACTGAGAGTCATTTGACAAGAGTTTTTTTGGGATGGCACCAAAAATCTTTAACAAGTTATCAAAAACCCAGCGAGACGTCGACAATCTTCATCAGTTCAAGCGCGATTTATTGAAACTGTTGTTATCTAAAAACTACTACAAAGTCACGGAATTTTTGGAGGAATCCCTGAATTTATGTCTTCCATACTTAGGGTTCCATACTTAGATTATACCTTTGCTACACCTAATTGGAAAAATTACATAGTTACCTACTTACACATATGAACACCACTATCACAGCACATGTAATTAATGGCAATAAAATTAACAATTTTAATTTGAAAATGTGCGACATCATGGACCTCAGTAATAGTTGGTGAAAACTACTCTGAAGAGGGATCCTCGCTGGAGGATTGGAGGATCAAACTTGGACCGTGTACCGAACGTCGTAATAAGAATCCGCACAAAAGTAGCAGACGTCGGAAAAAGCATAACGTCTTTGAAGTGGAAGTGGGCAGGACACCTGGCTAGACGCACTGATGGAAGATGCTCGGAGTCCATTGTGGAATGACGACCTCGAGAGCGGAAGAGATCGGTTGGGAGACCACCACCCAGATGGTCCGATGACATAGCCCAAGTAGCCGGAAAGCAGTGGTTGCGTCTGACAACAGGATCGTGAGCGGTGGCGTGAGCATAAAGAGGCTTTTACTCAGCAGCGGGTGTCAACAGGCTGATGATGTTGAATAAACCCTTTATCTGTTTTTTTTTTTTCGTCAAAGTGGTTAAAAGTTATATCTTCCGCCAAGTGTGTCTCTAACAGTTAGCATCGTTTAGGTATCGCAAGGGTTCCTAGATAGTAGAAGGGGCGTGAGAAAAACGGAATAGGTTATGTTATGTGCGTTTTTTTCTGGCGAGGGGTTCTTTTGTCATCTATAACCTTTGAACTATATATTACCGTCCCTGATAACTTCAGTGACACATTTTGAGAAGTAGGTAGTGGTCTCATGCTTATTTAACACTAAGTGCATATAAAGGTAGTGGTCTCATGCTTATTTAACACTAAGTGCATATAAAGGTAGTGGTCTCATGCTCATTTAACACTAAACTAAGTGCATATAAAGGTAGTGGTCTCATGCTTATTTAACACTAAGTGCATATAAAGGTAGTGGTCTCATGCTTATTTAACACTAAGTGCATATAAAGGTAGTGGTCTCATACTTAATTAACACTAAGTGCATATAAAGGTAGTGGTCTCATGCTTATTTAACACTAAGTGCATATAAAGGTAGTGGTCTCATGCTTATTTAACACTAAGTGCATATAAAGGTAGTGGTCTCATGCTTATTTAACACTAAGTGCATATAAAGGTAGTGGTCTCATGCTTATTAACACTAAGTACATATAATTACGCTTACGCCCTTACCCCGAAGTGGTTGCAGAAGCACCG
Organism: Zelleria hepariella; assembly: GCA_949319315.1. Classification (NCBI taxonomy): domain Eukaryota; kingdom Metazoa; phylum Arthropoda; class Insecta; order Lepidoptera; family Yponomeutidae; genus Zelleria; species Zelleria hepariella. The sequence continues at coordinate 11,654,295 of OX439393.1, forward strand.
CCAGAACTACGAGTAGGTATGTCTTCCTATTGCTATGCGCACAACTCTAACAGGCCTGAAAAAATTCGTCTGTTTTCCATCACCGATACAGAGGCAGCAATACTAAAGCTTCGTAAAAAGTTCTGAAGTACATAATTATATCCCATTTAATTACTCATAATTATAAAACGAGAATAAAATAGTTGGACAATAAACTTAAGTACATTAATTAATATCCGTTACGACCGTGTGAAATAAAGTCTTAAAAAGAGGTTGATTAAATAGCCTAAGCGTAGCGAACGCTACGCTCCGTTCCGCCTATTATAGGTCTTAATGAGGTGCGCTCGATTGGGAATGTCTGAGAGGTGACCTGATTACTGTTCCCTACGTATGTTGGTGACGAATCTTACACTTAATCGATACACGTGGAAAGCAAACGCGCTCATGCATTCTGCTAATTTGCTACTAGCTACTGGCTACGACCACGAATCCGCTGCGCAAGATCGTCCTAACTGGAGAAAGCACAGACTTTCAAAAGTCTGTGCACTTTCAAAAGTCTGTGGGAGAAAGATTCTTCAAGCCATATGTCCCTTCCGTGTGCTTATTCTGTTGCTGTTATCGAAATAAACCATTTTTTTTTGACAAATAATACTATATAAAATATATTTTAATTTCTATTTTCCCGCAAATCCATCTAAAGCAATGTCCCAGGCACTGCAGCGCCGAGTGGTCTCTTCACCCATCTAGTGTGAGTGAAGGTGCCACTGGACGCTGTATAAATCATCTCATTACGTAGATGCAAAGGCCCTAAGGCCTTAGTAGTATATTTTCCCGCAAATAAACCGGTTTTGAGGACTAGCAAGCAACCGTGCGGTTTTTTTACAGAATAAGAACACTGAAGAATAGGTAAGTGAGCATGAGCGTCATATCTGATAAGATATATCTATCCCACTCTTATGACATACAAAGAGCGCTAAAGACAGGTGTATCGTTTTTTTGACAATTTCTTATTACTTATTGACTGAATTTTTCGCTAACAATTCGTAACGTTTTATCGTTTTTCACATCCGACAGTCAGTTCTCCGTATAGTGTTCAGTTGTAAAGTTAGCAGGTGCGTCATTCATTTATTTTATAGTTTTGGGCTTTCCCCTTTGGCACAAATATATTTTCCTCATATAGGTACTTAGCTCATATTGGTTGTTATTTGAGATTAATTTTAAATATATTTCGCGTTGCCCTGTTTAAATAAAAAGGTTTTCTGATTTTACTATTCCCCTCAGTTTCGGAAATGTCTGCTTTCACAGTGTTGTTATTGTATAAAATCTGTGGTTTATTAATTGAATGAATATGTAACGAAGAATGAATATTTCAGAAGTAATATATAAAAGGCTTTCTGTATTTTCATAAATTAATCAACGGAACGGAATCAGTCACAATTAATATGACACGATGATGAGTGTCATATTAATTGTGACTCATTGACAAATACAAGCTATCTGCATACATATCCGATCATTAAAAGCCGTGCAATATTTTAAAGGTTACCATTATACAGGGTGAAAGAACGTCTCAAAGAAGGTTCACATGCTTATTCATTCATATTTTTTTCTTGCGCTTCTTGCTGAACCTTAGGATTTAGGTTAGGTTAGCTAGTTGTATAAATCCTACGTTATCATGGTACAAACTGTTTTCTTCGTTTATCTCTTGACCACTGATCATATTTAGAAAAATATTAGAACTGCAATTACAGTACAATCCGATTCTCGGCCACCACTTAACTATACCTTGGAATGTCCTACACTTATTCTCTACTAAATATTGTAAGCGAATTTATTGCACACTTTCCATATACACAAAAAAAAACATTACGAAAATAAAATGGAAAGCCGTGTTGGAAAGTGTCACAATAAAGCTGAATAAACGACAATCATAGCCTTTTATATCCAGCGCCATATTACGCCACTTATAGAGCCATTGCACATCGTAATGTACTGGAAAATCATCTCAATCAAGCTCCGCGATCGAAAAAGGAAATATGAAAAGTTAATTCAACAATGAATACGCATTTAACTTAATGAGTCGCTTTGCCCGTGCCGCCATTTGATATTTAAAATACGAAATTATCGTACTTTAAACGAAACGAGAACTGTTTTACCCTACTGCAGAGAAGGATTTTTTCGTCGATTTATACAAATGTTGTAGATTTGTCTTGATCGTTCGGGTGTAAATATTTAAAAAGCTAAAAGTGCACGAAAAACGATTCATCCGCGACAGGAGTCAGAAATTCAGAATTAAACCGACAGACATATGTACCTACCTAGCTTGGTGTCAAAGTTATTCAACCAACTCCTCTTATTATTTCAACGTCGTCCCGCGTTAAAATACCTCGATTTCATTGTGGTTGGATATTGTATCTAATTTTAGGAGTTTCTTCCCCGCAGCCTTGCTTTAATAATATATTTTTTGGCAAATTGACTCACTCCCGCCCGACGACGTCTATTTGTGTGACACGAGTCCTTTAATTTGTTAAATTGAAAAGAAACGCTACATTGTTCCGATGGCATTAGGCTTATTTGAGAAACTCAGCCGACTGTGCACTGGGATCCCGGCGGAAATAAGTGAACGAATGTAATGAACGAACGACTGAATGAAATGCTCAATAAAGCGGATCGGCCGCGCGGCACTTTGAGCGCTTCTAACTAATTTACTTACTGTACGGAAACCTACGTTTTCTCTCAACCCTTTGACATTTACTTTGTATTTCTAATATACCCTTTTCGTGAAAACAACGCCGTCGTAATACGGTTAAGGCTCCAATCATTGTTATGGGTGCCCCGGTATCAATCGCTCGCTACTAATAATAAATTGGAATGCTTTGGAAAGATTTTTGCTCAACCCCATTACCCCGAATGAATCTGCGCTCTAGCTTCCGACTCTATTGTTCTACCCACGAGGCTACGTGAATGTGCTAGACAGCTAGATAGACTATACAGGGCAATTTTTAAATAAGTTTATTCCTGAAATACGTCAACTTCTAAATGCGATTGATTTCTAACATCTTTTGCTCAAACTTTTTTTAACAAAAGTTATTAGAAATCACATTTAGAAGTTGGGGTGTTTCAGGAATAAAGCTATTTCATAATAATCCTGTATACTTATTTTATTTCGTCACTCATGGATACGGTCTGTACTCTTGATACGGTACTTGGCATTCAGCAAATAATTGTCTGATCGTGATATTAATGAGTCCCACATCGGGCGGGCCGTTAAAGCGCCCCCGGCTTGATGGCTATCGATATAGCACCGAATGAATATTAAATTAAGTCCCGTATTTAGCACGAAAATACGCCAATTAACAGTTGACGTGGCCCGCCAGTTTTTATGAGCCGATAAAGTTCGCGAATTGCGAAGTTATCCCGCTCCCCCTTTAATTCACATTTACTGACGTCCTACGAGTAGTACGTACTCGTATCTACGAGTAAGTTGCGATTTTATTTCAAGTTGAATGTAAAAAAATCGACCATTAATTAATTCACAAGAATTAAAGCTTTTTCTTCATAGCTTGATTTTTTTTAAGGCTCCAAACGACTGCAGACCGGTGTATTTTGATATAAATTTCAACCTGATACCTCCACGTGTTCTTAAGAAAAAGATCTGACTGACAGACAGACGGACAACAAAGTGATCCTATAATGGTTCCGTTTTTAAACGGTTTTATTTAGCTCACCCCGTTTTTTTTTTATTTATTCTTTATTCTTTCTTGGGTCAAATTTAGTAATTCAAATTTCACCCTCTTCCTGTCAACCGATTAATCTGAAATTTTGTATACACTTTGGATTTTGGTGACAATACAATTATGTTTATTCATTGTCATTATAAATCCAAGATGGCGGCCGCTACAAAATGGCGGATAACGTAGGTTTTATCAATCCCATCAATATGGGTATCAAATGAAAGGGCTCAACAAGCAGAATACAATATACTATAAAAAATTGAAATACAAGATGGCGGCCGCTACAAAATGGCGGATAACGTAGGTTTTATCAATCCCATCAATATGGGTATCAAATGAAAGGGCTCAGCAAGCAGAATACAATATACTATAAAAAATTGAAATACAAGATGGCGGCCGCTACAAAATGGCGGATAACGTAGGTTTTATCGATCCCATCAATATGGGTATCAAATGAAAGTGCTCAACCAGTATAATACAATGTACTATATGAATTAAACAGAATGCGAAATAAAAACTAAAAACTAGAAAATAAAAATAGGTAAAAAAACTTTTTAAGTTAAACGGTTTTATGTTAAACATACATTGCAATGTTTAAGATAAATGAAAACCAAAAAATAATAAAATAGATACAGTCGTGGGAATTATAAACATATGCATAGACTAGACTAAAATAAAACCGTGGGGCACGTCAACTGCCTAATTATAGTGTAACATTACAAAACAAACATTTTAATCAACGATTGTAGACAATTGACGTGCCCCACGGTTTTATTTTAGTCTAGTCTATGCATATGTTTATAATTCCCACGACTGTATCTATTTTATTATTTTTTGGTTTTCATTTATCTTAAACATTGCAATGTATGTTTAACATAAAACCGTTTAACTTAAAAAGTTTTTTTACCTATTTTTTCCTTTTGAGGTCCGGAACCTTAAAAACAGTGTTCTTATTTTTCCTTTTTCATTGTTACAGGTATGTTTCAGCTTGTCAGCACTTTTGAACCCTGCTGTACCTACAATAACAGTTCTGCACAACGAAGTACATAATTTAAAATAAACTTTGGCAAGAGGTTGGTAAGGTTTGCTTTACAGAAGCGGAACAGCGAACAAAGTCACGGGCAATAGACTAGTAGAATATGTCACAGAAACGGAGACATTGGCTAGGTGTAATTGACACGGGCTTACAGGTTCTGTGTATTCTATCGGATTGGATGGTCTGTTCGTGGTCTGTTCTCTACCCAACCTAAAAACATGAGCTTCTAAATTTTGGTTGGTACTTTGAAATAATAATCGGAAGAGCTAAATGTCGAAATTGGATTTGTCTACAATAATAAAATAAAATAAAAATAAAATAAAAAAGCCTTTACTCTACTATTAAATTGCTTAACTAAATTAACAAATCTATTATTGCTACTATTTTAAATTTTGTAGTTATATTGATTTGTGGATGATTATTATTTTAAACACGTAATTATAAATTATATTTATCATGCATGTATTGTCTACAATAGTTGCAAAAAGTAAAAATTTATAGGCTCTTGCCGGTTTTGCGAGTTGGTGTGCTCGCACGTGGCTTACTTTACTAAGAACAAAAACATTACCATCCCAAAGTGTTGGGCTATATCAATACTCTTTAAACTGCGCCCCATCACCTTCTGGTATACCCTGAGTTTGAACTTAAGAGGCCCCTGTAGGACCGTGGGAACTCGGCTATGGCCAAGCGCGTGAAACACTGTTTTCTATAGCTGTTTCACCCAGAACGAGACGGGGCGCGGGAAAAGTGAGAGGCAATACGGCTGTATGAGTCTACCTTGTGTACGTTGTCTACCTTGTCTACGTCTACCGTGTCTACGTGAGTCTACGTTGTAGTTGATCTATTTTCCCAAATGTTTTCGTAGTTCAGCTGCCATTTCTACATTTTATTAGCTATTTCAAAAATCTTTTTTTTCTGACAAGTACAATACATTATTGATGTTCCTAAAATAGAAAATGTAATAATGTAAGTAAATAACAGCGGAAAGTAACCCTTTTTTCGGAGCGAAAAACACATCGCTCTATTTTCTTTCAGGCTATTTTGTATTATGAAATCTATTTGCAAACCTCCGTATTGCTCATCTACTGATATGAACCAAGTTTCAACAAAATCCAGCCTGTAGTTTAGAAATTAAACCTGAACTACGTTTGTTTGGAAAAATGGTGCTCTAGCGCCCTCTTAAGACCTGGTCAAGCAAGAATCAAGACTGAGCGCTATTGTGTAGCAGGATTTTGCGATTCGCAACGTAAAACACATCCCGAATTCCCGACGGTCAAATGGAAGCTCGCCCTTCATTAGCTATTTGACTGACCATTGTCGATGCCCTTGTCTCTAGCCTGTTTTCACCAATCGTCATTATCTCATTTGAATTGGACCCATTCTTGCTTGCTGCTGCATTGCTGATATCTCCGCGAACAAAAGGGTCAGGTTGAATAGGAACAAGCCCTTACCTGATGCACGTCCGATGCACGTTTTCCGAGGACAATAGAGGTGCGCGAAACGCTTCAGTGAAAAGAAAAGAATGATATAGTTCATTTCCTTCACTGAACTAGTTCACTCTTTTAGTTCACAGTTCATTCATAGTTCACAGCTCATTCATAGTTCATTCACAGTTCATTCACAGTTCATTCATAGTTCACAGTTCATTCATAGTTCACAGCTCATTCATAGTTCATAGCTCAGTAGTTCGTTCGCGTATCTTTTGACTCACGGTAGTCCGCGAATGAGAAAGGTGACAAAGGCGAGACACATCAGTTACAGAATTTTGGTCCTTAGTGTGGTAGATTTAAGAATGTTTCTTGAAGAATGCACTACGTGGACTAGAATGAATGTGATATAGTTATAAAGATTTACAGAATTTTGGTTCTTAGTGTGGTAGATTTAAGAATGTTTCTTGAAGAATGAACTACGTGGACTAGAGTGAATGTGATATGTAAAGATTGGTAGTGAATGAATGAATGAATGGTTTCATATAACGAATGCATTCAATCGAAGCATTCATTCGCGAACTACACACCTCTAGAGGACAACAAACGAAGTAGGTACAGAGCTATCCGCACCAGGTGCACGAGCGTAAATTGGTCCCGCAGTTATAGTCCTTCTGCCTTTCAGAATAAGGATCTCCTCGGGTGCCACGTTATGCTGGTGATCTGGTAGAATATAAATGAATTGACTGGCTGCTGAGATAACTGCCTCGCCTATGGACGGACCTTTCAAACATGAAATGTTGTAGTTTACTTTTGAATTTCCAAGTACTGCGGTAAAGTATCCTTTCAAAAAAAGGATAAAGGATTTCAAAGCTGAAGTAGCCAATCAATTTCCGCTATAAAAGTGCTGATGCGTTGTAGGAGTATAAGGTCGGAGTCAAGCCACACTAGCGCCCACCGCCAATAAAAAAAACATCATTTTTTTCTTGTACGGGATTTATTCGTAGGTTCTAGGATCTGGAATCTACAGGGTGCACTTTAAGTCGATAGCGGAACTTTAAGAAGGCTGTCTACTGATCAATACAAACAACTTGTACTAGGTGGCGACAAAAATGGAGCGAAAAAAATATCTGCCGTTTCATACATTTGGCGCAGTACTTAGTCGACCTTTTGTATGAAACAGCTGATATTTTTTTCACTCCATTAGGTCCTAAAAATAGTTAAGCCTAGGGATTCTCATTTGACGGCCCGTCAAGGCCTCCGAATGAGATCCGAAACTAGTCGGTTATGCTTAAACTGTTAATACAGTATGTCCACGGACTGCACCGCGCCACTTAATTCTGTGGTAAAGCATCATTAGTGGAACACGAATAGCATAAAATAAAAATTTAAAAAAAAATTAAAAACTCAGTATTCAAAATAAACATTGCAAATTTAATTCATAATGCATCAACCTGTGTATCGCTGACGCCAAAAGCGGCAACCACTTTCATCTACGCGATCTAATTTCGATAATTCGGTGCACTGGTTGCCGCTTTTGATGCATTATGAATTAAATTAGCTAATGTTTATTTTCAATACTGAGTTTTTTTATTTTTTTAAAATTTTTATTTTATGCTATTCGTGTTCCACTAATGATGCTTTACCACAGAATTAAGTGGCGCGGTGCAGTCCGTGGACATACTGTATAATACAAAATCTATGCTCTGGTAATATTTTGACCTAACCTTGTAGGTAATAGCATAGGAAGATGAGTTTATGACTGCCTAGATAAACGATTCATTCCATTAGAATTCAATTAGTATTATACCTACCTCTCAAATGGAATAGGTGACCTCAACTAAGGTGGTAGATTTGACGAAGTATCATAATCATAATAGCTGCGTACTTCATTATTCATCTTTTCCGTAGTTTTTGTATCCAACTTGAGCGTTTAATGGCAGTTTTTGTGTTCCGCTTCTTTTTTCTCGCCCTCGCCCGCTCGATGCCCGCTGCATGCGAAAGATTAATGTGTTTTGTTGAAAAACAAGCGCTAATCTATCAGCGATCGGTCGGAATATACAATTGGAACTCGTCTAACAATAATCTGATATCAGATATTGTAATGAGGCTCCAGTTTTCACTTTTTTGCAATAACTTTGACGCTTTCGACACGAGAGAAGAAGTAACTTTCAACGATTTGCTATTTCACCCATAATTTGGTACGAAGCCTATAAAAATGACCTGTTTCGAACCAAATTGTGACTTTTAATTCAGTATTTTTGACCACTTATTGTTTTTTTTTCTAAATTACTAACCCGTGCTAGGGAATAATTTAAACATTTATAATAAGTTGAAATTCACTCGGGACAGGACTTGAACCCGCAACCTCTCGCATACCGTGCAGGCGCTCTACCAATTGAGCTACCGAGTCAAGTAACTGTCGATGCGAATTTCTTCAACTAGTCTCCGTCTACTGGACGGGGGGCGCCATCTGGTGTGGTCAGTATTTTTGCTGATGTCATTTTCTAATGACTTACTGCAAACCTCTCTTGTCTCGTATACAAAAAATACTAGAAAGGTTATAGAAAAGTTGACTTAGGGAAAATTATGGAAGGACAGGATATACGTAATTTTCCTTAATCCAATAACATTATTTGTAGTAAACATAATTTTAATTTTATAACTAGCTGACCCGGTGAACTTCGAATCACCTGAAATAGTTTGACTCTCCGCGTCAAAAATGGATTCCAATACAAAATGACCAATTTTTATTTCTTCCGTTTTTCAGCTAATCCTTTAACTTTTCCCATATTTCTTTGCTTTTAAACCTACCCTGAACTATGGTGAACTAAACAAAACAGTAAATATGCAAATCGGTCAAGCCGTTTCTTAGTTTTAGCGAGACTAATGCACGGCGATTAATTTTTATTGAACGAGCGAGCGAAGCGAGCGAAGTTCTCCGAGTCTACTTGAACAATCCGGCGTTTGTATGTATGTATGTATGTTTGTATGTTTGTATGTTTGTATGTATGAATGTTCGTTCGACGATAACTTGAGTAAATTAAATCGGATCGTCATGAAATTTGGTAGGCGGGTAAATGAGGCAAAGAGAATTTTTAAGTTCGAACATGAGCCAAATCGGTCGAGGGGTTGCTGAGATATGGGGTCGCGAGTTCGTAGTTCGGGGCGAACCACTAGTATATATAGATAGATAGATAGATAACCTGAATCATTTAATGAATCAACAGACTCGTGTCTTAATTAGGCAGTCACATTTCGAAGAAAAATCGACTAAAAAAACAGAACGTTGAAACTCAATTTCGTTTGTCATTGTGTTCTTATTTGTGCACCGCGGGAAACAATGAGCCGATGACAGAGCGACGTCGAACCTCTCGCACAATCGAGAAACTATTGTTTTACGAACACATCATTATTTTGCTTTTATTGTGCAATAATTGCCTCTCCGGTGCTCTTTTCGAGCTAGTAGGTATAGTTGTGAGTGATTAAAAGTTGAGCCACTTCCTTCAGGGATTTTGGTGACGCCGCTGCAAGGGCAAGGTCTCTATTGCCTCAAGCTTAACCGGGTGGACTTTGTAATCGAGTAAAGCCATAACAATAGCGTAGAAATGTGGGCAGGCAACCAATGAGATGGACTGACGACTTGGTCAAAGTGGCAGGAAAAGACTGGATGAGAAAAGCCCAAGACCGAAAAGAATGGAGTGCAATGGAAGAGGCCTACACTCAGCATTGGGTGGCGATAGGCTGAAGAAGAAGAAGAAGAAAGAAAGCCATAACAATGCCAGAAGACCAAGGCATTTAATCAATGAATTCTGCCTATCCTCACCTACGGTGCCGACACATGGTCGCCCCAAAAAGATAATATGGAAAAAAACAAGTGCCATGAAACAGAGAGCGGGCCATGCTAGGCATCTCACTGGTCGATCGTGTGCTCAACGTCGTAATCCGACAGAAGACGAAAGTCGAAGACGTGAGCACACGAATGATAAAGCTGAAGTTAGTGGAGATGGGCGGGACATTTGTTGCGGCGGGATGACGGACGATGGACAAAAGCAGTCACTGAGTGGTGGCCTAGAACTGCTCGAAGTCTTGTAGGCATCCTCCGACCCGATGGGTCGATGACATTAGGAACTCGGCCGGGAGACAGTCGACACAGCTGGCTGGGAACCGGAGAGGTTGGCGTGACAAAGAAGAGGCCTATGCCCAACAGTGGGCGTCATTCATGGGCTGGATAGATAGACAGTCATAATAGATCAAGCACCACCGTGATACGGAACTGCGAAAAATGATTTACTCACTGGCATCTCTGCATAATGTCCCAGACACTGCAGCGTCGAGTGGTCACTTCACTCATCTAGTGTAAGTGAAGGTTCGACTGAACACTGTATACGTCGATCGAAGGACACTAACTAAGGCCTTTGCATCTACGTAATGAGATGATTTATACAGCGTCCAGTGGCACCTTCACTCACACTACAGGGTGCACTCTAAGTCGATAGCGGAACTTTAAATAGGCTGTCTACTGATCATTACAAACAACTTGTACTAGGTGGCGAAAAAAATGGAACGAAAAAAATATCAGCTGTTTCATACATTTGGCGCAGTACTGAGTCGACCTTTGGGACATTGTTTTAGATAGAGTAGGCTTGCCCAGCACCTATACCATCCTGACAGCTGATCCTGGTTCGAAGGACAATAGTTCCTTTGATATCTCTACCTTTACTACGTCGGTGCGGTGGCACGGCAGCAGAATTAAAAAATACGGACATAATCCTTCGCTAGAATTTCTAGTGGGTGCTTCCTTTCTGCTCTTTACGGCGTCTATTTCGAGTTGAACTGGGCCCTTAGCCTGTAACACAATGGTGCCAAAATGGGCTTCCGGTTGACGGTTTTAATTACGATTTATTGATGCTGTCGGTCCAGTGTCGGTCCTTTTAATGTTATTGTAGTACAGCAAAGAATATTAGGAGTCTAATCCTAGAGGATTAGTTCGCTGGTTGTAGGAGAACAACGAAAAAATCCCAATTTTGTCCTTCTACCTAGGACGCCATTGATACGCCATTGTGTTACAGGCTAAGGCCCCTGTTATAATATGCATTCCGGTGAGGCGGGCCTGCGTTCTATGGGCACATTAAGAGCGCGGAACGAAGCCGGCCTATCAGGGCCCTTAGCCTGTAACACAAATGGTGCCAAAATGGGCTGTCAGGTGACGACTTCAATTACGATTTGCTAACGCTGTCTGTCCTTTTAATGTTTTTGTAGTACAGCAAATAATATTTTGATTCTAATTCTAGAGGATTAGTTCTCTGGTTGTAGGAGAAAAACGAGGAGAGCCCGATTTTGTCCTTCTGCCGGGACGCCATTGATCCGCCATTGCGTTACAGGCTAAGGGCCCAGGCGGTGAGCCGGGGAAAGTTCAAGCGCCGCTGCCTCTGTATCGGAGAACTTCGACACAGTGGTCGATTTGTACGATTTAGGCGGCCAAAACTATTTTATGCTTTATTTCAGTAATAAATACGACAACAAATGCTAATCTGGTATTTTAGAGTGAATATATATGTTTATCCCTATTCGTTTCATTGAAAGCGTATTTTTCTATACAAAAAAACATTTCTGTGAAAATATTTTTGTAAATAGCGCCAATGTTTTTAAATTTTCTTTAAATCTCCATTGGTGTAAAATATATATTTTGAGTTCATTTGAATTATCGAAATCGGCTTAGTAGTTTTTGATATTTGGGTTAAGAATTATCACAATTTGTTAAGTAAAAGAAGGCCGTACATAAAAAAAATGTTTATTCTCTACAGTCTGCATGCCTATTGAAATTGAAAATAAAATATGGATGACAAAAAAATACAGTATACACTAAAATTAAATGGTCAACAGTTATTACCACATTATTATACTAAATGTTACTTACAATGTTAGGTACCGAATCATAAACAATAAGACAATATTTTATGAAAGAAACATACAAATTGTTATGTTACTCTTTAAAAGACAATTCTTCCTCACCGTCACTTTCCATGCATTTATCACAAGTGCCTTTTGTATTTGGCTCTGCAGGAAGCAAAAGCTCCAAAGTTTCCTGCAAAAATGGTTTTGATCGGATCTTCTTTTTTTTTCTCATTGAACTGATGAGCGGATCTGATGTCAAGAGTAACCTGTGATAAATATCAAGGTTACAGTCTTCGCGTGAAAACTTTCGAGCAAAGTTTAGACGGTATGAGCGAAAGTGCTTATTACGAGCTTCTGCAGCTTCCTCCGAAAGTTGACCAATAGGCACTAGAGAATTTTCTATAACTTTTCCACCATGTACCAAAATTTTATGCATGGTAGGAGTCATAGAATGCCAACCATATAACTCTACATACAGTTTTGCTGTCTCCATGGCGTATTCATCAAATTTCGGGACATCTATTTTGTGACCGCTTGATATGGCTTCCAAAATAACTTTAATTCTATAAATAAAATTAAAGTCTATTCCCGTTATTTCAGCAGCCAGATGTGGGTTTTCAAAAAATCTTCTACTAGTATTGCCGTCATTTGTGTTACCAAAATTACATTTTGGCATATCTACCAAGATACCTACTTCTTCTCTGAATCTTTGCTGAATCTCTTTTTTTTTTTGTTGTTCTAGCATCTTTTCTGCTTTGGTTCTTTTTTCACGGTATTTCCCAACGGGCAATTTATAAGCTAAATGTAAAATACTCTCGAATAATCGAATTCTGGCATGTAAAGTTGATAGGCCAAATTCAAGCGATTCTGGGTGAATTTCGTTTTTTTTACTTAAGTCATTAAAGTTTTTTGAAGTGGCTCCGCATATGTAGCATCTACTCGTTGATTTGGTGTCAGTCGCCGCATTGCAAACTTTGCCGTCCACCATGGTCATTTTAAGACTGTGGCTAACCGAGAATTTTTGCCCATTCAGTTCCAATTCCGTGGCTTTTAGGGACTTCACACTGTCCCGAACGTAATTTATTTCATCTTTTGTAATGTCTGTAGACTCTTTTATAAATCTGAATCGTATCGGGCGGCAATATCGTGGTGAAGAAGGAGTCGGGTTTTGCCAAACCATTTTTGTTTTGTCTTCGCCGCAAACAATTTGTAGAGGCACGAATGAGCTCAAAAATATATTTGCATCCGAGTCGGCGTCATTCATTAACTTTTGTTTGTATTGAGCTTGTTGTGAACCATCACAACCCCATTTGCAGATAATCTGCAAGGAATTTCTCTCAGTTTCTGTAAGAGTCATTAGTACTTCTTCGAGGAAAATTGATAATCGCGTGACGGTGTGATCTAACAAAGATTGTAGATCACTTTCAGCACAGGAAGCGGTCACTCGTAGCGTCTCTTTGGGTGGGTAACATTCCTGTTTAGCCTTCAACACTAATTCGTAGCACGGGTAAAAGCTTCTGTTGGTTGCTCGCACAATTTCATATTGACTTCGTGTCAAATCAGCGTCCACGCACATTCGCTGTGCCTCCCGAGGCGTAAGGGGATCTTGTGCCTTTGATTTGGAATGTCTTTTTTTACATTCGTTTGCGGCTGCAGGCGAATTTGTAATATCTTTTAGGACTTGCGAGGCGGTTCTTTTTCCTTCTTTTTGTAAAATTACTTGCGCTGCGTGAACTATCACTTCTTTGCCTACAGAGGAGCGAACTTCTTCTGTTTTCCTCCTTTTAGTTCTTTCACTACATTCACTGAATGTTTTGCTAGGTCGTCCTGACTTATTATGCGTTTTTATGGGCATCTCGAACGTTCCTGCTAACCATGCATCATTGCTTATAAGAAATTTTTCTAGCGTGTTGCGTGCTTTGGACCATCTCTTTTTTATTTCTGTTTTAAAATATGAAAATTTATGATTTATATACTTTTTGTCTTCGTCGGAGTCCCCGTAAGACATTAACAAATAATTTTGTAAGTATTCCAATTTGTCGTTTATTGATGGAGAGTTTTCCTCAATCATCTTATCAAAAAGATATCTGCGAGTTACTACCTCCATGCCCGAGTAACTTGATGAACCTAGAACAACGAAAAGGAATTTTAACGCAAAAGAAACAAAAAAGGAATTTTTCTCACTTTCTGCCTAAGTTAATGAATTATTATTTTTCTCGCGAAGTGGTCAAAGGTGGTGGCTATTTTTTTTGTGGTTATCTGCTCAAAGAGCTATACTATTAGAAACCATAAGGAATTTAACTCGGACGGTCTCGGAAGTACAACATTTTTACTATTGAAAATAAAAAAATGATAATATTTTCTATGAAAAAGGGCGATCTTTGATACGTTGTAACTGCACTAAATATTGATATTCCTTATCTTAATTTAAATTATATTTGAAGGAGCTTACCTGAATTTTCGACTTCCATCACTTTCACTTGTAACTGAATAATATCCAATGAAATATTCACTTTAGAATATCGGTTGCGCTAAGAGTGTCGAGAACGAACGCGTACAGCTTGCGCGACGATCAAGTTCCGACTACCTGTGGGGGCGCGCACGCAGTTCTAGGAACTGGGGAGGGGTGGGGTTTGGGCAGTCGGGGTGTCTATTTTTCCGGGAATCAATTTGTTTTGTTATAAGTTAACTTTGAGAAATGGACTTTTGGCCGCCTAAATCGTACAAATCGACCACTGTGCGACGATTAAACAATTCAACCCGAGGCTTGGCTCAACATGGCAGTGGCGACATGCGACCTAGTAATAAGGTGTAAGTTACACTATTCAGCGATATTAATTACATACTCCGATGGCTCAGCGACCCGAAGTGAGTAGACCTTAGACACAAGAATTCGCCACTGGTCTCTGTCCTGCGCGATCTCCTTCCAGTCACCTTCCTGCAGGGGCCTTAGCCTGTAACACAATGGCGTATCAATGGCGTCCTAGGTAGAAGGACAAAAACGGGATTTTTTCGTTGTTCTCCTACAACCAGCGAACTAATCCTCTAGGATTAGACTCATAATATTATTTGCTGTACTACAATAACATTAAAGGGACCGACACTGGACTGCCATCATCAATAAATCGTAATTAAAATCGTCAACCGGACGCCCATTTTGGCACCATTGTGTTACAGGCTAAGGGCCCAGGTCGCAGGTCCTTCCCTCCAGCGGAATTTAGGACAGCAAACTCGGTTTCGACTCACTGGTACTCCAAGGTGGCGTACCTGGGAGCAAACTCGGCTTCGACTGCCTGGTACTCCAAGGTACGCCCTTTTGAATGCCTGATAGCAACACCGCAATTATCGGTAGGTAATTTTTGAGTCAATTGCGTCACTTCTCGACACTGAGTGACGAATCGTCAGTAGGTTATTAGTATCGGTGTTTCATCCATCAATCAAACATCCGGTATAACATACTAGCCTTCCCCCGCGACTTCGTCCCCATAATGATTCCTTATACAAACTTGGATGATGAAATTCTCTCTAACTTGCTGCCTCTGTGGTCTATGACCAATTGACCATTTACAAAATTAATGGATTAAAAAATAATACATCATTATAGTACCGTTATGACCTGCCTTTTACCCATTGAATTTAGAGACACCTAAATATAGGTAGAGGGATAGGCATTACCAAATCATTAATTAAAACAGGCAATAGTAAACACGACATTTTAATTTAATTACTTTGCATTAGTGGTGTAATATCATAGATTTCGAGACGTGCAATGAGTAGACCATAACATACATATAAAAACTACTACTGAATTTGTGCAACTAGTCTCTTATAATTATGTACATAGTTGTTTTAGTTGAATAATGTAAATTAGTACATGACTTGATCAACAAAAAAAAAATGCTGCAATCAGCTCTATCACTTTAGATAACGCAACTAACAAGATCACTTTTCATGAGTGCTACAAAATACATGAGTGCTGTAGATTCCTACATTATGTGCCTTACCTATATAAAAAAAAAAACGCTGTGTAAACAGCATACAAAACATCCAAACTCTTTTTACAGGGTGTAACTTACGGTTGCATAGTTTTGAATAGTTAAAACATTGTAAAAGTCAATGAAAACAACATTAAAAAAATACTTTTCCCCCGCCACAGCGTTCACATTTTATTAGTAAAAAAATAAACGTAATGTCATAGAGCAAAAATATTTTTTAATACAGTTGCTCAAAAAGTGGCGTATTGCAGGGACGTATAGCGTTCGGGATGTGGGCTATTACACACTCGTGCTTTTTTTTTACCTTTCCCGCACTCGTGCGTTCTCTTTCCCAACTGTCAAAATAATGTCTATTAAAAAGAAAAACCAACCATGAAGTTTTTACTAAAAAAGTTTTTATGATTCATGCAAATACGTTTATTTCTAAAAAGAAGCTACTAATTTGTTTCTATATCAGATTTAATGATTTTATTGAATGAGTTTGGTTAGGTTTCATTTAATTAAATTTCATTTTCATCTCATATCAATAAAAAACTTCTACTGAAGACTTGGCTGTATGCATAGTTGCCTTTGCCTACCAGAATGGGTGAAGAAAAAAAAACTCTGCTTATATTCTACGGTTGGCGCCATTTTGATTTTTCAGAAATTTTCTTTGTTTTAGTTGTTTGTTGCACAAAATGAGTAATTTCGACCCTAGTTTTTTTTAATTAACACCACCGGAACTAAGTATAATTGCACAAAATGCTTCGGAGAACATTTTACCGGAAAAGTCAAAAATGTTAAGTTAGTTGAGTTTTTGTTTTTTCTAAAGCACTAACCCGTGCTAGGGAATAATTTAAACATTTATAATAATTTTATTTGGTAGAGCGCCTGCACGGTATGCGGAAGGTTTCGGATTCAAGTCCTGTCCCGAGTGAATTTTTTCAACTTATTATAAATGTTTAGTTGATTTTATTGTGTTTTTATTATTTTACTAAATTGCTTCATTTTTTCGCAACTGTATTAAAAATAGTCGTTCAGTACACGTGCGGAACCGTCATTGCTACTTGTTCCGACTGTCAACCCTCGCCTTCGGCTGCGCCTCGGCTCGGGTAGCCATTTGTCGGAACTCGTTGCAATGACAGCCTTTCCACACTTGTAATGAAATATACTATTTTGGCTATGATCCCTGTCACCGGGTGCTATTACCCTGTAAAAAGAGTTAGGATCTTTTGTAACACCTTGTATTTACTGATTTTTTGTCTTCCTGTACGAATACAACTCATAAATGAATACCGCAATACTTACTGCTATCCCTACACAATAGAGAAAGAATATGCTTTCAAATTCGACAAGCCGCAAAGCACGTTGAACAAGTACGTCCGATTCGTAATGGTACGGATAAGTTAGTTTGTATTTCTGCTCCTGTATAAAATCAGCCAAATCCTTTTGATAAAATCCGGCAGATACAATTCGTAACCACTGTATCTGAAGCTGTTCCATGAAAGGAAACCCTTTGCGTATTAAGACACCCTGTATTGGCGAAAATATTACTTCATCTAGTTGATAGAGCATGCTTTTGCCATCTTTGTTTAAGAACAGCCATTGTTTGGAATTCATATAGTTCTCGGTACCCAGGGTGTAAAGATTGTTACTTCGAGCTACAATATCCATGACATCCTGTAAACCTGTTGTTATATTATATTTCTTTTCAACTAGTTTAGTGATTTTTCTCGTTGAGTTTTCTAGAAACATTTTGTACATTGCCGGCTCTATCAGTAAAGTATACCCGTTGTCGATGAGTTCATCCAGCGTTTTCATTTGTCTTCTGTAAAGCGGCTTGGTTGTAATGGTCGTTAAGGAATTCTGGTGTATGCTGGTGATAAAGAAAGAGAACAGCAGCCACAATGCCCAGCAGTACTGGCGTCTGGTTGTAGTGAACGTAGTTGGTACTCCATTGTTACAAAGGCAACTCCATAGCAATAACATATTCCATTGATGATCGGTTTGTTTCGTGAGATGGACGTAGTACGCTAAATAATAGTAGATGAAAAATGTACTAACTATCAGGAACCACGTAGTGTTGTCTAAGGCCAAGAAAATGTTCTTCCACTTTTCTTCTGGCTTTGCTCGAGAAGTGTAGAGGCACATCCTATTTGAATCGTGAGAATGAACAGAATCATAATTGTAAAGGCTACTCAGCGTAATGGGACCGCCTGCTATTACTGCATCGAAATTAATTTCAGAGCCGTTTCTAAGAGTTGTTTTAAGAGGATGGTTTTTCTCAATTGGTTCACTCATTGTACCTTCAGGAGTCATTATGTGGTTTACGGGATAAACTTTGAAAACTGATTTAAATTCCATGTCGGAATTGAAATGCCATAGCTTAATTTTGAAATTCTCTTGTTTACTCAATTTTTCCATTTGATTTTGTTCAGCTATAACTCCGGGTCGTTCATAAGAACCGATTACACAATGTAAGATGCAGTCCTGAAAAGTATTATTTGGGACTTCTGCTTTTATTACTTCTGCCTTTTCACCACATTTCACCAGAGATCTCAATCCAAAAAAGGTTCTGCCGCAAGCGCCTCTTTCATACGGATAATATGTCAGGATGTGCACTTCAATATCTTCTAACATGGTTACTAAAAATGCATTATTTATGTGGGCTTTAAGTAAAATTTTAAATATTGCCTGTCGTTCTTCATCTGTGTTTACAGTGCCGATTAAAATTACATTCGAACGGCCATTCCACAGCTCCGTCTTAGTTATTTTGTCAATCGCTTTAGCAACGTCTTCAATATCCTCTACTCCTGCTATGTAGGTCTGTACATTGGTGGTAGACGATGTTAGTAGAGGCTCAAACGAAGTAAATGTGAAACACTCTATAGTATGCATGGAAATTATAAAATCATTGTAGGTACCTGTCTTTCTCTAAATTGATTAAAGCAATTGTGCTGTTGCACTGAAGATTTTTACTGAAGTATTTGAACGCGCACCAACTTGCTAAATCCCGGTTACTCTTGATTTCAATCAGATGAGACGTGGTGTAAAAAAATAACCCGAACAACATTAATGTAACAACGCGGTTCATTGTGTTTCCTGCTATGTACGTCTGCCGGCCACAAGCTTAGCATATTTTATGACTTTCAAAGGAGAAGGCAGCTTAGATACTCGTAACACTGTTACCATACCATTAGACATAATGATGTCCATGAGGATTGTGTCACACTAATTTGACAAAAAATACAGAGCATCGATTTGGCTGGATAAATGCCGCTTCAGATTCAATCCTAGCTGGATGGATAGTTGGATGAGTAGGCGACATCTCGGACAAAATATTTTCGGACACTTCGTCCGAAATGTCGCTTTGTATTTTTAATATTTTTGAGGCGACATCTCGGACACTCTCAAAATATTGAACCTGTATCGTACAGTCAGATACTAAAGTATTCAAATATGATACACAGAAAAAGAGCGTTACCATAGCTGCCTATTTTAGGATTGCTAAAGCGGCTTAAATGAGCCGTTTTCCTTGACAGTTAAAGCCTGAATTTAAGCATTCAGATCGCATTCGGCTCATTTTTGATGAATAAGTACTAGGCTTACATAAGGTGCTAGGAGGATAATCACCTCAGTTCTCACACCATTTTGTTCCTAACTAACCCCGCGTAATGATGTGAGAACTGAGGTAGTGTTCCTCCTACCACCTTATGTAAGCCTAGTACTTTTTCATCAAAAAGGGGAGAGCAAATGTTGAAGACTGCGTGAGTACACAAGATATGTAACATTTTTATTAGTCTCCTCATAAATAAGATCCTAGGGAGTTTTTTATCCGACTGTACAAAACAGCTTTATTTGTTAGTGTCCGAGATGTCGCCTCAAAAATAATAAAATAATAAAGCGACATTTCGGACAAAGTGTCCGAAAATATTTTGTCCGAGATGTCGCCTACTCAGTTGGAGAGTGAGTACCTACTATAAATGTGCGCGGATTCCCACGCAAAAGCTTACTACAAAAACATCGATGGTGATATTTTGATAATTCGGAAGGCAAAGTTTTTTGTTCGAAAGTCCGTTATTGGCTTAATCTTATATTTAGACAATATTGAGAAACTAATTTCAATATTTTTTATTTTGGTTCAGTAGTTTGGATTTTACAACGTTTCAAAGATACGGTTTTATGACCTTCACGCGACGGTCTGCATACTGTTGGCGCTGTTTGGCGGTCATAGGAACAAAACATTTTAGCGCATAAAAACAAAACTACTGAAGTAAAATAAAAAATATTGAAATTAGTTTCTCAATATTGTCTAAAGATAAGATTAAGCCAATAACGGACTTTCGAACAAAAAACTTTGCCTTCCGAATTGGCTACGTACCTACTTATTAGTTTCTTTATCTGTTTGTCAATTACGTCAAACACCACGACACTGAGTGACGAATTGTCAGCAGTGGGTAATTAGTAATTAGAAAGTAGGGCTTGTAGAGTTGTATAGAGGGCGTATAGAAGCTTGGCTCTACATGAGATTTTTGACAGTGCGAGGTTTGCGGTCTCGTCTTGGCAACATTTTTTACATGATAATGTTTTTTGTGGGATTAGTAATTAGTAATTGCATGTAGAGTCAAGCTTCTAACTCTACACGCCCTAACTATACTTCACAAACACTACACTTTAGTCAAAATATGAAGCTTGGCCGTACCCTGTAGGTTTTGATTGCGTAAATGTAGAAGATTGATTTTTTCACAGCTCTAAGGGACTGCAAACCCAAGTATTTGATTTAAATTTCAACTTCGGGGTGCACTCTAAGTCGATAGCGAAACTTTAGGTGGGCTGTCTACTGATCAATACAAACAACTTGTACTAGGTGGCGAAAAATATGGAGTGAAAAAAATATCAGCTGTTGCATACAAAAGGTCGACTCAGTACTGCGCCAAATGTATGAAACAGCTGATATTTTTTTAACACGCTTTTATAAGCTTGGCCTGTATGTATGTATGTATGTATGTATGTATGTATGTAACGGAATCTTTGAGCATAATTTTTACCAACTTCCAGAAGTCTGATTAATTTGAAACTTTGCATACGTATCAAGGACCAATGACAATGCAATAATTTGATAACAGTTTCCCATTATACCCCTACAGTGCCATTATACAGGGTGGATTTTTGAGACGAGGCAGTAAGGGCAGGTACCTAAACCGTTATAGTTACAGGAAAACTTTCTTAGGAGACCTTCCATAACTTTTTGAGATATTATGAACTGCATTCACAGATTTTGGAAAAAATGTACGGTCAGCAAAAAAATGCTAAAATACCAAATTTGTTTTTTATGCCAATCGCTTCTCTTTCATGTAGGGATCAAAAGACTCTAAGGAGCCAACTGATGTTTGAGTACTAGAAATGTCAGAAATTTACAAAAAAATAATAAATTGAACTAAAAAATTAAAAATAAATAACAGTTAAAAAAAACTAAAAAACACGCTTTTATAGTTAACCGAACTAAAAAGTATAAAATAATTTTTAATTACAAAGAGTTTAAAATTATAATAAAATTTAAGTTATTAACAGAATAATACAATACAGAGTAAAAAGCGTGGGGTGCATCTCATAGATAGTTGCCAATAGAATGATTGTAACATTAAATATATCAAGCACCCCACGCTTTTTACTCTGAATTGTATTATTCTGTTAATAACTTAAATGTTATTATAATTTTAAACTCTTTGTGATTAAAAATTATTTTATACTTTTTAGTTCGGTTAACTATAAAAGCGTGTTTTTTAGTTTTTTAAATTCACACTATTTTTGTCGCCACCAAGTACAAGTTGTTTGTATTGATCAGTAGATAGCCCACTTAAAGTTCCGCTATCGTCTTAGAGTGCACCCTGTAGATACCTTCACGCGTTCTTGAGAAAAGGGTCTCGACAGACAAACAGAAAGACATACGGACAACAAAGTGATACTATAATGGTTCCGTTTTTTCCTTTTGAGGTAAGGAACCCTAAAAAGACCCATGGTACAAGTAATTTGGCCGACTAAGGTGGACTTGCGTCAACCAGGGTTAGCCAACTAATTCTGGGTTAATTTGACATTTCCATACAATTATTCACGTTAACTCAGAGTTAATTGACTAACCCAGGTTGACGCAAGTGGACCTAAGCTAAGTTGGAGTGGTCATTTAACCCGTCTAGTGTGGTGTGAAGTGTGAATGAAGGTGCCACTGAAAGTTGTATAAATCTATTTAGGTAGATGCAAAGGTCTAAGTTTATAGAGTTTTTATTTAGTTTCACCTGTCCCGGTGTATGTAATCAAATACAACGTGTTACAAAACATCCTAACTAACTCTTTTTACAGGGTGTAACCTACTCATCAACAAGAAGTAGATTCTGTAAAAAAAAGTTTATAATTTCCATTTTGACCAGTATGATATGTGTATCAAATAAAAGAGCTTGAGGAGCGTTTTTTTTAACCAATTAAAAAAAATCTAGCCACTTGTTTCAAGTTATGTAGTTACCTACTTTATAAAGATATGCATCCCGATTACAATTCCCATTACTCAAGTATAAAAAGCTCGCGTTGCAATTTTCGTATCGAGATTTGAGCCACATGGTGCAATTTCTTCTAATGCCCATAATAATTGGCAGGCTTGCGCTACCCTAATGGAGCTGGCTCTAGATTTAAACGCTATATTGTACACCGGCCGGCCTAAAATTACTGCTGAATATAGTCCAACGGTTTACTTTGTACAGTACACAACGTGCATGTAAAATGTGTTGTGCTGCCAAGAAATCCAGCGCTAGAACACCCAAAACACCGGGTCTCAGAGCTCACACCCTAGATATGAGTTTACCAAATTTAATTCATAACAATCATGACTATCAGTCCACATTTATTTTATGAATGGATCACAATGGCTGTAAATACACTTGCGTCAATTTACTGCGGTCTGGAAAAACACCAAAATTTACTCCCGTGAAGTCCCGTGGTACTCGAAATTCTGGCACTTGTTGCAGTTTAAAAAAAACTCCTTTAAGGAAGCGTTTTATGGGTATCTTTGCTTTTACTTGTCTTGAGGAAACTAAATTTGCTTCAATATGAGCCCAACCCAAACACTCTAGATGCATTGCTTTTTGAGATACAGCGCCTGTCAAAGACGCACCTTTTTTCCAAAAAGTGTTAATTCATCGTAGGATCATGCTCCAAAGCACGTATCGTCAAATGTTCCTGAAAATCTTGGACGGACGACGTGGAAAAAAAAAATACAGTTTTATTCTCCATTGAGATATCTATCGAGCCATGTGCCACGAAAGAAGAGACTTAAGGTGGAAAGATAGCCACGTGGCGGGAAATTCAAAATTTTCACTGTTTTTTACATTTTGTAGCTAAACTGAGCTATTTTTGTTCAGCGATTTTTCGTTCGCGGCAATAACATAGTATTCTTTTCATTATTGTAAACAAAAGAACAAACATAATTCAGCCGATTATGTGTTCTGGTCTACGAAGCAGTAGCACTGCCCAAAAAACTTGTCGTAGACCAGAACACATAATCGGCTGAATTATTCTATGTTATTGCCGCGAACGAAAAATCGCCGAACAAAAATAGCTCAGTTTAGCTACAAAATGTAAAAAACTGTAAAAATTTTAAATTTCCCGCCACGTTGCTATCGTCTACCCTTAACCGCGCCTCCCGCACCTCTTTCCGCCCCCCCCGATGACGCCCGGTCCCATCCCACACTCTGAAGTCATACCGCTATATATCGTCAAACCACGTGGTGTCTCAAGACTCGTCTTTCATGGCTCGGAGTGTTCCTGTCGATTTTCAACTTTATCAGATATCAGGTTTAAGGCAGCCACAAACCATACCCGCCTCTTATCCGGTCAGATTTCTCATAATAACTACGAAGCCTGCTCGGCAAATAGACGGTGCAAACGCGAGGTTGTTTCTGGGTCTCCCGTAGCCAGGGCCGTGACTTGGCGGACACATCGGCTTGGCTTCTGGCCAGGAGACCGCTAGTGAGGGTTTCTCAACCTAGGTCCCACCACATGAGATCCGCGAAAAAAATACAACTACCAAGGTTCTTGAAGTTAAGTTTCCCCAAGGGAACATACTTAAGAAATGTTTCCTTGTAACGTGGACGCCTTTATAGCGTTTTCCATCGGAGTTTTTCCCCGAAACGCAATTTTCAACAAAGTAGCACGGTAAACGCGCTTATGGAAAGCGCTACCAAGGTAAACAGTCGTCTTTATTGTTCCTAATTTCACTTTTCTGCTGTGGTTTCTGCTGTGTGTTGTCTGTCAAGTTTGTGTGTAGTGGTGACATGTGCTGACTGCTGAGCGCCCTTTACTTCACCAATAAAAACACTGCATTCGATTTTTGATTGTTTTGTTTCGATTGAAACGTTTCTTTCCGCAGCTCATAGTAAAGTAGCGTCAGGGGTCCGTCCTTAAAGAAGGTTGGCAAAGGCTGCCCTAGGTGCCAGTGATGACGTCACACCGGTCAACTCACTCGCTAAATTGATATTGGCACTCACAATTAGTGCCTCCCGAGCGGGTCATTATTCAAAACTTTCGACAGCCTTTAAAAATGTCCTCGTCGAAAGTTGCGTCGTTTTAAATTTAGATTCGATAGCGACGAGTTCTTTTTTGTGGCAGATCGTCCTCTTTCAGTGGTGTCTGTCCTCGGTGATTGCAGTCATTTCCATTCGATTGTGGATTTGTTGCGGACAATTACGATGAGTGGTTCAGAATACCTAATAACAGAAGAGTAACTACTTTGGAAATATTCTGACTTGTCAGTGGGATATAGAGAAATTTGTGGTACCAATTGATTTGGCAACTCAACATCACCCATCGATACACACAGCCAGAATCCTCTTCTCACGTCCGTCTGCCACTTGACTTTGATCCATCGCTTGCAATTACATAAATGCGCCAAGGGAGCCGCCCGTAGAGATGCTGGCTGGCAACGGATTACATTCACTGTGAAAGGTCATGGCTTGCCTTACGCAACTGCTTGACTTGACTGCGAACGGTTAGTCGGTGACGGTCGCGGAGCGCACTGGCAGCTTTGACGTTCGATTTTTAAATTGTAATAAAAATTAATAAAAGTCGCGCGTTCATTAGAATCGCTTATCGGCGCCGTGTTTGCTTTTTCGCGATAATCGAGTGAATCAGCATGTGTATGTAATTGTAACCTTTGAAGTGACAAGTTTATATTTTCCTTTTAGTTGTGTTGTTGTGTTGACGAGGCGTCAAGTGTTTCGGCTCTTCAAGTAAGGAAAACAGTTATTCAAAGTTTTTTTTACTTAGTAAAAGTGTGCTGAAATAAAATCTAATCAAATCAATCCGATATTTGGGGTCCTAACTTCGCGCCTACGTGGCTTGCTTATCGAACTGTCAGATATATTTTCCGGTGGTGTTTTCTTCCTGTGCCGCGGCGCGTTTGGCTGACGGCCAGCCCAGTGCATTGTCGGGGGCATGTTTAGTAAATTAATATCATCGCTATAGTGCCGGGTGAAGTTCTGACCGTTCCAGTGATTGGTGATATGGACTTGGCCCCAGCGGATCGGTGAGCCTCTTGTTGTTCCTATTTTTAGTGGCACTATATGGGTCGGAAAAGAGGTTTGCCAGTTGCCTGCCAGGGAGGGGACACTTTTCGAACGATTACTGAGAATCCGATACATGTTTTAAACCGACTTTTAAGGCTCGGTATAAGGCTAACTAGCGCCACCAATGTTGAAAAAATCATATGTCCCTTCAGAAGAAGTTTCTGACAAAATCCTAAGATGAGCTCATGCGCCATACTTTTCTAGATTTTTAAGAGTAGGTACCCAACTCAATTTCTAGTCTTAAGCTAAAAAATTTTCGATAACCGCCAAAAACGGCCGCTTTTGGCGGTTATTGAAAATTTTTTTGCTTAAAAGTAAATTTCGAAGAGGGTATCTGCACTTAAAAATTTAGAAAAGCATGGCGCATAGGCTCATCTTAGGATTTTTTCAGAAACTTCTTATAAAGGAAGATATGATTTTTTTAACATTGGTGGCGCTAGTTAGCCTTATACCGAGCCTTAAGAGGAAACGCGGGCAGCCGCTGCTCCATACAAAAAGGGAGACCTGTTTCCTCCCTGGATAATTATTTTAGAAAAAATATGTTTATGCCATTCAATTTATATGTACCTCTGCCATGTCCCTATGTTTTCCTTTTTATATTATTTTAATTATTTTAATAAAATGTATTAAAATAGAAACAGGGTAGGTTCTATTTGGTAATGGCTAGTACGCTTGTACGAGAGACTGATCTGTTTCGTTCCTCCATACATATTGGTGTATAATGGTGACCTTGCGAGCGAAAGGTAATCTCTTTACATTTTGTCAATGTAAACAAAAAAACAATAAGACCGACAAAATGTAACCCAAAGATTTCATACCTATGCTTCCCCTTCAAGGATACAAGCGTGAGGTTGAGTGTAATGTAAGTACAGTGACACGCTTATGTACCCCATTGTAGCTCTTACCGCTCGCAGTATTAGTGAGTCACGAAACAAAAAGGTATGAACTCAGCCTGTCGCTGACCGTACAAAACCCGTCTGGTTTCATCAGATGTAGTAGCGTGTTACTATGCAAATCTGTAAAGCCCTTGACACGCAGCCTCAATCTGTGCATCGGCTACAAACTTTGTATTCTACTGGCCACCCTATCCATCGCCATTCTCCATCAAGTAATGACTGACAGACAACGCAGAAGCGCGAAATTTTGAACATAGACATGTATCTTTCGGGGTGGAGAGGAGCACTTCTCCTTTGCGTGTCGATTCATTCATTCATTTATTCAGTCAGTCACAATATAAAACAATTGTATTTGAAATTATTTAATCTAAAACTAGCACTTAAAATAATTAAAATTAAACCTACCTACTTATAATTCCACAGAATTTAAAAAATAATAAAATACTTTAAGTGTGTGTGTATGAGAGTGTGTTGTGTGTGTATAATGAGTGGCGTGTGTGTGACTAGTGAACCTACCTATTTAATACGGGGTTTAAATTCTTGCACCGAATAAAAGTTTTTTTCGAGAAGGTACGCTTTTAATTTGCTTTTAAAGTTATTTTCGTAAGCTAGCTTTCAAATTTTTGGGCAAAATATTGAACAGTTTGACGCCCTGATACCGCTTGGGGGCGATTAAATGGCTTTAGTCCAGAATTGCACAACGCTAACTGCGTTTTCATTAGCCATGTTAGCCATAAGGTCCTCCAGTGTGCAGGTGTTGTGGCCGGATATTATGACCAATTCCACGCAATAACACCTTCACGAACTGATCCGCACCGCAAGTGATAGAACTCTGCTCTCCGCCACCTTCGAGTGATGTTCATGATCCTCAGCATTGAGGGAACGACTGGATGGATTGAAGGGGGTGATCTCCGCAAGTTTGTATGAAAATAGTTCACGGAGACGAGTTCGCGGGGAAGGGAAGTTGCACTATAAGGGGGCGTCCATAAATTACGTGAGATGTTTAAGGGGGGGAGGGGGTCGAGTCAAATCTCATCTAATCTTACGTTGGAGAGCGGGGGGTCTCGGTAAATATCACGCAATTTTTTTTCTGATTGAAACAAAAAAAAATACAATTTTTGTCCATTTAATCCAGATTGTACATGCTTAAGATTTAAGTATTCTATTGAAAAATGTTTATTAAACTTATAATTAAACTCTCAGCAATATTGATTACTAGTCTTAACTAGTCGTAAATAAAAGCACGAAGCAATATTTTTTTTTCTTTTTGCAATAACAATCCAACGCCTTTACGTAAGAAACCCACATTTTGAAAAATCTCACGTGACATTGGGTGATGGGGGAGGTGGTTGAATAAAATCTCACGACATCTCACCAGGGGGGGAGGGAGGGACAGAAAATAAAAAAAAACACCTCACGTAATTCATGGACGCCCCCTAAGTGGGGGGGGTCTCGGTAAATATCACGCAATTTTTTTTCTGATTGAAACAAAAAAAAAATACAATTTTTGTCCATTTAATCCAGATTGTACATGCTTAAGATTTAAGTATTCTATTGTAAAATTTTTATTCAACTTATAATTAAACTCTCAGCAATATTGATTACTACTCTTAACTAGTCGTAAATAAAAGCACGAAGCAATATTTTTTTTCTTTTTGCAATAACAATCCAACGCGTTTACGTAAGAAACCCACATTTTTAAAAATCTCACGTGAGATTGGGTGATGGGGGAGGTGGTTGAATAAAATCTCACGACATCTCACCAGAGGGGAGGGAGGGACAGAAAATAAAAAACAAACACCTCACGTAATTTATGGACGCTCCCTAAGTTGCAACTTCTCATGCGTCTCTATTACTTCAGCAGGTAGATATGCTTACTTCATATGCGGCATCTCTGCATCGTCGACAAGGTAGGTACTTTTAGGATCACGTAGGAACGCCCGCACGTAAAAACGTGTACCTACGCTGTGACAGAGTTCATCTTGTATGAGACAGGCGTCGCACGGTTGGCGGACGACAAAATACAAAGTCAGTAGTTTAGAGGAACAAACCTCACGTGCGGAGTGCTGACTTTGATGATTCGGCGATAGACCGAGAGAGACACATTTGGCTCTTTTGGTTGAGGTGGAAATGATTGAGTCTTTGTTGGTGTTTTAAAATGCCGGGTAGCCCATATTTTTTTTAAAGTCGGCCACACGATAGGATACCCCTTTTTGTTCGATTGGCGCCCTTATGCCGCCCGCGGTAAGAGCTGTCATGGGGTAAATGTGACTGTGGCTGACCGTACTAAGCCTATCAAAATAAAACGTGGCAGCGAAAATCTGACAAGAACAGTGTTGCCAGACATACCGCTTTTCCGCTTTTTACACCGCCTTTTTGACAATGGATCCTCTATCCGCTTCAGACCTACGCGGTTCCGCTTTTTTCAAATCTGGTACGCAAAAAGGAAGGCTGCTGTAAAAAATTCAAAGCATCTAACAAGAAGTAACAATGGTTTTGGCTAACCCTTAGCCAGGCCTAGCATATAATTCATTGGTTTATTGGTCATTGGCTCTCCGCCATCTTCAAGTGATGGTTACAGTATTGAGAGAACGACTGGATCGGTTGACTTTGATTTTTTTTTACCCTACTTTACTCCTGTTTTTAATCTACTAATTTACATTCAACAGTTTGAACTCCTGGTCAATTTAATTCCAGCCTCCTGTCGGATTTCACTATGTGACTCTAACAATGTAGAAACTTCAACGCAAATGTATACTTAAACTGTGACTGAAACGCTGAACTAAGTAACAAAGTGACAAATAAACGTTGAGCTGTCGAAATCTCCAATTACAAGGCTGATTCATGCTCTTGACATGCATATCATGGCGAACAAACAGACGGTTGGTTTTGTTCATTTTACATGGTCCTCAAAAGTATTGATTTGATTGGCGAGTAAATAGCCTAACTGCCTATTACATCTAGTTTTAATCATTGTCTCAAAACTGGCCATAATTATATTTTTGAAAAGGTCAAAACTACCCTTATTTATTCATCAAGGCTTAGTTGTGCTTGGTATGCTTGCGACATGCCTTTAAATGAATTGCCTGATAGATTATAATATTATATCGTCACTAGACCACTTCTACAGGGTGCACTCTAAGTCGATAGCGAAAGTTTAAGTAGGCTATTTACTGATCAAAACAAACAACTTGTACTAGGTAGCGAAAAAAAATAAGTGAAAAAAATATCAGCTGTTCCATACAAAAGGTCGACTCAGTACTGCGCCAAATGTATGAAACAGCAGATATTTTTTTCTATCCATTTTTGTCGCCACCTAGTACAAGTTGTTTGTAGTGATCAGTAGACGCCTACTTAAAGTTCCGCTATCGACTTAGAGTAAACCCTGTAGTGTAGAGAAAGACGCTCCCCGCAAGCAGTTTTACCAATATTTGCTTGACTTGCCGAGTTATGCGTGGAACTTTATCAATTATCGCGTAATGTGCCAAACTTCCCGGGCCAACAAATGCTTCGCCAACTCCTACCTACTTGGAATTACTTAAAGGGAGTTTAGTTCCCTATTTACTTTAACCGCGATCGCGTATCGTTGATGTAGGTGGGTGTCGTAAGTGAGTTTATGCGAAAGTATGCTCTATTTTAGCACGGTTTAGTTTTGGCTTAGTTACGTTCGCCTGAGTCTGCTTCGCTGCAGTTGGAAGTTTGATAGATTATTGTAAGCAAAAAGTAAATATTAGAGGATTGGGTTTAAAAACTTACATTAGAGACTCTACATTACATTAAGGATGTTAGGATGTTACCAAAAGTTTTAGATGATATCTTCAGAAATTATGCTGTCTGCCAATAAGATCCTTTCGGTGTTACTATAAAAAAGGTTAATTATCTGTTGAACACATTGGCTATCTCTTCCTTCTGCTGCCAAACGAAACAATGAGCCGGTAATTTTCTGGAACCAGTCGCGCAGGTTTTGTAGCATAAGTTATTAAAAACTGCAAGGGTCAAATCGTAAATGTGGAAAAAAAAACATGAAAGTTATCGTTTAGTCAATTTTTTAGGTAGTTGGCGCGTACATTATTAGATTTCTCTACTCACTCTTCGCCACCTTGTAACAAAGTGTGTCATTTATTCAGTACACCTGTTATGGAATAAATATTTATAATTATTAAGCTTATCATCAAAATAATTTACTACGACTACGATTAAATGTTTTTAAATGAAAGTCGCTTGCGTGAAAATATTTTCAATCAAATAGTAAAGGTATGTATGCCATATTCATATAGTTCTGCAGTCTAAACAGGTCTAGAAGGACCAAGGTACGCTGTTTTTTATTTGCCATATTTTTCGTTTGGTTTAAAAACTCGACCTTGTTAGAACTTTGCTAGGCTTTTTTATTGCATGTTTTGCTGAATAGGCAAGGTTATCAGCTGGGCGCACAAATGACTGGTCGAGGGATGTTCACTGCAGAATATTAACTCAGTACTTGCTAGACCTAAAGACCTATGATTAAAACGTGTTGTCGCCAAAAACAGAACCGTTGTTGACTTGGGTAAGCTGTTGTAACATAGGTCTTTGGGTCTTATTCTCATACTCTGCGCTTCTGCGTCTAATACTCTACTAACACCTTACCTTAAGGCGGACTTGCGTCAGCCAGGGTTAGCCAGTTAACTCTGAGTTAACGTCAAAAATTGTATGGCAATGTCAAATTAACTCAGAGTTAGTTGGCTAACCCTGACTGACGCAAGTCCGCCTTACTCTACGCCTCTAGGTACTCCAGTTTACCTTTTGCAGTGAGTGCGTGGCTAAGTGTAGCAACGTAAGCGGTTGTTATTGCAACGTCCGTCACGTGTTTGTGACTATTTATTGCACCTAACAGTGGTACTGGTGACCTAAGCCTTCTTAATAAAAGTTCGAATCGTGGACTGACCTGTGGTGCGATCTAAAAACTAGTTTAGTCAGTCAACGCACGTTTACTTTCTCCGAACGAATGGCGTTACGTAAATAAATGCCGTCTGTGGATCTGCCCGAGATTCGTACGTAATTGTGTTGCTTAATTCGCGAATTTGGAAGTTTTTTTTTGTTACTTTCGCAGCCTACTTCGTTTTGGTTTTTTTAACGGAGCAGAGTCACTCGCTAACTGAGGACAACCTTAAAGAAATCTTAGTGGCACATTGTCTTCAATCAACAACGCAACAATTACCGATCCGCGTGACCCATGATTAAGGTGGGACGATAGCAACGTGGCGGGAAATTCAAAAATTTCACAGTTTTTTACATTTTGTAGCTAAACTGAGCTATTGTTGTTCAGCTATTTTTCGTTCGCGGCAATAAAACAGTATTCTTTTCATTATTACTAACAACAAAACAACAATAATTCAGCCGATTATGTGTTCTGGTCTACGAAGCAGTGGAACTGCACAAAAAAAACTGAAAATTTTGAATTTTCCGCCACGCTGCTATCTTCCAGCCTTAAGTCCGATTTCTATCACTTTGTCTCTAAGATTTTTTTTAGAGGCTGTGAAGTCTGTCTTAGCTTAATGCGTCGATCGGACAAAAACGTCGCTTCTTCTACTCTCGTGTCGCTGACTACGCTTACTTATTGCAGTTTAGGGTTATACTCGTAGAAGGAAAGTGGAATACTTCCGGGTAACAACAGCAAATCTACTCTGGTGGCCTTCGAAGTCTCACATCATTCCTGTTAGTTATTCAAACGTTTTTCCCCGCCTGTGCCAAGAAGGTGGTGAATTGTGCTGGAATACTTCCGGGTAACAACAGTAAAAGCATTTGTCCACAGGACCGTCACGTCACGTCATCCTATACTAAAAGCACATAATCCATAATTTCGTTCTCGTTGACGTTGCGGTGGACAACCGCCCTAGCTGTTAATCTGGACTTCTAACTTATAATCAGTTCCAGATTATTCCGTGTCGACAGGTTCCCAGTAGAAGGACAAAACCGGGTTTTTCTCGTTATTCTCCTACAACCAGCGAACTAAGAATTAGAATCAGAATATTCTTTGCTGTACTAGATAAACATTAAAAGGACAGACAGCGTTAATAAATCGTAATTTAAGCCTACAATTGGGAGCCTATCGAGGCACCATTGCGTTACACTCAGGACCCTGTTAGTTATTCAAAAGTTTTTCCCCGCTCATTTCCCCCCATCTATAATTCACGAGCGAACGCCTAGGACGGTCGTTCTGTCACTTGCAGAGTGGTAAACACTTAAAAGGTCATTTGTCACTGTCTCACGGTGTAAACAAGCGGCGTCTCGGAAGCGGCCATTGTTGCGAACCTCTATCTTAACACCTCAGTTGACAGTTGCGCTGTTGAAGAAGTATTATCTCCTCTTTATGATTAACAAGCCCGGGTTGTTGGGTTTACGGCAAGCGTAGGCACTAATTGATCATTGGATAATAAGTAGACTCCTTCAACTTATTATCCAATGATTACCGGCAGAAGGAGACCTGGAAGACCCAAAATGGCGTGGCTTCAAAACATATGCCAGTGATTCCAACAAACCACGAGCTCATTGTTTCGTTTGGCAGCTTCGCAGGGCGAAATAGCCAATCCGGGC
Source organism: Zelleria hepariella (assembly GCA_949319315.1). Taxonomy (NCBI): domain Eukaryota; kingdom Metazoa; phylum Arthropoda; class Insecta; order Lepidoptera; family Yponomeutidae; genus Zelleria; species Zelleria hepariella. The sequence goes on from OX439393.1 coordinate 11,687,420, forward strand.
CCTTAGCCTGTAACGCAATGGCGGGTCAATGGCGTCCCGGCAGAAGGACAAAACCGGGCTCTCCTCGTTTTTCTCCTACAACCAGAGAACTAATCCTCTAGAATTAGAATCAAAATATTATTTGCTGTACTAAAAAAACATTAAAAGAACAGACAGCGTTAGCAAATCGTAATTGAAGTCGTCACCTGACAGCCCATTTTGGCACCATTGTGTTACAGGTTAAGGGCCCTGGTTGCCAACCTCCGACGGACGGCCCTTTAAGAAGAAGAAGAAGTACCAGGGGTAATTGCCCCAGCGTCTGCTTCACGGCTGCATCGATAACGATTGTATACCGCTATCGAGTAATGCCATCTTGCTTTACGTAGTGAAATTAAACGAGACGCTGAATTCACCGATTTACTTTTGAAATCCAGCGCGCCCATAAAGATAAGACAAGGCTGAAAACATTGTTTGTACTTTACACACTTCAGATACGTTATTTTTATTTGCGAAACAGGGCTGTGAAACAGCATAGCCCTGAATAGATATTCTAAAAGCCACAAATCTCTACGTACCTTTTTCGACAAAAAACTCAATTTAATCGAACCACGTGTTTGAGTGAAAGAGCTCTCAAATCTAAATGAAAAAATAACCATAAATGATTTTGGTGAAAAGCCGAGGTACTTTTTTTTAAAAAACAAAGTATAACAGGTGTACACTACTGTTATTCATTGTTCCAAAAATTATCCCTCTGAAAGCAATTCACTACAACACGACCTCTTCTTTAGATTTCGTGAAATTCGCACGGCGTGAACCGGGCGGAGGTTTTTTCCTTCGAAATTTATTTCTACCTAGGGGGGTCATCATCATCATCAGCCTGTTAACACCCACTGCTGCGTAAAGGCCTCTTCATGCTCACGCCACCTCTCACGATCCTGCGCCAGGCGCAACCACTGTTTTCCGGCTACTTGGGCTATGTCGTCGGACCATCTGGCTGGTGGTCTGCCAACCGATCTCTTCCCCTCTCGGGGTCTTCATTCCGCAATGGTCTTTGTACATCAGCTATCGGTACGTAAAGCCTACGGGGGTAATTAAGGAGAATGTAGAGCACTGAAAAAAAATATTCATTTCCTGTTGCGCGTTTTACAGCCCCTTTCGGTATCATATCGTGCAAGGGCATGATTCTATCTCCTTAGAGATCTGTATAGGTTGCCCATTTTCAACAATCATTCTAGTACCGAACGTTGCTTAAAAGTCTTAGCCACTTAACAACCCCTATTTTTAGAATAATCGCCCTGACTGCATAGCAAAACGGGAAGTAAGCCGAGTTGAGATTCGTTTCAATGCTTCGGCCATCAAAGGTTTAGAACCGATGCAAAAAACCAGTCTGCTCGAATTTAGGTGGATCAGTGTTGTTTAAATCTGACGATTTTTTTAATAACTTTAAGTTATGTGTACTTTAGTGCGCTCGCCCGCCGCTAGATGGCGTTGCCTGTTTTGAAATTGACTCTGCAATGTGATAAGGTACGCCTCGTAAGCTAGAAATAAAATTATCAAATACATTAATGTTTCCCAGGAAAAAAGGCATGTTTTCCTGGAAACACGTCCAAAAAAATAATCACATACAAATGACGAAATAGAGTCATCGCGGTTTTCCTCTCGATGCTCCCAAAATTTTAAAACCAGTGCCTCGTTGCATTTTGTACCTCCGGTCCACTCAAAAAATAATCTAAAAACTTTGCTTTTCAAATGAAAAGTCCCAGAGTTCGATTCCAGTAACGGCCATCACATCAGTTTGTTCCGCCACCTCACCTTACACTTAGCTACCTAATTAAACGGTACCTAGGTACTTAATCTCAACCTAACACAGCATTACGCGGAGCGAAGCTGTTTATTTCACGCGTAAACTAGAGTTAATCAGCTCATAAAGCCCCAATCTGTCCACATCCCAAGTTTAAACTACTCAGCGAAATTAGTATGTACAGGATACTGGCGAAGTTTGTACCTAAGCGGCTGAGCGCCGCCCGTCAGGAGACAAATAGAATTTACTACCTGTGTTTTAGACATGCGCGAAACAGTGCACTTCGAAGTCATGATATATTTCATGACATTTCATACCGCGTGATATTACCTTATATCATGGCACCAAACATGACACATAAAAATTCAATCCAGCACACGTCATGAAATGAAACATAACATGTCATGAAACATGACATGCCATGAAACATGACACGTCATGAAATGAAACATGACATGTCATGAAACATGACATGTCATATTCCAGCACACTTTCATTGTAGTACAGTTATTCATTTCATTACACCAGATGACATGAAACATTACATCATGGTATTTCTTCATTGCAGACATGAAACATGACATCATGGTATTTAAGCACACTTTCATTGCAGACATGAAACATGACATCATGGTATTTCTTCATTGCAGACATGAAACATGACATCATGGTATTTCAGCACACTTTCATTGCAGTACCTACAGTGTGCTGAAATGCCATGTGTCATGTTTCATGTCATCTAGTGTAATGAAATGCTATGTGCCAAGCTTTATTCTCTCATGTAATGGGTAATATTTCATGACACCGTTGTGTAATATGTCTTTTGTAATATTACTAGCATTACCTACACATGTCTACTGTGTTTGCGCTGGCATTTAGTAAAATTACAACGTACATAACAGAGTTAGGAGGCAATTCAATCAGCTCAAATTGGAGCACTATGCCCGTTGGTAAACAGACACTAAAACCAACGTCGATTCTAAGAAAATAAACCTCTTTTTGGTACTCTTTATTCCTTCCGGGCTAGCGGTATTTTTTATAAGGCGACTGCGGACTATGAAGCGGGCATTAATCTTGAGCTGAAACTATCCAAAAAGCACAAAATTTTTCTCCTATTAAAACTACATTAGCGCAATATCAAAGCGTCATCTCAGAGGGACTTATTTCATTCGCAAGAAACGCCTCTACTCACGATCCACTCAAACGAGTCAGAAATCATAATAGAGGAGGTTTTCGCCGTCGAATTTTGCCGGACTAACATGGCAGGCAAGACTCGGTTTTTGTCTTCCTAGCTAGTCTTATAAAACGTCTTATAGTCTTATAAACTTATAATGTTTTTTCTGAACATTTAATAAATTAGTTTAAAATACGCGCAGATAGTCTTGGTCAAGTGAATTGAATTCAACCGCATCTCAAGTAGGGACTCTCAGGTGTTTCAGTATTTCGCAGCGCCTCCTCCTCCGTGACAACTTTCGCGGCTCGGTGACAAATGACGGCGAGTCGGGAGTTCTTGTCACCTGAGGTGCGGCACTGGCCATTTATTGTAAAGTTAGCGCGCTCGCTGGCAGTGCACGCAAAAGTTCGCGGCGACAGTGTTGCCACCTTTGTAGAATCGCAGTGACTCGCCACTAAATCTGGCGGTTTGGATACCCTGCCTGCAAAAATGCCATGCGACATCGCAACGCAATATGTGTCTTATAGGCTAGAACAGAACCGTCTTAACATCATCAAATGTCGGCACGTCGGGAGTTCTTGTCACCTGAGCAGCACTACCCATTTTATTGTAAAATTAACTAACTAGCAGTGCATCCAAAAGTTCCCGGCGGCAGTGTTGCCACCTTTGTGGGATCGCCACTAAATCTGGCAATTTAGACGCCTTTTCTAGTGGGTAAAAAATCAATCCACTGGTTTGTGAAATTGGGACAGCACTAAGCCATAGATAACTAGTGGTTCGCCCCGAACTACGAACTCGCGACCCCATGACTCAACAACCCCTCGACCGATTTGGCTCATGTTTGGCACGAACTTAAAAATTATCTTTGCCTCATTTACCCGCCTACCTAATTTCATGACGATCCGACTACTCAAGTTATCGTCGAACGAAAATTCATGAATACATACATACATACAAACACACACGCCGGATTGTTCAAGTAAAGTCGGAGAACTTCTCTCTTCGCTCGCTCGTTCAATAAGATTTTTTTTCGCTCGTTCAATAAGTGAAAATTAATCAATAAAAATTATAAAGATTATTTTTATTTGAGCTATTATTGATATTATTGAAAATTGCCCTGCATGTTAATAAATTGAAGTTCTTGTCAATAAATTGAATTGAATTGGATGCTTTTCTCCCAAAGACAAAATTCGAACATCGAGCAAGAGTTGATCCGCTCCCGACAGCTCCCTCGTTTACCGATCGAGACTCAATCGTGGTTGGAGTTGAACTAGCATTAACTAATAAACAGGTGTACGTGTAATTACTGAAGTTAATCAAGCTGAAAACGTTTGAAGATCAATACATTATAGAGACAGGTTCTAACTGTGCTACAGGTCGTTCCCGATGGATCCAAAACATGATTTTGAAACAACAATAAAAAATAACAGTAAAGTTACCGCTGATTAGCAAGTTGGTAGATTTGTAAATTGGATCCATTTAAAAAAAATATCAAAAAATTATTATCCGATCTGCTGCTGTCAGTTGAGCAGTCCCGTTCTCCATCTCCGAAGTTCTACATCAGATCTTCACTTTTAAAAACCTAGAACCACCTAGAAAAAAGTTCTGAGGTGGCAAACATAAAAAATTACATTCGGGTCTAGTTGAGTACCAACCTGCTCCATTTTTGTAATGGGTTAATAAATTGTGTTTACCGTGATAAAGTTTTAGATGACTAAAAACTGACTTCATTTGTATCACCTTAAAAAAAGCTAAGGAAACTTCAAAATCGTGAACCTGCAGGGCTAACATGACAGGGCAAGTGAACACCATTTGTTTAAGCTTGTCGTAGAGATATCCGTAGCCAAAAGGGTAGATAAAACCCGTCTGCAACGGCCGTTGCCTCTGAATTCTAATTGACTCTCTAGCTAGCTAATCTTATTGTAGAGATCGTGTCGACTAAGCAATTAATTATACTCCCCTAGTGCCCCACCTACGAGTACCGACTATAACTAGTTAACTCGTCTCATAAATATAAATTCAAATCGTCACACACATCACCTTTATAGCGCACGAAATTATTACCTTCCAAATATCGATACTCGTAAAACACCTATGCCTCCTTACAGGAATACCGACAGAAGTTTCACTTCAAAGAACTTTGAATTTTATTTTACCTATGTAAGGTTTAATGTTCTAGTTGGTATCTCCTACATTTCTTCACGAAGCGTTGCCTAAAACAGAAGTACTAAATTCAAAATTGAAAAAAACCCCGACATTTTAATTTAGCATAATTATCCCATAAACGCCTAAACCGAGTTTGAAAAAACATTGCTAAGAATCATCGCTAGAAAGTCTGCTTTCGAATAAGACATACACACATAGCGGTAAAACTTATAACACCCTTCTTATTGGGTCGGGGGTTAAACAACCGGTCAAGAGCAAGCCGGACTTGCGTTGAAAGAGTTCCTTGATCTTCGCATTGCCTTCATGCGAGAGCATACATCCAGTCTGCGTCACGTCATCATTATTTCCTTACCTTTCCTGCTCAGCCTAAGAGTGCAAAACAAGGAGATTATCGCTTACTGCACTTTAAAATAAAAGTCTGACTATGAGATGAATCTTCTATCCCTCCCTTTCTGCCACAGGTACCACGATTATTGCCGTCTCAAAGGGGCTCTAACCAAATGGAATAGCGATCGACTCCTGAGCGCTAGAGCACAATTGATCGTAAAAGGTTCCGTGTGCCAACTCCCAATTACGGCTCTCTGATTGAGTGGCCCCGTCTTTGTCATTAAAGTACAGACGACATCACCTAGTGGCAACCCTTTTGCTCGACTATCGCACTTATGACGTGCGCGGTAAGAGCTGCCGAGATACCCAGCGTGAATTCTAATTTGGCCACCTAACCGTGAAGCTAGATGGAATGGAAGTTGAGATCACCAGAAACGACTGAAACCTAGAACGTACAAGAGCAACCAGCTTAATTGTCAATTTGTCGTGTCGCCTTGACACCTCTAAATTCAGGGTCGTAAAGGATGTTTTTAATTGCCCCGCGGCTCTCAGATTATCTGGTCGGGGGGATTGTTGGAGTAAAAAGGAAGGTTTGAGTCGCAGTCGGTCTAAAATGTCGAGTTGAGAGTCGCTCTTCAGGTGAAGATCGTTTGGTGTAATAGGACAGTTCTCTTTACTTTGAAAATGGAAATGGTACTTGCTGCTCCTGTTTAGAGATCCTTTTCGTTTTTTTGTTATAAAAAGTGACACACATTGATTCTGATGCTTTTTCAGGCTTTATCTTAATTTGCAATGAAAATGTATGAGAAGTTAACTTTTGATTGCGCTAGGTAACAAGCAAGTTAAGAGGCCCCTCCAGGACCGTGGGAACTCGGCGATGGGCAAGCGCGTGAAACACTGTTTTCTATAGCTGTTTCACCCAGAGCGAAATGGGGCGCAGAAAAAGTGAGAGGCAATGCGGCTGTATGAGTCTACGTGTGTTCGTGTCCTTTCGCGAGTATGTAGTTGTAGTTATAACGTAATAGATCTATTTTCCCAAATTTTTTCGTAGTTCCGCTGCCATTTCTACATTCCATTAGATATTTCAAAAATCTTTTTTTTTTGACAAGTACAATACATTATTGATGTTCCCAAGGTAGTTCGACTCCAATAGACAGTGTAATAATGTAAGTAAATAACGGCTGAAAGTAACACCTTTTTCGGCGCGAAAAACGCATCGCTCTAATTTCTTTCAGTCATTTTTTTTAAATAAAAACTATTTGCAAACCTCCGTATTGGTCATCTACTGATATACACCAAGTTTCAGTAAAATCCAGCCTGTAGTTTAGAAATTAAACCGGAACTACGTTTGTATGGGAAATCGCTGCTTCAGGGCGTTCTTAACAAGCGATCACCAAATGATATTTTTTTTGTTACATTTATACATATACGAACTAAAACAACGCACTAGCATGATCTTAGTAGGTAAGTAAGAAGATGTAGCATGCACAATTCGGAAGGCAAAGTTTTTTGTTCGAAAGTCCGTTATTGGCTTAATCTTATCTTTAGACAATATTGAGAAACTAATTTAACTAGTGGTTCGCCCCGAACTGTGAACTCGCGATCCCATATAAACTTAACAACCCCATATCTCGGCAACCCCTCGACCGATTTGGCTCATGTTCGAACTTAAAAATTCTTTTAATTTCATTTACCCGTCTACCAAATTTCATAACGATCCGACCAAATTTACTCAAGTTATCGTCGAACGAACATTCATACATACATACATACATACATACATACATACAAACGCCGGATTGTTCCAGTAGACTCGGAGAACTTCGCTCGCTTCGCTCGCTCGTTCAAATATTTTTTATTTTGGTCCAGTAGTTTTGTTTTTATGCGCTAAAATTTTTTGTTCCTATGACCGCCAACAGTATGCAGACCGTCGCGTGACGTCATAAAACCGTATCTTTGAAACGTTGTAAAATCCAAACTACTGAACCAAAATAAAAAATATTGAAATTAGTTTCTCAATATTTTTTATAATGTCCCACTGGCTGGTCAAAGGCATGGCCTTATTTTAGTTTAACCGTACATTTATCTTATTGCATCGTAATTTGCAAAACCAATACCCCCTTCTCGGTAGCAAATATTAAACCCAATTGTCTCAATAAAACTTCCGTTGCCAGTCGTGAAATTCACTTAAATGTCCCAAAAGACCTAAAATAATAATAACACAAAAGCCATGACCCCGAAACATTGAACGGCCAAAGTAACAGCGATATTGAACAACCGACGCGGCTTAAAAAGGGCCAGCCAATAATTTATTCCCCTTTACCAATAAAACTAAATAGGCGTAAGGACACAGATAGAAACCAAACCGCCATTACTAACTCCCATTCGCGTTTAACAAGGCACGAAGCAGGGACTTGCAGAAGGTTTTCTTGAGAGTCAAATTTATTTATGTGGTTCACTCGTTTAAGACGCCATACGTCTCACAACTAGCGCCGCCAATGGAAAAAAAAACATATATTTTTTTGGATGCGTTTTTAGCAAAAAACGCTCCTGCGATTTCTCAACGCGAGGCTTAACTATTTTTAGGACCTAAGGTTTGGATTCCAGGATTGGATTTCCTACGAATGCAATCGATTCTCGCCAAAAGGGGCCACTTTTGGCGAGAATCGATTGCATTATTAAGTTCTAGGATCTGGAATCCAAACCTTAGTTCCTAAAAATAGTTAAGTCTCGCGTTGAGAAATTGCAGCAGCGTTTTTTGGTAAAAACGTATCCAAAAAAAAGGTATGATTTTTTTTCCATTGGCGGCGCTAGTTGTGAGACGCATACTGGCACACGAATTGGTTGACAATTTTTTCTGTTTTCTGTAAAAAAAAACTAACAAAACTTTATGTGCTTTAATTTTGCAGGCTGCACCACTAAATAATAGCTATAAGTAACAAGCTTAATTTGGACGATTCTGCAAACGGGTCGATTCGCGGTTATTTTTCGTTTCAAACCAATTTATGTGTGAATATCGCGAATCTCGATAGAGATAGAGATCGTCTCAATTATTCTAAACAAAAACTGCACATTTATAACCGCCTGTGATAAGCGCTACACACGCTTCACGACGTTCGGACGATCGAAATTACAAAATGGCGTTTAAGTTTCCAAGAAGTCTGAATTGGCTGGCTTAGTTTTTCCCGCTTCTTTGCGTGTTGTGCTTGTGTCCTATCAGAGGTTGACTATCAGTTTTAATATCACGTCCTTCGAAGCTGCCAAACAAGGAGCCGGTACTTCGCTGTAACCACTAGTGGGCTGAAAATGTAAATGGGAACCAAGCAGTACATCTGTTACATTTGCTCCTTCTGGGTCCTTTTGTCGTAGTGTTCAATCGATGGGAAAATCACTTTAAGTGATTTGCTCGATGCTCGTTAGAAGCGATCGTTTACTTTGCGTGCGTTTGCTTTATCGGATAGCAAAATCGTAAATTCGTACACAAATAGATTAACAGACGTTTTTACCCGACTGACTGCGGCGAAGTTAAAAAAAAAGCTAGTGTTTTTGAAATAATTGAATTATTGTTAGAACACTGTGGTGGGTGGCAGCTTCGGTCATAGCTAAGGCTGATAAGTGGATTTTCGCGAGAAAAAAAACGTATTTCAATACACTTATGAAATGAACAGAGAAATAAAAAAATGATGCTTCCAATTTACTCTACCACATAGAGTTACCTCCCTTGCCCCTATAACAGCTTCTGACCTGCTGGTTTTATGTCTTTACCAGTACTTTTTTCAACATCACGTACCGATATGTTTGTTTTGTTTGTCAAAATGAAACGATTGTTTATTTTAAAAGGTCGTTAAACGTCCTTTCCATAGATACCTAATAATCCCGTCATAATCGGTTTTGAATAGGAATAAGAATTGTTTGAAGTACTTTTCAAAAGGTGCGAGCCGATTATGTGTTCTGGTCAACGAAGCAGTTGCACTGCCCAAAAAACTGGTCGTAGACTAGAACACATAATCGGCTGAATTATTGTTGTTCTGTTGTTAACAATAATGAAAAGAATACTATGTTATTGCCGCGAACGAAAAATCGCTGAACAAAAATAGCTCAGTTTAGCTACAAAATGTAAAAAACTGGGAAAATTTTGAATTTCCCGCCACGTTGCTATCGTCTACCCTTAAGTGAAAGTTCCCGGGCTCGCGTGCGTCCAAGGCAGGCTCGTTATTAAAAGAATCCTAACTGTATTAAAGCCCCGATACCAATTCTCTGTTGTGTTACTTTAACAACTGAACTTCTGATTAGTTTTGCGAATGCGAGGCCACAATGTAATGACCGAATTGTTTCCTTTGCAACTACAATGACGTGGAATGGTATTATTTTCAACAAAAGACATAAAAAGGTCTATCTGATAGAGAATGTCTTTTTCCATGGATGTCGTTTTATTATTCTGTCGGGACTTACTACTGTAACTTAGAACTTAGCAACTATGTTTTAAATACTGTTGACTAGGTTAGGTGATGTATTAAGAGTCCCCTTCAGGACCGTGGGAACTCAGTGACGGCCAAGCGCGTGAAACGCTGTTTTCTATAGCTGTTTCACCCAGAGCGAGACGGGGCGCGGGAAAAGTGAGAGGCAATGCGGCTGTGTTCGTTTCCTTTCGCGAGTATCTAGTTGTAGTTGGCTCATTCCACGGTGACGGGTGTGACATTTCTACTAATGTTTTGTGCTGTTATTCCTATAATTGTTAAGGGATGATTTAAGTGTGAATGTAATCCATTAGGCTTTAAAGCCATTTATTGAATGTAAAACTAAAATTTCCAATTAAACTTAATTTGTAGAAGATATAGTATTATTAGTCTCCGTGACGGGTGTGACGGGTACGCAGGCAAGATTTAGTTCTGCTTGAAGGAAACACAATATTTCTGCTCTTTATGACAGATGAACTTGAATAATTAGAATCATTCATATAGTTGAGCCTTTTTTCTTTATGTTAGCAACAATTTATTTAAAGTTTGTATGCTATAATCAGCTTTTAAATCCTGAATTACGTCGTGACGGGTGTGACTGACCTATGTGACGGGTGTGACGAGATCATTTTGATGCTAAATAAACTACACTTAAACCCGACTTTCTCTTTTTCCAAAAACAAACGACATTTCTCAGGGTCGCTCTTTAATTTCTCCCTACTCTTCCTCTTCCTTGCAGCAGCATCCATTCTAAGTAAAAAAGAAAAGCTATGCTATAACCAAGCATCACACAGAAAACACACTGTAGTAATCCTAATAAAATAAATTTACCCTCACTGAACATGTCTTCGCCTAGTACTAAGTTACGTGGGCCAATGTTTAAAGAAAATTTTCATAAAATTAATGAGCAAAAACAGTGACGGGTGTGACATGTGACGGGTGTGACCAAAATAATTACCTTCCTATAGCTAAACAAGAGTGTTATGGCACTTAAAATCAATTTGCACACATTCCCCTGCGACATATCCTTACTTTAGTAAGCAAATTTACGATGTGTAAGCTGCTTTGACTCTCTGGGTAAAACATTTACATGTATTTTGTGACGGGCGTGACACTAAATCCTGCTTAAGAATAATAATTAATAAAAGACCAAGTATTTACATTATAAATCCAAAATTTGGCGTTAAAAAAGCCGATGAATGATGCTCTCGAGTGACAGTCCTATTGGCGCACTCTAGACCATACACAACAGAAACCAGTGTTGCAAAATATGGAAAAAAAATATTCCTAGAGCAAGTTAGAGTCATGATCGATGTTATGATAATATTTTGCTAAATAATCGAATAAAAGTAGTTTTTTTTATTTATGTATGTGAAAGATGTGTATAATAGCTTTTATAATCAAGTGTTTGAATGCACATATTCTTAAATTAATTTTTGTCCTATCTGGTATCAATTACCGTGGAATGAGCCAGTTGTAATGTAATAGATCTATTTTCCCAAATTTTTTCGTAGTTCAGCTGCTATTTCTACAATTTAATAGGTATTTAAAAAAAAAATCTGACAAGTACAACACATTATTAATGTTCCCAAGGTAGTTAGACTCCAATAGACAGTGTAATAATGTAAGTAAATAACAGCTGAAAGTAACCCCTTTTTCGGCGCGAAAAACGCATCGCTCTAATTTCTTTCAGGCTATTTTTTTTTAGTATAAAAACTATTTGCAAACCTCGTTATTGGTCAACTACTGATATAAACCAAGTTTCAGAAAAATCCAGCGTGTAGTTTAGAAATTAAACCGGAACTACGTTTGTATGGGAAAACGCTGCTTCAGGGCGTTCTTAAGTCCCAGGCTCCGAATAATCACTCACTTCGCATTTCTGGTGTGAGTGGTGCGATGGTGGTACTGGACCCTATTTTAGATGAAGTAGCAACTATTCCATTCTCCCGTTTAGTCGGCCTAGTCCACAAGAAAGACAAGGTCAGTACTTGCGCAATTTTCCTCACGACATTTTTACGTAGTGAGTTTATTTCAGTACAATACAGCTACGAGTTGCTTGCTACGTCACGACAAATTCATAACCAACGTAATAGAAGGAAAGATAAAAGGAAAGAGAGGTAGAGGACGGCCACGGAGAAGCTACTTTGACCAAATTAAAGAGAAGGTGGATGTCGTGACGTACCAGGCTGCAAAGGAACTGGCCTGTGATCGAAGTGCATGGAGAATGCTGCACCGACAAGAGGATAACTCTTAAATATAATGATGATGACAGCTACGAGTAAGTAGTAAGAGTATAATTAATTTCAGAGATGAGGACCCTGTTATACACGTTACCTGTTCTGCCATTATCATCCGGCTATTACGTCACGTCACAAACAGTGACGTATTTCCCCATAAGCATATGCCCATTGCCCATTTGATAGGTAGGTTTGCTTACATTTACTTGCTGCTTCCAATACCGTCATAGAAAACGTAAGCTACGCAATTAATTATGCTAGTGTAAACCGTGCAGACATGCATACCTACTATGTAATTAAGCATCATAGCGATGGTTTTAAGAGTACAGCTCCCGGCGTATAACTTGAATTTTTTTTTTTACTTAGACGATTTTTGGGTCTCTTTGGCGGGGGATAGGAGGATTAATTAAACGTTTGACATGCGCCAAAATCGTCTCCACTACGCAGACTTTTGCTCTGCAAACCGAATCACTAAAACACTGTAACTTGTCCAAACTTTTTGATGAATAAAAACTTTTTACTTTACCATATAAATATTTTGTCGCAATTAATGTTCGCAACAAACCCAGTATACATTTATTGGGCTAATACTTTACTTTAGATATGCGCCGGGAACTGTTATTAGTCGTAGAAACCCAATAGTTCTAATTCAGGATAACCGATCAGATCGAAACACTACTGCTCAATCCAATCATTGTTAGCGTAATTCGATGAAACGTGAAGCTGCCAGTTTCAGCCAACCTTTTCTTCGCACCTGTAACGGCATTAATTTGATCAAACGCCTCTCGACCTGAAATACAAAGCAATCTTACTACTCTTAGGCCGTCTTGCACCACTTTCTTAAATGTGGTTTAAACCGCATTTAACTAAAATCTTCATACAAAAGTCGATTTAAATGGCGACTTAAGTGGCATTTAATTTTAAGAAGTGGTGAAGTCAATCTTATCTTAGAATTTACTAGTTATAGCCAGCGATTTAGGATAGCCCTTATTGCGCGCGTCCATCAAACAATAAGGGGTATCCTAGCGTGACTGGACTAGTAGGTACCTACCTATTTTGTGAAGGAGTTCGGTTTTGGTTTCTGAACGTTGACCGGAGCGAAAATTAATTTAGTAAGATTGTGTGGTATTAGCAGATAAAACTAATTTATAAGGTGAACCTTTATCCACTTATCTTCCCAATAAATAACTAAAGCCTTAATTATTGGGGAGTCTTTCTGGTCAGCCTGTTGCAAAACGCTTTTTGCTACCTAGACAATTATCTGTCCACAGTCATACACATCATATTCCTTTTTTTTTTACTCACTCTTGGCAAAGCGGTCGTGGTCCCAATGTATTTAGCATTTACAATGGCGAATGTATGATGCGTAGGCCACTACCCGACTCCAAACGAACCCAAAAGAAACCTTCTGGTGCTTTCAAAGCGCGATCCTGGTCCCAAAGTTCGCCATCTATTTCGGGCCAATTTGGGGTCGCTGTTCAGCTGTTTGCCGTAACTGAGCGGTATTACGCCGCGATATTTATTGCCTGTTTGTTTTTCGATTAAGCTTGTCAACGCTGTTTGCCTATTATATTCCATCATCTGATGCTCGCCGGATTTGCCGACGTATTTATGGGGCGCGCTAAAAATTGCCGCGCGATTCTTTTTGTTTGCCTCCCTCTTTGTTTCGTGTTTGTACGTCGCGATATTTATTAGCAGGATACGCGAGGACGATTTTTATTGTTATCGACTATCCATCTTCTCTGCCGGCGTTACGGGTTGGTTTAGGGTTTGATTAACTCTCTCTCTCTCTCTGTTTGCTCATGTTTATATGATTTAAAAACAGTCCCTTACGTGGTTCCGCTCTATTTCGACATTTTTCATCGTCTTCCTATACATATGTATATTCAAAAAATTATTCCATTCCTATCCTGAATATTTGAATAAAAACTATATATGCTTATGATACTCTATCTTTGTTACAGGTAAGTTGGGCAGTGGTACACCGATTAAGTGCGTTCCATTACGGGAAAGCCACCGGCGCAAGCAGGGGCCTTAGCCTGTAACACAATGGCGTATCAATGGCGTCCCAGGTAGACGGACAAAAACGGGATTTTTTCGTTGTTCTCCTACAGCCAGCGAACTAATCCTCTAGAATTAGACTCTTATTATTCTTTGCTGTACTAAAAAAACATTATAAGGACCGACACTGGACCGACAGCATTAATAAATCGTAATTGAAACCGTCAACCGGGCGCCCATTTTGGCACCATTGTGTTACAGACTTACAGGCTAGGTAGGTAATCGAATGAGGTAGTGGCCACCCCTGGTGTCAGAGTTTTGAGGCCACCCAAAGGGTCTCTGCCATGGCTTAACGATTGTTATTAATCAACAACAACCGGGACCAACGGTTTAACGTGCCTTCCGAAGCACGGAAGCGCTCAGATATTATTGCCACTAGGGGTCACCCATCCATGGACTGACCGCGGCCGTTGTTGCTTAACTTTGCCAATCGATAAAGAACGGCTAGTACAACTAGGCTGTGAGCGCTTCCAGGCTACTTACAGGCTAAGGGCCCAGGACAATATTGCGGCTATGTCACCGCAACCGGGTGCTCGCCGATATAGGAATGGGCAATCCTATCGGCCCCGCAGCGCGAATAAAAAGACCCGCAGAGTGCAATAAGTGCCACCATCAACGTCGCGTTAGCGCTAACACAATAAAATAGAAAGTCGATACGGTCTCAGGGAAAAGTCGACGGTCGCCGCTCGTGGCGCGATTTCGTGGAGCGCTCCCACTTTTCCAATTCTTTTTTCGCAATCTAACGAGAGCAGAAAACAATTCTAATAATTTCGTGTTGCGTTGTTGACTGGTCTGCTCTTAAAGACGACGCGGGGAATAAAAACAATATTGTAATTTTTTCTATTGACGTAAACAAATTCGTCGACAAATCAAGCAGAAGTGGGATGTAATAAAGCTTGGAAGTAATAACTAAACTAATAGACCCCTTCGCTTTGTCTAGACTTGGAACTTTTCTGATTGTCTTTGGACTTGACTAAGGCACTAAGTAAGACAATCCTTACAGGAAACAATCAAGGTACTAACGCAAAGTCACGAGCAAACAAGGTCCGTTTACTATCTCGTTATGGATTGTTCTATAATCGCAGTTTCCGTGTTTGATTGCCATTACGGAAGTACCAACTCAAATAGGATCCGATGAGGTGCAAATGCAGCAAAATCATAAGATTCATGATTCATGATTCTCGTTAGTATATTATGTAGTAATTCCACAGAATACATATTATGGTAATTCAAAGAGTTGGTGTGTGCTAAATCTGCGTTTTCCGTTTACAAAATAAAGCCATCGCGAATGTTTTAAAATATGAAATCATAAATAATGACAGATCGAAGAAGGTATATAATTATAATATGATATGACGAACCGAAAGATACAGAGTGTGCGCGTTTACATACATACAGTTAATATATTATCGACAAGTTAGGTACTTATAATAATTTATTTGCTCCCGGAATTCATAAACATTCCCCCTTTCGAAGTAATTTCAGGGCCTCTGAATTTCTATGATAAAGTATTTTGCCCTCCCTTTTCTCTGGAATTCACGCTTAGTCGTATTTTTCCTTAAGTTTTTCGCTCTTTATTTTTCAAGTTGCTAATCGATATTTTACGTAGCCGAGCGAAACTGAAAGCTATCGCGTATATTTTACAGTCTTGCCGTAAAACTCTTTAGTGCTAATCAATAGTCTTGATGTACGTTTTATTATCCGATTCATTCAGATCTTGTTGCTTGAGATCGAGAGTGGTCTTAGCTTTCTGAATGTCTAACCCATTCACTTTCACTTCACCAGAAGAGAAGGCCATTTATTTATTCTTATTCTTTTGTCTGTACTTTGTTTAGTTGCCAGCCTCTTTTATTTTCACATCACGTCGTCGTGCGATGGCAATCTTTACCTGATTTCCACTAAGTAAAGAGCTATGATATCAAATCAGGTTAAAACTTGCCTCAATGAATATTGTGTGAGTTAAAATAATATACCTTCACCTTTCCAACTAGAAGTGTTGGTATGTTTAAATTTTGCTGAAACATAAATGCGTTAGACACACTTGTTAACTCAAGCATCTCTTGTTCCACTCAGATCTAATATACGAGTACGTTCAAGTTGAAACTTGGTATTTCAAATTGACTCAAAAGAAATTCCCTGAACCATGTATAGCAGGTTGCTATGTAGCCTTACCTTTGTAAAGTCGTAGTTGTAATGAACTTTAGGATCGGTACTTGACATTTTAGCGTTGAAACGGGTCACAAGTTTGCCAATAATTACCTCACCACCGTCTAGCGGTTTCTTGTTAACTATTTACAATATGTTAGAAGGTACTACCAGTCATATGAATATTAAAACCGCAACGTTATGTCTTCTACAATAAGTTTTTTCATGTGATACACGTGTGAACACTTCAAAAGCGGTATCATCAGTTCTCCTAATATAATTTCAAACACATTTAACCCAGGTCCAAGCAGGTTCAATCGTATTAAGGCCTTCCGTAGTTAGTAAATATTAGGTTTCAATTTAACTATGTACATAATTGCAAGGTTGCCTTTGAACACACGTACGTACCTATCAGGGGAAGGTCCTCGAGGGTACGTGTCCCTATTCCGTCGACTAAAGGTTAATTCATGCCGCTCATTGAGACGTGAATTTTCCCGACAAAAGCACACAATAGTGTCATCTTACTAACAACTCGTTAGGTTGTGTCCTTTTGAATTCTACACTCATTGTGCTTGGGAGGGTCGTGGGTCCTCTTCATTTATGTCAATTTTGAGCATATAGGGCGCTTTGTAATTTGAAAGTGTGTACGTATGTTGTGAGGCTGGCCCTATTTCGAAGGATACTATTCTTGATGATACCTCTATTCTTCTTCGTTATATCCCAACAGGGTAAGGTCTGTTAACCGCCTCTGTAAGACAATACGAATATATTATGTTCAACCCAAAGTTGTTATGGAAACTTGACTAAACGGGCGTGAAGCTCGTTGTGTTGTAGGATATCCTTACCCGGCGCCCGTGAACGTTATCGATGTCAAGATTCAACGAATAGCAAAATGGTTTTGTGTTTGCCACATGTCGTTTCGTGTATTTTCAATTTGTCAACTCTCAACCCTCGGTTTCGATCGTTTGCTGGACGTAGTGTGCCTTTTTTATGACCTAGGGTAGGCTGTCGGTCATTATAATAAATCTCAGTAGAATTTGGAGGGAGATACACTCTACTCCTTACTACTCCTGTACAAAAGCGGGCTTATTACCGCGAATTCGTCTGGACGTGGCGTCGGGATCTATTAATTTAGATGCTAACTGACAGAATTAACAGAACTGTTAGTGTCGAGTATACATGGTGCATTACAGCGAATTTGCTAAATCGGATGTCCATTTAGTGCTTCCTTGGAAACGGCTTTCGGTTGAAGCAATTATGTGTAATGAACTCTCAATACTTAGGCCTTTGCATCTATGTAATGAGATGATTTATACAGCGTCCAGTGGCACACTAGATGGCTGAAGTGACCATCTTCTCAGCTTAGTTGGCCTAACCTACAGGAAATACATGGTCATTGGGCAATAAGTGCTGAGCTAACTCAATCAATAAATAAGGTAAGAAATTACTCGTAATTACTGGAGTTTTCAGTGTTTTTTTTTTTTCTTTCACATTGTCAAGTAGCGTAGGGGTAAAACTCCAGAGGGCTAGAATAAGAATATAGAATCCTATGTGAAACCGTACGTTTTAGTGAGCACTCCATCAGAAGATTTAGTCGTTCTTAGTTGAATTGAGTGGCCAGTAACTTAGTTCTCGTCGCGTTTGGCCGATCGCTCAACGTCGCATGGTGGCTGCCGCGGTAGTCTGCGGTACCGGACCGCGCTGCAAAGATATGAACACCATTTGTCTTTCGGGAAATGCAATTAAATGCTCTTTTGTAATAGAAGGCGGTGGCTTAACTGAATACATTTATGTGTGTCCGGTGGGAGTGTTTAATGGGCGCGATGAATTTTACTCCTATCGCGTAATGCGGCGTGACAGGAAAATTAAGAAAAAACGTGAGCCATGAAGCAATTTCCGTTAGAGAAAGTCCTTGGTAGCGTGAAAGTAAGGTTTCCTTACGAAATGTTCTTTCACTGTTACCGGGCTTGCTTACCAAAGTAAAGAAGAAATAAATTGGGTAACATAGTTACATGCCGTGGTTCATACCGTACCGGGTACCTTGTGGTGGAGAGCCACTCGTCTGCCTCAGAGGCAAAATATAATCCTTCCCATTATGGCTTACATTTCGCTTATACACCGTGCAATTTTAGTGGTTTTAAAGTTGCACTCGTGATTCTGAGCCAAGTTCCAAAATTTTACTTCAAAACGAGCGAAAAAAAAAACACTTCCCAATACAAACGGCTATCGCCAATCGAGACCATTTGTGTGGAGAAGTGAATTTTTTTTTCGCGTGTTTTGGAATGAAATTTTGTAATTTGGCTCAGAATCACCAGTGCAACAAAATACCTTCGGCTTTAAAACCACTAAAATTGCACGGAGTTATAAGGGAACTTGTCGAGCGTGCCTGTACCGCAATGGTGCCAAAATGGGCTCCCAGTGGACGGCTTCATTTACGATTTATTAATTCCGTCGGTCAAATTCTGTCTGATTCAAATTCTAAAGCATTAGTTCTCTGGTTGTAGGAGAAAAACGAGGAAACCCCGGTTTGGTCCTTCTGCTGGGACGCCATCGACACGCCACTGCGTTACAGGCTAAGGGCCCTGGTGAGGCCAATAGAACGGCGAAAGGGTTGACGTTGTCGCAAGCAGCCAGCGCACGGACGACATTTGAAATGTGACGCAATGGAACCCAGGGCGCTTATTCTAGAAAGGAACTGAAGGTAGCGCACGCATTGCGTCGATATTTCACACTAAATGAGAGTCTGTTCTGCCTTTTGAATTCGAGAATTGTCCACCGGATCCTGTTTTACGAATGCTTGCCGTGAGCACCAATTTGCGTGCAGAATCCGAATTAATATTTATCCACCGTGTCAGTTCCCGCAACCGTATTGTTTACCCATAAATTAAGCACCAAATGAATTCATTTTTTTGATGGAAACCGCCACCGATCGCCCACCGATCCGCGGAATTGAAATCGCAAAGCGACCGATTTTTAAATAATGCACCCGCGTTTTTCTGCATGTGTGGATTTATATTTAAATAGCTTGTTTTTAAAGTTCGAATCTATAAGGTCCACTTTCGTCAACAAGGGTTCGCCAGTTAACTCTGAGTTAACGTCAATAATTGTATGGAAATGTCAAATTAACTCCCTGGACGGACGCAAGTCCGCAGTGTATCGAATTTATTGTGAATCAAATTAACTGGTGCGTTTTCGAAATCGATGGCGATAAATCCTGTTTTGTTTTGCGAGTGGAAATGCTGCCAGATTTTTACAGGCCATTTATCAAGCGCCGAGCCATTTAATCTAAGCTTCATGAATAAGTGAAATATTTTGGGTGTTACAGTTAGAATGGGAGCCAATTTTACCGCTTCTTTCGCAAGTTAGTTGTTTAGCGAGCGAAGCGAGTGCTCTAGTTTAGTTTCTAGCAGTCCTCCCGCTATTATTCCAGCTTACAGAAAGATTTACATGATTTAAAATTGTAGTACCTTGAAATGTATGCGTAAATATTCTCAACACTTCTCTACAGTAGAGGCCCATACAGTTGGGATCTAGATATAAATCCACGTGAATTAGCGTGACGACAGCGCGAGGACAGTCCGAAGCACCGGGTCCTTGTTCCACTAAATCTAAATCGTGCGAGCTCTGTGAGGTATTGCCACATTGCGTTCGTCCGCGTAATTGGACCTTGCATTTCCAGGATGGTTACCTCGATGCGATCTCGATTTTAATTAACCTGGGCGAAACAGGTAGATGTAACATCTGTGCATAAAACTTAAGGCTCGGTATAAGGCTAACTAGCGCCACCAATGTTAAAAAAAACATATCTTCCTTTAGAAGAAGTTTCTGAAAAAATCCTAAGATGAGCCTGTGCGCCATGCTTTTCTAGATTTTTAAGTGTTATCTACACTCTTCGAAATTTACTTTTAAGCTAAATTTTTTTTAGCTTAAGACTAGAAATTGAGTTGGGTACCTACACTTAAAAATCTAGAAAAGCATGGCGCATGAGCTCATCTTAGGATTTTGTCAGAAACTTCGTCTGAAGGGACATATGATTTTTTCAACATTGGTGGCGCTAGTTAGCCTTATACCGAGCCTTAAGCTTTGCATGTAGATGAAATAAGATGATGCAACGTCCAGTGGCACACTCTTTAACTCACACTAGATGGGTGAAACTACCACTACTCGGACGCTGTCTGTAGTGTGTAATGCCTGGGATATTGATTTTAGATGGAGTAGCATCTACACCTTGCCCAGCATCTACAGTTCTACACCAACCTGACAGTTTAGTCGGCCTCCCCCATGACTGTGACGTTTTGAGAAACGGTTTATTTACACTTCACTCGTTCAGGATCTCGTTTTCCCCCCTGTGGTAATTCTAGCATGAATGCCTGTATTCGGCTTTGACTGCTTGTTTCACTTGCGACTTTTCCGATCTAGGTATATCAACAGAGTAAGAAGTTGCGTACTGTTATACGGATATTGGTAGGAGTCTTTTAAAAAAAAAGATTTTATTAGATAAGAATAATTTGTAATGATTATTTGGGCGCAACCCGCGCGGATGAAGGATGAGTAGAGATAGAGACTGTTATGTATCGGGAGCATCACATGCATCAAAGACTCAAAAAAGCGTCAAAAGACTTCCCTTCCGGATCGTCAGGACTGCACAGATCCGTGAGCAACTTGTAGGTATCATTTCCGACCAATGTAATCAAATTCGCAGTTTGCACACCGGGCTTGACGTCATTCACTTTGAAGAACGCTTTTACACGTTTCACATAACTTGCCCAGCAGTCGTCGGAGTTTAATTTAAACTCGCCTATGTTACCCACGGCACTATTAGACATTATTGCTGTGTTTAAACTGTATTTAAACGCCCAAATCGTCGCCAATATGTTATGTATCGGGAGCGGCGCAATGATACGACGAATGGCGCATGACAACTGTCTTTATTTCTAAGTACCTACAAGCAATAAATCACAGAGACTAACAATGGCTGCCTCGCCTGCGGGAGCCTCGTGTCTTACAATGCCGACTTAGGTCTTATTAGCACTATTACTAACAGATTTGGGGTATAACAGTACGCAATCCAGCGATTAAAATTTTAATGGCATGATCTTTTTGATGCATTATAAGGTTTTATTGTAACGCTTTAGGATTACTGCGACATTGGCCCGGTTACTGAATTGAGATTTTTAGTAAGCAAATACCCAACTATCGCTCTGTCACGCTCTATTGTGAGAAATCTACAGAGACACAACGATACTTACCCGTTTGCTTAGTGAATTTCTCAACTCAGAAACCGGGCCATTAGCGCATAACGCTGACCTGGCACCTAACTCTATGTTATAAATATTAATGCACACCAAATATTCAGACACTCTCTTGTACACACGACAGCACGTCAGAGTTTACACTGTTGTTGTAAATTCGCCCGTAACGTAACCGAGTAGAGTGCTAGCGTGTAAGGGTCGACGTGCTGTCGTGTGTCCTATCAACTACTGACTATTACTGAAGTATCCCTGCTGCCACCTTGCTCGTGCACACGCACACCCTTCCGAACTCCTCCCATTACAATTCGGAACCCAAAGTTTTTTGTTCGAAAGTCCGTTATTGGCTTAATCTTATCTTTAGACAATATTGAGAAACTAATTTCAATATTTTTTATTTTGGTTCAGTAGTTTGGATTTTACAACGTTTCAAAGATACGGTTTTATGACGTCACGCGACGGTCACTGTTGGCGGTCATAGGAACAAAACATTTTAGCGCATAAAAACAAAACTACTGGACCAAAATAAAAAAATATTGAAATTAGTTTCTCAATATTGTCTAAAGATAAGATTAAGCCAATAACGAACTTTCGAACAAAAAACTTTGGGTTCCGAATTGCAATTTGAATAAGCATAGAAGTTTGTAAATGCACAAACATAAAATTATGTATGAAAGCATTTTTGTCTGTGGCGCTAAAATTCCATAATAACGATAAAAATGTACACCAACTGGCCAACATTGTTATACGTTTGTTTGCTGACCAAGTTGCATTTTTGTCGTGCCAAATCGCTTGATGGACGATGTATCCCGTCAAGTGAGATATGACGTTAGCCGCAGCGGCAGCAGCAATATTTTATTTATTTATTGACACAATATTTCCTTTTTTTACTGATGTTTTTTTTTATACGTGCAATTTTAGTGGTTTTAAAGCCGAAAGTATTTTGTTGCACTGGTGATTCTGAGCCAAATTACAAAATTTCATTCCAAAATACGCGAAAAAAAAATTTACTTCTCCATACAAATGGTGTCGATTAGCGATAGCCGTTTGTATTGGGAAGTGTTTTTTTTTCGCTCGTTTTGAAGTAAAATTTTGGAATTTGGCTCAGAATCACGAGTGCATCTAAATACCTTCGGCTTTAAAACCACTAAAATTGCACGGAGTAGAACTGCCACTTATATTTTGGAGGCTTTCAGGGTGGTTTTTCTGCGACGATAAATGTTTTAAGCCTCACGATGATAATAATACGAAAATTAAGAGAGGATGAAAGGTTTAACCATACAGGACCTGTCACGGTCTCTCGCCATTCGTATCCATGGACTCTCTGCCGATACAGCAATGTTGTCCGATCATCGGGCTGCTTTTCTTGGCAGGTCTTCTTTCTCTGGAGAGATAAAGCTTTAATTTATTTCGGATGTTCAATTTTCTTGTTGACGACTGCGCTATTATGTGCGCCATAAGTTTTCTACAAATAGTAAGAACTGCAAAAACGTCGAATGCGATAAAAAACATGTTTGTTTAATACGGAATCAGCATTTTACGGCTTTCCCAGCCAATGCCACTGTGACTAACAAACTATGCCGATAA
Source organism: Zelleria hepariella (assembly GCA_949319315.1). Lineage (NCBI taxonomy): Eukaryota > Metazoa > Arthropoda > Insecta > Lepidoptera > Yponomeutidae > Zelleria > Zelleria hepariella. The sequence continues at coordinate 11,710,603 of OX439393.1, forward strand.
AAAGTGCAATAGCAACGTGTCGCGAAACCGATTACGATTACCATTGAGGTAACACAATACCAGGGCAAGGTCGAGCGAGTCTGATTAAACTGCACATATCCTGGGCTGTTTTACATTCGAACGACACAGATATTCAAAGCTATGGATCTACATAATATGCAGACGGCTAACCTGTTTCGCGATTGCTTGTGTGTTATCGCCAATCGAAGTTATCGAAGTCAAACATAGGTGCAAATGGCTTGTCGATGTTCTAAGTCTTCTGTCCGGACGTGGTTCAGGGCAGTCACCTCCATCGACCATCGCTCAAGAAGACTAGGCCCGTATCTGTTTATAATAATTATGGCTTATGTTATATTAAAAAAACAATAAGGGCTACATAATACATATAGGCTCCAGCTGGAGCATTGGAGGGAGTGAACGCAGGACAGGGAAAGCTGGCCTCTTGTAATTGCGGAGGCCAACATCCACTAAAGATCACAATTTTATTAATATTTGAAGATTACAGATCGGTGAATTAGGTTCTAGGCGTATATCCTGCATCCTGCACCAAATGGTAGCTACTAAGCGCGCAGTGGTGTAGTATTAGGCTCTTGTCCCGTGCGTTTTCTCCGCAGGCATCAGCTGCTGTATGCTTAGCATGGTCGTTTTGACACTCTCTCGAACTCGAGTGACAGATGTGCCATGTCTATTGTGCAAGCATGGCAGGCGGGACTTGAGATGGCAATAGATTAGGGTCATGTCGAGCAAAAAGTAGTTATTGCCATTTTAATAAAAATGTTGTATTTTTGTCTCCATCGCCATGTTGGCGTAGAGCCAACTCGAGCCCGACCGACAAGTTGACAGTTTTGCATAGAGAAGGGCCTATCTCGGGCTTACCATGCTGCCCGTACTGGTCTTCGGGGTTCCACAACTATTTCCAGCAGGCAGAATAACGCTGATTGTTCGCATTGTAAACAGCGCTAATCAAATGCGGCAAAAATCGGCGGGTCCCGAGCCTCAATTGGTTTTAATCCACCGCATAATACCGTGATTAATGCGGTCAAACAGGATCTGTATGAATATGCCACAATATAGGAATATACAGTAGTTTATCTACATACAATCGGCCGAAACGTGCCCGCCCAGGGCGGGGTAGGTCACGGGCACGGTGCCCTTTACGTACCTCGAATCTCGGTCGGTAGCCAGGTCTCGTGACACAAACGGCTAACTTTTGTTGAACGGTTGTAGGTATGACTCCGAACGTAGAAGCACACACGGTCACACCTCAGTATGCCAATGCGGCCCGCGTACTTCATTTCGGCACGCGTACAAATCCTTCCCAGCTAAAAGTTGCATGGACTCACGCCACAACGACATGCGTCAAAGTATGAAAGGGGCCTATAACCCGCGTATTACGTACGAGTAGGTATGATATGACGCGACCAAGCGGGCGCGAGCGGGCGTAGGTAATTACCTCAAGGACTTGGCCGAGTTGTCCTACTGCTCTAATCCTATATTGTGTCTGGTTAAGCTATAATTAATGCCTTCAACGTATTGCAGTCGTGTTGCATATTTGTTTATCAGTGCGTGACGGCTGGTTACGCGGCCCGTTTACTGCCAGGCACGCTTTACTTTGCCAATATCAAGGACTTTAACACTTCACTCATACGTGCCACTTTCCATCGATGGACCTTCATATGCAACATGTAATAGCTGCGGTCAATTTCTGCACGTACCCTAAGCGACACGCTAAGATACTCCATCTTCTTATTCGTGTGAGAGTGTCCAATTTTATATGACCGCTATAGGTTTAGCTGTTAATAGTTGCTTTCAACAGGGCCCTTAGTCTACAAGCTGTAACAAAAGGTCCTAACTCTATTTTCAGGATAATAGCACCCGGTGATGGGATCTCATCACATTTTTTTGTTATCTATGACGCTCCGTTGATTTTTTAAATTATGCGTGACATTTATATTCACAATGTTTTAATGACTTAAAAATATGCAAAATTAAATGCTCCTACGCACACAATTTGAACTAAATAAATAAAATTAAAATAAAAAAAAAATTAAGAAAAAAATAAATTGTGACGTTCTACAATAAAAAATGTTTTATTTTTAAACTTTTTTTGCTAGAAATGACATCCTGTTGCCAGTAGGCTACATTGTAGAGGATTAGTTCGGAAACCCCGGTTTTGTCCTTCTACTTCGAGCCCATCGACACGCTATTGGGTTACAGACTTAAGCCCCAATACAGGGTATTATAGAAAAGGCCTGTCATACACAAGGGGGACGATAGACTTATCAATTCAAACCACAGCTTTTATTATCGGTACCTAACTCTGGAATTCAGTGTTGAGACCATAATAGTATTGATGAGTTGTAGACGGGACAATTCTGTAACATGCTGCAGTATACTGTTGTACTATACAAGGTGTTACAAAAGTACCTAATTTTTTTTTTACAGGGTAATAGCACCCGGTGATAGGGATCACAACCTAAATTTTTTTTGCTCAATGACGTTCCGTTGATTTTTAAATTAATAAAATGTGAACGCTGTGGCGGGAAAAAAGTATTTTTTAAATATTTTTTTCATGGATTTTCACAATGTTTTAACAACTCAAAGCTATTTAAATGCACCTACACACACAAACATATTTTAAAATTTGAGCTAATACTAAAAATAAAAAAGTTATGATTTTTTTTAAATTTTGACGTTATAAAATAAAAATTGTTTTTTTCAACTTTTTTTTACAGATTTGACATCTTGTTGACCACGAGGTTACACCCTGTAAAAAGAGTTAGGATGTTTTGTAACACGCTGTACAGTCATAAGTAACTCTTACACCAAGACACCACACAAATAATACATTCAATTACAATGTGCACATAATAATACCCACCTACTAACCAAGTGCAATACCGAGAACTAACTTCGGTTGCGAAACTTGAATATTCGGTCATTTGCAATAATACGTAAGTAGTTGCAATACACAATGGGAATTACCGTCCTCTCGGTTAGCCTCTAAAATTACCCTTAAAAGCAGTGGTTCCTAACCCCTTTTCAACCAAAGACTACTTTGATTGCATTGTTGTTAGCAGGGACTACCTGCTTCTACGTAGTTTACACAAGCTAAAAGTAATTAAACTTGCGAATCCCTTTTTTAAACTTAAACTTTCGTAAGCACTGCACAATCGCAGCAGTGAAACCGTCAAATCGATATAAAAATTGCAAATCCATGCAGCCAAAATGCTTCGCTATAAACATCTCTTTATTGGCAGCTCAACTCTTTATACGTGCTAAAAGATCCTTTTGCGAAAATTCACGAGGCTGCGGGCCACGCACCGGTTAGGAACCACTGCTCTAAAGCTAAAGCGAGCCATAACACCCGTAATAACTTTATTTACAACAACATTGAAATAGTATTAAACTTAGCGATGCAACTGTTTAAAGTACACTGCACGGCCAGTAAACCTAATTTATAATATAGCAGTAAATTATGCAATGAATTCCCCGGGTTGAAATTGCGGTGTGCGTCAGTGAAAATGGTCGGTGGCCCGGCGAGAGATAAACCGGGCGGTGTGCTACTGTCGCACCCCTTAATTTTGTTCTATCTTATTTGTTTTCCCTTTTCTATAATTCGTTGATCTGTGTGGTAATTCTGTAAAAAAAAAACCTTAACGAAGGGTGTAGTACGGTCAGTCACACGAGATACAATTTTTTGTTTGATTGTGGCAGTTATGCCTCTTGCGGAAGAGCTACCATGGGGTCTAGCACAAGGATAATACAAAAGTTTCGTGTTCCTTAAGACATCAATCAGACCGACAAAAGTTCATCTTTTTAAACGTAGAGATTTTGACCCCGCTTGAATATATTACAAGAGAATAAATGGTCGCCATTAGTAATTTTATTCAGCTCGGATTCGCACGCTTGTTCATTTTCAATACAAGAGAGCGAATGGGTAATTTACATTTTCAAACTGTCTCGGCATGCATTTGGGTATGAGCCAACCGTTCGCAATTAGGTAGGTGCCGTTTTCTGGTAAATTACAGTCTAAATAACTTACCTAGTGGTGGCTTGACGCATTTTGTAATCCGCCGAAATGACTACGGAAGTCGTTGCGGAAAAAATACGCTGTGTCCGTATTCTAGTCGAGAATATTGTTTCGGAAATAGTTTGTTTTTCTTTAATACTGGTGAACACAGAAAGTTGGTTGTTTTAGATTTTATATTGTTGGTGGTTTTATCACCGAATTTGGAAATCTGAACTTTTGCTTACGCGCATATTTTCAAAGCTTATTCTCTTGGATCCCAAAACCCTTTAACCCTTTAAAAATGTTCAAAACATGTTTATAATCTACCTTATTTATCTATCACATAGGTACACCATGTTGTATTTTGTAGGTCATTTTACCGCCCTTCCAAAATAAGTACTTAATAGTTGTACTGTTGTTGTAAGTATTGTTTTGAATTATCTCGGACCGCCGGTAATTTTGGTAAAACAATAGTTTTGGAGCCATTTTCAAACAACCACAAAGTGTTGGCTATTAGCCACCCCATATAATGACGATTAGTAGCATTTATCATCCTCTTGATATTAAAATTATGTTGGTTAGAAATAACTTACGTAAACGTCCCAAATTTTTCAGTTTAACTTTCAGTAACATTTTAAACGATCAATGCGTTATTCTAGGAACAAGAGATAATAAATTGACTTTTCAATAATAATATCCTGCCTGGAAACCTAATACAGACAACAATAGGGTACAAGCAAGAAATATTTTTATTTTCTTTGCCTACTTTGGTCCTTACCGGCCTTTTTATTAAATGTTCCCTTTTATTCCAGTTCCTGTCATCCCTTATCAAGGATATTCAATAACTTTGGCCAATTTAGCTTAAAGCTTAGATCCATTTGGAGTTTTGTCCATAATTCTCTTATCCTAAACGGGCGGCCGTTCTGAAATTCGGCCACCAGCGTCTGTGACTGCCAGGACGTGGTCTTGGGTGCAGGCTTTTGGTACGAGGGGCTTGCAGGGAGAGGTATCATTGTCTGCTATAAGGCGCCACAACCACAAAGGTTTGAGCAGTCTTCTATTCCCCATCAACGCTCTTGCATCTGCCGACCTTTGTGCGGAGCCTGTTCAGCGACATCCACTTCTGTCACGCAATGACATTACAGAATACGTCAGCGAGGCGACGATGCTACCGCGTGGAGCTAAGTAGCCATTACTACAAATGCGGGACTAACCCTGATGGATGCCCCAATGTTATACGTAAAGCGAGCCCAAATTACTTTTGTTTCCACCTAAAAATATAATATCCCCGTTCATTTTCTAGTGCAGGTTAATGTCCCCCGTCTACCTAGATACGAAAAAGAAAAATAACTTTTACACGGCGAATGCTATTTCGTATATTACCTCTAATGGCCTGGGCGTCGTTTGTATCAAACAGCTTTTTTGGCCCAGCTATTTCCAGGTTTCCATTATGCAGAAAGTACCTAAGGAACAAACGAAAGGCATAATATGTATGGACTCTACTCCGTGCAACTTTAGTGGTTTTAAAGCCGAAGGTATTTTGTTGTACTGGTGATTCTGAGCCAAATTACAAAATTTCATTGCAAAACGCGCGAAAAAAAAATTCACATCTCCATACAAATGGTGTCGATTGGCGATAGCCGTTTGTATTGGGAAGTGTTTTTTTTTTCGCTCGTTTTGAAGTAAAATTTTGGAATTTAGCTCAGAATCACGAGTGCAACTAAATACCTTCTGCTTTAAAACCACTAAAATTCCACGGTGTATAAGAACGACGTATATTTTCGGTGTCAACAAATAATTATAAGCATGAGTAAGAAACATCTATTGACCCTTTTTATCACCTTCATTTTCCATACAAAAATATTGTCACTCAAGCTGTTAATCTACGGGCAAATATTATTTACCGTAAATATTTTAAAACTAATCTGGACTGATGCTTTTTCTGTCTGTGTTGTGTTCTACTTTCCCATGAATGGAAAAAATCATATGTATGAAAATCGTAGATTCTTAATATGCTTACCTTACGTATTTCCCAGGAATAAGACATAAAATATACGATGTAAGTATCTACTTAGGTAACAGATATAACTTTCAAAGTTCGGGATTGATATTTGGGTACATTTCCATTCATGTATTCGAGTTTCGGGGACCATTTTTGGATCAAATTTCCTCGTAGGACGAAGCCCGGCCTTTTTTCATAGGACTTACAGGACGACGTACACGTGGTCAACGTAAGTTAAACATATTACGATGACAAAGTTTGCACGTTGGCATTGTATTTTTATTATGGCAACACCAGCCGCTTGTGTGAAGGAAATTCTTAAATTAGTGGCTCCCAATTTTTATCCATCCACCGTTGACCGTCCACCGACTTAACTGATATGCATCATGGTAAACCGTCTAAGTGGTCACTTCTCCCATCGAATTTGGGTAGAAGTGTCATTGGACACGCCCATCTAGGTGAATGGAGTTGTCACTGGCCGTGACGAGATTGCCACACTGATAGACAAACTCCGGAAAGGGCACGCAAATACGAAGAACATTGATGCGAAGGCCTAAGATTTTTTTCTTGTTGTGTCTCGCTCGAATAAATAAATAAAGATTGGCTCAATGTGTATTAGGGCTTTTCTGGGGCGAACAACGTTCGGGCCGAGTAATAAGTCAAACTTTAGTTTCGGGGCAAGAAATACATATTTTATTATGAAGGGACCGACGCAACGTATCTCGTCGCTCGGACGTTTCTTTTAGTCAAATGAGCCGGAATAAAATAATGGCACAAAAAAGGCTCCCGGAAAGTTATGAAAGGGAGATCCGTGCGAAAGTTTACCGCGGGCAGAGACCCTTTTACGTCCTGTACATATTTTCATTTTCCCCGCGGGCGTCCGCGTCCGAGTTATTATTTAGATACGTGGATAGCTTTTGCTCGCTACTTCGCTTGTGAAGAAATGTTAGCCTCTAAGACCGATCTATAAATGACATTCTATAAAATGAACAAAAAAGGGTCGTCCAAAATTTAGATTCCGTTCTGTAAAACTTACAGAAAAAAAGAACACAGCGATACTGAAATTCCTGCCGAAGTACAGCGTGAGTTGTCCATAAAGCTGACCAACTGTCGGTTTCTGAATTGAGAAGTTCGCTAAGCAAATGGGTAAGTATCGTCCTGTCTCTGCAGATTTCTCACAAAAGAGCGTGACAGAACGATAGTTAAGTATTTGCTTAGCAAAATTTTCAATTCAGAAACCGAGCCATAGTCATCCTTGTAAGATAAGTTAAAACACAAGATGACAACAACATAAGATAACGCTAAACTGACCAACTCCTTAAAAAATAAACCCATATTACCTAGTACACACGACAGCACGTCAGACTGTACACTTTTGTTGTAAAGTCGCCCGTAACGTAACCGAGTAGAGTGCTAGCGTGTAAAGGTCGACGTGCTGTCGTGTGTACTAGGTGTACTCGGATTCCTTTCATTTCAAACAAGTGGAAAGCTGTAGCCAATTAGGCCGGAGAAAGAAGCCGCGATATTCGCAGAAAAGGTCGTCAAAACGCTAGCGAGCGTCAAAATGTTCGATCCTTGGAGATAACCAACCTCTGGTAGACGGCCCCTGAAGTATAGAACTTGATATTTAATAGTTAATACAAACATATTATAATTTACAAACAAGATAGCTTTATAGTAGTAGTAGAGTAGATAGAGATATCGCGCCTAGGACCGTGGCTGGGGATGCCCCGAACGCTTGCCCTCTTTAATTAATGCTGCCCATTTGCGCTAACATTTCTACTCTAGTTAGCCGCAGGGCCGGATCTAGGTTTGGTTTGCCAAGGGCCAAAGGGGGTTGAAAGCTTGTATTGCAGATTCGCCGAAAACTTCAAACTGGCGGATCAACGCTATGCCACCCTCCATAACAAAAATTTCAAACGCCTTTTCTGAGTCGAGCTGCGGAAAACAGCCCGTTTTACCATTACTATTTTCAAGTCTAAGGGTAAGTGTAGTGCTGAGAGTATAGTAGGTATATGTAGTGTAAATGCTGAGCAAACCAGATCTATCAAAAGCGTCCGAGTGGTCAATTCACCCATCTGTGTGAGCGGAGGTGACACTGACCACTGTAGTATAAATTATCTTATTACATGCAAAGGCCTACGTTTTCACCAAGTGTGGAAAAATGCCGAGTCTTTTACCATCTTGTAGATAGGAAAGGTTCTGCATACGCGCCTGGTAAGCGGCGAAACAATTTGTTACAGAGACACGCATTTGTCGTTGGTTATGTCCGCTGTAGTTTTATTCGCCGGATGCTAATGTGGTAACGATCCTCAGAGGGAAAATGCTGGCTGTGACGCAACATTCGGAAAGGTTTCATTCGTCCCTAGAGTGGATATTTGTACTTGCAGTCCCTTTGAGTTTCCCTATCAAATGGGGAAGTTGGTTTTATGTCTGGCCTTTCATCAGGCTTTCGCAAGCTAAACTTTTTTTTCTCGTTGCGTGCCTATGCTACGCAGATCGTTTTTGGTCGCTGAACTGTTGACGGCGATTCGAAAGAAAAACTCATGGATACAAATGTTTCGTCAAGTCAACATGGATTCGTATGAGACGAAAGTTTTCAGGTGTTTTTTAATTGACGGAACGGAACTGAACGTTAGCCCTCCCGCAGAGTAGGCTAGCCACTAGATATATGCATTCGTCGATTGAAAAAGAGTTGCTAGTCTGGATTGCCTCTGTCAATCAGTGGATGAATATCCACCATTGAATGTCGGTGAGGTGGAGCTGCTCAAAAGAGACCAACTATTTACGCGGATTTATTCGGCCCTAAAACAAAAAGCGCGCAATCGTTACATCTGTCAAAAACCGGTCGACCAATCAGCGGCGCCGTTATTTTAACCGCGTACCATTCATCATTTTTAATCGGCGTTGTTCGGCGTTTTCCATTCGTGGCCAGCATTCGTATCGGGGCGTGTATCTGCGAATGTATCGGCAGTATCTTTGCTGCACGCTACAGCGTCAGTGTGAAACAAGCATGACATGATAGAGATGTAGGTAATTGCCTGTTTTGAATAGGATCTGTGCGTTTATTATCGCGCTTCTAAACTCTGCGTATTGTTATCGCGCTTCTAAACTCTGCGTATTGTTATCGCGTCGATGACAATATAAAATTTCGCTGGCCCAGTTTTCGGCTACACATATTCCAGCCTCTGTGACCGCCCGCCAGGACGTCCGAAAACTTCTTATTCAAAAATATAAGCCTCATCTCTCATTGATACCGGTGTGACATAGGACTTTATATTATATCTATCCAGCCTATGATTAAAACACACTGCTGGGTGAAGCCCACTTTCATTACACGCTAACCCCCTCGGTCAGAAGCTAATCTTCTCTATTGTCTTCGCGCTGTCTTTGCAATATCGTCAGGACTTTGTGACGGCTAAACACGGTTTCATGGGGCTTCTAAACAATTTTTTTTTTCGGTAATTTGTGGCTGCAATATTCTTCGAAAATGCCACACCAAATTAATTACCAAATTCGGCCACACCAAATTACTATGTGTGGCCATATGGCCGGGCCTTTTCTGAAATCTGCAATATTGCCTAGGCTGGCAGGTATTTCTGTCAATGTTGCCGCCCGTTGTATTGCAGCCACATATTGCCGAAGAATATTGCCCGCTTAGACGCCCCTTCATAAAAATCCTTGCTATGCTAAGGTCCACTTGCTTGTGTCAACCAGGGTTAGCCAGTTAACTTTGACTTAACGTCAATAATTGTATGGAAATATCAAATTAACTCAGAGTTAGTTGGCTTTCCCGTAAGATAAATGACAGTTTAAACCAAAAAGGCTGAGTTTAAACTGTGATTGATCTTACGGGCCTAAGAGTCGCACTGCCGTGTGTTGCGGCGGCATGCGTCAAAGTGTGAAGGGAGGCATAGACAATTTTCATCATATTTTTTTCTCCTGTATGCTGTACGGTGACTGTTCCTGCAGTGCTCAGCGGGTCCGTATCGTCAGATCTGTCGGACACGTGTCGTTCGTTGCTGGCATTTGTTTCACGTTGAGTTATGTACCTATGTATGATGGGTGTTGTGCTCTGCGATCGTGCTCATCTCATGTCTGCTGACATGACGTACCGAACGCTTGTGATGTGTAGACTGACATGTTTTAAGTCGCGAGAAAAATGTAATAACCTCGAACTTATAAGTATGCTACTGCCGATTTCCGAATTGAGAAATTCGCTAAGCATATGGGTAAGTATCGTCCTGTCTCTGCAGATTTCTCACAAAAGACCGTGACAGGACGATAGTTAAGTATTTGCTTAGCAAAATTCTCAATTCAGAAACCGGGGGCCCATGACCCGCTTTAGTAAACTTGTAATCGGAGATAATTCTTGACATGTAATGTTTGCGAGTTTGTTTTAGGACAGTTAGACGCTGTCAGTAATGGTTGTAAACGCGGATGAGAAAGGTGGCGAAGGAAATCCAAAAGACCTAACAACGCCAAAGATCACATTGCTCGAGTCTCGACAGTCAATTCTAGGCTCGGCGGACTTAAACCACATAATTCCTATAGATTTTCTATGTTATTTATGTGGTTTAGTCCCCGGACCATAGAATTTCATACATACTTGGTAGTATCACTCGCTTACTGTATCGTCATTGTCTTTCCTGTCGATTAGGCCGACTAAAGCCGAGTAGATAAGTAGGTGGTAGGCAAGCCCACATTATCTCTGTTAAATTTTAATCTGATGATGATTACAATAACAACTGACTGGAGATTATTTCGCTGCATTTAACATTGTAATTTTTTATGATTGCATGTTAAGATAATAGGCATACAATACATTGTATTTAATATCAGGCTGACGCAAAAAACAGGCCGCTGTCCAGGTCAGGAAATCTCGGACGAATCTCCGTAGTTACATACCACAGCACGTCGACGCTTACACGCTAGCACTCTACTCGGTTACGATAGGGGCGACTTTACAATAAAAGTGTACAGTCTGACGTACTGTGTCCCTCTACTATGATACAGAAATGTCTTGTCAAAGTTTGGCTTTAGATCTATCTTTTTGTTTTATTTATTAGTATAGGGGGCCATCGCTGAAATCTCAAAAATGTTGTGTCATGAAAAATGTTGAAAAAACACTGGTCTAGGCCGTAGTTTCAGTGGTTGTTGTAACCCAATTCTGTGTTTGATTACAGCAAATTGGCCTTTACTGCTATAAGTTTCAAAGGCGTTATTGTAAACGTCATGAAAGCATCATGATGGTTGAGATAATAAATAATAACGCACATAATAATAATAATTTATTACCGATTCATTAGGTTACTCGTGGGTCCCTTTCTCAAGAAGACTCGACGTCTATTTGTGTCTATCTGAGTGCTTTTATAATTAAGGTCAATGAGTTAATAGATTGTAATGTATCGTAAGGATTACCTACATCAAATTAATATTAATTAATATGATATCAAGATGTCAGTGGGAAATCGTAATAAAGTTATCTGTTAAATGTATGTATTGTAGGTAGATATCACAGGAAAACTGTAATACGAGTACTATCTGTAAATATAAGTAAAGTTAAATTTTCCTCCCATATGTAATTTTTTTTTTCTACGATTATTTTCGGAGATCCTTGATAGTTGAATCAGGTGGTAACTTTTTATTAGTTTTAACATATTTACTGAAATACTTACAAGTTTATTGATATTAACTAGTAGTTCCTGCTACATATACAAATGTTAAGAGTTGAGCGAGTAATTGTAATCGTTAATAAGTCATTTATTAATTCATGCTACAGAAAATGTCAATAGAAATAAATCTATAAATTCACAAACACCAACACACAATGCAAAAAAAACACCAAAAAAAAAACACAATTAGTTTCGTCAAACATTAAAAACAATAAAACACACAAGTCAATAATTAATTAAAGAGACCACCCCGGCACGAACCGAATTAGGATAACCCCACTTAGGTTGCGTTATAAAACTTGAAATCCTACTGCAGTACATCACCCTCTGAGACGTATTGGCGTAGCATTTACGGGTGTTTATCGTTAGAAACTGCTAATTCAGTTCGTGTTAGCCTGGCGGAGACGTACTGAACTAGCATTTCTATATACGCGCCCGGGACACATCCGACGCAAAGGTACCCATAATACTGGCGGCGTTGCCACGCTGCACAGCTGGGCAATCCTGTGCATCAGAAATGCCCCCGAGCGTTTGTCAAAACCCTGACTCCTCAGACGACGCCCCATCTCTCAAACATAGGCGAGTAATTTGATCCTACATGATACACTTGGGCTAAACACTTCACGTTTAATTCCACGTCACTACTTCGACCTCCCTACTAGTTGCCTGTAATTATCCATTCAGGGAGCAATTATTAGGGGACCCTATTCTTAGGAGCTGTCAAGAAGCCGTATCGAGTGGGTTAGCCGGACGAGGGTCGACGCATGTCCAGTCTATAGGTCCGATTTGTTACCCTATAGGCCTGTCTAAAGGGTAACAAATCGTTGGCGCGCAAACAATAAGAAGACTCCAGGGAGAAAGGCGTACAAGTCAAGAAATTTACGTTTGAGGTGTCGCATTTTTAAAGTTCCTTCCCGTGAACAGTTATTTTGTGTCGAAGAGTTTTGAATACCAATATCTTGGTTCTTTTTTTACTATCGCATAGCACCAAAACTTTACTGCAAAACTGCGTTAAAAATTGACTAAAAGCACTGTTCATCACTGGAATTCTCTTGCATTATAGGTCGGATCGGGGCACAAACAAAAATGCTTGAGAATCAAATTGGCCGCAATCTTACTTTCATCACGATGTTTCGATTATATGACATTATTTCGATGGAGCAGGCTCTGCAGCGTCCGAGTGGTCCATTTTCCCATATACAAGGTTTTACAAAAGTACCTAACTCTTTTTACAGGGTAATAGCACCCGGTGAATATATTTTTTGCTCTACGACGTTCCGTTAATTTTTAAATTAATAAAATGTGAACGATGTGGCGGGAGAAAAGTATTTTTAAATATTGTTTTCATTGACTTTCACATTGCTTTAACAACTCAAAGCTATGTAAATGCACCTACACGCACAAACATATTTTTTAAATTTGAGCTAATAACAAAAACAAAAACCTTATTTTATTTTTCAATTATGAGGCTATAAAATAAAAATTGTTTTTATCAGCTTTTTTTTTTCAGATTTGACATCTTGTTGACCAGTAGGTTACACCCTGTAAAAAGAGTTAGGTACTTTTGTAACACCTTGTAGTATGAGTGTAGGTGCCACTAGATGCTGTATAAATCATCTCATTACGTAGTACGCACGTACGCAAAGGCCTACGTTTTCTATATCCGCACGTAGCAGACATACTCGTAGTATACACACAGTAGCCATTTTGTATCTTAACACAGTAACCCGGTGCCGTGACACGAGGTAATCCGGTCCCGTGTCGATTCACACGATGATTGCTCCAACGAGTAGAGACCTGCTAATGGGCGCGTTACCATCCACGATAACCTACTGTGAGAGATGTCTGAGATAACTCTTGCGAACACATACCTACAGGTCTCTTCACACAGCGAGTTTTTCCTCGCGATACTGTGGCACACTAAAAAGAAACTTGTGCCTCTTCGATTTTGCTGACTTTTACTGCATCGTGCCTGGGATTTATAAAGATTGAGTGTGAACTTGCCAAGCCTGGCCAGCAGTACTCGGAGGCGACCCCCAGCGCGGAGTGTGGCGAGAGAAGCTGCCTACGAGCGTAGCATGAACGCCATATCTGCATGGATACGATATCTCTCTCCCACTGGATTTATTTATATTAGAGTGGAAGAGATATATGTATATGTATGTATAGAGCTATAAAACTCGGCATGGGGCGTTTGCCGCTTCAGTAACCAATCAAAATGTTCTACCCAAAGGGTACCACAAAAGGATTTCTTTCAAACATACCTGTACAGTTTACAACTACTGGTTCAGTTAACTTCTTCTTCTAATCTTATTGTTACCCACTACCTGTCATGGGCAATACGGGAAAATGTTGTCATGTGTACAGGCCCTAATTAGTTTTTGTAGGCGCAACCGCGTAAGAATACCTGCGTGTGATTGTGTCAGATTGGTTACGCTCTGTTTGCTCGCTCGTTGTCACCACATGAGAGTTGCAGAAGACTCCAGAATGCGAGTAAACTGTCACCTGTAAGCCTGTAAGATAGCAGCCGTAGGGCTTATGTAAAAAATAAAATTCCGACTTAAAAACTACTAAATTTAAAATACTCCAGACATTTTAGCTTCATAGCTAAAAACGCATCCAAAAAGAAGATATGACTTTTTTTCATTAATTTTATTAGCCAATTGGCGCCGCCTAGTGTGCCTTGACCATCCATCACCTTAAGTTTCATATTCTACGGTAAGCGTAGACAAAAGCCGAGTCTACGGCTGTCATGTTAGGCACTATGATGGCCCTAAGGTCGTCTGCGACCTTTGATATCACGCATAACACGATTATTGGTGTTGTTTCTACTTCGATTGAATCATTACGGCAGTGATCAGTAACGCACGACTCACGAGTCACGATATATTAACTGATATTATAAATGCAAAACGTTTTTGCTTGTTTGTCCTTCTTCCCCTTCATGCAATGCAGCAATTAAATAGCGTGAATGTTCTGCTTGAAGGGCATTGGAGGGCCGGAACTGGCATACTCTACGTTTTAATTGTATAAAATCTCACACAAGCCAAAAGTTTTTACTGACCATTCTTGAACTAAATTCTCGTTGTGTCGTAAGTATGCCTTGTTATCATCATCATCATTTTCATCCCACACTTGCCCACTGCTGGGTATAGACCTTTTCCCCCTCACGCCATCCTCCTCGGTCTTCATGGGGGTGAGGTGAGGATAAGAAATCTTGGGGAAAGGGTTAAGCCGTAAAACTCCACGCTGCCTTGTTATACTTTGGAAAATCTAAAAATATTTTTTGTCTAGGTATTCTGATAACCGACAGTCAGTGGACTAAAAGCTATCTATGCTTTACTTAGAGATTCGGACGTCCTGATTTGGAGGCTTTCCGTCGAACAGAGCTGTCAGACCTAAACAGCTATTTCCGATCGATTAGCCCCATTGAATCACCGAGAATAGTTACCAGCCGTCTTGCTGGCGCCGCAGTTATAGGGAATATACTCGTAGAAGGTCTACTAAATGATAAGACCCCTCTGGAAACGCAATCATTTGACGCGCGACCGGGCAAACCACGATACAAGCGAGTGGCGCATTATTTTTCCTACATCGAAAATCGAATTGGGCATTTTGCGACTTAAGGAATTTCACGAATTGGGCCTTTCGAATTTGGCACATCGAATTCCGCGAATAAAGCAAACGACAGTTTGGTCGAAAAAAAATTCTAATACAATATGATTAAAATTTCCGGTCGTCCATTTTCGATTTTTTCTAAAGGTATTATTAATCTGGGTAAGCGAAATTTTACAGTCGCGTCCCGGTTCTTCTATGCCCACGCCTCTGAGGCTCTATCAAGTGCTTTGAATTCAGCTTCTAAACTGTCACTTGAAAAACGGGCCTAAATGAAAAAAAATACCGGTTTAGTTATTCTTTTTATGTGACGAAATTTGATGCATTCAACTTCTAGAACTGCTATCAGAAATGTCATATTTTGCTACCAAATTAGCGTGGGTGTCTAATGTTCTATGTTCATGGAGTGATGAACTCATAAGATTACAAACCCAGTGATAAGATGACATTTCAAATTAAGCCAGCCTAGATGACCTAGTTATGATATGGCTTCTTGCGAGTTAAGGCCGAAGTTAAATCGTGTTTGAGAAGTTAATTGAAAAAGTTTATTTGGCTGGCTTATAAAATCAATTTTATGGAATGGAGAAAGAATTTATTTGACATGCCCGGAAAAATAGAGGTGCATGTATGAGTGTATTTACGAAACCTGCTAGTACTTAGTTTGTGTTTTGTGATTTAAAACATAGCAACCGGAAACATAGACTGACACTATGGTACCGGTAAAAGGTTAGACCAAAACGCAAAAAAGTTTTGTGTGTTTGACGCAATGACCGCATAACTAGGCAAAATAAAAAATAAAAAATTATAATAACGAAACCCTAGTTTTTGACGAGTAATTCGGCAGATACTCAATGAGTTGATGTCTGTGCTTGCCTTCGCCTTCGGGTAAAAGTGCGTGAGCAGTGTTTCTGAGATTATCACACCACCCTACGCAGCAGACCCATGAAGATATTTCCAATTAAGTCTTACACGCACCTATCTTGTTTTCCCCCATCCCACGTTGCCCAATGACGTCAACCAGTACACGAATTAATAAAGGTTAGCATGATAATGCTGTCCAGTCTAGATTTTGGCGCCGTTCTCTATGGAGTATCTAAATTAAAAACGTGACGGCTGGAGCGCGTGCAAATTGACGCAGTTGTCTAATTGACCTCGTGTGATTTCTTACGAAATTGTGTTTTTTCTTGGTGTTGTTGCAGGTACTGTACGTTGAACAGTCTTAGACGCGTCGTACACACGACAGCACGTCAGAGGTACACTTTTGTTGTTAAGTCACCCGTATCGTAACCGTATAGAGTGCTAGCGTGTAAGCGTCGACGTGCTGTCGTGTGAACATAATATCCCCTTTTGTTAGATGACAGCATTTTTTTTTCAAATTCGAGCAGGAATCTCCAAAATAGGAAAAGTTTTTTAACGGGTTCTGAAACAAACATGGCGATATTAAAGTATAATGATTGCACGTTGTTAGAGTCCTTCCTGATTAAAAGGTCTAAGTAGAGTAATATAATAATAATTTATTGTTCATCCCCTTTGACCTAGCTTGACCTTTGCTTAAATCCAATGTAATTTTTAAAAGCTAAACCTTTTTACTGGGAAAATCGAGTCTTATAGGATTGTTTGTGAGGCTTAATAAGCGCAAAAAAGTTTCTTCATTCTAGATTTTTCTCATAGTGTTTTATCAAAAAAGGCCTTTCAAATACAATAAAATCTGATTGTTTCTTCTTTCTTTTTTCAGGTAAGCCAGACGGATTTTTTCGCCTAAACCCGCATCTAGAGCAGTGAGTTAGCTGTTATAAATAGATTGCGCAGATCCCTGAATGTTAGATGTAATATTCCTTTGTATTTATCGTTGCATTCCGTTTTAGCTTTAAACAGACAACTGGATG
The DNA here is from genome assembly GCA_949319315.1 of Zelleria hepariella. Classification (NCBI taxonomy): domain Eukaryota; kingdom Metazoa; phylum Arthropoda; class Insecta; order Lepidoptera; family Yponomeutidae; genus Zelleria; species Zelleria hepariella. The sequence goes on from OX439393.1 coordinate 11,727,793, forward strand.
GAATGTAAAATTAACTGCAAAGGAATTTCAGCGAGCAGTGATTGAAGAAACTGATATTGCTAGAAAAAAAGTGAGTTATTCGGCCCGTATCGCGCAGGCATAGAATTAGGGCACCGACTGAAAAACACACCCGTGAAATATAGAGGCGAATTATCTGATAGCAAAAAGCGCGGATGCCGGCTTTAAAGAGGATGTACATCTTGCCAACGTGCCTCTTCCGGCCCATGTGTCTTCTTCCGTTGGAGTAGAGAAGGTTTTCGAGCGGAGGAGTGCCGGAGCTAAGTTGGTCAGACATTACCGTGGACTGTTGACAAAGGGGGCGTTAGCGTCGAGCTATCCCATTACAGTAATACGAAGCTAAACTTGACTGATTACTGGCTGCGAGAATATTTTTTCCACGTCACCCGCGCTGCTCTCGGGTTTTCCTTCTCGTACGGGCTTTTATGAATAGAAATTGTGCACACTTCCGCGCTCCGGGCGCTAGAATTACTGAAGTGACCCGCCCCGAGGTAATATATTAGGCGCTGTGACGTGTATAAATGAATGAATATGTCTCTCTGTGTGATCGAGTGCCGCTAATATAGTCTGTCTCCACTAGCTCTGCAGATTATTTGGAGTACGCAACCCTCTCGTTTACCCATACGACCGACGGCGGCGGTTGATCACTCTACACACCGAACTAAATCCCATAGAATCCGCATTACGTATAAAATCACAATAAAAACTTGTCCCCACAGAAACAAAAGATATCAGCAATAGAACAATACGAAACATCATTTCGACCATACGTCTAATATTCGAATGTCAACCTTATTGCATTAGTGTACAGTTTTACTTTAATTGCATGGACTACGAGCAAATAAGCTCCCAAAGGCAATTTGGGCATCTATTTTTCTAGACACATTTCAGAGTTCTATGTTGTATCTAGTTTTATCCTTGATCGAAGACTCTACATTACAAAATACATACTGACAGCCTATTCTATGAGTATCCAATGTTTCATTGATCCGTTATCGAATCGTCATATTGTCAACTGGGATTGTTTAGGAATTAAAATTAGAACCTCAATGATCGTAAATTATTATGCAAATGACGTTAAAAACTAATAGATAAAAAATAAAAAAAATCTTGGACGACCCCCCACAATGATGGAAGGGAAACTTCCTGGTTTACTGTAATTTATCAACTTTATTCGTCTTTACATCTTTAAAATCTTCAACTCTTCCACCTTCAGATGTATGGTCGAAATGATGTTTCGTATTGTTCTATTGCTGATATCATTTGTTTCTGTGGGGACAAGTTTTTATTGTGACTTTATACGTAATGCGGATTCTATGGGATTTAGTTCGGTGATCATCTTATATTCCGACAACGTTCCTTTCACATCTCTGTAGTTCATACTCCTTTCTTCCAATCCCACATACATTATACTGCAAATGTATTTTTTTCTATAACACTACTCCGTGTACGTATACATACCTACTCAGATGAAACGAGAGACTAAAAATATCGCGCGAGTCGGGAATCCTTGAAAATCGAGTCCAGATTTTCAGTTTCTAGTCTCGATCGATACGTCTCTCGAATCTCGATACATATTTGTTTGCGTCCCTTATTTGTTTTCCAGAACCTCACTGTCGGCGGTAAATAATCCCGCCGCCATATATTTTATTCAGCGAACAATGGGCATTAATTTATCGTTTCCCTTGGCACATTTGATAGTGAGCGTGAATATTAATTTGCCGCACGTAGGTACAGTCGGCCACAGTGTCAGACACCCCTTTTTGTTCGATTGGCCGCGCGCGGTAAGAGCTGCCGCGCGCGGTAAGAGCTGCCATGGGGTATCTGAGATTGTGGCCGACCGTACGTCGGGCGTGTCACGGCAGATACAGTAATTATAAACTGCATGCTTGATCACAGGCGACAGGTGTCTGACACTGCTCAGTAGGCGACAGTTGGTCTACTTTGAACGTGTGCTGGGGCCTGAGTGGGTCTGTAATGTAATGGTGCCTCGATAGGCTCCCAGTTGTAGGCTTCAATTACGATTTATTAATAACGCCTACAAGTCTCATCGTCGGAGCTGGCAAAGGCCTTGCTCCCTAGGCTCACACAATAGCTCGCCAAATTAATTGGCGTCAAGTATCGACCACCAAGGATCGCGCAAACAAAGACAGGCAAATGTCAATTTTCACGCATTGTCAAATTAGGTCCGTCCGAACGTGCCGCGGTGAACTGCCACACTATAGTTGCAACAGAATAACGACTTTATTGCAGCTCATTGAACGAGCGAGCGAAGCGAGCGAAGTTCTCCCGGTCTACTGGAACAATCCGGCGTTTGTATGTTGTATGTGTAAGTATGTATGTATGTTCGTATGTTTATATGTATATATGTATGTATGTTTGTATGTATGAATGTTCGTTCGACGATGACTTGAGTAAATTTGGTCGGATCTTTATGAAATTTGGTAGGCGGGTAAATGAAATTAAAAGAATTATCAAGTTCGAACATGAGCCAAATCGGTCGAGGGGTTGCCGAGATATGGGGTTGTTAAGTTTATATGGGGTCGCGAGTTCACAGTTCGGGGCGAACCACTAGTAGATAATCGGAAGTCGGCACAATACGCGATAGGTAGGCCACAATCTCTGTAAAACGGAGGAAATTGCAGTAATTTGGACGTGTTATTGGCATTATTTTGCTTTTGTTTAAGTAGTGACCAACATGCTTACTTGTGTATTTTTAGTTCTTAGTATCATTGTACTGTGTTTTATCTTGTGAATAAATATCTTACTTACTTACTTACTTACTTACTTACTTACTCATGGGACTTCGGCTGGAAGCTTTCGAGATGTGGTGCTGGAGGAGAATGGAGAGGATAACTTGGACGGAAAGAGTGTCAAATGAGCAAATCCTGGAAAGAGTAGGGGAGAGGAGAACGTTGATGGAGACAATAGAATGCAGAAGAGGAAAGATGCTAGGCCACTTGCTACGTCACGACAAATTCATAACCAACATAATATCTCATTCATAGTTCATAGCTCAGTAGTTCGTTCACGTATCTTTTGACTCACGGTAGTCCGCGAATGTCAAAGGGGACAAAGGCGAGACACATGAGTTACAGAATTTTGGTTCTTAGTGTGGTAGATTTAAGAATGTTTCTTGAAGAATGAAGTACGTGGACTAGAGTGAATGTGATATGTAAAGATTGGTAGTGAAAGAATGAATGAATGGTTTCATATAACGAATGCATTCAATCGAAGCATTCATTCGCGAACTACACACCTCTATCTTGGACGAATATTTGACCAGCTTCACTAGATAATTTTGTAATATCCTGTATGAGGTGTGGTGTCGCAATGCCGATGGCGCGCCGACAGCAAGGCTACACGGCTCATTGTTTATTGTAATGTACTGTGTCATTACCGCGGCCGCGTCAATACGGTGCCCGTTGCACGATTCAACTTCGACCAGGGGCCTCAGTCCGTAACGCAAGTTCATTTATAAATTATCCGTAGACTAGTGGTTCGCCCCGAACTACGAACTCGCGACCCCATATCTCAGCGAGTAGGCGACATCTCGGACAAAATATTTTCGGTCACTTTGTCCGAAATGTAGCTTTATTATTTTAATATTTTTGAGGTGACATCTCGGACACTAACAAATAAAGCTGTTTTGTACAGTCGGATAAAAAACTCCCTAAGATCTTAATTATGAGGAGACTAACAAAAATGTTACATACCAACATGCAAATAATATCTTGTGTCCTCATGCAGTCTTCAACATTTGCTCTCTGTTAGTTAGGAACAAAATGATGTCAGAACTAACTAAGGTTAACCCCGCGTAATGATGTGAGAACTGAGGTGGTGATCCTCCTAACACCTTATGTAAGCCTAGTACTTTTTCATCAAAAATGAGCCGAACGAGATCTGAGTGCTTAAATTCAGGCTTTAACTGTCAAGGAAAACAGCTCATTTAAGTTGCTTTAGCTATCCTAAAATAGGCAGCTGGGGTAACGCTCTTTCTCTGTGTATTATATTTAAATACTTTAGTATCTGACTGTACGATACAGGTTCAATATTTTGAGAGTGTCCGAGATGTCGCCTCAAAAATATTAAAAATACAAAGCGACATTTCGGACAAAGTGTCCGAAAATATTTTGTCCGAGATGTCGCCTACTCATCTCAGCAACCCCTCGACCGATTTGACTATTTATCGTCGAACGAACATTCATACATACAAACATACAAACATACATACATACATACAAACAATGGATTGTTCCAGTAGACTCGGAGAACTTCGCTCGCTTCGCTCGCTTCGCTCGCTCGTTCAATCAACTTATACACCGTGGAATTTTAGTGGTTTTAAAGCCGAAGGTATTTAGTTGCACTCGTGATTCTGAGCCCAATACCAAAATTTTACTTCAAAACGAGCGAAAAAAAAGAAACACTTCCCAATACAAACGGCTAGCGCCAATCACCGAACTAAATCCCATAGAGTCCGCATTACGTATAAAATCACAATAAAAACTTGTCCCCACAGAAACAAATGATATCAGCAATAGAACAATACGAAACATCATTTCGACCATACGTCTAATATTCGAATGTCAACCTTATTGCATTAGTGTACAGTTTTACTTTAATTGTATAGACTACGAGCAAATAAGCTCCCAAAGGCAATTTGGGCATCTATTTTTCCAGACACATTTCAGAGTTCTATGTTGTATCTAGTTTTATCCTTGATCGAAGGCGCCAATCGACACCATTTGTATGGAGAAAAAAATTTTTTTTTCGCTTGTTTTGGAATGAAATTTTGTAATTTGGCTCAGAATCACCAGTGCAACAAAATACCTTCGGCTTTAAAACCACTAAAATTACACGGTGTATAGACGCTATTTTTAATTTATAGATTAAACATAAAAAAATACAAAGTTTTTTGCATTTCCTAAAGCACTAACCAGTGCTAGGGACAAAAAAAACTGGGTTTATTGTTAAAAGTGCTTATTTACAATAGATCATAATAATAATAATAGATTTTAGAGGGTCAAATAATAATTTCTCTCTTTTTAATCCCCGAAAGACGCCCGACAGAAAAACGAAAGAAACTCAAATGAGGGTGTTAATAAGATTGAATTGTCTATCTGTGTGTGTGTGTCTGTATGTGGCATCGTAATTCGTAGCTCCCAAATGGGTAATCCGATTTTGGTTTAGTGTTTTTTGTCCGAATGGCGACTTGATCAAGTGTATAAGGTTTTCATCTAAATCGGTTCAGCCGTTTATGAGATATTCTAATTTGATGTTCATAGGTCGGGGATTTTATAATTTTTTAATTAAAATTTTTGGCAATATTTTTTGGAGTTCAGAAGGAAGGTCTGGAGTTGACGAGTTTTCGAGAGACGTGGTTTTCCGTAGCTGGTACACATCAATTAAGCCATGGTTCGGCATAATTAATGAATATGAATGGTGTGACAATAATCTTTTACATTTACATGATTACCTACTTACTTTCCTTATTGATGGATAGCAGATATACATATCATAGTCACTCAAGCCATTAGTCAATAAAAAAATTAAAATCGGTTAAAATTTAAACCGCATAACCTACCTCACTTAATCAATATAAGATTTTTACCTTAATACTATTTTGTTTAGGGGCTTAGGTTAACTACATGAGATTGAAGGTGACCTATATTCGAAGTATTTCCTCCTTCCACATATCTCGGAATACAGTTCTGTATTTCGTGGTATTAATTTTGTAACACGCCTTGCTTGTCTATCAAACGTCTAACTGTCTTACTTTATATGAGTGGGTGTCTATATTCGAGACACCTTTATATTCAATAGGTCAGGTTGTTCCTTCTTTGCCACTGATTTGTTTTGTCACACTTTTTTCGCTTTCCTGTTTTGCCACAGCGACATTATAATAAAATATTATTAATAAAAGTGTTCCTCTTTCTCGACAGCCTATGGAAAGTACAGTCAGGCTACACAGAAAGTAATCACTACACAATAAGTAAGTATTATTTAATTATTAATTGCACATAAAACAAGATGTGTACACAAAGGCGTACTTAATGCTAAGTAGCATTTAAACTTTCTTTCGAATAAGTATCGATGATAATATTATGTAATTAAAAGCAACTTAAGAAATTAAACGTAGATACAAACCAACCAGATTTGCCTCTATTCCCAACTGCCTCTTTCGAGGTTGTCGTTGCACAAATTGTGACAAAACAAAATTGTGGCAAAGAGGGAACAACCCATTAGGTCGAATGGACATTAAATCGATCCATTGTGATTTGTGATGGTTTATCTGTGAGAATTACAATACAAGTTGGTATTGTTATTCAACAAACTCTTCAAACTGCGTAATTTGTGCCGAGTTGAGAGGTGCACCCTGTTGGTGGCACGTTTACAACTGCATTGTTTTTGCACGTGGCTCTATTTATTTTAATTCGGTAGTTTATTTTACTTTGTAATGTACCGCACGTGCATTCAGCAATATCGAGTTGTTGTTGTTCAATAGGTATTATTAGGCAAACCGATTAATATCAGACGTCCTATTTGTAGTCGCTGACAGAAAATCATGTTCGGGGAAATTGTTTCATACCGATGTGGAGCTGCACAAACAGTGTCCAACTTCACGCCTGTCCTGATTCTCCACAGGGCAGCTGTCAGAATCTCCTACAGTCGATTATCCGAACTAATTGGGGGCCATAGGTGTTCGTATAATCGAACCGCATACTTTTATTTACCAAATCACCTTGACAAACCATATTTTTAATAAGAAATAATGTATTTTTATTCAATTCAATTGCAATGGCAAGTATTAAAAGTTCAAGAAAGTGTTTTAAAAAGTACAGTCAGTGTCAAGAAAATTCCTAATATTCATCTGCTAACGAGTGCCTAGGTTCGCAGTTCGGATAATCGGTCATTCGGTTAATCGACCTTCGGATAATCGTCGTTCTACTGTATTAACTAAATCAAGATTGCTGGGTGTCGCAGTTTTTATTACCAGTATGTCATGCGCCTAATCGGACTAACAATCAACTTCGGAAACGCTTCACTACCTAAGTACGAGTATAATCCACGCGCGATGAGAATGGGATGGAACCTTGTCGAAAAGTTTACTTTGACTAGGTTGCTTCGACGCGAGTTTGCTTACCGCGCGCGTCTCAGTTCCAAAAGGTCGCATCCCATTCTTATCCCGCGCAGAGTGTACTACTATTTTATAAATACAGGGTGCACTCTAAGTCAATAGCGAAACTTTTAGTAGGCTGTCTACTGATCAATACAAACAACTTTTACTAGGAGGCGAAAAAAATGGAGCGAAAAAAATATCAGCTGCTTGATACATTTGGCGCAGTACTGAGTCGACCTTTTGTATGGAACAGCAGATTTTTTTTTCGCTCCATTTTCTTCGCCACCTAGTACAAGTTGTTTGTATGGATCAGTAGACAGCCTACTTAAAGTTTCGCTATCGACTTAGAGTGCACCCTGTAGTATGAATGCATCACCAGTAAATAAGTAATTAAAATACCGCATCAAGGCAACACGGACCGGGCCTAAATCGCAAACGTGACTCAATAAAGCTGCTGAATTTCATTAACGGCTCAATAACAAACACGAGAGTGCGTTCGTTCGGCCGCAAATCCACGTGCCGCGGTCGACAGTTGGGCATGGGCACGTGCAGCCAGCCGCGGAACTGCGTAGCCCTTACTATACAGGGTGTGGTTTTGGTTAGTGACACCCAGCGACGATAGTTTCGGTAAGTCTTGAAAAAAAATTTTTTTTTATTTTTTTTATTTACGAATAGTATTTATTTATTTAATTTTGGAAGGCTAACAGCTTTAGAAACACATTGTAGATACAAAGTTTAGAAACAGAGAGCCAATTAGAAGCCGTCACAAGTAGTATGGTGGGCCACAGTCACAGATACCCCATGGCAGCTCTTACCGCGCGTGGCATAAGGGCGCCAATCGAACAAAAAGGGGTATCCTAGCGTGTGGCCGACTGTACCTTGTTAATTTTTTTCGATAATAACTGCGACGTGCGGAACCCCCGGCCTTCTCAAAGCGCGTGCGCGATGTGGCGCCCGATATACAGGGTGTTAAAAGACCGCCAACAGACCCGAAAGCCACACATACTAGACACCAAAACAAAGTACTTTTTCGATAAATTATTGCTGGGAAACGATTTTGGTTTTTTAGGTTATAATTTTGAAAAATATTTTATCACGCAATGGACGTGTAACACACAGAAGTCATATTGCGCAAGCGTAGGTATCAATTTAAGTTACTTAAGCTTGAAGTGCCGATGTTAAGAATACATTTCGGGTTGCAATTTCAACGTCGTTTTTTGTAAGAAATATTAATAATTTAGATATGGCTTCTTGAGAAGGTATGTTGAAAACCAGATACTGAATTCATTTCTGCAAAAAAAAAAAAGTTTTGAAAAGTCCGACTTTGAACCTTATTATCTCGGAAACCGTTGATTTCCCAGGCATAGTTCCTTGAGCAAAAATGTTCCCTATGATGAGGACAATGCGTGGTTTCTCGCTTTGTTGGCGGTCTTTTAACACCCTGTATAGAGTAAAAGTAAGGAAGGCCACCATTGAATGATTTGCTTCAGTGTTGTGTTAATAATCACCCCTGACTTGCGTGTCACTTTACAATACAACAGCTTGTATGCATCTATTCAGGATGTCACTAAAAGGTCATAGATATCCAATAAAAGTGACGAGGAAAATGTTGGGACCAGCTACGAGGGAAGATGGTAGTTGGAGGGTAGGAAAAACTAGGAAATCGAAGACCTGATTTCCGAATCCATCAACGGTGTTATAAAATCCCACCGACTCCGTTGGCTTGGTAAGTGAAGAGGGCGTACCTTGGAATACCAAGGGAAGGACCTGCGCGACCTACAGGCAGGCGACTGGAAGGAGACCGCGCAGACTAGAGACCAGTGGCGTATTCATGCGTCTGATGCCAAGACCCACTTCGGGTCGTGGCGCATGGCGGGCGGGAAATTCAATTTATAAACAAGTTCTTAGGGCAGTGCCACTGCTTAATCGACCAGAACACATAATCGGCTGAATTATTGTTTTTCAGTTGTTTACAATAATGAAAAAAATACAATGTTATTGCCGAGAACGAAAAATCGCTGAACCAGATCAGTTCAGTTTAGCTTCAAAAGTTAAAAAACTGAAAAACTTTAATTTCCCGCAACGCTGCTATCGTTGAACCTTAAATATAGATGATCAAACATTGCACATATTTATAGTGTTTTAGGAGCAAGCTGTAACTGTATGGTCACGATGAAACAATTGCCCACTATCACCGAAAGGTGATCAGGGTTCTGTAATTTCAAGATGATCACTGATGGGTAGACTCTGATATTACAATAACCAGGTAAGTTTCAAAAAGCTTAGGACACTTCAGTTGCTCAGCTCACCATTCTGTATAGACTTGGACCAAATATTAATTACCTCGAAAGGCAAACAAATCCGAGTCAAGCAATAAAGTGTCGTAATCATCATACAGGGTGTCGCCTCGAGATCAATTACAAGACACTTGTTATGTTCATTAAGAAGCGTGTGTGTATTGTTGCGGCAGAGCTGTTATTAAATTCATATAAAGGGCGACCACATAACACGTTAACCTGCCTTGGGTAGGAGGGTAGAACCTATACCATCCTCTCAGCTAAAAGTATCCATACTATAGTTGCTGGACAAGCCTACTTCATCTACGAGATGTCCCAGGAACTGCAGTGTCCGAGTGGTCACTTCACCCGCCTAGTGTAAGTGAAGGTGCCAATGGACGCTGTATAAATAATCTCATTACGTAGATGCAAAAGGGCTTAGGCCCGGTTTCTGAATTGAGAATTTTACTAAGTAAATACTTTTAAGTATCGTTCTGTCACACTCTTTTGTGAGAAATCTGCGGAGACAGGACGATACTTAAGTGCTTGCTTAGCGAATTCCTCAATTCATAAATCGGGCCTTAGTTAATTATTGATATCCTCTCGTTAACAGCTAAACGTTTAGTTTTAGGTACGAAACAATCGAATCTTCTCTTTTCCTCAAGATTTGTTAGGGCCACAGCTTCAGCGACGGACCTCCATCGCCCGTCATCGTATATCTGTATTATCCTGTATCACAGATAGTAGCTGTGTGCGCGAGGACGGGAGTCGGGGCAATCATCGGTGGAGAAGTAATTACATGTTCATTAGTGCGACTGCGAGCGGGCGGCACGCCACATCGCGTGATAATGTACTAACTGTTGAGATTAGGGTACTGGTACACCGTACAGCTACTGGGGTTTCGGTTTTGGGCCTTTATTTAACTTTGCTGCGTTCGTGGACTTATAAGGACACCTCTCGCTAACTTTAAAGGAAATCGTCGGGAGACAAAAAGTGTAATCGGTTTTAAACCAATTGTAGGCTTAATATGACAGCCGTATCCAGGTTTACAGCTCGATACACACGTCTTTATTGCTCTATTTGAGAGAGAGCATTATATCGTGGGGTATCTGGCGGCCATGATATGCAAGCTGGTGGTGTTATGTCATTTACACAAGTGATAATAATTTGAAGCTTGACATGTCGTCGTGTTATATTTAATCTGCGTCAAGCTCTACAATACTCTACAATCTCTACATTATAAAAAAAAACAAAAACATTTTTTGTGCTTAAACACACCTACTCGTAATTCCCTCTACGCGAAAATGCCGTCTGAGAAAAGGTATTTGCCCGGCTAGTCGGATCACCGAACTAAATCCCATAGAATCCGCATTACGTATAAAATCACAATAAAAACTTGTCCTTACAGAAACAAATGATATCAGCAATAGAACAATACGAAACATCATTTCAGCCAGACGTCTAATATTAGAATGTCAACCTTATTGCATTAGTGTACAGTTTGACTTTAATTGCATAGACTACGAGCAAATAAGCTCCCAAAGAGGATTTGGACATCTAATTTTCAAGACACATTTCGGAGTTCTATGCACTATCTTGTTTTATTCTTGATCGAAGAGTCGGATACATGTACAATACGTATACAATGTTTAAACAAATGCCGTTTTGCTAAATTATGTAATAAAAATCTGAAAATTTACAAGTTCTTTCCGCCGCGCGCCGTATTGTATGCTGTGCATGACCAATGTCATTATACAATAATAATACAATCACAAGAATAATCAACTTAGCAACAATTTTTCAGCAGTAGCAAAGCAAAGGCACTCACAAGTTCAAACACTAGTAAATTCGACGAAGATTGTCTTAATTACAGTATCGCGTCGCGCCGAAATTGGAGACGCCCTTTATTATTTAAGCTAAGTCAATAATGGATGGGAGATCAAAGACTTTACACCGTAGGTACGCGACAAATAACCTGTATTACACATACTCGTATATGCTTTGAAACACTCTTTGATCGTGATAAAATTCTTGCAAAATACCGAAGGGACTGCGATTGGTAAGCAAGTATGTTGTGATGTGAGGATGCATTTATGGGTGTGATCCCGACCATCCCGTTGAAACTCTAACAGTAAAGACCCGTATCATGCTCTCCTGTAATTTTACACGATCGAAAAGCCTCTTCGAAGAAGCATAGTCGGTGTAAGCTGGCTTCATATTATCCACCATATCGAGGTTTATATTGTAGTACAGCTCTATGTAGTGTTATAATTTGTTGATTGTGTTAGGTTTCCCTTTATTTCAATGTATTTTTAAAATCAACAGCATTTTTGATAACTAAACTGTTTGCATTTAAAACAAAAAGGAACGAATTTGAATGCGGCCGCCACGCCAATGCGGCTTATAAAAGAACTTGGATTGGGCTGGCGGCGGCATTCGGTGTTCGACCGTTCGACGGAACGGACGTGTTGATTTAAAGTAAAAAGTATTCTCGTAAAATAAATGCTAAAGTAAACTATTGTGAAATTAATATAAAATAATAAGTGAAGTGATTCTACAGTCAAAGAAAATAAACTAAACATAAACAAGTATCAAGTGTGTTTGAATTAGCTGCGAAGGGTATCAACCCTTTGGAGGACCGTTCTGCTACACTAGCTCAAAATAATGGGATACAGATGTATCCATGTAAGATATGGCGCCTATGCTAAGCCTTACGATGCGTTGACGTAAACACAACTTTTGTTAATTTGAAAGAACAAAGAAGCTTAAAAGTAAGACACAGTAGCCTCAACACATTCGGTTAGGCTAAGTTGACACATTCACAGATTTTGTTGATCAATAACGGAGGACACGAACTGTGCGGACGAGAGCCATACACAGGTTTCGGCTTTTTTCCAGTCAGCTTGAACTTCATAGCATATGGATGCTTAAACTTCGTACATAAGGAGGATAAGACTATATGCAATTAAATTAAATCTCACTCTATATACAAGGCCTTACAAAAGTACCTAACTCTTTTTACAGGGTAATAGCATCCGGTGATAGGGATCACAACCTAAATTTTTTTTTTTGCTATGATTTATGATTTATGACGGTTCGTTAATTATTAAATTAATAAAATGTTAACGATGTGGCGGGAGAAAAGTATTTTTTTAATATTGTTTTCATTGACTTTCACATTGTTTTAACAACTCAAAGCTATGCAACCTACAAGCACAAAAATATTTTTAAATTTGCGCTCATAACAAAAACAAATAAGTTATGATTTTTTTTTAATTTTGAGGTTGTAAAGAAAAAAAATTTTTTTTTTTAATTTTCTTTTACAGATTTGGCATCCTGTTGACCAGTAGGTTACACCCTGTAAAAAGAGTTAGGTACTTTTGTAACACCTTGTATAGGATAGATAATATTAAAGTTATAAAACCATGGATACGTTCTAACCCATTCTTGTGCTACGCGTCCTGGCGACATATCAACTGGCTTAGGTGGACCCAAACTGTTTGGAGCTTGCGTGCGTGTACTAACCCTTAGTTTCCAGACTTCGCCTCCGCAAATCACTGAATCAACGCGCGCCCCGGCGCCTCTTCATCTGTCATATCTCGTCCCGATTCGCGCAAGATATGTGCTTAATTATATTCCGCAGTGCCTGTGATGTAAGACGTTTTGTCGCCTATGCCCTGGGGGATCGGGGGAGGACGGATTAGAATGTTTCGTTTGGACCTTATGATTTTAAAAATAAGTATGAATAAAACACACTGCATGCATGGAGCCCTACGCGGGTTGGTTATTCGTAAACAAGAGCGGCGACGTATGTACCTCATCTGATGTCAGGATGAGATGAATTCAGGCCTAAAGAAAGATAGTTTCGATTATAAAAGAAATAAGTCTTTGATTAAAATCCAGTTAATCCATCCAGAAAAACATACTCGGATAATGTTTTTATATAATATGCAGTTACCTACAAAGTAGTTCGTTGTGAACTCAACGTGAAGTGAAGTATAAATAGAGAACTCTTTGTTGAAATCCGGAGGGCAATAAAAGTTCAGTTCTTGAGACAGTTTTCAGGATGGGTCTTACGTTTTGGGTCTCATAGGTGCAAACCTTTGGGCGTGGGAACGTGTTATAATTTGTTCTGTTCTGCGTGACGCGCGTTTATGACGTAAGCTCTGTACCGAATAGTTACCCATTGACGTTTTACATGCAGCCGACACCGTCACGCAAATGGCAGATTTAATTTGAAACTCGAGGTTCTACTATGTACTATGACGAAACTCATTTAGATGTAGCTATAATTTTGAACAGGTTCCCGGATATATCGATAGTAAAATTGCGAATCTAAAGTAATTTTGCTATATGTATATTTATGTTTCTGTTCTGTTTTCAGTGACCAGTTTGACAGCAACGTTGATCGATGTCTGGTTTTGAATTTAGAACGAGCTTTCCAAACTGTTCGATGCGCTTTTGTTTTCAGACACTTTGAAATTACTTTTTAAGATGCCAGACAGTTTGCAAGTATCTGTTTAGTATTCGAACCGCCCGTGTGTAGCTTAGCAAAATATGCAGCCTGTAACGCCACCCCTTTGATTAGGGATCTTCAAGAGGACTCTTCAACACAACTAAAGGCAAGTCACCTCAACTTTGTCATTAAAGTTGGAAACTATCCATGCTTTGTTACCTAAAACTGTGCTACAGTTTAAGTGAGAGATAAGTTACAGCAGAAGGGTCGTTTTGTTGGTTGTCTTCAGTGACGGATCACTAAAGGCAATCTTTTATCGGCTGGCGAAATCCCGACAATTTACCATATTGTTTGTGGGGACGTCACGTGCAGAAGCAAGAAGAGTTCAACAATATTACAAATCATTTTCATTTGTCCAAATCGGTTCCGGGGTTCAGGCTGTATAATATTATCTAAACCATGTTCAGATGAAAAACATAAAGCCCTTTTTAAGTAAAAAGGTAGGTAGGTATGAGGTAGTGGTCACCCCTGGTGTCAGAGTTTTTAGGCCGCCCAAAGGGCATGGCTTCACGATTGATTGATTGATTGGTAAAAAGGTCTGTTACCAATATTCTTGAGGCATCCGACTGGTCTTTCTTTTGTTTTGTGGTAGAATTTCGACCGAAGCGTCTTGAGATGCAATATCGCCATGGCCGCTTCTTGAAAACAACGCCATTTCTTATTCATGGTTTTGTTTCAGCTTTAACCATTTATACCATCTCTTCTTGCGTAGCTTCTTTGTGTAATGCATAAATTTGTTTACTGCTATCTGAATTATGCATTTAAGTTGAGTAAAATATTATGGCGCTAAGAAAAGCATGAGTACTTATGTCAGAAGCATCTAACACAGATACATCGAAATAGTTTGGATATAATATTTCCGGCAACACTTACGAAAAGAATAAGAAGGAATGGTGGTGCACCGCACTGGGAATTATTGATATTATTTACTTTGCATACTTCCAACATATTCTTGACTAAGTATCAAAAGTAAAATTACCTCGCCGTAAAGCGAGGGAAATTCCACTGAACCATTTCAGCAAAGACAATGAAGCGTACGAGCTGCCAAAAATCCCGCTGGACCGCTAGATTGCTAGACCGCTGCTCCTGCTCTCCAGCGTGTCACACAGAGACCCGAAGTGCTCCGTGCATCGAGGCCACAAAACAGGACGCCGTCTTGGAAGAAGAGAGTGTATAGAAGAACAGCTCCATCTACACTAATATTATAAAGAGGAAAAGTTTGTATGTATGTATGTGTATTGTGTAAGGGGTAATCTCCAAAACTACTCATCCGATTTTAAAAAATCTTTCACTAATGGAAAGCTACGTTATCGTTGAGTTATTGACTCCTTGCTATTTTTTTATTGTGATAGCGGGAAAAAAAAACTCGTCTGCACGGACGAAGTCGTGAGCAAAAGCTAGTCCACAATTTAGTTATTAGCTACTTGGGATTCTTAGCGGAGGGAATGTGATCCGAGATGGCTTAGTTTCAAGTGCCTGAAATGTGGAATGTGTTTTTTTGAGATTTTACAGCATTTGTTACACCGAAATGAAATGAAGCGGGCAAGCAGGAACGCTGATAGAAATGACTGGGAACGACATATCAAAGTAAATGCGTCTCAATAATTTATTATTATTGACACGAGAGAGTGAAACGAAAGGTGGCGTGAGAGGAAAAAGGCCATAGGTACCCAACAGTAGGCCGAGCTGATGATGATAAAAATGATTAATGATGATTGCGAAAAATTTTAGTTTTTCCGTTCTTGCTTCCAATGTGGCAACTATGCAATGCTCAAAAAGAATTACGCTAAATAGACGAGAAAAAAAAATGTGATTTAGGTTACTCGGAAGTCAATTAGGCGAATCGAGTTAGCTAACATCTGTCAAAGTCATACCCTTGCAATATTGCCCTCTAAATGCACATGGCTTGGCGCGGGGCCTCTGTCTACTTTTGTACCTAGTTTGCGCCTTATTGTCTGTACAGGTGGAGGTTAAGCTGCTACCGCCTCATGTGATCCTAGTATTTTGTCTGGAATATTCCAAATAGGAATGGGGGTTCCCGGCAGCACAGACGGGGAATGTCGTTCCAGCAACTTTTGAATTGTTTGGACTTATTGGGATAATTTTCAGAATGTATTGCGGAATACTAATCCAATAATATCAAAAAAATAAAGAAAGAGAGAGAGTGGGGGCTTAATCACCACTCGTCCCCACTGCGGATTGGTACCTAATCCTATCCTATCTCCTTTCAATATGTAACTAATTATCAAAGGACAGCAAACAGAAAAGAAAGGGCCACTCACTCAAAAACTCACTAGTTTTACTTGATTGTATCTCAAAAAGTTATCCGTTATCTATAAATTGCTTAGGGGGATTAATTACCTACGTAACTAATTATTTCTTCCCTCTATTTTGATGGTAATTCAATTTAGTTAATGGGGACACCTTCTCAACACAGTATGTGTCACCCTGGTACAACGTGTCGATACAGCGCAATGCGGCGCAACGAGTTTGCGACAAACAAGACACCGCCTACTAGATATTCAATTTCAGGAAATAGTGCTCCGGGCGAGAGAATTCTCCTTCCTATTCCTCTGGCGACGAAGCAAATATTTTGGGAATCTAATAGTGGGATTACGTTTCTAGGAAAGAGGATTAGATTAGATATGTCTTTGAGCGTGGGTGGATTTTAATCTAGCCCATAAATCCCACTCTACACTTCCACATTTGTAACTGAAAATATTTGTGAACTCAGGTCCGTCTACATAAGAAACTGGCCTGCACGTATATGTAGTGTGTGAATCAGATAAAACTATGAAACAATTAAGTAAGTACATTGTGACATACAAAAAGTTGTATGTAAACGGATTCATGTCGTTGAAACATAACTAAATATCTCAGTTATTAAAGATCGAATATGTTTAAGATAACTCTTTAACATAACTAAAATAGATAACTGTTTTACATAGTTGTATTTTATTTAGTTTAATTTACAATTAATTTCAATTCGGAAGGCAAAGTTTTTTGTTCGAAAGTCCGTTATTGGCTTAATCTTATCTTTAGACAATATTGAGAAACTAATTTAAATATTTTTTATTTTGGTCCAGTAGTTTTGTTTTTATGCGCTAAATTGTTTTGTTCCTATGACCGCCAACAGTATGCAGACCGTCGCGTGACGTCATAAAACCGTATCTTTGAAACGTTGTAAAATCCAAACTACTGAACCAAAATAAACAATATTGAAATTAGTTTCTCAATATTGTCTAAAGATAAGATTAAGCCAATAACGGACTTTCGAACAAAAAACTTTGCCTTCCGAATTCGATATCACTTTATACAAGGTGTTACAAAAGATGCTAACTCTTTTTACTCTTTTTATATAAAAAAAATAGGGATCACAACCTAAATTTTTTTTTGCCCTATTACGTGCCTTTGATTTTTAAATTAATAAAATGTGAACGCTGTGGCGGGAGAAAAGTATTTATTAAATATTGTTTTCATTGACTTTCAAAATGTTTTAAAAACTCAAACCTATGCAAATGCACCTACACCCACAAATGTATTTTTAAATTTGAGCTAATACCAAGAACAAAAAAGTTATGAAAAATTTTAAATTTTGAGGTTTTAAAATAAAAATTGTTTTTTTTTACTTTTTTTTTGCATAATTGACATCTTGTTGACCAGTAGGTTACACCCTGTAAAAAGAGTTAGGATGTTTTGTAACACGTTGTATTAACGAGGCTCTAGTTTATGCAATACCCATTTTTGGCGGAATCATTATTTGCTCTATCATTCAATAGCATAGATAATTATTTGCTGTATCATTCCACCAGCGAATTTATATTTATTTGCTCGTCCATTTACCGGAGCGGCCCACATATTTTATACCTGACATTGGTTGTCCATTAAATTGACAGCGACCACTATGAGGCCAATATGATTGAATGATAACGTGAAATTGATATAATATGTTATTGTTAGCTTATGGCGTGAGTCACAAATAAATGCTTTATCTATCTATCTACTTGGAAATGGGGGAATATGAAATGGATGCGATGAACTGTAAGGTTTGAATATTTGTAATGCAGGTAGGTATACGTATAGTAATACTAGGTAAAATTGAATTTCACTTCTGCATAGGACAAAGCTATAATGACATATTATATGTTTTTGTACAGCGAGCTTTTGTGTCTTTCTCCGTGAAAGTATTTGATGTGAGAAGGTACCTACTGCATATTTGAAATATATCTTAACCCATGTGAAGTTGACTTGTAGGCTACAATGGACAATATATAAAAATAACTTGAAGCTAAAATAAAAAATAAAACCGTTTCGACATTGAGCTTCAAGGAATACAAGAAAAATACTGGAAGATTTTTCTGCAGTGTTATTTCAGAGAAAAATGGAAAATCCTAAATAAAAAAAACCGGGACCGCGGCTCTACTACGTTACTTCCAGCCCAAAAAAATCAACGTTAAATTAAAAAATAACTACCTAGGTATTTCCAAATATATTCAACAAAAGAAAAAATACGTAAGTATCCCCTCATTTACTATTCCCTTCCTGAAAAAACAATAAAATCTGTATCATAAATAAATGATAATTATATAGAATTCGCCGGACTTATTTTCAACGATAAAACTTATTCCAACCTCTTCCAAGAAATGAACTTTATTTTTAAATATTTTTTTTATTCTTACTAAAAGAAAATCTTTAAAAACCCGTTCCTTTCCTTATCTTAAAGTTCGCGTATTAGCAGTTCCCTTTAGCGGAGTTTAGCCGACATAATTAAAAGTTACAGGTTAGTTTTGCCTTCGCTCATTAAAAATGCCCAAGTGTATAAACGTGGCCACCGCAAAATAAACCAACAGCTATCAGAATTAATTACAATTTTATATAATGAGTTTACGCGGTAGATCTTTGTATATTCTGTTTGAAAATTTAAATTAGATTTTCAGCAATTTTATGATAATTTTCCCATTTTTTGTTTTGTCAAAAGCCTTCACTATACTCGCGCGGCTTTGTTGGCTCCACACGTATTGACTTGTCTTTCCTGTGGGTTAGGCCGACTAAGCTGTCAGGATAGTATAGGTGCTGGGCAAGCCTACTCCATCTAAAACAATGTCCCAGGCACTGCAGCGCCGAGTGGTCTCTTCGTCCATCTAGGGAGAGTGAAGGTGCCACTGGACGCTGTATAAATCATCTCATTACGTTGATGCAAAGGCCTTATTTTAGTTCACTATACTCCAATCACCAGTTATTGAGAAACGTTTGACAATAAAATTAATCTGTGGACTATATTGGACGCGCCACATATAAAAACGCTGTCAAATGTCGGAGACCTTTGAGTGGTTTCCTTGACGCTATTGCGTTCATATTGACAGGGTATTTTATTTAATTTCTGTTTGAATTTAAAGTCATGCTTTAATTTTATATACTTCGTAATGTTTACTTAAAAATATGGCTATTTTGTAAAAATAAAAATTAATGTATGAAAAATTGTAATTCGCAAATTTCGCCATATTGGAAAAATTGCGTCAAGGGTTGGAATGAGTGATGATGACCAATTATTCACCACGAAATACGCGAGGGCGTTTTTTTTAAATTTTATTTTCATTCAATCATACTTGCAAGTCTAAATTCACTTCACATAGCAGTTAAACTGAAAACCTAAGCTATATTTCTTCTGTCTTTGACTCAGTAGTTCCATAAAGATATTGTTAAAAGTGCTCCCGAAGGGTAAGCGGTTGAATTCAAGTGAATTCTAAAAGCAGACAAATGTATCACGTAACCAGGGGATAGAATAAAATTTCCACTGCTTACTGAAACTGAACGCATAGGTACAGTGGGCAACACGCTAGGATACCCCGTTTTTGTTAGATTTTCGCCCTTATGCCGCACGTGGTAAGAGCTGCCATGGGGTATCCTAGACTGTGGCCGACGGTACCTAGAAAAATAAGTGGCAATTATAGTGGTAACTTAACTGGTCTTGATTAGGTGGTTTCATTAAACTAAACTGGTTGTTTAATGTGAATTAAAAACTATTATGTAAACAGTGACACTACGTAGGTATACATTTTGAAATTAACGTGGTTATTTTCTACTTATTCGGGGGACATGCTGAAAATCAGCGTCGATCGCAAAACATAATACGAGTACCTACTTAATATGTTTCCGACGACAAATGCTGAGCTTGGGACCCATTGCCAAATCATCGAACTTTAATTATTATTCTACTATCTTTTTTTTGTATACTTTTAAAATCTACTGTGTGTAATGATTAATCTTAAAACAATCTAGATTATTTATTTTTGGCAATAAAGCACTATTCACTTTCACTTTCACTTTTCACAGTATTGTAAGAAAACCAACATTAAATTTCTTGTTTACTTTCTTTATTCTACCCGTAACCGCCATGGTCCTGTAAAGGTGCCGAAATATCAATTACAATAATGTGGGAACGTTAACATTGTATTAACTTGCGAATTTTTTTACGGTTTCGAGATTTTGCGTTGACACTTCACTGTGTAGAGAACTGCAGCAAGCAATACAGGGTGTCGTGTAAATAATCGTCCCTGAGTCCTGTGTCACTTTACAAAACAACACCTTGTACTATGAAAAAAAGTTTCAGTATTTGGTTTTTTCAGAACAACAGACTGAGCAGGCTTCTCGCTCGATATTTATTCACAGGCTTTAATAATATTTAAGCGTATGGTGTAAAGATGTCTTTTCTCCCGAAAGAATAATAAATGCTGACGTTATTTAGGCATGAATAGCGGTGAGGGACGGAGTTTGGAGCCAGGACCTACTCGCGATTCACAGAAGACGCCAAGTCTGCTATGTGACCTGTGTGTATATTACTTTATTCATTCAAAAACATATTTACATGTCAAAAAATAAAACAAATCCACCGCAAGCTTCGTCAAACTACACACACACACAATAGAGTAAAAAAACAACAACAAAATACAAAAGAAAAATACACAAAATACCTAACTAAATAACCCGCCCCGGGCCACCTCCGATCCAAAGGTCCCCAACACGCGTGTGTGTTGGTTTTGCCCAAACATTTTGACGAACCTTTGTGTAAATTTTGGAATTTTAGTTTTGCATATAAATACCTTGTTGTTGTTCGACAGTTGTACGAAACAGAACATTTTCGTAGCGCTTTACTTTCTCTCGATCAATGATTTTGAACGACCTTACACTGTCATTGCTTTAGACCAATAAAAATACCTTTATTTTTAAAGGCGTCCATCGTCCAACCGGTAGTGACGATGAATGACATTGCCTGTCATTTCTCTCGAACAATAACATCATCATCATCAATTAGACTCTTGGCGGTGCAACACTCTCCATGGGGTTATCTGTGCTCTCCATGCACTCCGGTCACAGGCCAGTTTCCTTACATCCTGGTACGTCACGAACACTTCCCTCTCCAGACTACTCTTTTTATTATAGTGGCCCTTTTACCGACAGCCTAGGTCATGAAAAGGGCACACTAAGTCCAACAAACGATCGAAACCGAGTGCCGGGACCTATGTGCGATAGGTCTTGCCGCCTTAGCTTGTGCTTCGGTACTCTGCGAGTGGTACGTCACGAACAATAACAAGGCATTTATTTCAAGAGCAATAAACACGAGTTGTTCCAAAAAATATATAAGTAGAAATTCGGAAGGCAAAGTTTTTTGTTCGAAAGTCCGTTATTGGCTTAATCTTATCTTTAGACAATATTGAGAAACTAATTTCAATATTTTTTTATTTTAGTAGTTTGGATTTTACAACGTTTCAAAGATACGGTTTTATGACGTCACGCGACGGTCTGCATACTTTTGGCGGTCATAGGAACAAAACATTTTAGCGCATAAAAACAAAACTACTGGACCAAAATAAAAAATATTTGAATTAGTTTCTCAATATTGTCTAAAGATAAGATTAAGCCAATAACGGACTTTCGAACCAAAAACTTTGCGTACCGAATTGCCGTGCAGGCAGAGTAGGAGCCAGGCGGCTCGCTGCCCGGGGGCGAATTCTGGCAAAATTCGCCTGACATTTTTGCCCCGTCTTCTTTACCGGTGGCAGCGGAAACTCTTTCGGAATTTCCCGCCCACGGTTTCGCTAAAAGAACGCTTTTTACGTTTGACCAGACTGCATAAGTTACAGGTGGTTTGGCTTTCGCTGTTTGTTTACGTCGTCCCCTCTTGGGTCTTTCGTTTCGCTTCACTTATTTTTCACTTTGGCTTGGAAACAGGGTTTGAAGTAGTATTATAGGGAAAAAGAAAAACCATTCGAGTCAAGAATCGAACCCGCAACCCAACCCCAGGCATACCACCGGCGCTCTACCAAATTGAGCTACGAAGCCAAGGGACAAAGCCAAGTCCTGTCCCGAGCGATTTTTTTAACCTTGTAATAAATCCTTAAATTGTTTACTAGACGAGTTCAAACCAATCAAAACAACAACATCTTAGGCATCTTAACAATGTCTCAGGCCGATAGGTCACTTCACACGTCTAGTGTGAGTGAAGGTGCTACTGGACGCTGTATAATCATCTCATTACGTAGATGCAAATAAAGGCTTGAATAATAATAAATAATAAAATAATATTCGTTTATTTCAGGCAAAAACCCATATCGAACAACATAAATATAATCAATTAATTACAATAAAATGGAATAGTAGTGTAATAGTTGTGCCTTGTGTACAAGCAGTTAAGATAGGTCGAAGTGCTTTAGAACAAACCAAAAGTGGAAAGCAACATTGTTTTGCGCAAATAAGGCAAACACATAACGCTGAATTAGAACGTGTACTATGTCTCGTGTAGTGTTAAAACGTTACATACATATAGCGCCGATATATCAGCCGACGAACTCGTTGGCAACGATGCGTGGCATCGACAGGGCAGCTAGTAAAGTTATGGGAGTGTTCCCGTACGAACCACTAAGCGACGAGTAGTTTCTCAAAATTTCCTAAAGAATTGGTGATCACCAACATTATAACCCGTGTCATTAAAGAAAATATTTAGGATGGACTTCAAAACACTCGCCCTCTCGCTCTTATCAATAAAGTCAAATCGAGACAACGCTAGGTTTTTAACTCTGTCCTAAATGTTTTCTTTAATGACACGGGTTATATAAAAACGAACGAACCAACGATAAATGTATGACGAGTATCCGCACAAGCGGCGCACTCGCTACGCCCCACACGACCATACAAAGTTAGCAACATTACAAGGCGACGCAATTACGACTTTTTCTTTAAAAAATGTATATAATACAGTCCATTTGCCACTTCCCACCATGCTGGCGTATTATACCTAGCATTCACCCTAACACAGTGTCACAATGAAAGAGCATTTGAATCCAAATTAAGGAACGAGCGAGCGAAGCGAGCGAAGTTCTCCGAGTCTACTGGAACAATCCGGCGTTTGTATGTATGTATGTATGAATGTTCGTTCGACGATAACTTGAGTAAATTTAGTTGGATCGTCATGAAATTTGGTAGGCTGGTAAATGAGGCAAAGAGAATTTTAGGTTCGAACATGAACCAAATCGGTCGAGGGGTTGCTGAGATATGGGGTCGCGAGTTCAAAGTTCGGGGCGAACCACTAGTGTTAGGGTTTATTATAAAAACCAACCGAAGATACAATTTTACGTAATGTTAGGCTGAAGTTCAGTAAAACTTTATCATCTGCACTGAATCAATAGTTACTTTCTTGAAAACAGCTACTAGTAGTATATCACTGTTTCAGTGGCGGGTTAGGAAGCCCCCAGGGCCGGTAGTAAAGTTATGCTTTTAGAGGCACATCTCGACTGGAACTAGTATGAATGGTTGAGTACGGGCGGGTGTTGTTTTGGCACAATTTCGCGCGCGATTTATTGTCTCTACATCAAATGCACTCATAAACGGAGTGCCGGCTCCGGGCGTGATGCATGGCTCTTCTCTATGCGGTCACGTTTTTGCGCCACCAGGCAAGGCGTTGGTAGCGTTTAGGGAAATGTCGGCCCATTTGCATCGGGTCTTGTAGCTCTTGTAAGTCGAAAGCACCTGGGTACTTATACTGGTCTACCGCCCTAGGAATATCGAAGTAGAATTATCTCTATTTGAGGTAGAAAACACAATATTTTTTGTATAAAATTTGCCCTATTTCTTATTCGTCTTCATGGTCGCGACGAAGTAACTCAGATACATAGGGCAAATAAGACAATTAAAGGTTCTTCTGTTTCAAAAGTGTAAACACCTATTTGCCCCTGTTACATTATCCCACGCTAGAATATGCATGAGGTATGCACGTCTGTCCCATTTTACAAGATGACACACTGTAGTCTGCAAATAGTGGAGCTGGTAAATAATGTGATGCGTGCGGCTTGTATAATGCCACGAAATAATCTCTGACAGAAGATTAACTTCGTGCTCGTCAAACTCCTTACGTTTTACTGTCAAATAATAGTTGCTACTCACCTGCAGACAGGGTATTTCCCTAAACCCATCTCCTTGACGGTTTTTTCCGGCGATGGCAATGTCAAAGTTACAGCTGGCAAATAAGGCAAATTGTGCCAACAAATTACCCACGGTTGAAGCCGTATTGCCGTTATTTCCGTTTTCAGTTATGTCCATCCAAAGATTGTCTGGAAGCGATAGCTTTTAGCTATCTTCTTCTTAGCGTATCGATGGCAAAACCGATACTTAAATCTTAACCTTAATTGCGTTATCACTAGCCGTCATAAGGTCCTCCTGTGTGCAGTTGTTGGGGCATGCAGGTGATGCAGGGCATGATGCAATATGGATCATGGTTTGGGGGTTACCACACAAACAGCCCAAATTGCCGCCATCCATGAATTAATCCCCACCTGGCCATATTCTCCTTGCTTCGGCCGACTTGGGTTTTTAGCTATAATATTGCCGTTTGTACAAATTTTACTACTATTACAAATATTCCATTTGTAGAATTTGATGGGTACAATATTTTTCTGATATACAAAAAAGAGTTCCGTGTCTCTATATTTCTAGGGTAGGTATATTCATCCATCTGCGGCATCCGACCCTCACAGGAAAACGGATGCACTGACGACCCACCGTCCCCGACGACGCCGCCGCCCGCGACGCGCTGCCGCTGCCAACTCTATCCAGAGGACGCAAGTCGTGCCAGCGCCCGATGCGAAGCTAACTCGAAGCCCGCCAAATGCGGTTGTCGATCAGGATGGTTTTATCCTGGTCGAGAAGAAACACCGACCTTGTCGCAACCGCAACAAACGCGGCACCGCCCCTGCAGCCAAGACAACACTGAAGGCTGCAGCGCCCCTGACATCCATTTACCTCTCCCGCCTGGACAAGGAGATGACGCACCAACATATTGTGCGCCATGTCCAAGAAAGGTGCAAGGTTCTGTTTCACAGAGACTGTCCGATCGTAGGCATTGATCGCTTGGAGTCTGAAAGATCTAAAGATTTTAAATCTTACAGACTTCGAGTGCTAGCTTCCGATGGGAAAGTCTTTTTGAGTCAGGATCTGTGGCCAGAGGGGGTGGTGTTCCGACGCTACAGGGAAGCGAGACAGACAAATAAACCCTGTAACTAGGCTAAGATTATCTCTACTGTTTTATTATAAATATGTATTTGTTTAGATTAAGGTATTTATAAATATGGGCCTACAAAAAAAAAAGATGCCTGAAATAAATAAATTATTATTATTATTATTATATTGCTAGATTTTAGGTCGCCAAAAGAGCCTCTGAGATTAGCTCAATGTATTTTAGCACTGGCGAATTGTCTGAAGTAGTTTTTTCTAGACATGTGTAGGTAATGCTTGTAATATTACAAAAGACATATTACACAACGGAGTCATGAAATATTACACATTACACGAGAGAATAAAGCATGGCACATAGCATTTCATTATACTGGATGACATGAAACATGACACATGGCATTTCAGCACACTGTACGTACTGCAATGAAAGTGTGCTGAAATACCATGATGTCATGTTTCATGTCTGCAATGAAGAAATACCATGATTTCATGTTTCATGTCTGCAATGAAGAAATACCATGATGTCATGTTTCATGTCTGCAATGAAGAAATACCATGATGTCATGTTTCATGTCTGCAATGAAGAAATACCATGATGTCATGTTTCATGTCTGCAATGAAGAAACACCATGATGTCATGTGTCATGTTTGGTGCCATGATATAAGGTAATATCACGCGGTATGAAATGTCATGAAATATATCATGACTTCGAAGTGCACTGTTTCGCGCATGTCTAGTTTTTTCCCCACCTCCTGAGTTAACCGTCTCCAGTGAGTACCCCATGATAATGGAGACTGCATGTGACATGTGTTGCCCGATGACTGGACCCGTGATCGGTGGGCGTGCGATGAGTTACGACTGCTAATTGCGACTGTTTGTTGCCCGCAGTGTTGCCAGTGGCAGATAGTCAAATATTACACGAGGCAGATCAGTAACATTTTCTCGGGAAAAGTAACATAAGTTTCTTGTCCCATTTGTTAAATTTCGAAAAAATCTTAATATGTTTTGATCAAATAATCGACTGGCGATGCTGAAAAAGAAAGAAACATACAATCAATGATGTGTGGTGTGTCTAATATAACAAACAATTTAAGAAAGAAAAGAAACAAAGTAAAACGTCTTTCAATACTACAAACAACCTGATGACAGAACAATTAATATACAAAACGTCATAATACATCATAATCATAATACATAATAATATATTAATGGAGAAAGGGTCGTCCAAATACCCATATATATTGTTTTTATCGATTGTAAATTTACTGTGATTCACATAGACAATTATAGAGAGGTCGGAGATTTATTGGCCCACTAAAATCATTTTAAGTTAATTAATGTTGCTGAGTATTTCAGGGAAAGTTAATTTGAACTGGTGGATTTTTTTTGGTTGCTGGAAAATCTAAAAAGTAACACAAAAGTAACATATTGAGTCGTGTAACATGGAGGTAACATAAGAGGGTCAAAAGTAACGTAAAATGTTACTTTTGTAACATTCTGGCAAAGCTGGTTGCCCGATGCACACGAGGATTACAATGTCATATCTATCTAGGCTAGGCTGCAAATGAGCGCACGGTGTAACATTGTATGTAACTGAAGGGCCCTTCGGAGAATACAAACACGTAATTTCAATTAAACTCATGTGATATTGGTATGAAAGGAAAAAAAATATTTGCATGCCAAAAAACACTAAATAATAAAATAAAATAAAAAAAAACATTTATTTCAGCCCATTTAGGGCCATAATAGGCGAGATTTACATTTTACATTACATTAAGACAAAACAATAATTCATGCTCAGAAAGAATAATCATACACATCTGGCCTAGTGGGGCATTACTATTAGGTTAATAATTTAATTTGTATAATTTTAACGTAAATGCACACCAAAAAATTTTGTTGCTCAGCAATAGGGTTAGGTTAGGTTAAAACGTGTGCATTTTAGTTTATTTTTTCAGTGCCTTTAAATACAACTCGTTTTAAAACTGCTGAATAGGTACTATTATTACACTTTTGAAAATGCGCAAAAGAGGCTTTGTATTTTTATCTGGACCCAATGTCACAATACAAGTTGTTTACAATGCTTCCTGTAAGTACAAATTATTGATTGTACTTATGAGTACCTCTAATTTCCCAAAAGTAAGCGCGCCTTTGTTGTAGTTTTTTCGTGCCACAATAAATAAGTTGCGAATGCCGTAGGTGGCATTATAAAGCTACGATTACACGTCGAAACTTTTCTAATAAATTGTTTCTCCTCTTTGCAGGTAAGTTGAATTGTGCTGAAACTTACGGTCGAAGTTCACCGTTGCGTGTGCCCGCGAAACGAGACGTGAAAACGGGAGGTGAGTCCGATTTCAAAAATGGAATTTACCGTGTTCTCGACGACAAACGATGACTTAGCTTTGAGGGGCGATTCTCGGTTGTATCATCTTCGACAATTTGTTGGGGATGTATCTTTGAAAGGAGATGTATCTTTAGAAATTTTACGATTTACATTTAGGTCATCATGATTCATGGTTGAATTTTTTGTTATCGTGTTTGAAATTTCTCTTCTGAACCAAAAGAGGTAACAGTGGTTACGTCTGCCACAGGATAGTGAGAGGTGGCGTGAGTATGAAGAGCCCTTTACTCAGCAGTGGGTGTGTTGATGATGATGAACCAAAAGAAGTTTAACTTTGGAAACATCACATTCTTTGAGATTTTATCCTCATATCTGCCAAGATATGATATGCGTGCCAAGAATGCTCTGAAAAATTTGCCTTTTGAACTTGGGCACACATAAAACATTCAAGTTATCTTTGGTAGCTTTACTGCCGGTTTCTGAATTGAGAAATTCGCTAAGCAAATGGGTAAGTATCGTCCTGTCTCTGTAGATTTCTCACAAAAGAGAGTGACAGAACGATAGTTAAGTATTTGCTTAGCAAAATTCTCAATTCAGAAACCGGGCCTTTGTTACGCATCCTCGCCTCAACACATATATTATTTAAGTGAGTTCATGGACTGGACATTGAGATTAGTTTGATGATGATGAATCTTTAGAATCTTTAGATTAGTTCGAGCTAGGTATATTTCTGTAGTAACTAAGTTCTCTTGTTCGATGGTTTGATGGATCATCATCATTATATTTAAGAGTTAGGCTCTTGTCGTTTCAGCACTCTCCATGCTCTCCGGTCACAGGCCAGTTCCTTCTCCCGCTGGTACGTCCCGACATCCACCTTCTCTTTAATTTCGTCTAAGTAGCTTCTCCGAGGCCTTCCTGTACCTCTCTTTCCTTCTATCTTTCCTTCAAATATGTTAATTAAAAAGTTGTCGTGACGTAGCAAGGGGCCCAAATTTTTTCCTCTTCTGTCTTCTATCGTCCTAATTATCTTTCTTCGGTCCTTCACTCTTTCCAGGACCTGCGTAAGGTTTGATGGATACGCAACCGATATTTACTTTGCCAGAACACTAGCAGTTGAACCTAGAATCTGAACCTAAATCCAACGAGGTGTCGCAACGTAGCGTAAATCTCGGAACAAACCCCGGCTCAGCGGTGTGTAGACTGTTGCGTTTGTTCGACTTATCGCCGCGGTTGGTTTGGGACGAAGTTGCCTCGTAAACATTACAGTTCGCGCTGCTATTTGGCGATCCGGAGTCGAGGCCTTGTTTTCGAATTTCGAATTTTGTTCTCTTTTATGACGTCAAGCTACAATGTCTATCTATCTATCCAGCCCATAAATAAAGCCCACTGCTGGGCATAGGCCTCTTCCTTTACACGCCAACCCCCTCGGTCTAAAGCCGATCTCGTCCATTGTCCTCCCGCTGTTTTGACAATGTCATCGACCCATCGAGTTTTCGGTGTACCTACCAACCATCGACCTATTCTAGGCCACCATTCCGTGACTGCCCTAGTCCACCGTCCATCCTCCCGTCTAGCCAGATGCCCTGCCCAAGCCACAGTGTACGGAATGTTTATAACGCATTTTTGTTCGCGCCGCCATTGGTGATCGGGCGTCGGGGCCTAGTTTTCGAATTTCGAATGTTGTTCTCTTTTATGACGTCAAGGAACAATGTACTGAATGTGCATAACGCATTTTTGTTCGCGGTACATATTTGGTAATTGGGAGCCGGGACCTAGTTTTCAGAATATTGTTCTCTTTATGGTGGCAAAAAGGTATGGATTTTTTAGCCCATTTTTGTGATTTTTTGCGATTTTTGTGAAATTAAAAACACCGTCCTCGATTCACAATGTTTTATAGTTTCTGGTCAGGATTTACCAAAGTTTATTTAATTTTTGCACAAAACTAAGTGCCTCTACCTTTTTATTTTTTACCCGACTACGCGAAGCAAAAAGGAGGGTTATGATTTTAGCAGCGTATGTATGTATGTATGTATGTATGTGGGTATGTTTGTTTGTGTGTTCATCTGTTCCCTCGCAGAGCCTAAACTACTCGGCCGATTTCAACAAATGAGGTGTCGTTGGATTCGACTTAATCACCCAGGTAACATAAGATAGTTTTATTTTGAAAAAAACGAAGATGGCAGCTGTGCTGCGCCCTAAAGTGGTGGACCTAAAAATAAAAATATATCGGATACCATCGTCATGGGTATCAAATGAAAGGACTTTAAAAGACCTTTTCATAAATGTACAACACATGTAGCGTCAAAATAACAACAAGAACAAAAAATTCCAAAATGTGTTTTTTTTGCCCTTTTTGGTTCTATTTTAGGTGATCATCCAAAATGACTAACTAAAAAGCTCAAAAAAAAGTAGAAGTTAAAAACTAAAACCCGACTACTAAAAGGCTTAAAACAAGACCTGCTTATCCTTAAAATAGACTCATAGATAATTAATCGTAGTCGGAGGACACCACATTTGCATTTGATAAACCGATGGCCTCCGACTACGATTAATTATCTATGAGTCTATTTTAAGGATAAGCAGGTCTTGTTTTAAGCCTTTTAGTAGTCGGGTTTTAGTTTTTAACTTCTATTTTTTAACTTCAATGGATCAGCATCTATAGTTCAGTTAACTGGTAGGTATTGCAGTTTTGTACTAAAAAGGACTGATGGCTAGATGTTTAAGTAGGTACTACCTACGGAACAGCAAACTTAAGTTCCTTTGTTAAACTCCCTCCCGTTCGTGTTTGAAAAGGAAATATACTCGTAGATAGCACTTCTCAAATATGATACCAACTGGAGCCAAATATAATTAGAAACTCGCGTGTAACTTAGTCGGCATTAAGTTCGTAACCCGGTAAATATTAGCGGAATGTTATTAGAATAAATAGATAAATAGTCAGAGATAGCGTATCTCTCCTAACTGGGTGTAGGTAGTGAAGTCTACCCGAGTTATCTGTACGGAACCGAAGGGTAAACTTGCGATACCAAGCCAGTTGGCTTTAGTTCGCAACTTTGTCTGAATCGATTATAGCTGGTACAGGCAACATCTACCTTAGGACATGATGTTTGAATTCTGCTCTATGCTTACACTACAGTCGACTTTTTGACCAGCATTCTTGCTGATTTCAGGTGCGTAGCTAGGTCGGTCTTGCGTAGGTGTGAAATTCATAATTGATATGAATTTACAATCGTGCATAAAGCAATCCTGAAATCTGTTATTGACGCATTGGTAGGTACAGTCGACAGCACGTCGACCCTTAAACGCGTGCATTCTATTCAGCTTCGAAACGGACGACTTTGCAACGAAAATGTACAGAGCATAGACTTACTACACCTAGACGGAGTCCGTCCATTCAAAACGCCGCCCGAAATTGAGGCGTCTCGCTTTGTATGTGTGCGTAAAGCTGCTGACTGTGACAATCGCCTACACAACACATGCACCCTAATAATGCTGCCAGCGTAATAAGCTTTTCACAATATTGTGACTTTCCTTCTGGTTGGTAAGGTGATAAACATATTAAACTAGTGGTTCGCCCCGAACTGTGAACTCGCGACCCCATATAAACTTAACAACCCCATATCTCGGCAACCCCTCGACCAATTTGGCTCATCTTCGAACTTAAAAATTATTTTAATATTATTTACCCGCTCACCAAATTTCATAACGATCCGACCAAATTTACTCAAGTTATCGTCGAACGAACATTCATACATACATACATAAATACATACATACATACGTACATACATACATACATACATACAAACGCCGGATTGTTCCAGTAGACTCGGAGAACTTCGCTCGCTTCGCTCACTCGTTCAATTATGTTTGCGGACAAGAAGTCCATGTTATTTACAGTAACATTTCTCAATATTTTTGAGTATGAACTTTAAATCTAGGATCTGCAATCTAAACAAAAAAAGTTATCTGTTGTACGGTTGTACCCGACTGCCCTAGAAGGAGGTTTATGTTTTTTGAGTATATGTATGTATGTATGTACATTTCTTTGACACGCTCTGCAGCCTAAGCGACTTGATGGATGCGAAGTGTCGTTAGATTCATCTTGATTGTAAGAGTGGCACTGGGTAGATCAAAAAAACAAAAATAGCCGAATTTTAGCCCCAAACAAAGGTATTTTTTATTTTTTTAAACCTATCGAGTGGAGAATCAAAATGAAGGGTTTTACAATGGCTTACAAAAATATATAGGTAGGTACAACTTATGTTTAAATGTAATTTCAAATGAGAAATGCTACTCAACTTTGCTTTCGGGGGAATTTATTTAGGTGCAGATATCTCCTAAATATCTCATAAACGGCTGAACCGATTTTGATGAAATATGTTGCTGAACCATTGCTAGGAAACCTTCGTTCATATAAAAAAAATCTCATCCAAATAGGTTCACTCGCTTAAGAGTTACGCTGCCACAGACACACACACGTTCACACAGACACAGCGTTCATACTTATAACACCCCTCTTTTTGGATCAGTGGTTAAAAAAAAAACAAAATCGGTCCGAAAGGTAAAAAGTTATTGTTATAAAAAAGCTACACAAATTGGAAACCTCCTACTTTTTTGAAGTCGGTTTATAAGTCGTTCATTGTTAAAGGAAAACTAAAACAAAGCTCTCTAGATTGATATTTCTAAAATTGTTTTTTTGTGTATTGTGATTTTTGACATTCTACCTACTGGCAACCCCATAAAACATGTTGAATGTCATACGGAAGAAAATTTTTGAATCTAAATACGATCTTTTTCGACATAATATAACGTGGAATCGTTGTTATTACTGGTGTAAAGTGATCCTCGTGCCTTCATCTTTCTTATCCGTGCTGTTTCTGCAGCCAAACACAGCAAAAACCCGTCATTTTGAATAAAATTGCAGGAGCTCCGTTCGCTAGAAAGTGACCTTGAACACTGACATGCCGTTTTAGAAAGCGTACCAATTTGGTATGCATTTATTTGCTTCACTTTGCGAGCACTGATTGCGATTCTAGGTGTCCTAATTCTATGGTACAGAGTTTACGCGCTGTTGACCTGACCACGTCCAAGCGAAAATTCAGTATACCCATCACGGTAAAATGTATATTTACCTATGTTGCAGTTTTACGTGGACAAAAAACTATAGATATTGTTTTTATTCGGTACGTGTTGAAACTATAGGCAAAACTACGAGTAAAATAGCTTTTTTTCCCTGTACAAAAGCGCGCGATTTAGGTAAGCCAATATTTTTCACCTAGATTTATTTCAAGTCCCGAACGCCTGAAACAAACAAGTTTTCTATCAGGACCACATTCCGGGTAATCCCTTCAAAACTCCACATGAAAAATAATCCACGCCTTTCTTGCCGAAAAGAAAAATCCCGGCTAAACTGTTTACGTACCGACGTGATAGGTCGTAATCCCGCACGCCGCCCGTTCCATTTCCGTCCAATTACGTGCCGCCAGTGTTCGAAAATACCAGTCTCAATGGACTTGGCCGAAGGGATAGAAAGGTTCAGAAGGCCAGCTCGCGTAGCATGAGGCGGTGTTAGAGAGGTGTTAGAGTGTTAGGACTCTGTCCGCTCTACTTCGTACAAAAGAGTGAGATACGTAGGCTCGGTTTCTGAATTGAGAATTTCACTAACCAAATGTTTAAGTATCGTTCTGTCACATTCTCTTGTGTGACATCTGTTAGTGACTTGCACTTGCACTTGTTGCACTTGCTTGACGAATAAAAATGTCTCAATGTCATAGTCATAGTCACGTCATAGGTCGAGCGAGAAAGCATATGATTTTTAAGATGGGGCTATACGATAGCGGGGTTTTTTTAATCAAGCCACCAAACATGCGCGAATGGTTCCAGCAAAGTACCGGCGCATTGTTTCGTTGGCAGATTTGAAGGATAAGCCAAAGTGGTCGCCAACTTAGAACTCCAATAAATAAATAAATTAAACATTTATTTCAGCCCAGATAGGCGAGATTTATACATTTACATTTAACATCACATTAAAAAATAAAATAAATATATTTATTTCACATTACATTCATTTTCTTTTAAGCGTTGACGCTTATAAAAAAAATGTTATGAATGTCATTTATAGAGACAATGGAGACGACACGCAAAGAAGAAAAAAAGATCAAGACACTTTTTGTATTTTCTAAAGCACTAACCCGTGCCAGGAAACTTTTATAAAGATTTTTTATTTTTATTTTTTTATGTAGCCTCCATAGTGTCCCACTGCTGGGCAAAGGCCTCCCCTTTTCTCTTCCACGAGATTTTCCAAGATTTTTATAAGGTTAAAAAATTCGCTCGGAACAGGATTTGAACCCGCAACCTTCTTGCATTCCGTGCAGGCGCTCTACCAATTGAGCTACCGAGTCAAGTACTGTCTTTTATTGAAACACGTCTTACGGACGATGGGGCGCCATCTAGTGTAATAGTTTGCACTCATCTACACTTATCAAGACACTGTCTGAAGTGAACGTTTTGTATAATTCTTCTGGCCGTCGCGTCGTCGTGGGCAGGAGTACCGGCCACATGTTATGGTGCAGATTAATGTTGGGGCGGCAGGCTTTCAGTGGGCAGCCCTGACCGTCTCGGCGACGTTAAAGAGACGATTATTAGTACCCTTTGCGAGTGCAAAGGTGGGCTTTACGGCAAATACCTCTTTCTGTTTGATAAGTCTTATCGATAACTACAGGGCGCACTCTAAGTCGATAGCGGAACTTTAAGTAGGCGGTCACTACAACTTGTACTACTGATCAATACAACTTGTACTAGGTGGCGACAAAAATGGAGCGAAAAAAAAATCTGCTGTTTCATACATTTGACGCAGTACTGAGTCGACCTTTTGTATGGAACAGCTGATATTTTTACCGCTCCATTTTTTTCGCCACCTAGTAAAAGTTGTTTGTAGTGATCAGTAGACAGCCTACTTAAAGTTCCGCTATCGACTTAGAGTGCGCCCTGTAGATATATGAAAAAAATATTTGTATAGTATGTACATAGCAGTACGGTTATTTAGTATTTGTGGCTTGGAGTATCATCGGTAAATGCTTTAAAATGATAACAACGTCCAGTTGTGCCTTCACTCACACTAGATGGGCGAAGTGACCCCTCCGACGCTGCTGTGGCTATAATGTCCCAGCCACTACAGCGTTTGCATAGTAGGCTTATCCAGCACCTATACCATCATTTCAGCTTAGTCGGCCTAGCCCACAGAAAAGGCAACGTGCGGAGCCGACTAAGCCGCGGGCTTCCTAATGCATAACCAATGCATAATGAAAACCATATCGCTGAAGAAAATAAGACTTAAATACCACCTAAATAACCGTAATAAACGAGCACCTAATCTAATGGATCGTGGACACGTGAGATCGAAGGCCGTTCGCTAATGCGTGACTTGGGTTGCCAGGTGAGTCGCGAAAAAATACCGGACAACCCCAACCCTAACTAAGACTAATATTTGCATAAATCAACATCACATAAATCAACTAAATTAGTAACAAAATTTTGGTTCAAGTAGTTTTTTAGTTTTAGGAGAGATGCGTTTGAGGGGGTTCATATGCCTACTTTTGTAGGCGCTTCTTACCAGTAGTACCGACATTCCTCAAAATACTGGACATTATTTTGTCCGGTATGACCATTTATTTTTTACCGAACAGGCCTCGAAAATACCGAACTGTACGCTTAAATACCGGACATCTGGCAACCCTATGCGTGACGCGTAAAAGGTTGCCAAAAGGTTTAGTTTAGTCTTTCTAAGCCGGAGGAGCTGACAGGAGGGCAAGCTTAGGTGGATGCCCTCCCACCCAGTGCTTGTTTAGTGCAAACTTTTTCCAGCCACCTACTCGTACTTGGCACAGTCGACAGCAGTTTTTAAGGCTGGACGATAGCAACGTGGCGGGAAATTTAAAAAAATCACAGTTTTTTACATTTTGTAGCTAAACTGAGCTATTTTTGTTCAGCGAGTTTTCGTTCGCGTCAATAACATAGTATTCTTTTCATTATTGTAAATAACAGAACAACAATAATTAAGCCGATTATGTTTTTTGGGCAGTGCCACTGCTTCGTAGACTAGAACACATAATCGGCTTAATTATTGTTGTTCTGTTGTTTACAATAATGAAAAGAATACCTACTATGTTATTGACGCGAACGAAAAATCGCTGAACAAAAATAGCTCAGTTTAGCTACAAAATGTAAAAAACAGTGAACATTTTTAATTTTTCGCTGTTATTCTTCCGACCTTAAACTATACATTCGTTGCAAAGTCATCTGTAACGTTAATGAGTAGAGTGCATTCATGTAAAATTCGACGTGCTGTTGACTTTGCTATAAATGCAGCGTGTTGTAAATTTGACTCTACTGTTGATTCTGAAAAACCTTTTGTACTGACGCTTTCGGAAAAGTGCTCACGATTATAACATTCCATCACATTTTCGACATTGTGTGGACATTCATATTAAAAGTTTGGCATGTGTTTACTCTACAGGGTGTTAAAAGACCGCCAACAAAGCGGGAAACCACGAATTGTCCTCATCATATCAACCATTTTTGTCCAAGGAACTATGCCTGGGAAATCAACGGTTTCCGAGTTATTGAGGTTCAAAGTCGGACTTTTCAAAAATTTGTTTTTGCAGAAATGTACTCAGTATTTAGTACTTAACATTTGTTCTCAAGAAGCCATATCAAAATTTTGAATATTTCTTGCATAAAACGACGTTAAAATTGCAACCCGCAATGTATTCTTATCATCGGCACCTCGAGCGTAAGTAACAAAAGTTTATGTCAATGATTGCGCAATATGACTTCTCTGCGTTACCCATCCATTGCATGATAAAATATTTTCCAAAATTATAACCTAAAAAACCAAAATCATTTCCCAGCAATAATTTATCGAAAAAGTACTTTGTTTTGGTCTCTAGTATGCGTACCTTTCGGGTCTGTTGGCGGTCTTTTAACACCCTGTATATCCATCCAAAAGCTAATTAGCTCACAGCGAAACTCCAAAAAATTTAACTGAATCTGGAAAAACCCCGTCATAAAAATCCTCTAAAAATTACCACGATGAACTTTTCATCACAGTAATTTTATCATCGTGTGGACTGGACATTCCTATTAAAAGTTTGGCATGTGTGTAGAGTTGTATAATGTAGGTACTTTGCATACGAAGCCTAATCAGCTCGCAGCGAAACACCGAAACAATTTAAACTAAATCAGGCAAAAACGCAAGGCAATAAAAATCTTCTACAGCAACCGATGTGAAAATGTCGTCCACAACGAACTAGGTATTTGAAACTTAAACTTTCGTAAGCACTGAAGCACTTTCGTGAGTGAAACCGTTAAAGCGATATAAAAAGTAGGTATTTGCCTAATCGTGTTGACAATCCTGCGAAAAGTTTGCCATATGGTGTGTATAGCAGACTGTAATACAAAGCCTAATCAGCTCGCAGCGAAACACCGAAACAATTTAAACTAAATCAGGCAAAAACGAAAAAAAGGCCATAAAAATCTTCTACTGCAGCCGATGTAAAAATGTCCACGATGGAGTAGTAGTTGGAGAGCTGGTGACCAATCGAGATATTTTTTCGTACAAGGCTGGAAGTTGGTAGGCTTATAGTAGTTTAAACTTTCAAAGTCGAAAAATCTAACTTTCAACCGCGACCGGGCCAAAAAAATATTTTTCTCAGACTCAGCGAAGTCTACTCTATCAGCCTACCAACTCCCAGCCTTGTACGAAAAAATATCTCGATTGGTCACCAGCTCTCCGACTATAGGTATCTACTCGTATAATATTTTCATAATCGTGTTAACATTCCTGCGAAAAGTTTGCCATCTGGTATGTAGACAAGGTGTTACAAAAGTACCTTACTCTTTTTACAGGGTGTAACCTACTAGTCAACAGGATGTCAAATCCGTAAAGTAAAAGTTGAAAAAAAATATTTTTATTTTATAACCTCAAAATTTAAAAATTTTCAAAACTTTTTGGTTTTTGTTATTAGCTCAAATTTAAAAATATGTTTGTGCGTGTACATAGCTTTGAGTTGTTAAAACATTGTGAAAGTCAATGAAAACAATATTTAAAAAATACTTTTCTCTCGCCACATCGTTGACATTTTATTAATTACAAATTAACGGAACGTCATAGAGCAAAAAAAAAATTTAGGTTGTGATCCCTATCACCGGGTGCTATTACCCTGTAAAAAGAGTAAGGTACTTTTGTAACACCTTGTAGTAGACTGTAATCGAAAGCCTAATCAGCTCGCAGCGAAAGACCGAAACAATTTAACTAAATCAGACGAAGACGCAAAGCCTCTCTGTGCGTGACGCGGCATATAAACGGACTCCGGCTGATTGACCCCCAGATGGACATCTTAAGTGATTAATTCAATTCCCCAGCACTATCCAGCGGCTAATAAATTAATCTGGCCGTCGGATAAACGTCAATGTGACATTAGGGTCAGCGGGCGCGTATCGGCCATCGAGCTAGGATGTATGAGATGTGCGAGGCCGGAGCAAAAGTGTACGTTCTTGCGAGCGGTGTTTTTGACGTTTTATTTTTATCTATAGTATTCTTATCGTTTAGTAATTAATAACTACCGACAGGTCCCGGCTTCGCTCGCCTGAAATGAAGAAAATAGTGCGATAAATATTAACTTTTCGCGATAGAAATATCTAAGTGACGGTGAATACCGCATCAAAATCCATTGCGTGATTTAGGAGGATACTTTGTTTTATGAACAATAGACACTCCGCATAAAATTGTTCGTTTCTTGCACACGTTTTGTGACGCACCGAGCTATTTTTTTTTTGTTTCAATGTCGACACGTTAAAATTCTACATTATATTTTATTTTAATAATTCAGATCTCATTTTAAAAAAAATTAAGGATCCAAAACTAACTTCTCCAATAGTTAAAACCAACTAAATCAAACTGGACAATGATATCCTCTTCTGCAATGAAACAAGACTGTCGCTCTCGTACTTTGTGTATCTGTCATCTACACGTTTCTCGTCCTACATCTATGGTCCAGTCCGATAAGAGAAGAGAATGTTGTGCAATTAATGAAATACCGATTTTCCGAGTTTCCCCCGAGATGGCAAGTTGGAAATTGGAATAGAGGAACGCGGGACGCGCCTTATCGCCCGCCTATCAGTTTGTGCTTAGTACTTTGAAGCAGTAGCGGCTTTCGGGGGTGCTAGGGGGCTTCAGCCCCAATCATCTGGAAAATATTTGACTAATTTCGGTGGCGCTTTTTTTTTTTTTTTTAAATAGTACATCCTTAGTAGGTACTAGACATGTGTAGGTAATGCTTGTAATATTACAAAAGACATATTACACAACGGTGTCATGAAATATTACACATTACACGAGAGAATAAAGCATAGCACATAGCATTTCATTACACTAGATGACATGAAACATGACACATGGCATTTCAGCACACTGTACGTACTGCAATGATAGTGTGCTGAAATACCATGATGTCATGTTTCATGTCTGCAATGAAGAAATACCATGATGTCATGTTTCATGTCTGCAATGAAGAAATACCATGATGTCATGTTTCATGTCTGCAATGAATAAATACCATGATGTCATGTGTCATTATTGGTGCCATGATATAAGGTAATATCACGCGGTATGAAATTTCATGAAATATATCATGACTTCGAAGTGCACTGTTTCGCGAATGTCTAGTAGGTACAGTTATGAGGTGGGATTAACAGTACGCTGTATGAACAACAACTTCCCTGAAAAATCATTAATATAAAGTGCCACCGAAATTAGGCAATTTACCCATCTGACATCTCCATGACAATTTTTTCTATTAAATCACGGTTTTACTCACTAGTAATTTGTCGGTGTATTAGTGTATTACTAGTGAGTAAAACTGTGATTTAATAGAAAAATATGCAGTGCTCAAGAAAGTTTAAGTTGAAAAAATCCATGACAAATCGTAAATGAAACAAGAGTCCCAGAGTTTCTCACATAAATTGCAAACTTACCCAATACAACAAACAGCATCACGGTTTTACACTGGGGGCTTTTATTTTCAAAAATAAATCTAAGAACAATATGATTTTTTGAGTTAATGGATCAACGTAATTACGTAAGCATTTTTTTTTAAATCCCATACACAGTTCTAGACTAGTGACAGATTTTTTGTGGCGCCCTATTGTGTTTATTGTGTCAGTTGGGTCAAGTCCGACCAAAACGCAATCCTGGATCCGCCACTGCTTTGAAGCTTTGTGATATTACACCGACGGGTGACGTCTTAATTAATGAAATCGCTATCAGCGAGTCTTCCTCTTTTGTTTTTGGAACTTTTTCTTTTCCTTTGACGTCGGCTGTCTGATGTACGCGTCTATTTTTGGCCAGTATTTCAGCCTCTACTGATTCGACGTACTCCTACGTACGGCACTCCCTAACAGCGAATGAAAACGTAGTGAAGAAAACTGCTTGATGGCTGTCTTTCTCTTCGTCTCTCTCTCCCTCACACACACACACACACACACATACACACACCCTCTCTCTCTGAGAGAACAACAAGGCCAGTATGCTGATGTTATACATATAAAAAAAAAACATAATCTCACTCTAAATTACTGCGCTGGCGTTACTTGTGTTTCTGTTTCGAAGTATTAACCATTTGCATCTGAATTATGTACTTGTAAGTTTTCACTGAGTATCCGAAATTAACAAACAAGCTTAACGTTTAAAATAACAGCTCAAGTAATTTTGATTATTCGCATTGCTGTGCTGAGATGATCATAAGTATTTAAGTGAAAGTAACCTCTTTGGTAATTTGTAATCTGAATAAAAATTACAACATTATTTATTAAATTATTTTGAGAAAACCGGATTCTTACCACGATTTATTTTGTTGGATTTATTTTATTTATCCCGTTTTCTTACAATAATTATCTCTCAAAACCACGAAGGTTTAAAAAAGCATTATTTATTTAGCGTTTTATGTGATGTCAAACTGCTGGGCAAAGCCTCCCCTTTCACTGTCAACTCATCTCTATCCTGTGCCACCTCTGGGCACCTCGGCAATAAAGGTTGTGAGGTTGTCAGGTTGTCCTGCCATCTTCGGCTTGGTCTGCCGCGTCATCAGTATCCTTAATTTAGAATCCAGTGGGTCACAATTTTTGACCATTTTTCACGTTTTCATTTAAGAATATGTTGTCAGTCCAACTTTCTCTCATGCAATTACCCCTTTTCACCTGTCTCGCCCCTTTCGGTCTGTTTGGCTTACACCCGAGGCCCTTGAACTTTATTGTTTAATCCCCAGATTTACCCCAGGACCAGTGCTTCAATACCGTTAAAGTTAAGGGTGGACGATAGCAACGTGGCGGGAAATTCAAAATTTTCACAGTTTTTTACATTTTGTAGCTAAACTGAGCTATTTTGTTCAGCGATTTTTCGTTCGCGGCAGTAACATAGTATTCTTTTCATTATTGTAAACAACAGAACAACAATAATTCAGCCGATTATGTGTTCTGGTCAGATTCACTCAGATTAGCCGCTAGGAGCGCTTGTGCAGCGCGAGGTCCAATTAAACAAGTGCGAGTCAGACTCGCGCACAGACTCGTTTTTCTGTGAAAATTTTATCTGTCTAACTATCACGGTTCATGAGATACAGCCTGGTGACAGACGGACAGACAGCCAGACGGACAGACAGACGGACAGACAGACGGACAGACAGACGGACAGACAGACGGACAGACAGACGGACAGACAGACGGAAAGACAGACGGACGGACAGCGGAGTCTTAATAATAGGGTCCCGTTTGGCACCCTTCGGGTACGGAACCCTAAAAACTGACTAAATTCTAGAGGTGACGCATTTAAAGCATTTCAACCAGTGGGCTATTTCATAAGACTGACAATGACAATTTACTATGACAATTCAATGTACCGTCGGCCACAATCTAGGATACCCCATGAGAGCTCTGAGGGCGCCAATCGAGCCGCCGCGAGCCTAGCAAGTCCACAGTCCAAGTCTACATTGTACATTGCGGAGCCGATTAGGCATATTTGAATGTAAAAAAGATTATGTTACTAACCGACTACTCAATGTTTATCAAATTATCATAATAAACTATGAATTATAGTTGTATTAAATGGGCCACAGGCTAGTAAGTTCGTTTTTGTAAACTGAGGCTTTAAAAATCAGAAAACAAGCAAGACACGCAAATCTTAGCCCAGTTAATTCCAAAGGTAGCATTTTAATGAACAAGCAAGCCGGAAAACACAATGCCGTCGCTAGGCAGACGGACCAACATTAATTACTGGACAGTCCGCAAAAGCGCGGCGAAACACTCGACTGTCAAAGTGGAAGTTTCAGCTCCTGTTGGAAAGTTTCCTACGGGCACAGGCACAGCAAGTTTTTCTCCTCCCCATCGTGTTCTGGGGCCTGAGTCTGTAACACAGTGGTACCAAAATGGGCCCCAAGTTGTCGGTCCTTTTATGTTTTTGTAGTACAGTAAACAATATTTTGATTGTTAATTCTACAGGGTGCACTCTAGACTAGAATTAAGCTCACAAAGAATATTACTGTACAGCAAAGAATATTACTATATATAGCTCCTGTTGTAAAGTTTCCTACGGGCACAGGCACAGCAAGTTTTTCTCCTCCCCATCGTGTTCTGGGGCCTGAGTCTGTAACACAGTGGTACCAAAATGGGCCCCAAGTTGTCGGTCCTTTTATGTTTTTGTAGTATAGTAAAAAATATTTTGAGTGTTAATTCTACAGGTTGCACACTAGACTAGAATTAGGCTCAAAATATTCTTTGCTGTACAGCAAAGAATATTACTATAGCTCCTGTTCTAAAGTTTCCTACGGGCACAGGCACAGCAAGTTTTTCTCCTCTCCATCGGGCACTGGGGCCTGAATCTGTAACGCAATGGTGCCAAAATGGGCTCCAAGTTCACGGCTTCAATTAGTAAGATGTATAATTGTACATGTCCCACTAGCTGGGCAAAGGCCTTCTCTCAGAGAGAGAGTTCGAGCTTGATCACCACGCGTGCTCAATGCGGGTTGGCGATTTTTGCGTTGAGGGTATAATGCCTCATACGCTCAGTGTTTCTCACGATGTTTTCCTTCACTGTCAGCGAGTGGTATTGCTGCTATAAATTCACAAATATACGCAACTTTGAAATAAATTAAAGTCATAGGTACATGCCCGCACCGGATTCGAACCTGGGTCTCTCGCTTCCAAGTCCATTGTTCTACCCACTAGGCCACCACCGCACTTGCTGTCGGCCCTTTTGATGTTTTTGTAGTACAGCTTCTTAGCTATTAGAGGATTAGCCTCTAGAATTAGACTCAGAATATTCTTTGCTGTACTGTAGCCTCTAGAATTAGACTCAGAATATTCTTTGCTGTACTGTAGCCTCTAGAATCAGACTCAGAATATTCTTTGCTGTACTGCTACAGCTTCTGTTGTAAAGTTTCCTACGGGCACAGGCACGGCAAGTTTTAATCCTCCCCATCGTGCACTGGGGCCTGAGTCTGTAACGCAATGGTGCCAAAATGGGCTCCCAGTTGACAATTCTTCTTTGTCCTCGCCTCTTCCCGTTACACGGGGTCGGCTTTTCTAATCTTGAGGCCCCACTTGCTTCTTTGATAAGCTTCATCAGCAGACAGACCCAAGACCTTCATGTCTTTATTGACAATCGTCATCCAAGTCGTCTGGGATCTGCCTCTCACTCTCTTTTGTGTAGCCATGGAAAGGCACTTCTTCACCACGTGATCATCGGGTCTTCTCATAACATGTCCGTACCATCTCAGCCTGGACTCGGATATTTTCTCGGCAATAGGCGCCACCTTAAAACTGCCTCGTATATATTCATTGCGGACTATATTCTTGAGTGTAACTCCTCCCGCCCAACGTAACATGCGCATTTCGGTGGTACGAGTATGTAGCTTTTGTTCATATGACTTTTTCTTAGCCCATGTTTCGCCACTGTAGAGTAGAACGGGTCTTACGACTGTTTTAATAGACCTTACCTTTGGTTCTTACTGGCATTTTAGGCTCCCAGTTGACAATTGCGATGTATTAATGCTGTCGGTCCTTTTAATGTTCTTGTAGTAGGTACAGCAAAGTATATTCTGAGTCTATTTCTGGAGGATTAGTTCGCTGGTTGTAGGAACCCCGGTTGTGTCCTTCTACTGGGACGCCATCGACACGGCATTGCGTTGGTGGTGGTGGCCACTATGTTTTGCACTATGACAATAAACGTCTCCAGGGGCCTAATTCTCGGGCATCTCGCATTCGAGACATCTCGAAAAAAAATGTCAAGTGTCATGGGGCAAATTCTAGGGAATCTTGCATCTCGAAGGAAAAATCTCAGTTTGAGACTTAGGCCCCAGCTATTTACAGCGACTGCACACAGTACTTGTCTTACTGGTAATGGACTGCCAAACTCTGCCTCGGTTCTACTGATCGGTCCTGACAACTTTAAAAACGGGATTTATCTCAAAACCAGAAAACAAAAGTTTAGTACGGTCAGCGACACGGTAGCTCTTATTTACCACCATCCAAAAAGAGGGGTGTAATAATTTTAACCA
Organism: Zelleria hepariella; assembly: GCA_949319315.1. Lineage (NCBI taxonomy): Eukaryota > Metazoa > Arthropoda > Insecta > Lepidoptera > Yponomeutidae > Zelleria > Zelleria hepariella. The sequence goes on from OX439393.1 coordinate 11,772,177, forward strand.
CTATGTGTGTGTGTGTGTGAGGGTGTGTCTGTCTGTCTGTGTCCGTCTCGTAGCTCTTAAACGGGGGAACCGATTAGGATGCGGTTTTTAT